>JACGCM010002611.1:0-600000 GCA_014058105.1 Kingdonia uniflora
AGAAGCATATCTGTGTTTCTTATAGTCACCTCATGGTAGTCAGTACCTTGTAGCAAACTTTGCTTCATCATAACCATGTTATCACTATACATAATTTTGTTTTGTCTAAATAAACTAAATATAGCTTTTCAGCAACTGAGAACTGGATTTTAGTAAAACTTCTTGGTTCCTTGCATTTCATGTATAAATTTCAATTATCTAACTAAGTAAGAAAATACCATTAAGGGGAGGATTCCCCTACACTCCCTTTTGTGCTACACCCACGCTACACTCTCCCCACGCCACACAGGTTGCCACCTTAGACTGCCTACGTGGGCAACCTAACACTCACAACTCACTCACATCACTCCACTCAGTCCAAATTCAAATTTCACACTCTCTCACTGCCAGTCTCCCTCCATAATTGAAGTTTTGAAAACGACTCTCCATTCATTTGTGTAAACAATTCCATCCATCAAAGCGCTGTAGGGTATTGTGTTTGATTCCACGCCTCTTTCAATCATCAAATCAAACACTCATGTGCCTTTTTAACCATGCCTTCCTTGGCATTGCGTCGATTAAAATGCTAAATGGATGTATATTGGGGAGATCCCCACGACCTATCATTTCACTAATACCTTTTGCTGCTTCTTTCCCATTGGCCTGATTGCATAAGCTATATATCAAAGAATTGTAAGTTACTACATCAGGACTTGCACTTCTTGTAGACTCAACTTCAATAGAGTTGGTGCCTTTTCTGTCCTCCCATCTTTGCAGAGCATCAATCATCATGTTGAATGCTACTATGTTTAGGAAACTCCAGAATTCACTATTTTTTGGCATAAGATTCAGCGTCCTTCCACATGCCTAACTACATACACCTCGATTATAGAATTGTAGTGATGGCATCTGGGTCAATACCTTTGCAAATTATTTCTCTCAAAAAGGTTTTGAGCTTTGGGTATCTGATTGTCCTTACAAAGACCGCGATGATTGAATTGTAAATAAGTATGTTAGGCTTGCAATTTCCTTCCTCCATATCCTTGAGCACCTTAATAGCTTGATCAACATCCCAGTTTTGCATAACCATCAACTATAGTACCATATGTAACATCATCACACCATACCCATTCTCTGTAATTTTGTTAAACAACCTTGATTGCATCCTTTACTCTCTTCTCCTTAAAAGCCCTTTGAGAAAAGTGTTGAAATAACTGTGTGGTTCAAACGCACTCATGAAAATGTTTCCAACAACAGCAAACCCAAAATTCACCTTACCCATTTGATAAAAACATTTATTAGCGTGCTAAGTGTAACTACGTAGATCTAATTCCCTCGAATCCTTGCTTTAAACATTGTGCTTACAGTGGAATATTGTCTCAACTTGCATATGGCTCCTAACAGTTGATTAAACTGAAAAAAATAAGGCAAGGTCGCATTTGAATCGGGTTATTGAACAAACCCTTTGCCTTATCTATTCCAAGGTTCCCGATTTGCATCTATCTCTACAAATTGCTCAAATGAGCTAATGTAGATTGTGGGTTGGAACATGTTGCTCACAACTCAATTGCTTGGTCTATGCTCACAACTCTCAATGCATTGTGAGGTCTGATAGTACAAAGACTCGTAAACCTTGGGATGTCTCTCCATCAACATCAATCATATGGCAACGATATTACTTGCATAGTGCACCTCTCTCTTCATACGAGTCCTTTTGTATCTTTGCGGTTGTATATATTATTTTGATCCGAAAATAGTATTTGTCGATAGAGAGTTGCGGACTAAGATCGGGAGACCCCAGAACCACCATGCTTACATGATCATGATGTCACAAGTATAATAATAAATCAACTACATATATGTTGATCCACAAAAACAATAGTAGTATAAGCTAATGAGACATTGTTCAAATTCAAGTATAAATCTAAGAGATGGGTTTCCCAATCTTAGAACTCAAGTATAAATCTAAAGAGATGAGATGACATAACATGTTTGGATCAAATTCACCAGTGTTACCCTTTCAAGATTATTCATAAAGTATGTGAGAGGCCGTTATGTTTAAAATCACACTAAAAGTATGTAAGTATGTGATAAGTCTATAAAGGCTTATTCCGTGAAGGGTTGGCCTGCGAACCCAGATCAATAGGCCTACTTTCTGTATCATCTCTTTTGCAAAGACGCATGAGGCCGCACATACGTATCCCCCCCACTTTATCCGATCTGTCCAAAATGGTGTTGAAATCCCCCAGGAGAAGCAATGGTCCATCAAAACCTCGGGCCGTATTTTCGACCACCTTCAACTCTCGATTTTGTCCCCGTTGATGTGGGCTACCGTAGAAAAAGGAGATCATCCACGGCATATCAGCCGGCTCCGAGGTCACCAACACATTAAATAAATTTATTGCTAAAAAACTTTAATACGAATATTATCTTTCCACATAACACAAGTACCTCCCGAACGTCCCTGGACGCCCGAGGCCGAAACAGACAAACAGTGCGGATAATTAAAAGATTTAACCAAAACCTTCATTTTTGCAGAGGATCTTTTGGTTTTAGAAAGGAAAATGACATCCCCTTAGAGGATTTGATGAGTTCTCTAAGGTAACGAACTGCCGTATGTCGACCCAGGCCCCAGCAGTTCCAGGATAGAATAATCATAATGGCCCGGGTGGCCTCC
Organism: Kingdonia uniflora; assembly: GCA_014058105.1. Classification (NCBI taxonomy): domain Eukaryota; kingdom Viridiplantae; phylum Streptophyta; class Magnoliopsida; order Ranunculales; family Circaeasteraceae; genus Kingdonia; species Kingdonia uniflora. The sequence goes on from JACGCM010002611.1 coordinate 2,657, forward strand.
GGGTGAGATTTTCTCGTGTAATGAGACAGTGGCTGGTTAAATGGTATAGAACCGGAGGAGCGACCAAGGCGTGCGACGGGGTTATCTTCGTGGCAGACGGTGATGCTGCTGTTGAGAGAGGTTTCGATTGCTGCAGTGAAAGGAGGGTTTTGAGGGTAGATCCGGCAAAAAAAAAATTAACAGTCGGACATCTCGCTTCTTCCCTGGCCTGGATCGGTTTGGGGAGATTCAGATGGGCCTGTAAAAGGATTTGGACCGAGTTCGTGCGCTGTCATAGCCATTGGGCCGTTGTCGATGAATCGGGCAGTGGGCCTTGGTGGGTATTGGAGTGGGCCTGTTTTTGATTTGGGTTTCTGTTTTCTTCTGATCTGTTTTGGACTACTGGGTTTGGTTCTTTGGGCAGTGGGTTGGACTTTTTCGCTCTGGGCCGGTTGTGTTTGTTTTGTTTGAACGCTGAGGTGGCTTTCAACCGAACTGTTTACTACTTCTCCCCCGAGTTTTGACGGTTGGCGTCCCTCAACGAGACGACATTACAATACTGTATCAACATTTATTGCAAATTTTGTGGTAGAGAAGTTCAGACGTTTCCTCATTGCCTCACTCCCTGTTTTTTCTCTCAGCTCTTTTATCTCTGCTCAGTTTGGGTGGCTCGGCTACAATACAGGTTACTGTGTGGATGTGTGGTGGTGATTTTCACCCTTCTTTCACGGGTTTCGAGTGCTGAGAGCTCGAGCAGTGGGGTGTTTTTGGAGTGAGAAGTTGATTATTATGGCTTTAGTGGGGACTTAGCTACTTGGGGGTCTGTTGTTTGGGTACCGTGTGTTTGGTTTTTATGATAATTTTGGACGGAGGGATGTATATTATAAAGGAAAGTGGTTTAGTTAAAGTGTTGTTGTGGGTTGTGTAGATAAATAAGGGGGCTGGTGTATCAGTTTGTATTAGTTGTGTTCGGTTTTATTCTAGTTAACTGTTATCTGTTTTGGCAGTTTTTATTTTGGTGCCTGTATTTTGACTCTGAGTTATACTCGGTGGAATTTTTGATTTTGTGCGAGGTAGGACCACTCGGTCGCAAGTAAAATGTCCTCGTGTCAGTAACGTAACGCAAGAGTTTGTTAATCGGATGGAACGTTTACAAGTCCGAAAGCCGAGGGGGGCCATTGTGGTTCGTATACCCCCAGAAGAAGTTCAAGAAGAAGAAGCGGGCTGGCGATACACATTGTGGGGACGACAGCTTTTGAGACAGATCGAGGATTCTCTAAGATTGTGGTTGCGTTGAAGAGTTTTTGGAAATTGGAAATCTCAGAGAGCGTACAGTTTTTTCCAGCCCATTGTTAATGGGAATTTTTTTTCATTATCAAATTCCGTAAAGCATACCATTATATTATGTTATGCTTAATCAACTGTGGAACCCATTTGGACATGCATTCATCCTTATACCCTACGAAGGACGTGCAGTAATTAACCTACTTTTATTCAATTTCGTCCCCTTCTGGGTTCGTTTCAATATCCTCGAGTCTTTTTTCGAACGCCAAAATTCATAAACCTGTTTGGTCAAAGTCTGGGCGAAGTGCTGTGTACAGAACCAAATGCGGAGAATTCGCGAGTAACAAAGAAAGGATATCGGGCCAAAGTGGCGATGGACATCTACGGGACTTCCCACTAGCAATATGGGCAGTTTTGATAATGGCCCTTTCCTATTGAGATAATTTTTGAGGGATACCTGTTATTTTTTGCGAGAGATGCTTTAGGATGGGACACAGAGAGTCGAGATGTGTGAGACCGTCACAGGAGAGGAGAATCTGGGGGTAGAAGGAGGAATTCATCCACCTCAGATGGCTACCATTCCTCAGGCGAGGGCCCCGGAAAGAACGAAAGGACACGGGTTAGTGATCCACCCCTGACTCAGAATTTGGAACCTAGGGGGTTAGAGGCGAGGGAGTTTCCACGGACTACCTCTCGTCCAAGCAGAGCTGAAAAAGGAAAGGGACAGTACCTTGGAAAGTCTTAGCCAGGGAATTGAAGAGCGCATAGTGAATATGATGGCGGAAACCCTCGACATGGTTACCAATACAAACATATCCTGATTTTATGGCATTCGAGAACCTGACTGATGTGGCATTGGCAGGAATGACAGGAGGTAAATCTTTACTTTGGGCAGAGAGATTGGTCGCGAGACCCTCGCAAGTTTAGTTGGGGGAAACCAGACGAGACAGATGATGTTTGAAGAAGAAGAACATCTATCCCTTCAGGTGACAGGTTTTTCCAGCTATGGAGAGAGGATTGGCAGAGGAAGGAATCAGGTACAACAACAACACCACTTAAGATAGAAGAAAAGAACGAAGAGGGAGGAGATGATATAATACCATAGGAAGTAGGCCAGCGGACAGAGAGTGGGGGGAACGGTCGTATCTATGTCTGGAGTAGCTCAGAGGAGTTCCAACTGGTTCCAGAGCTCATTCCGGTAGGAGAGAGGGGACACAGTCGGACAGGGGCGATGAGGTCATCGACTAGGGGACAGGGATCGCAGAGTACTAGACTACGCGACAGACGACAAATCCTTCTAGTGGGTATCCTACATCCTCGACACGGGTGGTCCGACAGCACATGCATGCAGCTACACATCTGACTGCGATGTCTATACCATTTCAGCCTCCGCCGACTAGTACACGCAGACCGTCTCACGCACAGGTACACAATTCTATCCATTTTTCAATTCGTCGAATCCGTCATTTTTATTTTCTCTCCAATATCTCTTCTAGGATTCGGGTGGCTCATCGGAGGCCACCCGGGGAGGAGAAAACATAAAGGAAAGGCTGGACAGAGGCATGGCCAATGTTGATTGGATGGTTATTTTCCCTATAGCAAAGTTATCGCATTTACCCGCCTTAGGTTTGGACCATACCCCGCTTTGCCTTGATACTCTCCCTCAATTTGTGACCTTAAGAAAAGATTTTCGTTTCCAAACCATGTGGACTCGGGAACCTCATTTTCCTCATCTGATTAAAGAACTGTGGAACTATGACATTCGGGGTTCCCCAGCGCAACTGGTAAAGGACAAACTTTTAAACACGAAAACGGGCCTTAGGAACTGGAATAAAAAAGTTTTCAGAAATGTCCTTAATAATATTTCTGTGCTCAAATCGAATATCTCCCACCTACAATCTTTCCCTTATTCTAAGGTGGTGATCGTCCGTGAGAAGATCCTGCTTGACGAGCTGGAGGAAGTCCAAGCGAGGGAGGAAATGTTCTGGCGTCAAAAATCTCGGACTGCGTGGTTAAATGATGGCGACCGGAACTCAAAAAAATTTCACATGCAAACCCTGGCGCGAAGAAAGAAGAATTCCATCAACTGGATCAAGAACGAATCCGGAAACTGGATTTCGGATCCTGTTGAAATTGGTAACACCTTTCTCCGAGACATGGAGCTGAACTACCAAACATCGAACCCAGAGGGGATCCTGGCTTTTCTACAGAGATTCACCCCGTGTATTTCAGAGGATGATAACAACCTTATTACTCGGGGTGTGACCAAGGAAGAAATTAAAGCGGCCCTTGACAGCATTGGCCCCTTTAATCCCTGGTCTGGATGGATTCCCAGCATTATTCTTTCAACAATCTTGGGATATTGTGGGACCGATATTTGTAATCTGGTAACCAAAATCCTTTCGTCTGGGTTCATGCCCAAGTACCTCAATGCCACCCACGTGGTGATGATCCCTGAGAATGGCACTAAAGCACGCCCGAAGGACTTTCGGTCGATCAGTCTTGCAATGTGACGTATAAGATCATATCTAAAATTCTAGCTACCCGCCTCAAACCCCTCCTGGACAAGATCATCTCTCCATTCCAGGGGAATTTGTACAAGGTAGACAGATCTCGGATAACGTCCTGGTGGCCCATGAGCTTATCCATACGATGAAGAGGAAACAAGGTCGTTCGGGGTTTATGGGGATGAAGTTGGAGATGTCGAAAGCTTACGATCGGATTGAGTGGAGCACATTAATCCAAACACTGACAACTCTGGGGTTCAATCCTCAATGGTGTCAATGGATTGAACAGTGTATTACGACAGTGAGGTACTCGGTCTTGATTAATGGGTCAGCCTAGGGCTTTCTCACACCGACTCAGGGACTCAGGCAGAGGAACCCATTGTCCTCCTTTCTGTTCATTGTTCTCTTGGAGGGTCTTTCGCGAGCTCTGAGTGTAAAAGAAGTGACTCGTAAGATCCATGGCGTTAGAGCTTCCCACAAGGCTCCCCTTGTGTCTCATTTTCTTTTCGCGAACAACTGCCTTATTTTTTGTCAAGTAGATCTGGACGAAGCCAACGAAGTTAAAGAGACTCTTGAAGACTTCTGTACGGCCACAGGGCAACAACTAAACCTTGGTAAGTCGGGAGTTTTCTTTAGCAAGAATTTGCCCATCCGTTTTGGCCGTATCATAGCTCGCCTTATGAAAATCAAGATCATTCCCCCGGATGAACGTTATCTAGGTACCAGACTCTTTTTTGGCCGTACCAAGACGCAGACTTTCAACCACATTATTGAAAATATCTTGAGCCAGCTCCAGACTTGGAAGGGTAAACTCTTATCTCAAGCTGGTCGGACCATTCTTAATCAATTTGTGACTTCGGCTATCCCGGCGTACCAGATGTCCTGTTTCGCCCTCCCCAAAGCGACGTGTAAAAAGATAAATGGTCTGCAGCGGAATTTTTGGTGGGGATAAAGGGAGGAGGCTCGCAAACCCTTGTATCTCAAGAAATAGAATGAGATCTGTCGGCCTAAACGAGAAGAGGGTCTGGGTATTCGGGATGCAGAGACCACAAATAAGGCACACCTGTCAAAATTGGTCTGGCGCCTCCAACAGAATCCAGACGACCTTTGAGGACGGGTTGTAAAAGCCAAGTATTTTCCAAGTTGTTCTGTCCTGCAGGCCCCCCCTAAGACAGATATGTCATGGACCTGGAGAAGTATCCACTCTACGATTAAGACTATTACCGCGCATTCGTGTTGGCAAATCTGTACGGGCACTAAGGTCCATTTTTGGACAGACTCCTGGGTCCCAACGCAAAATGGCTGGAGACCTACAGCTAGAGGGAATACCAGCCTGACCCAATGACCTATCTGAGTGAATCATTTCATTGACTCGGATAGACGTGTATGGCGTAGGGAAGAGCTTGAGAAGTGGTGCGATGATGAGTCGGTGAATGTGATTTCTCAGGTTTTTATTCCCCAGGAAGATGAGTCGGATGATCTAAAATGGCGTCCATCCAAAGACGGAAAATTCTCGATCAAATCGGCCTACCAAGCTTTATTGGTCGAAAATGAGCTCGAAACCGTTGTTGGCCTCCCATCCCTTATGCTAAAAGTCTGGCATAATAAAGTGACCCCACAGGCTCAACTTTTTGCCTCAAAATGTTTTAGGGACCTTGTACCGGTTAGAGCTAAGATTGGATAGTGTTTAGGTTTGAATGATATTTCTTACCCTATGTGCTCGGCAACGGAGGAGACGCTGCACCACTTCCTCCTGGATTGCCCTTTCACGAGGGCAGTTTGGTTTGGACTGTCCTTGGGGGCTTTGATCCATAAATTTCAGGATCTTACAATCCAAGAGTGGATTATTTTATGGCTCGAGTCACCCCTGATCTGGCCTGTGGAGAAGGATCTTTGGTCGAGGGTGGTGTATTCCCTTTATTGGTTGATATGGAAAGCCCGATGTGCTTGGCTTTTCCAAGCGACGAGATTAGACCCGGCTCGACTTTCTGACATGTTAAATAAAATTATTTTTGATGAACCGATCTCCCGTTTGAACCATCAGAATATCAAGACTGTGCGGGTTCCTCCGAAGTTAGGATGGGCCAAAATTAATGTGGATGTTTCTTTCTGTAAAGATAGACCTTTGAATCAATTAGGCTTTGTTTTCCGTGATGACCATAATTTCTTTGTTGCAGCCCGAGTTTCCTCGTGCAGATTCACAAGCAGCGAAGAAAGCGAGGCATTAGCAGTCCGGGAGGGCATTTAATTGGAAAGGGAGCCAGGTCTGCCATGGGTAATTGTGGAAACAGATGCGGAGGCGATAGCCTCTTTTTGTCAGACGGGCGCGGCTTTGATCTCCTGGACATCTAAAGCAATTTTGCAAGATGTTTTGGCTTTAGTGAAAGGTTTTGATGATGTTTGTATTATATTTGCGCCTCGAAGCGCTAACCATGTTGCACATTCGGTTGCCTGTAGGCCTACGGGCAATGATACTTTAGTCTGCTGGACAAGGTCTCCACCTGAATGGCTACAGGAGCCGCTCAGAGGTGATGGGACAATTTTTTGTAATAACTCTTATTATTAATATAAGGTTTAGCAATAAAAAAAAAATCTATAAAGGCTTGGAGACCTTAATTAGTCCTTTATCTCTTAACTCTAATCTCATCCCTGATTAGTTTTTTTCACAAAACATGCCATTGCTCGGTGTAAAGGATAGTAAAAAGGTTGTATTTAAGATAACACCAAAACATACATGGATAAGCTTATTCCGTATGTTTGCATTAGGAGTGTAGGTGGATAGCTATGATGAATATGCTCGGGTTGTAGAAAGCACAACAATTGAGACCCTTACAAGATTTTGCAATGCGATGATCGGGTAATTCGGTACGGAGTATTTGAGATCGCCAACTCCAGACGATATACAACGATTGTTGTACGTTGCCGAGAAGCATGAAATTCCCGGCATGCTAGGTAGTTTGGATTGCATGCATTGGGAGTAGAAAAATTACCCCACGGCTTGGGCGGGTCAATACACAGGGTATAAGAAAACACTAACAATCATTTTGGAAGTGGTAGCATCTCATAATTTATGGATATGACACGTTTTTTTTGGAATGTTTGGTTTCAACAACGACGTAAATGTTCTTGATCAATCACATTTTTTTTGAGATCTTGTCTTGGTCGTTCTCCACCTTACAACTTTGAAGTCGATGGAAAACTATACGATATGAGATACTACTTGGCGGATGGTATATATCCGAAATGGGCAACGTTTGTTCAAACCTTACGATTTCTCAGAGGTAATCCAAAGAAATATTTTGCCAAGCAACAAGAGGCATATCGAAAAGATGTAGAACGAGCTTTCGGTGCCATTCAATCTCAATTTACAATTGTGAAAGGTCCGGCAAGAAGTTGGTCACCCAAAAACCTTGATAAAATAATGAAAATGTGTATAATTATGCATAACATGATCGTCGAAGAAAAATGCAATAGGTACAAAGTAAGTTTACTGACCGAGCATTTTGTCCTAGACCCTAACCCAATTGACTTGAATCGGGATGAAGTCACTTTACAAGGATACATTGCGAAGTACGATAAGATAACAAGTTCGGATAAGTATATGACACTTTGAAATGATTAAGCATTTGTGAAAGCATCAGAGAAACAATTATATGTAATTTTAATGTAAACGCAATTTTATTTCAATTAAGCATTTTTATGAAATTTATTTAAGAAATTTATTTCAATTTCAATATATATTCAAATATAAAATAATTAAAAAAACACAACTTTCTCAACAAGATTCTATTATATAAAATATACCAAACTTCTTAAACAAGGTTTTTAAACAAAATATACCAAATTTCTTAAAAAATGTACTACCAAACTTCTTAAACAATAATCACCAAAATATACCAAACTTCTAAAATAAGATTCTTCAGTTAGAGCATCTTAGGCGTTATTATTATTAGCTTTAAAAATTCTCGTCATAACCGCATTACGTTGTGCCTCCCAATAAACTATTTGAGTGTCGTTCAAAGTAGACATGTCCATCGTCATCACCTTTTGATTGTTTTGGGCTTGAAATTGAGCTTCTAAATTCACCACGGCATTTGTCTTCTTTTCTCTTAACTCCATAATATGAGCTTCTCTATCTTCCTTCTTCTTATCTCTCTCAGATATATACTCTTCTTTCTTCTTCTCCATTCGGTCAAGACGACTAATAACTACATTTTGGCATTCAATGAAAAGATTTTGTAAGTGTCCGGGTGTTGATCTTGTAAGATTTCCAACATTGATAACAACTTAAAACTTTATAAGCTTCTTTGTACACCCATTTGCCATTACCACGTGCTTCATAAATCGTTCTGGCGGCATCGTCCTATAAAATAGATTAAAATAATTAAAAAATACATGAATTTGGTTAAAAGAGTTTATAATTTATTGGTAATGACGAATGTTGAATTACTTACCAAATTTTCTTATTGCATACCGCTTATGGGGCCTTGCATCACATTTTTCAAACAAGTACCATAAACCTTGCAAGCACGATTCATATCCGACCAATAATTTTTTAAAGATGATACTGTACGCTCAACCCATCCACCATCTTGTTCACAAAAATCATGAAATGCATCATAAATCGAGTCCCTAAAAACATCAAGTTGTTGGTTGTTGCTTTTGATTTTATCCTCCAAGACATGAATCCAAGCTTTTGCGATAGTTTTTTTTGAATGCCCGTCCATTTCAAAACCTGATACCCTCCACTGGTATTTTTCTTAGTCAAGCGATGTTTGCATTTGCCTTTTTGTCCATCAGCAACCCCGACGTCTTCGGATTGAGATAAGTTAACCGATTGAGATGCTTGTGATTGAGATGATTGAGATTGTGAGGGATTGGCGAATGGAGAAGAATGTTAGAATTGAGCGGGAAAGGCAAATTGAGAGGGTTGTCCCCAATTATTGGGTGTTATGAACGGTTGAGATGGTTGTACCCAATTGTTGGGCGAGTGAAATGATTGAAAGAGTTGCGATTGAGATAATTGAGGTTGAGGGGAATGAGTGAATTGTAACTAATTAGGTGGGATTTATTGTTGTTGTTGTTGATGATTCAAACTACTCTCGGTAGTGGAATTTTTATCTTGCGTAGTATTCATAGAACTCATCTAATAATTTCAATATAGATTAATAATCAAAAAAACTTAAAACCCTAGAATATTGTAATCTATAAAATTTAATTCTAATATGGTAAAATTAAACATGAGCTTACCTTGATAGATGAAGCTTCAACAATTTGAAACAATTTGAGTGAAGAAGATGAGTTATGATACAATTGGAGGTAGTTTTTGTTTAAGAGATGAAGAAAGGGAAATGACTTAGTTTTAGAAGCTCCAACGAATTTACTCAATGGAACATGCGCCTAAGAGTTGGGCGCCTAATTAAAAAAAAAATTAACTTTGGCGTCTGTTTTAAAACATAGCAGGCGCCCAATTGCAACATTAATTCCAAGGCAGAGTCTTGAAATCCAAGACTCAGCCTTGGATTTGGATGGTGAAATCCAAGTCAGTAAGGCACTGTTAGATAACGAAAATCCTAGGTGGCACCTTAAATTCCAAGGTAGTGAGGCACTTTAGGAGATGTTCTTAGTTGTTAAAGAACATCAGACACTCAGAGCATCTCCTAAAGTGCCTCACTAGCTTGGAATCCAAGGTTCCCCCTAGGATTTTATTTATCCAACAGTGCCTCACTGACTTGGATTTTAATGTCGCGATTGGGCGCCTAAGTGTTAGGCGCCTGTTTTGTTTTTAAATAGACGCCTAACTTAGGCGCCCAATTGTTTTTTTTAACAAAAATTTAAATCGGACGCCCAATTTTTTTATTTTTTTTAAAAATTCAAATCGGGCGCCCAAGTCTTAGGCGCCCGATTTGAATTTGGCGCCTGTTAAAAAATCCAAGTTAGGTATTGTTAGAAGAAATAGAGTCTGACTAACTTGGATTTGGCTTTTTTTCAACCAAGTCAGTTAGGCACTTTAAGAGATGCTTAGGTTCTTGTTTGATTGATGCATTTTGACAGACACTTTGTCTACAATCCCATTGGGCTTTACTTAGGCTGTACATAGGGGATGTTTCAAGTTCAACGGTTGAAGGCCTAAACCCATTCTCAGCACCTGTACAGAAGTTATCAGCGACCCGTGCTCCGCAAAATTCTTACCCAACGTCATGGTTGTGCTGAATGTAATAATGTACTATGTATATCTGGGAGTTTCGTTTTTTTTTTTTACTTCTCCTGTTGTATGCTTTATCTGACCATGAAGGCTCCTTGTTCTTTATTTTTGGTTGTTACATTTTGTATCAATAATTAGTATATAATTTTCAAGTCAATCTAGTGTATCATTTTTTTGAGTCTCAATTCTAAAATTTGGAGATATTCATACTTTCGTATAACTCTAAGCCGAGCTAATGCTATAATCCCAAGAACAAGTGTAGTTGATATGTATGCCAAAGCCAGAGTTTATCTAGGTACCTCTACATGGTGCTTTTATTGCGTACTTTCCTTTGTAAGCTACTAATGACCATGAGAGGTTGAACATTGACGAAATAAATATAGCATGTAAAAGTCAAAAATAGCTTCTACATTTGGATTTCAACACAATGTTTACTTATGAACTAAATACTCTATTATATTGTAAACTTGTTGGTTATCATACATTTGGCAATCATTCCTAACATAATCCAATAAAATGCACACTCCTAAATACCTTTGAGCATAGAATACAAGCATAAGGTAAAACAGTGCAAACCAAAATTGAAAACAAGCACAAGAAGGACCTGCTTGCATCACCAACTGCTAAACATCCACTTCTCTCCTATCGGTTTAAGCATCAAAGCTAGAACATTAAATCTCCGGGACTTGAAACTTCGACGTTCTTCTCAACGAATAAATGGAATTAGAAAGTATTCCACATAGGATAGCTACATAGGAAGAAAACAAATTGCTTGTAAAAAATACATACGAAAAAAAGATAGAAGATGCAACATGTAAATGCAGATGTCACGCCCCAAAATCCGCTTTCTGATAATAAATCATAAAGCACATTCTAAGGCTTGACAAGTCGGGAATCCCACGGATGAAACCCCACAGATGTATTATATTTCAACAGAAATTGCATCTACTTACCAAAGAAACGCAGCGGAAAATAACTCAATATAAATTAAATGAATAAATGGATTAAAGTGAATAAAATCTCTACTAACTCTAAAAACGAGAATAAAACTACGACAATGAAATATGAAATAAATATCATAAATACTATACGACAGCTCAGTGATCCAAAGAACTCCAAAAAATCTCAAAAATGATCGACCAACCCTCACTAAGCAAAAACCTATTGCGCTCGACCTCCTGAAAAAATATAGCGCACAGGGCGTCAAGCAAGCACAATTATTACCTGTCACTGAACATGACAGACCGAAATAATACATAAGTACTAGTGTGATATAATATTATATATATATGCAATGCTTTGAGAAAATGAGGTTTAATTATTAAGGCTGTTTTTAAACGTCGGCGCCAACCGGTATTATAAAGTAGTTATAAAGTATTATTAGATGTGGGGGATAACTAACAGACGATGTACACAAGGTCACTTTTAATTCAGTGGGACCACATTCTCGCACCCTTCTGTCCTCAACAGAAGCGTATCCCTTATTGTCGAGCCAGGGATTGGCGGATTCCTTTTTAGTGAGCCAGGAATTAGCGGGGGAATCACCGGATCAAGGTGGTCAAGGAGTTTCAACCTACAGGTCTAAAGCCTGATTTATTTTCACTTTAGGGATTTATGCCCACGGGGAGTATTCACAAAGAATAACAAAGCCGATATGTAACTGGGGAAGAGTTTTAGGGGATTGCAATTCTGGAACACTGATAAACAGTCACCTAATATTTTGTTTAGGGAATCGAACCTAAGGACCCTGACATCATAGCCCTACTGTGTACACGACTCTAAGTTATCCTATGCATGAATGATTTAAGAGACCGACACTCAATCAAAGTGACCTATCTGTCATTGCTTTATAGGCAATGAGACTATATCATATGATTGGCGATCTTAAGCTCAATGACCTTTCTACCCTCACATATATAGGAGTGGGTCTCAGTCGCTGATATTATACATTAACTATCAATTATATTTCTACCTTAAGTTAATAAAGGTTATATCAGTGAAGTCCTATAATAGTAGCTAAGTTAAGCCATATATATCACTTGACATTCACAAGGTTCAATTCTATAATTGATCGATAATCTAAATTAGATGTTTAATAAGAATAACAAATAAGGGGTGCATGACTCATACTAGATAGTCTGTCACCAACTAAATCTTATATACCTACGTATAGTTATAACGTTACCTGCCTAGAAGTTATCTGAACATAAGCGTGTACTAACTACTATGTTTAACTATTCCCTGAATTAGTATACACGATAGGTTTCAAATTATTACAAGTTGCCTTATTTTCTCCCATGTATTTCAACCACAAATTAACATGGTTATAATACTTACTCAGACCAAATGGGGTTATAAAATAGATGGTATATAATACTTTGATGTTCTAACTCGGATTCAATATTAAGGTCTGAGGATGGTACACAGTGTTATCAGCTCTAAATACCCTAATGTATAATCAGGCCACCTCTGGGAATTTAACGAAATTCTATATCACAGATGTAATGCCGACGAATATACACAATACCCAAATCAAAACAGACACAATAAGACCTAACATCATATGAATTGATGCTCAAATAATTATATATCAAATCAAAATAATGTCAATTCGATGTTAAACTTCCGGGAATACAAGTGCTTGCCTTAATCGATGAATCCGGGGAACGAGTAGTGGAGAATAGAGGTTAACACCTAGATTACCAGCACTTCCCTGCTCTTCCTAAGCTCTTCCTAAGCTCCTGGAACCCTTGCTCTAAGGTTAAATTATTGTTTCTCTTAAGCTCTCACAATCTGATTTTTTTACTCCCTTTGCTTCTAATTGGAAATGGGGAAAAGGTTGGGTTTGTTTCTCTCTCTATAATACAAGGAAAAGGGATGGGTTAAGGAATTTGGGGTTGGGGTTTTGTTTTCCTCTCTCTAGATTTATATTAGGTAAAGGAGAAGAAAGGTTGAAGGAGGAGAATAAGGAGGAGGAGATGGAGTAAAGGGAGGGAAGTTACGATGGTGGGTGTCAGTGGCGGAGCCAGGATTATTGGTCGGGGGGGCAGGAATTTTTTGGGGGTTAAAAAAAAAATTAACAAAAAAACAAAGAAGCATATTGTAAAAAGAGATGCATATTGTAACAAAATCCAGAGTAAACTCAGTCAAAGTCATGTCAAGAGATGCAGCTATTCTCAGTCCCAAACATTGGATGCAGGTTATAAAAAGAAGCTGAATAAATAGGCAGTAGCTCATCAAAACACTGATCACCAAACTCTGGATTTAGCAAGATTCGTAACTCACAATGTTACAATTAAACACTACACTCTTCTATATCACAAATAATCCAATCTGAATAGTTACAGTAAATAGCAAACGTACCTTGATTCATTCCAATACACAGCTACTTCGAACTTTGGCAGAATTAGAATCGCATTCAACAAACGAGCAACACCAACACCATCACACAACTAGCATCACCATAAAAGATACAAACACTCAATACTTTAAACATGACACAATCCCCAAGTTACCATATTCAAACATAAAACTTTACAAATATGAAAAAACAATTTACATCGTGTCTCATCTTATTGATTCCACCATAGCAATCAACTCTAAGATACCCATTACTCGAAACCGGAAGCTCTACACATGCAGAAAATGTCTGCAATGAACCCAATTACAATACAACTCAGATTAAAATAACAAAACTTTATATCCTACATCACAAAACCCAATCCACAAACCTGTTAAATGACCTTCCAACCACCATTTGCAAGGTCTCCACTCCACGATCCTTCGCACGCTCCATATCTCCGATTTCCTGCTAAAAACACTCAAAAAGATCAGATTTTTCACTTAAAGACTCCAAATTTCACCAAATTTAGATCATAGATATGTAATTGTACCTAGGAGAGAATGGTGAAATGAAGTTTTGTGAAAATGGGGTTGAAGGAGAGAACAAAATAGTGAGCAAGATCAAAGATAAGAAGATGATTAGAATGCTGAAGAGGGGTTTAACAGAGACTACGACCATTGATCAGTGATTCCTACGAAACCCTAGAAATCAAATCGAAATTTGTGATGGAGCAATTTGGAGATTGAGAAAATTTTGGTGAATTAGGGCTCAGACTTTGGGAGTATGAGTTTGGTTTGTAATTCATCTTTATTCATTTTATTTTTTTAACTAACCTACCTAAAATTACAAAACTAACCTCATTTTTTAAAAAACTGAGTGGGCACTGGTCTCATGTGGCTCCCCCTGGTGGGTGTTGAATGCTCAACTCAAACTCAAAAGGATTATGCTAGGCTACTACAGGGAGCAAGTCAATATCTAGCAGCCACTAGTGTAAAGCACACTAATTAAAAGATCAACCAAAGAGGGGAAACAAAAAGCGGGGCCCTACAGCAGATGGGTTCAATTACCTTCCAAATAAACATATAAAAAGACTCCGTAGAAGTTGTATTTGAAAGATCAACAGATTGGACACGAAACAAAAGAACTGAAGCAAGTATGAGATGCCCTATTTATCTGCATTAGAGGAAATGTGATAATAACATAAGAAACGAGAACTAACAAATATATTGCACATTTGAGAAACCTCTATGGGGCAATGGGGCAAATCATCGCAAAAAAAAAAAATACTTAACAAAACCAGTTGATATCATGTGTTGCATGTAGTACTTACAGTGACAATCCTATTGAACAAGATTGATAAAGAAGCCCCCACTATCACAGAACCACCATATGCGGCGAGCAACATATAAATTGCCAGCTTGAATACCTATTATGAGGTACAACAATCAGTTTTTCAGTTTCATATTAGTCCTAAACATCCTCACAACAAATGTACTGTACTAAGATAATATATGCTTGTTTACTTTTTCTTTTCCAAAGATGACACTCAATGTTCTGATACCGTGAGCTCGATCTCCATCCACATCAGGTATGTCCTTTCAAGTAGTGTGTGCAAATATATGTTAGATGCACCATTCGCATTAAACACAATGGTCATTATTTTTGCTAAAACTATTAACCCTATTCATATTTACCTTAAGTAGAGCCATGGCAGTCAAGTGGATGAACATGAAAGTACTGGCAAAGATTATTGGCTTTGTATAGACAACTGACTTCCCAAGTACACACCTCTGAAATTAAATGAAAACATATCAATATTAGTACCAGTTATACTAGGCTTAGTAGGCCTGCGTAACTGTAAAAAAATTGCAAATACCTGAAAGTGTAGGAAAGTAGCAAGTTGGGCACCAAGTATTCTTACAATGCAGATATTTGTCGTAGCAAGAACAAAATTATTTTTCCATCTAAGTAAAAGAAATTAATTACATAAAGAAAAAAAATAAAAGTTAATGAAGATCACTAGAGCATATATCTTTGATTGTTTAATTGACAAACTTACTCTTACTCTACAAGATTATTAGGAGAGGTAGATAATGACATTATCCGGAAAAGGATAAACTAGTGGACTTAATCAGCAGAGTAGACAAAACCTCCAACAACGTATGAAAGTATTGCGCATAGTAATGGCAGTGAATGAGAGATCAATCCAATAGCAATACTCTGTACAATGAATATAGTTAGTTGATAATAAGAGTCCACAGTTACTCTCACCGACTTAACTTGCTCTGCCAACTCAAACAAGTGTACCAATCAGAGTTAACGAGTTAAGTTAACATACCAGCGCGGCTGATATGACTGTTATTGCTATCCCAACAGGAATTGAAATTTCTCCAGATGCAAGCGGGAGATATGGCTTATTAATCTGAGGAAGATGAGGAGAACAACAAAACATAGGTTATATATTTCGAAGAGGAAAAGTATTACAAATTTTGAATACCTTGTCTATTTCAATGTCATACAACCTGTTTATCCCGGAACCATAAATATGTACCAATGACATAGCTAACACTGCCTGAAACAAAAACCATGTAGTCAGCTAAACTACTAATCCTCAATAATTAGAAAAGTGTTCTCTAATTTTAATGTTTCACACTCTTTACCTTTAATACTTCAACAAAATATGTGAGAGATAGCTCTGAAATTGTCTCTAAGGAAAGAAGAGACATTGATAATGTTATGAAAACCTGAAAATGATGATAAATAACTTATCAATTTTCAGTCGGATATTGAGGTTTATGTTAAGCGGCACATTTCCTTAAATACCTTAGTACCATTTCTAACTACTCCCTAGAAAATATGAAGGCAATTTTGTCCTGATTTTATATTTTTTTAGTTCATTTAAATTGAGGAGCTTACAGTGGCCATCACCGCATAAAATCGAGAGAATTTGTAAAATGCCGCTAACTTCTGCAAGACTGATGAAGAAAACGAACGATCATTCTCAACCAGTGGTGCATTCTCCTGCTCCAAGGACGTAGTAGGGTGGCAATGTCTTTGAATTGAAGTTTCGTATCGTGAGACAAGTGGCCTCTCGATTTTCTTGATCTTTTCCGTAAATAACAAGTGTCTGTTTGGAATGCCATGCACTAATTTCCTGAAATTCCTGATCATAAAAAAATCTCTAGAGAGATGAAATAAAGATCATTTCATATTTTAAACATAAGACACAACGAATGCATATACACATGACCAAATTTCATAACAATTTGATGAACCCAAATCAGAATGTATCGTTAAAACAAAACCTTGAACCAGCTACATACTCCACATTGTTTGTTTGCTTTTCGCTCTCTTTTTTTTTTTTTTTCTGAGGAAAACATTTATTTGTCTGTTATACCATAATTCATCCCCTACTTGTATTCTATGACATATCAGGAAGAAAATATGAATATCTTGGAATGGGAGCATCAAGTATTTTTCTGCGTTGATGCAGTCATTAGAAAAAGCATAATCACTATTAACTATTCACAATTCACAATTCACTATTCAAAATGACTTCTACATGCTAATACCTATATTATACAAATTCCTCAGATCGTTTAAACATATCGGTATATTGGATCAGGTTTGAACAAATCCTCAAAAATGTGGCCCGAGTTCCTCCTAAAAGGATTCCGCATATGAGGTTTTTGGGCGCATTACGAGTTATCATACTAATTCTTTGGTATATGAGAACCATTGAGTTTAGGGTTCCAAATATAGTATCTAAAAAGACGATCACTATTAATTGAAGGCCTATTTTATTCACCTGGGTTTATTCTTCTCCTGAATGAAGATTGAGAACCTGTAGAAACACATAATAAGAGTGAAAAAAACCATGGGTTATTTTAATCAATCATACACAGTCAGTAGTAACAGATAATCAGAATAAACTCAAAAAACTAAAGACTGAGGAAATACATAGTTGTTGAAGAACGTCAAAAGATGAACATGCATGACTATTCAGCATGACCATCAGCTCTCTCTTTCTCACTTTAGCTTCTGAACATATTCATTAGTTAAATTGGGCAAAAATCAAGAGCATTACTATATTAGAGTGGGTTCTTGGTTACATGAAGGGCACTGAACCTTTGTTTATTCTGAACCCAACATAATGCATTGCTTTTGGTCAATCGAGGGTTATTATTCGAGGTTAGCTATTAGCTGGATAAATCCACTGGGTCTTGTCAGTAACGCATGCCATTTAGGCATAATTTTTATTGATACATGGCCCCATATGATTGTAGAATTGATAAGGATTCATTAAATAAAATGCAATAAAGTTTTGATACTCTTTGGATCACCAACTAATAAAGTGATAAGACCAACGTTATCAGAATCCAAAGAAAAATTGTATTATTATATCATGATTCTTCTATGATGATAGGATGGGGGCTGCCTTAACCCCAGTTGCCTAGCCAAAAAAAAAAATCTGAAATCTGCCCACATTGTCATACTGCATTTGCTAATATATGGAAATATATAGGTTCAGTTTACCCGTCAAATAAGATGTTGTAGAAGCTTTATAATGTAGCACATCCCTATTTGCTAATATATGGAAATATATAGGTTCAGTTTACCCGTCAAATAAGATGTTGTAGAAGCTTTATAATGTAGCACATCCCTAGCTGAGTTGTTTCCCACAGTAGTTAGCTTCTCTCCCTCTTTAGTTCTATAAAAAGACTATCTCTGTTTTACAATAGTTTTAGTTTGATTTTAAGAAAAATTATAATAAAGTAAAATTAAGGTTCCTCAAGAACCTAATTTCTTCCCCCAATTGAATGTACTAGTGTTCTTCGTCAATAGATCGACGGGATTGTCTCCATTTATAATTGTCCAGGGGAAATCGCTGGATACAGTTTTAAATTTGGCACCTATACCTCTGACGGTCCCGTTTCATCCTCTGCTGCAAAATTTGTTATTTCGATATAGCGTATCCATGAGAGTGTATGCACGCGTTTAGCATTGATTTATGCTTCCTATAAAGCACAGGCGTATACACACCGTTGACAGGTCAGTTTTAAGTCGAGAGATTTGGTTATGTTGTATATTGAGAAGGAGCATTGTTCGGGCGTGAGTTCCAAATTATCCCTTCGACGAACAGGTTTTTTTCATATTTTCTAGTGCATAGGGGAGAATGCTTACGAACTTGACCTTCCACGACATATGCGACGCTCTCACGTTGTTACTACGAGTCTTCTGTCTCCTTTTGTTGGAGATCATGTGCCGCCTATTATTTTACCGATTCCTCTCCCACAGCAACACAAGTTTGACCGTATTGACACTGTATTAGAGCAGAGTACAAATGAGACGCCAAAGATATGTGTCTATCATATGTATAAGGTTGGGCAAGCCAAATTCAGAGGATTCGTGGATATCGGAGGCATATTTTCAGCAGAGAGAACCGATTCTATTTTTCGAGTACACCGACCAGTTGAATTCGTGGTCGAATTCTTCCGCAGAGGGATGATTTGATGTAGCACATCCCTAGATAGGTCGTTTCCCACAGTAGTTGAAATCTCTCTCTCTTTCTCTAGTTCTATAAAGAGGGGATCTCTTTTGTTTTCTAGCAGTTTTAGTTTGATTTTATGAAAAATTCTAATAAAATAAAATTAGGGTTCCTCAAGAACTTAATTTCTTCTCCCAATTAAATGTACTAGTATTCTTCGTGATTATTTGACTTCCCCATAATCAGTTTACACTACTTTATCTAAAAGATGGACAAATCAAACACAAAACAAAAGATGGAAGCAAATATAGAATGCCCTAAATAATACCTAAATGAGGGGGAACATTACGTAGGGACATCCCAAACAAGAAGTGCCCACCACCACCTCCAAATCACTATATGCCCCAACCACCCTATAAACCCCAAGCATGTATATCTATTCCAAGGTACATACATACAACAACAACAAACAATCATTTTTCCTTTACAACTTACACGTTAGAGCATACTTATTGCCCTCCAGACTTGAACTCCTAATAGTGTAAAAAAAGTTTCACTGAAGCATATGGTGGACTTTTTCAAAGGCCTTAAAGCCCAACAAAAAAGACCGAATATTCCCTATGTGCGTGACACGTGGACGAATAGATTTCATTCCCGGGAACATTCTCACTTATTGTTCTCACAATTATTTCCAGGTATAATAATAATTTGCTACCAGACCTTCATACCGTCAGATCAATCCAATAACAATCTAGAGAAATAATCAACGGCTATTAACCATGCTGCTGTTTTACTAACTTATCCCTTGATATACGGGACCATGAATCGCTAGTGGTGGCAGTTGTTGGCATAATAATATTCGGACCTTGGGGGCATCAAAATCCTACTTGCTCTCTCCAACAAACTCCCTATAAATACCTGTGCCATCAAATATTGGTGTCATCAAATTCATAGCTACAAATTCATACAAAAGCCTAGCTTTCGACCTCGAAAAACTAGGTTTTTGGTCGTCGGGATGGCAGGGATTACTGTGGTTTTCGACTTTGACAAGACGATCATCGATTGTGATAGCGATAATTGGGTGGTGGATGAGTTGGGTGTGACTAATTTGTTTAATCAACTTTTGCCTACCATGTCTTGGAACACTCTCATGGTTAGCTTTTTTATCCATCCCTCATTTGTTGTAATGTTATTCTTATGTTTTAATTTCTTGTTTGCGCGATTGGGTTTTGAATTTTTTTAGAATTCATAGATCGATCATTGGGCTAGTTAGGCATTAAGGTAGATCTGTTGAGATAAATAGTCCTACATCGGACACACATAGCCTTGCACCTCAAAATGTAAGAACCTGGGGCTACTCTCTCATTGCCAATTGGTTTAGAGATGGAACCTCTAGTTCTAATAGGATCATGTTAAAAATGTGTCATGTCGATTGGGGTTTTACTTTTTTGAGATTTTACGGGTTTTTGATGCTTGGGTTGATTTTATTTTGGAGGCTCATTGTACATGTTTTGTTATTGAATTGTTTTTATTCGTGCGAAGATTTTCATGTTCTGTGTTTATATGTTCAGGATAGAATGATGATGGAGCTTCACAAACAAGGGACGACGACGGAAGAGATAGCGGAGTGCTTAAAACGAGCTCCATTGCATCCAAGGATCATTGCAGCAATCAAATCAGCCCATGCTCTTGGGTAACTTTCTTAATGAACTTTGGTAACTTATTATCTTTGGCATTTATAAACTGAGTAACTTATGAGATTGTTTGGTTTATATTAGGTGTGATTTGAAGGTTGTAAGCGATGCAAACATGTTCTTCATTGAGACGATATTGAAACATCATGGTCTAATTGGCTATTTTTCTGAGATCAACACAAACCCGAGCTTTATAGATGAAGTAGGGAAACTTAGGATCTCTCCTTACCAAGATTTCACCTTGTCTCCTCATGGTTGTGACCTCTGCCCTCCTAATATGTGCAAGGTAATTTCATTTATACGCTTTCGATATTTCTTATTTTTATTTATATCTCGATTACGTTTTTTTTAATTAATTGTGAGTTTGTGTTCCAGGGCCTTGTGATCGAACGGATGAAGGCTTCTACAGAGGGAATAAACCGATTTATCTACCTTGGAGACGGAAAGGGAGATTTTTGCCCGAGTTTGAAGCTCAGAGAAGGAGATTATATGATGCCAAGGAAAAATTACCCAGTTTGGGAGCTAATTTGCAATAACCCGATGTCAATCAAGGCAGAAATTCATGAATGGAGTGACGGGGAGGAGCTCGAACGAATTCTCCTCCATCTCATTAACACGATTATCTACGAAGACGAAGAGATGAGCAACTTCGATGCATTTATTTCTACGGATTGCAAGTTCGAGAGTGTCCCATTTTCTCCCTATAAACGATTTCCTCGAGCACTACCGGTTCCTCATTAGTACAAATATCACCAGTCAAGAACGAAATTATGTGTGCTTAACTTCAAACAATTGTATCTGATATAAATACAAGTTGCACGAAGCCATCTCAAGGCCAGGCTTTCTCAAGGGCAATAGCCGATTTGATTTTTCTTAGTTTAACTTAGCAGTAGTATTCATCACGAGAAGTCAGTATCGTCTTTCTTTGGTGACATTGGAAAGCAAGGGATGTCTTAACCCAAGGTGAAGATAAAACTTGCATTGATGATTCGTGAAGGTCTCTTGATGCCAAGATAGTTCCCAGATAGCAGCCAAAGTTCAGAGGGCCTTATTAGGATTTAGAGACTAGTTATAATCATTAATATGAGGGATGATAATAATCGATATATTGATGTAATGCTACGTTAAACTAAAACGTGCATGAGGGGAGCCTTTAGTAGCTTTTTAATCTGTTTATGATAATCAAATGGCTTTGATTTGACGAAAAAATGTCTGCAGAACTTTAACAATTACTGAAACATCATATTAAAGTTGAGAGTACAGAGTAACATATAGAGAGCAGAAGCTCTTTTACAAAACAAGACAGAAAATCGAGGTCCTTGCTCTTATATTGCTAGGTAACTACAGTTGATTCCCTCTCGAATTTCTACATAGTAAATCATAAGTTTACATTTAGAAGCAGATGGTTGGCATTTTACCCAACAATTTGCTCATTGAAGAAGTAACAACGGATTTTACTGCAATAGAAGTTAGACTCTGCATGTTACGGTATGTACATCATACGTACTTGCATAATATAAAGCTCTTTGGACATGATCTTCCCTTCCCGGCATTATGGAACCTAACATTCAAATAATGAGGGCCAGTTCAGTGCAAAGTAGGAGCCAATGCACTTAATGCTTATAAGTCAACTAGAAACACTGACCGTCAATGGTAGTGACTTCCATGGTCACTGTCAGCTCCATTTTCAGCCCGGAGAACTTTCCTGCTGTTAATCTCTAGGTACATTTCTTCTATCATTGGTTTCCAAAGACGAACACGTGCATTTATAAACCAATTTGCGACCTGAATATAGACCACTAAATTAAAAAAAGAAAAAAAAAAAGGGAAACGATATATAGTCTATATGGAAGCGGCTAAGATTGGCATATTATGTCGTAAACTGTCAAGTGGCTTAGTATTGGAATATGATCTAGAAAAGTGACCTGTGAGATGGTATTACCTGGTTTCTTGTCAATCCACTTCTTACTGCAAGTAAGTGCTTCTCAGCATCCTTCGGATACCTGAAAACCAGAAATTTCATTTTTAGCTAACAAAAGAATGTGAGTGCAGAAGACTTATTTGTAAAGAATCATACAGTTTTGTATAAAGAACATTTACTGTACATGCTATCCAATAAAAAAGAAGACTTAAACGTACGTTATCAATGTTGCGTGTAACATTATATAAACATGGACAGCGTTGTATTAGCAAGGGCTTTCCTTTAGAAGAGAGCCAATAAAACAAATAAAATAGAAGACAGGTCAGAGGTCAGGGGTCAGAACATTGTTCCTGATGTTTTTAATTATTTCTGGACCATGTATAACAAAAAAAAAGGCCTTTAGATCGTAATGTATTCTTTACCCCTAGCATCCTCCAAAAGACTGGAGAGTAGGAGCTAGGGACAATGCACTTTCACTATTACAAATAGCAATGTCTGCTAAGTGGTCAGCACATCTATTGGTTTCTATCAAGACATGGATAATGGAAAACAAGTCCAGCTTCAGGATCAAGGCATTAATAGAATGCTCAAGCTGGGGTTTCCCGCCATTTTTAATGTAAATATGTAATCAAGCACACACTCAAAATCAGTAGCCACCTGCACCTTTTTGAAGCCATAGGGAACACATTGGAGCTATACTCAACTGTTTGCAACTCATGGAGTTTCAGACATGCCTGTGAAAGCAAGCAAACAGTACCTCTGAATCCCTTATCATGCCCGCATGACTACCTCTGTCACTTTTGTAAAAGCCACCAGTTCCTAAATTTATAGTTGGATTGTGCTTTCAGATGGATGGGCCCATCTGGATTTAAGGACCTTTTAAATCTTAAGTACAGGGTGAATGTTTTTTTTTGGAAGGCTACAGGGTGAATGTTTTTTTTGGAAGGCTACAGGGTGAATGTTCCAGGAGTTAAAAATAGATCTAGAGCTGGGGCAGTTTTCTGTAAAAATAACTCTATCCTGTATCCTCAGCTGTGTATCAGCAAAGATGTCAGTGAGGACAGTGTCAATGCTCAATATGTATTAGTTTCACTTCTGAATATCCCTCCATTTCTATCTCTCCAAACATCAAAAATCGTAGCACAAAAAACAAAAAAGAACTTGATTTGATGTCATTTTTGGGAAGGGGATAGAGCTTAGAAACCTCATCGTTTAAGAAAGCACCTGACTCACAGGCTATTGACATAAACACACTCCATAAAAAGATGCACAAAACTCTCTCCATAGTTGTCTGCAGACTGTGATGTAGCTTGGCTCCTCACATACATATAAACAAGCTTATCCTGAGTCAAGGGACCACAGCTTTCATCGATCAGCTCCTCCCGTGTTAAGGCAGTAGTGAATTTGCCATCCAAGTCTGGTTTCCAAACAATAGCATCCTCATTTACTGCTCCTGGTGTAGAGGGATGCCATTGATTCTTTCAATATCCTGGAGCTCATTCCTTTTCAGCAAACTGTAAGAAGAAAATGCCCAGTGAATGCGGTCTTTATGCCCAACTTCTTTACAATATTTTCTTTTATTTTTTTTGAAAAATGTAACTTTATTAATCAAAAGCCAAGTCTCGAGAAGAGACAAGAGGAGCAAATGGTTACAGCTTACAACAACAAAGACCAAACAAAAAAGGTGCATGGAGGTGCACCAAACACCCTGGGGGGGAAAAGGAGGGTGCTATTGCTGCCTCTCTAAGATCACATCCTCCCAAATCTTGCCACAGGCTCCTGAAAGAAACTTCTGAAGATGTCACAAATTATGTTTCATTGTAAGAGGATTGCCTTGATTTCCAACACCAACATAGGCAACCCAATATCTTCTCTCTACAAGTCTCCTCACTGCAGTAGTTTGGTAACCCACTAACCCCCATAAAATAGCTAGGGGAATCATCTCCGAAAGGTAAGCTTCTTTAGTAGCAAATTGGGTATAGACAAACAACAAAGAAGATGGGAAATTGATATTGGCAAAGCTCAGCCAAAACTAAGCTGAGAAAGAATGACCAAACTCAATTTAGCATAGAGTTACCAAGGTTAACCTTCGAGTAATTAGATTGTCAGCAACTTAAAAATGCCAAAGTCAGCCACCCACAAGAAAAAGAATTTTAGAGGGAACTTAAAAGGATCAATTGCGACGAGGAAGATGTAAAAAATACAGTTTGGACCAGTAAGATCTACGTGAAACCATTTTCCTGTTGCTCTATTGGAAGTAGACGGACTTCAATCTCTCAAACAAATTGGAAACCAAAACCATGTCACCACTCACCATCATCGAGATGCCTCCTGGTATTATAATCTGAATTCCCCTAATTGCTATTATGAAAAGATGGAAGTCCAACAGGTCTAGAGTTATACCTAGAAAAAGTATAAAACCTATGGAAACCCTCGACAAGTAATTAGTTGTCACACCAAACGTCCTTAGAAAGCATTCCTAACTCCTATAGTACCTTTGAAATACGCTGCAACCTTAAGTCATTCTAACCTCCATTCTCCCATCCTTCTCTTCCCTCCCAATACTTTGCTTCAATGCATATCTGCACATTCCATCCCTCTCTTCTCCAAATCTCCAAATCCACTTCTCCTTAAGCGCTGTTCTTATTGCACCGAATCCTCTGTAAACATTAGACCGGCACACCATCTCCCACTTCACCAAGAGGCATTTAAACAGACATTTTTATCGTACTACAGGAAGCTACTCGCAAGTATCACTTTTTCCACACTCGCAGAAACTGAGAATATAGAAATAAAATAAATCCGCATGGTGGCGAAAGAACTGCTACTAAGGACAGCATGTGCTCCTCTCGGCAATGATTGGCTTTTCCACAAAGCCTTAGCCCTACAAGGTGCACCTATGGAGTGCACAAGTCGAGGGGAACACCTCAACCCGTTACACAAACACCTCTGCAAGCTCAAAATATATTAGCTTTCCACACACAAAATATTAGCTCTCTTGGCCATGTGGATTCCATAGGATTTGTCAAGTAAAGGCCTCGAGAATTTGAAAGAACAAAAACACAGTCGGAAACATTTCACTAATATCGAAGAAGACAATAACGTACATAAAAATACCCAGCATTTAAACATAGGCAGGAACCTATTCTATGAATCATAAATTCAGAGAACTCCCAACTCACATGGTCGAATGCTTTTTTTCATGTTGATTATGCAAACCCCTACACTCATCGGCAATAGAACCCGCCTAAGATCTGACTCCCGGCCTGAACAGGATCCTTGTTCCACAAAAACAATGTCTGAAAAAGCCCCAACTAAATAGCATAGCCGTGGCTTTGAAAACTTTGTGCAAAGTATATAGAAGGTTTACAAGTTTAAAATCCGTGATTTTCTCTGCACCTGGAACCTAAGGGATGAGGAACAACTTGGTTCGAAAGTGTCATTTTGGGATCTTCTATTGGGTTTCATCTTTAGGCAGAAGGGAACTCACTAGGGGGAAAGTCAATCAATGAAGTGATGAGTGCCAAAAAAGAAAGCATGAGAAATCAAAAGTTTGTACGTCGGAGATAGATTATGCTATACAAGAAGTGTAGGCAAGTATAGATAAGAGAAGTAATTTCTTGTATGATTTGCTCTGGGACCTTTAGATTGATATTCTCACTGGTGAGAATAGCATTTAGAGCAAACCATGGAAAAATTCTTGTTTTATGGTTATCCATGTACTTTGTTTGTGCTCTTTGTTTTATCTTGTTTCTGTTACTATTTCCCCATAGATAATTGAATTTAATTAGATTTCCGCACTAATAAAGATAACTTAAACTAATAGGTCATGGTGTTTCACAGATGAGCAAATTGATGTAAATAAGGCTCAGAAGTTTGTCAAGGAAAATTTAAAAATAATTAATTTCGCAAATTATTAGAGTAAGAAAAGCCTTTTCTTCTTCTTTCCATCAAACGTACTGAACTAGAACATGGAAAGCTAAATCACTAAAGGACTTACGAAATAACATTTTCGCTTTTAGTCAACTAATATCCAAGGCACCAGCCAGCAGAAGCCCCAGTTCAAGTATGCTTAACTTGAAAGGTTTTATATCCTATATACATTGAGTACAAGGAAAACTTTTAGGCCTATAAGATTAATGTATATCAGTGTTTTTTTCAATCCATAGGGAGAATTGCTCGACAAGAGTTCAAGGGTTAGCCTTTTAGGGTTTCTTCAAAATAGGATTTTAGGTCTCAATTGGAGTTCTCCCGGGTTCGTCTTCTGGTGGAGATTAACAAAGTGATTGAAAACCACGAGTTTGGTTTTACAGTTAAATCAACACTATATCATTTTGTAACTTAGTATCCTCAATCCTCCAGCTATTTTCTGCAATAGATCATATGGTTGACTACCTAGGAAAAGTTATTATGGTTTATTAGTTCATTGTGATTCCAAACCATCATTACGTCAGACCATGTATGAGATATTGTTTTATTAAACCTAACGATACATTGCAAATATATCCTTTATAAATCTTTTAGGAAATTTTCTGAAAGGGGCAATCACAGTGAAAGACATTGAATTAGAAAGAAAATTTTATAATATATTTTTATATGAAAAGAGGAAGTACGAGATTTTTGCTGTTTCGTAAACGAAATAAATAAATAAGAACTTATATGTAAGAATGTAAGATGAACTATACATATCACATTTCCCTTTCTATATATAAAACGTTACAGCAAAGAAAACTTACGGATGGAGGAAATTCTGAAACATCCACGCTCGTAGAACTGAGACAGATTTCTCAGGCAAACCTCTTTGCGGTCTCCAAGATTGATGATCTTTTTTAATCTGCTGAAGAGCCCATTGCCTTTTTATAATAGTAGAATCAAATGATTTATCCTCACTTCTGACACATCCAGCGCGAAGATTTTTCCCCAGGATCATGATTTGGTTAGCAAGTCTATCTCTTAAATCTCTAAAAAGAAAAGAAACTGTCTGAAGCGTGAAACGGGAGTGTATCTGTGGGTCCAGGTCACTTGCAGCATGGAAAGCCGATACTACGGTATGGATTTCATCCAAACATTGGTTATATCTACTATCAACCTGTAATCAAAGGAGTCTAATCAGGGTATATTTAAAGTTTAAAAAAAAAATACACTATTGGTCGTATATACATACGAATAATGACAGAGAACTCACAGAGTATCAAACTAACGCTATATCATAAACCAAAAACACAATATATTATGGTCTTCAATAACGTTATTGCCCTATAAACATTGTGATTTAATACAAAATTGTGATAGATCACATATGAGGTCCATCTAAACATATAATTAACTTCTTTTCGTTACATGAAAAGAAAAAAAATCACGTCAGTTGACAAATTTAGCCAGATTAGTGACAAAATCAATAACCAACTACACTATTAAATATTAGAATCAACTATACTATTAATACTAATATCATTTAACACGAGTTTATGACATAATTCATGACATTATCGACATTTTGAAACATAGAACCTACAATACAGAAGATTCTAATATATAACATAAAAAGAGACATAACATGTCCCCTCCCCTAATTTTGCCAGCATTTGGTGCTACCGCAAACAAAGACCAAAACTTACAGTAGCACCACCTAAAAAGTGACATAACAACGGACTAATTTTTAAGTTGCTTGTGGAAAATAATAATAACTGAGAGAGGATGCAAGTTTTGGGCCAACAGATTAAGCCAAAAGCTGACAAACTAGAGGGAGTAAGTAGAAGTTAACTATAGAATCTAGATACCATTTGTAGCAGAGTCAGGAGTTGAGCTTTCTTGGCTTCGCCATCTTGTCTTTGCATCATGAACTCCATTTGACCATCAAGCCCAGTTACCACAAGGTCTTTCTCAGCAGAGGAACTTGAAGAAAATGGCATCTTAGTCAGATGGTCTAGATCTCCAACTGAATAGTTTGCAACTTCGGCAAGTATTTGCTGGATTGCGTGGAGATATTTTGACCCAGATACAACATTTGTCAAATGGATTGGTTTGTAATAACCAAAACCAGAAGAAAGCTCCTTACTGTTTCTAGATGTTTGTCCAGGGGCCTCACTACTGACATCAGAACATTGGTCAGGAACGGTTGCAATATTGATAGCAGAAGGTTGGTATGTGGCAAGACTTAGAGACAAATCATTATTTGGCATACAATAACCACCATAGAAATGATTTTCACGATCTTCATTATAGCTAATCTTGTCTGTTGAAACCCAAGTTCCTAGTGGATGATAAATTGTTCTCATGGGAGCTCCTCTTCCAAAGTCTTGAACAACATATTTGTCAAAATTTGAGCTTGAAGTATTACAGCAACCATTTGAACCGAAAGTTCTGGAATCTTCAATTTGAAACCCAGAGGTGGTTGAAGTTTGAACCTCATTGAGATTTCCAAGCAAATTCGTGTTTGTTGCAAAAAGATTTGCAAGATGATCCTGAAAGCTAGTGTTACCACAAGCTGATGGCTCAACTTCTTCAATCCGAAGATCATTTATTTGCTCAAAGGGAAGTGATGGAAGTAAAGGATATCTAGACATGATCTGGTTTTGGCTGTTAAAACTTAGTGAATCTCGGTGAACATGTGAGCTTGAATACATATCTGCCGAAATCCTATCGATCTCCATAGGAATTTGATCCGTAGTATCGAGTGACCCATTGAATAGATGATTTTCCATTAAAGCAATGGGAATACAAATGGAAAAATGGGTATCATGAATATAATTGATAAACCATTATTGTTCGTAGCCGAGGAGTAACTCTTACAAGAAACCACACCAAAATCGTATTGCTTTCAGAGAACCTATCATCATCATTAAGGACGAGAAAAATTAGAAGTCATGGCTAAATACTTAAAATAAAATAATAATTACTACAAAGGGTGGAATAAGAAGATGATCAAGGTAATATTTTCAACACAATCGAAGAATATTGAAGCTCTCAAATCGTCTGAGAAACACCCAATGTGTATACAGAATAGGCCCCTATAATAATGATTATCGGGGGAATAGAGAATGCTAGCATGGTTAATCTAGCTCAATAGTAGAGGTCAACCTTCAAAAACCCCAGGTTACAGCAAATGTAGCTAAATACAGTTCTCTAAGTTGAACAAACAATGGGAAACATACTTTTGGCAAAAAAGGTTATAAGCTCAGAATGAGAAACTTCCCTTTGAGGCAATTATAGACAACATTTGTTCCTAATTCGACTGATTAAGTGACTAAATCACTACTTTAGGACTACAATTTTCAAGTAAGCATGCCTCGGCCCAAGCCCCAAAGTGACATATACAATGATTAAGCTCGAAAAGAGAATCAATAGTAAGAGATATTTAATCAACATACCTTCAAATGCATAAACAAGAGACTTACATCTCACTCAAAAACCATATATCAAAGATGCTACACCATTCCTTCCCAGAACTTGACATGAATTAGGAAATTAGAGCCTGCTTTACTTCACTATGATTGGTTTTCCACCCTCTTTTTTTCAAGCTAGAAAATGGGCATTCCCCTTTTCCAACCTCTTTCTCCCTATCTCTCCTCTATCTCCCAACACTGATTGACCTTAAAAGTGGATATCCTCAAAGAAGCCAAAAACAATAACTTGCTGTACTAAGCTCTCTACAAATCATTAGTTCCCCTTTTCTCCCCTATAACAGTTTAATCAAAAGCCAGAACTACTGTATGAACCAAAACCCCTAAAGCAAAATTATTCAAACCAAACAAGAATCACTTTTCATGTCCCACCATAAATCCCAAACCCAAAGCTCATAAGAAAGTGGGTTATTCTTTTTGCATGAACAGAGAGAACCCCAAACTCCAAAAGACATAGATTCAGGACCCCCATTAAAGAAACATCACCCCCTCCCCTCTTTGGTTTCTCACAGACAGACCCCCACATATAATCAATCATAAAACAGCAATATTTCTCAAAAACAAGGTAACCCCATTAAATAAAAGAGACCTTTGTTGCAGCAGCAGTGTTTTACACAGAGGAAGAAAGATAAATGGAGGACCCAGTAATAAAGATAGAAAGAAGAAGAACCACACAACACATGAAAGAGAGGGGTTACCCTTACTGTATGTACAGTGCCACTCATTTCAAGTGCAGGCTTTTGAGGATGACCCATCTCTTCTTCTCTCTCTCTCTCTATATCTGATTTCCTTTGTCTTCTCTCTTCTGCAACTCTTCTGCAATCATCAAAAGCAAAATATCTGGAATCTCTCTGTTCAAACCCCTGTTACTGTTCCTCCTACTACTGCCACACTTCATTTCCTTTTCTTTCTTTCTTTCAAAGAAAGACTTTTTTGCTTTTGGGTTTTTTGCTCTTTTAGATAACAAAGATAAAATGGGTTAAGAAACTAAAGATAAAAGATGACTTAATTCTTTCTTCTTTTATCTTTTGCTAGATTTTTTTTCAAACAGAGAGAGAGAGTGGTTGAAGTAGTTGTACAGTACTTGTGGTGAGTGAGTGTGAGAAGCAAAGAAAGTGAAGTAGTTTGAGTCTGATTTGGTACTACAGGAAGTAAGATAGGTAAAGTAGACAAGAAAACCCTAGCCTGCCATGATGAATACTGCTGCTACCTATGGATATAGGTCTTAGAGCTTGCAGGGGGTCATGTGATATTGTGATGTGAGGATGGGGTTTGTGATAGTGCAACAGGGTCCAAGTTATTACTGCAACATCGGGCAAGTTTGTGAAGAAGGCCCGTCCATGGCGAGCCACTAGGGTGCATGATATTTACTTGGCAACTAAACGCCAAGCGAAGATGTGACCGGGTTTCATTTGTTAAAGGTCAGATTTAGGTCATGAGGATTATAAGCATTGTACATGAAAGAATAACCCTTTTTTTGATGGGACAATTATCTGAACATTTTCATTTTGCTTCAAATGTTCAGTCTCATGTTATAACAAATATTGGATTTAAGATGAATAGTTCCTAAAAAATTCCCCTAATTGACCAAGGGATATAAATTCTGAAATGTTCACAACATACCTTTAGTACAAACCTCGAGTACACTACGTGGTAATCTCTAAGCATCAACCCTACTTCGTGCCATATCTTTCTCAGTCCAAGGAACATTCTAAGCTTACTCCATTCAACCAAAACCTTGGAATCAACCTCCACAATCAAGAGAAACAATGTTTTTTGTTTAGAAGCTCTGAGACCGTGCAATAAGCTCATCACCTCTGCAAGTGTATTACTCTCATACCAACTTCCCATTACCATTCCGAACATGCCTCCAATCCAAGCCAAGAGATGCTCCATCCGCGTTCAATTTAAAATAACCTTGTTGGGGGGCAAACCAATGACCAAACCACTGGTTTGGTAACACCTTTGAGAGATTACACCCGAATAAGCTGAATAGACAACGTATATTGGTACCATATCCATTTGAATATATGGACACCTTCGTGTTTTGAACTGATTACTTCCCAAGCTAATTTGAGAGTAGAATTACCTGCTGCATCTAAACGCCACATAGGTTGGTCTTGATCAGTTAAAAGTGTAAACCTCATGCTCAGAATGATCTCCAATCCATTTGTATTTCATAGTCCAGTTTATCCCAGTGCCAAACATCATCCATACGAACTTCCTTCGCAATGATAATATGATATCCTGTTCCACAAAAATCATGCCAATACTTATCTTTGAGGAGGGACGCAATTTGAGTGCAATAGAGACCCAACATTTTTTATCCCTGCCATCATGCTCTCTGCGAAAGAAATTAGCTAACATTATTTCTTTCCAACTTAGCAAGAACAGTAACAGGTACAACCAGGCAAGACATAATATTAACGGGCATAAACTGTAAAACAAGTATGAAGAGCACCATAACTCTGCAAACAACTCAAGCAATTAAGTAGAATAATGGATTTAGGTTTAAACCATTGCTTTCAACTTTCACATAGCGTAAT
This sequence comes from Kingdonia uniflora, assembly GCA_014058105.1. NCBI lineage: Eukaryota > Viridiplantae > Streptophyta > Magnoliopsida > Ranunculales > Circaeasteraceae > Kingdonia > Kingdonia uniflora. The sequence continues at coordinate 35,027 of JACGCM010002611.1, forward strand.
ATATTATAAGTACAACAAAAAGATTAAAGGAACTGTCATCAACAAGTTTCTTGTAATTTCCACCATGAAATTATACGGCACTAGCAAATAACAAATAACATCTTTTAACTTCTTCAGGGTAAGGCCCCGCTACTCGACAACTAGTAACAAAATACAGAAAGTTGAAAAAACTGAATCCAGCAAGAACCCAACAAACGTTCTAGGATGTTTCCATTCTACTTTCATTCCAGTTTGCTTCCGTTCTACTTTCAGCACCTCCGATTTGAATCCCACTAATAAAATACATAGCTAGGAGTCCCATTATGAGTTGCATGAACCAGAAGTATAACCGTATATGAAATCTGCTCTCAGGTACCTTGTTATTATACCACTATCTAAGCCCAAAACGGATACAGCTGCATTTCACGGCAATAGTTAGTACGTACATCTGAGGCACTAGCAGCATCCAAAACATCATTTCTAACAGCGTTTTATTTTCTGCAACTGTTATCACCAGATGGATATCACCCATTGTTGACAGAACTCCGGGGCATGTGCGTGACAATAACAATAACATTCCCATTTCAAGTGTAAATGCCTCTCCTGTAAAACGGCACACTCAAACATCCAGAGAACAATGAGTAGCGATAGCATACAATATATCGAAGCTTTCTAGAGCCATCCACTTATCAGACCTCTCTGAAATAAGTTGTTCCTCGGTCTTTGGTGGAAGTAATGCATCTGCAACGATGGTGAAAAATGCATGATATGTCATAATTCCAGTCACCAAATTGGGAAGACTTCTAGCAGAAAATGGAACTCCTCCCATTTACTGTAATGATAGTGACAAATCCCAGAAATCGATAAGGTCAGGTAATAAATTTATATGAGAAAAAACATAAAGTGAAAGTACTCACTCAAAATAAGCATCACTTGATTAGCATGGATCGTTTCAATTCATTCAGCGCATTCACCCTTATAACCCCATTTCAACTTCTCCCTTTTAGAACTTTTCTCCCCTTTTCCCCCTAAAATTATAGCTTATTATTAACCCCAACCCGGAGTCAATAATAAACGTTGGGCAAAGTCCATGTTTATCTCTCTACTTATCTAGTTCCAAACCCTTCTCACCACTTTAACCACACACCATGTCAGGTTCTAAATCACATTTCCTCGGGTTTGTTTTTCGTCTGGGAAATTACAGCTGATTAAATCAGTATTATGCTCAATCCACATTTACTAGACAAGCTTGTTCATTTTGCCAAAAAAAGTGATGGTGCAGATAGAAAATATTTTCTCAAAGTTTGTGGCATGGCCAAGAAAAAAAGAGAACTGTTCCTATTATGTGGAGAAGCTTTTGTTATCCCAAGAGGGAGGGTGGATTGGGGTTAAGAAGCTTGGCGGAGTGGAATGAGGCTGCAATGCTCAAGCACACATGGAAGCTAGCCTCTAAAAGTAACTCTACTTTGGGAGTTTGGGCTGGAAAGCATCTTCTTAAAGGTAGAAACCTGTGGGAAGTGAACATTCCTGGGGATTGTTCTTGTTGTTGAAGGAAAATCCTCAAGTCAAGAGACAAAGCTAAGAAGACGGTCCTTCATATTGTTGGGAAGGGAGCTCAAACCAAGTTCTGGTATGACCCTTGGCATCCCCAAGGCATACTCATTGATAAATTCAAGGCCCAGTACATGTATGATTCTTCCTTGAACCTTAGGGCCAAAGTGTCTAACTTTATCAAGGATGGTGGTTGGCATATGCCTCAGCACAGTAGAAATGAGATCCCTGAGATTATGAATAACCTCCCAGATATATGTCAAACTAAAGAAGGTGAAGATACCATTGTGTGGACCCCAAACACTGTGGGCAAGTATACTGTCAGTGACACCTATGAAAAGATAAGAACACATAAAGAAGTTACTAATTGGGCAGAAGTATAATGTCAGTGACACCTATGTCATCCCCAGGCAAGGGTTTACAGTCTAGCAAGCTATGAAGGGCATCCTCTCCACCCAAGATAGATTGGTTCAAAGACATGTTCTTAACTCTTCAATGTGTGTGTTTTGTAAGAATGCTGCTGAGAGTACTTCCCCTGTGTTGATGGATTGCATGTTCTCCTGTCATATATGGGCCAAGCTCCTTGCTCTCACAGGTTTTTATAGGCAGATTGAGAATTTCTATCAAGAGATTGAGTGGCTCGCTAAGCTCAGCAGAGATGATACTGTCACCAAGATCTTACACACTGTGTTCTGCTCCTATGCCTACAATATGTGGAGAGCCAGAAATGATATTATCTTTAGAAACAAGTACAAGAATGCTCCTCAGATTCTTAGAGAGATTGCTCATGATGCTATTACAAGGCTCAACCATACTATTCAGAGCTCTGAAGATTCTGCTAGGAACAGAAGTTGCTGTGAAGCTTGGCGTATTAACCCCATATACACCTTGCCTAAGACTGTCTTAATCAAAGTGGGATCCTCCACGTGAGGGAGTGTATATGATAAATACTGATGGTTCTTATAAAGCTCGTAGAGAAGGGTCTGGGGGCCTAATGAGAGACTTTGAGGGAGTCTGCATTGCAGCTTATGCAGGGATGGTGGATCCAGTGGACATTGTCCTTCATGAGATGCAGGCTATTAAGGTTAGGCTGGAAACTGCAAAAATCTTAGGGCGTTAAGGGTATGGATCACCACTAATTCAGCTTGCATGGTTTCTTACTTCAGAGATGGAGCTCAACCCGCATGGAGGTGCCTCTACACTTATCATGCTATCAAAAAACTGATTCCTAGCTTCACAGAGTTCAAGATTTTGCACAAAGAAAGAGAAGGAAACATGGGTGCTGACTTTCTAGCAGGACATTTAACTTGTAATAATTGCATAATCTATTCCCCTAGCTTTTTTCCTAGTGAATTGTATAAATATGTTGATGAAGATGCTAGGGGAAAAAGATTTCCAAGGATGTAATTCTTTCTATTCTTGATATACATCTGGTCATGGGGTCTGCCTAACCCCAGCTTGCCTTGGCAAAAAAAAAAAGATTATAAGAAAGTGTTAGGAGTTGGGTCCGGCCCAAGGTGGGAACTCAACTGGGTTGGGGTGTCCTACTGGACTCCTAACAATCCCATATAACATTAGGGTTTATGGGGAGAGTTTGAGAGAAAGTACATAACCCTAATACCCTATTAAGGGTTCAGTATTTGTAACCACAGAGAAACACAAACAACTATTAATAATATCTCTCTACTCTTCTCTCATATTATGTGTGTGTGTAATTGTTCAGTAGAATAGATTATTATCCAACACGTTATCAGCACTGCGAAGAGCTAGTGGATCAAAAGGATAAAAAGGCCTCCAAGAAAGCGTTTTTTGGGATTTTTTGCGTTGCGGAGAGGTATAGTTTCTTTAAATTTCGTTTTGATGTATTAATTGCATGATCAAACATATATGATGTGTAGATCTGCGTATGTAGATTAATACCTAATTTTTTCGGAATTATTATACCTATTTTTAGTGATTTTTACCCTTGTGAAAATGCTGTTTTCAAACTAAAATATGGATCGTTCTAGTTATCGGATTGATGCACTAATAATTTTGTTGCGTAGCCTACTCTATAACGATCACGTCCATATATCACACTCCTCTGGGAGATGTCCCTGTCACCAGAAAAACGGTATAAAAACTGGGCAGTTCACGGCCAAAAACTTACTATTTGACGGTGTATTAGGCCATGCCAGGATGACGTCAGCTAGGGTTTTGTTTTTTTAATTTTTTATTAAAACATCATGATGATGACGTCACCATAGCTAATTTGATCCATAACCATTTTTAGAAAATTGGACCTAGATTAGACATAATCCACAAAAAATCAGACCAGATCAGAGTGATGACGTGGCAGGGACGGGGCCACAGTGACATGTGTTAAGGACACGTGGCATAGGGACCCAATAGATGGTGACGTGGTAGAGGGGCACACCATGCTAACATGATAGACACGTGTCATGGACACATGGCAACTGACATGGCAGGTGGGGCCCACTCCATGCTAACGTGGCAGCTCACGTGGTGTGGGACCTACACATACTGTAGCAGTGACACGTGTCGTACTGTTGAAGTATATAACCCTATTAAGGGTTCAGTCTTTGTAACCACAGAAAAACGCAAACAACTATCAATAATATCTCTCTACTCTTCTCTCATATTATGTGTGTGTATGATTGTTCAGTATAATAGATTATTCTCCAACAGAAAGAACAAAAACAAAAGTATACCAGAATTGCATCTTACAAAACAAATCTAACGGTTCACAAAAAGTATTTGAAAAAGAAATTTCTATGCCTTTAATAAGGGCAATAATAACACAAAATCTAAATCAGTAATGGTAACTGAGGTAACTTACAGTGTGGTTGCAGGTGTCTCTTCATTGCTTTCAAGAGGATCCTGCCATGATGAAGAGAATAGTAAGAAAATCAGTGATACAAAAAGGCTACAATTCTTTCCACAAAAGAGAGGCTACATTTCTTTAAGCATCCCAAAAACTGTTTACAGTAGATTTGATGACGGTTAATGAGTCTTTAGATTATAAAAATATGTCTTGGTCAAACAGGCAAAAGGAAATGTCATAAGCAGAAAAAATAAAGAAAAAAGAACAAGCTATAAGGAACAACTTCAGACCGATACATGATAGTATCTGATGGTAAAATATAGAAACTTAGTAACTTTAGATTATAAAATATCACTTACCAAAACATAATGAAAGTTAGCAAACACAGTTATTAGGCTGATCTACCTCAAAATTTTATTATTTTCATTTGAGAAGAACGTGTTTCTAACAATATCCTTTGTCATTTGAGTGTTGGGAAACAATCGTACATGTGCAAAGTTTAACTTGCAAAGTATGTGGGTAATGATCGCAAGATTACAGGATCAAGTTTAAGGGCAGAAGGAATATTTTTCTCGACGGGATAGGGTGATATTCAAACAATATCCGAAATACTGCAACTTGATTTCTTAAAATTGAACACTCTTCAGCCTTGCTCATAGCCCTTACTTGTTCCATGGTCAAATGGTAACTGCATTGATGGCATGACTTAAGGTTCTACCTCTAAGATTCATCTAGCCATGTATACCGTAACGGGTCTAAATGTGCAACTCTACAAAAAGGTTCTAAAATCTCCTTTCTTTGCACCTTTTACCAGATTTTTAAGGGACCTCCCCTACGAGTTTCCCTGACCTAAGAATAAAGCATCCTAAACCGCGCGGACTTGACTTCCGGTGGAACTTTTGTGAAACTTTCTCCTGAACATTTTAGCCTTTTTTCTTCTTGGAGACCCAACCACCCAACAACAAATTTGTTCTCTGTTCCCATTCCCCTTTATTATCAACCCCAATCCCTGATCAAGATCCTAGACATACACCCCAATATCTATTCTACTTCTGCTCGACTGAGAACCATCGGTATCCAGACTACAGTGCCTTCCATCTTAAATGAAGTAGACCACACATCTCAAAATTTGTCATGCTGAAACGAAAAGATTGCTTGTTGCTTGGAGAGAAAAAAGGATCTCTCCGTCTTTGAACACCAAGTAACCTGTACTATATATTGCAGCCCGAAATTAAAGGCCGCGAGGCCGTCCTTTGACGAAGCTCAAGATTGTAGTCCAAAAATATCCAAAAGAAGCAACAACCTCACTTAACACTCAAGTGGAACTCATAACACTCACCAAATATCAAAAAAAAAATATGATCAAGAAAAGTAAAGACTAGTGCTTCTCCAACAAGAAAAGACCATCAATTAGAGCCAAGATAGTCTCCTTCCACTTCAACATTAATAACTCAAAGAAGCATATCTTTCCCCATTTTACTCCACCACAGAGGATCAAGGCTTTAGTAGAATCCGTGATCAGCTCTTTCTTCTTCTCCTTTATTCAAACTTCCTGACATTGTGGTCGAGCCACATTGCCTACATAACCGTAAATGAGAAAATGCTACAATACCTTGCCTTGTCCAACGAGGTTTCTCGTCTTCCAATTTGTTATGAGCTCTTAAACCTTTCTATATATGGTCACCAAATGCCATCCTCAATATATAAAAAATAATCCAAGTACACCAAATGCCATCCTCGTTGGATTCCTCGTCTCAATTTAAACATAGAACAGTAAGTCGCGACTAAAGTTTTACGCTTGCAAAGGTTTTCAATAGAAAGGCTAGGTTATTAGGTGTTGTATTAACAATCCACTGTAAAATGTGCTGAGAGAGAAAACAGCTTTACCACAATCCATCCTCCTATCCTCCAGCTCCAACTCCAAATTATGCTAAGTTGCAATGAAAGTCGAGATTCCAAGAGATTCTCATATGATTCAAGTTCATGGCCTCTTGCACTGAGGACTAATGATAGTCTAATAAAGTAATTAGCAAACGGTACAAATCTTTCAGTGATGATTGTCAGATGAAGAATCACTCAAGCCCATAACAACCCCAATTGATCTGAACATCGCTAATGGTGAAACAATTGCTTCATGAATAAGGATAGTCTGTCTACTTGCATCCTCAACAATGCAAGGATCAGCGGGCAACGCACAGAAAAAATGTACAAGGTATGCTTGTACTTTTGGGTGATACAAGTATACCTCTTGTAGGTAGATACGTCCTCGGTGGGGAGGATTCATGACCTGATCACCACAACCATGGTAGAATTTGACTGAAGTGATTTGTGGTTTTTCTCCGGTATCTCTTTCATGAATTTTGCAAAAAATTTGTGTTGTTGTCAGATTGGTGGTCCAGTACGCTAGAACAACCAATTTCAATGGGAAGGATATAAAGTAGAATTTCTTTAAGTTAATAAAGAAACTTTTTGCATTAGTACCAAGCAATTTCCAACCGAAGTTACATAATTTCAAATAACTGATGGATAACAAATAATAATAATAATCCGAGACTGCATAGGAGTCACTCATAATAACCAATATGTTTATTACTAGAGATTACTCCTCTTTGTTCAGTACATTCACCCTTATAGCGGTACTAACTTCTTTGAATTTTTTTTTCGTTTCTTATTCATTTAAACATGTAAACCTATTATAGTCCACAACCAGGAACACAGTAATAGGCGAACGTTCACTAAGGTCGTCTCCTCCTTCTCGCTCTAATGTCTAAGAAACCCATTGGTTGCTTAATCCTCCCCTTGTACCAATTTTGAAATATAATTTTCTTTGTTAAGTAACTTACTAAAAAATCAAAGCAAAGCCCTTCGTTCTAAATCGTGAATCCTGTTGTACGTCTTTTCTTTAGCTTTCATTATAAGAAGGATACCAAATGAAACTAAGGCATACAACTTACAAAACCAAACTCAGCAGTTGACAACATGTGAAGATTAAATAAAGAAATGTCTATGCATGTGAAGATTAAATTCAGCAGGTGACTGAGGTTACTTACAGAAAGGTTGAACATTCAACAATGCCCAACCGATTCATCAAGAGATCCTGCAATGATGAAGGGTGTTGTAAGAAACATGACTGAAGTAGTTCGATAAATCCCCATAAAGCTAGGGGAACCATCTCTGAAAGGCAAACATCTTTAGTGGCAAATTTGGTATTGACAAACAGCAAAGAAGATGGGAAGCTGAAGAAGAACCACTAAACACCATTTAGCATACAGTTACCAAGGTTCAGCTTCCAGTAATTAGATTATCAACAACTCAAAAATGCCAAGGTCAGCCAACCACATGAAAAAGGATTTTAGAGGGAACTTTAGAGGATTAATTGTGACGAGGTGGTAAGAAACACGGTTTGGACCGGTAAGATCTACATGAAAACTAAAAAAATTACCATGAAAATGTTCTTCTCATTACCAATCCATTTTCCTGTTGCCTCTATTAGAAGAGTAGACGGACTTCAATCTCCCAATCAAATAGGAAACCAAAACCATGTCACCACTCACCATCATCGAGATGCCTCCTGGTATTATAATCCGAATTCCACTAGTTGTTATTATGAAAAGATAGAAGTCCAACAGGTCTAGAGTTATGCCTAGAAAAAGTATACATCCTATGGAAACCCTCGACAAGTAATTAGTTGTCACACCAAACGTCCTTAGAATCCCATTCAACCTACTCTCCCACAATCAAACATCTTTCCAGTCTAAAGGCATTCCTAACTTCTATATTACCTTTGAAAACGCTGCAACCACAAGTCATTCTAACCTCCATTCTCCCATCCTCCTCTTCCCTCCCAATACTTTGCCTCAATGCATATCTTCTCTTCTCCAAATCTCCAAATCCACTTCTCCTTAAGCGCTATGTCCGCACCCCTATATGATCTTACACCCAATCCTCCTTTAATCCTCCTCTAATATTAGGACGGCACACCATCTCCCACTTCACCAAGAGGCATTTAAACTGGCATATTTATCGTGCTACAGGAAGCTACTCACAAGTATCACTTTCTCCACAATCGCCGAAACTGAGAATATAGAAACAAAATAAATCCGTATAGTGGCGAAAAAACTGTTACTGAGGAAATAATGCCCTCCTCTCGGCAATGATCGGCTTTTCCAAAAAGCCTTATCCCTACGAGATGCACCTATGGAGTGCATAAGTAAGTCGAGGGGAACACTCAAGCCCTCACACAAACACCTCTGCAAGCTCAAAATTTATTAGCTCTTCACACCCAAAATATTAGCTCTCTTAGCCATGCGTATTCCATAGGATTTGACAAGTAAAGGCCTCGAGAATTTGAAAGAACAAAAGAACAGTTCGAAACATTTCCCTAAAATCGATGAAGACTATGACGTACATAAAACTAACCAACATTTAAACATAGGCAGGAACTTATTTTATGAAGCATAAATTTAGAGAACTCCCAACTTACATAGTCAAACGCCTTTTCCATGGTGATTATGCAAACCCCTTCATTCATTGGCAATAGAATCCGCCTAAAATCTGACTCCCGGCCTGAACAGGATCCTTGTTCCACAAAAACAATGTCTGAAAAGGTCCCAACTAAATCTCATGGCCATGGCTTTGAAAAAATTGTCAAGGTACCTTGTTATTATACCACTCTTTAAGCCCAAAACGGATACAGGTGCATTTCACGGCAATAGTTAGTACGCAAATTTGAGGCATTAGCAGCATCCAAAACATCACTCCTAAAAGTGTTCTATTCTCTGCAACTGCTATCACCAGATGAATATCGTCCATTGTTGACAGAACTCCGGCGCATGTGCATGACAATAACAATAACAGACCCATTTTAAGTGTAAATGCCTGTTGTCTCCTGTAAAACGACACACTCTCACATCCAGAGAGTAATGCCCATAACAAATGTGTAGCTGTGGCATACAGGGGCAGATCTAGGACTGAAATTTAGGGGGGGGTTAATGTATTTTGGGGGTTCGGAGGCAGAGCCCCTGAAGAATTTTTTTGGTGGTATACTTAGTACCCTAGCCTACAAAAATAAATATAATAGAAAATTATAAATAATATCAATATAAGAGGGTATACGAATATTTTTGGGGGGGTTTTAGTGGGCATTTGTCACTATAATCAGTATTTTACCTAGCCAAAAAAAAGAAGTATTAAGGTTAACAATAATACAAGTTAATCAATGTTGGAGGTGGGATTTGAACCCTTGTCCTTGAGGTGCTGAAAAAAAGTAACTGTCAGCGGAGCTGATGCATAAACTGATTAATTTTAACAAAGAAAATACTTATTTTTAACATGTTTTAAGAGCAAAACCCGAGATCTTACTAGCTTACTAGTATTATTTTTTTGGAGCAAGGTTACCCCGGGCTACATCCCGAGATAGCCCTCTCCTTGATTCGCCCCTGGTGGCATACAATATATCGGAGCTTTCTAGAGCCAACCACTTATCACTTATCAGACCTCTCTAAGTTAATTTGTTCCTCGGTCTTTGGTGGAAGTAATAAATCTGCAACGATGCTTAAGAATGCATGGTATGTCATAATTCCAGTACACCAAACTGGAAAGACTTCTAGCATAAAATGGAACTCCTCCTATTTATTGTATTGGTAGTGACAAATCCCAGAAATTGATAAGTTCAGCTAATAAATTTATATGGGAAAAGAAAAAATGACAAAGTACTCTAAGACGGCTTAAGATTCAAAATAAGCATCACCTGATTAGCTCGAATCATTTCAATTCATTCAGCACATACACCCTTATAACCCCATTTCAACTTTTCCTTTTTGAAATTTGATCCCCTTTTTTCCTTAAATTAGAGCTTATTATTAACCCCAACCAGAAAGTCAGTAATAGGTGTTGGGCAAAGTCGATGTTTGTCTCTCTACTTATCTAGTTCCAAACCTTTCTCCTTCCTAGTGTAACAACACACCATGTCAAGTTCTAAATCACATTTCCTCGGGTTTGTTTTTCATGTGCCTTTGATTATAAGAACAATAACAAAAAAAAAAAAAGTATACCAGAATTGCATCTTACGAAACAAATCTAACGGTTCACAAAAAGGATCTAAAAAAGAAATGTCTGTCTTTAATTTAAGAGCAAAAATAACACAAAATTTAAAGCAGTAATGGTAATTGAGGTAACTTACAGTGTGGTTGCAGGTGTCTCTTCATTGCTTTAAAGAGGACCCTGCTACGATGAAGAGAGTAGTAAGAAAATTGGTAATATAAAGAGGCTACAATTCTGCCCACAAAACAAAAAGAGGCTACATTTCTTTAAGCATCTCAAAAACTATTCATAAGGTCTGATGATGATATAAGTTATTCGGTTATTCACATTTGAACTTTGCGAGAAATATATATTGATCAAACAGGCAAAAAAGAAATGTCATAAGTGGACAAAAGAAAGAAAAAATGAACAAGCGATAGGGAACAACTTCAGACCGATACATGGTACTATCTCATGGTAAAATATATAAACTTATTACTTTAGGTTATAAAATGTCACTTAAAATATCATACATGAAAATTATCAATCACAGTTATTAGGCTGATCATTCGCCAAGATGTCTACCACAACATTTTATTATTCTCATTTGAGAAGAACATATTTCTAACAATCTCCTTTGTCATTTAAGTGTTGGGAAGGAATCATACACGTATTAGGTTTTAAATTCCGAAGTATGTGGGTAATGGTCGCAAGATTCCAGGATCAAGTTAAAGGGCAAAAGGACTCTTCTTTGCGTCGGGATAGGGTGATATTCAACAATATATGAAATACTGTAACTTGGTTTCTTGATTTATGACAATATGAGGTTTGTGCTCATTGAACACTTTTCAGCCTTGCTCGTCATAGCCTTACTTGTTCCATGGTCAAATGTTATCTGCATTGATAGCGTGGCTTAAGATTCTACCTCTAAGATTCATTTCACCATAACTATGTAACGGGTCTAAGTGCGCAACTCTAAAAAGAGGTTCTCAGATCTCCTTTCTTTGCATCTTCAACAAAAATTTAAAGAGACCTCCCCTATGAGTTCCACAGACCTAAGAATAGAGCATCCTACCACAAATAACTTGACTTCCCATGGAACTTTTTCCTAAACATTTATATAAGAAAATCCTCTTGGAGACCAAACAACAAAAAACTTCTCTGTTCCCATTCCCCTTTATTATCAACCCCATGTCCCTGATCAAGATCAGGCAGATACACCCCAACAGGGCTAGCTCCTCCAGTATCCGCTATCTTCTCATGTGAGTTATGAGCTATGTAACATTGACACGGGTATGTGTGCCTGTGTCCTTTACATGTACATATATCTCCACGTGTGATTATCTCTCCCCATCATCCAGTACATTTATTCAACCTCTCATTCAAATCCACCAGTTTGTCGTGAGTCACACCTATCTGATACTAAAGGATAATGGCATATCAGCTACTTATACTAGAATATTATTTGGCATTGACAGATTACCTTGTTCACCCTCAATGTACCTTTACTACCTAACCCATATGTTTATCACTCCCATCATCCAGATCATCTATTCTGGTCTCCTTTAAACCATATTGACCACCTATTAGTAAGATTCGTGCAATAATTAGCAATAGTCTCCTTACAGTCCTATCAAGTGTTACCCCAAGAGTTATAGTGAAGAGCATATCTCATGTGTAGTACTCAATAGTGTACGGTCAGCCGATGCAAGATGTATAGTTCGATCGACTACGCTGAGGGGGGCAGTGGAAAACTCATCAGGGGTGTAGATTAATCTCAGAAGCAATAAAAGATGACAAGCTGGGCTGCTAGAAAGGAATGGAGACAATCCCACCCCTCTCTTGAATAAAAATGAGTCAGTTCTTCTCCACGTACTCTAAGAAGTAAAACAATTTTAGCGTCAGAATTATAGTTTGAAGTTAAGGTAATAGGTATACCTGACTTGACTTCAATAAGATCCCACAAGTGAAGGTTGTTTTATCCTCACTATCCCCTTCATAATCTGAATCTGAGTTCGAAACTTGAGATCTGCTCCCTTGTCCTATAATAATTGCTACAGTTTCTTTCCTACTCAACCTTGCCACTTCAATCTCAATATTTTCACCTACTCACTCTTGGCCTCTATGTCTTCGATTATTTAGACTATCACGTTGGCATACTTATTTCGAGGTTGCATATTGTACAAAAGCCACAAAATAATCGTCTAATGACAGTGCATGCTCTTTAGTCTTTAATTACAGAGTGTGTGCCTGAACTGCTATGTAACTTAAAATTTGGGCAACTCCATCACCTTGCTAGTGTCAATACATGTCTTGGCCACATTGATACAATAAGTTGAGTTGAGACCAAAGATATGGGCTGGATTGGGACCAGTATTACTGATCTGAACATTGGAATTAGAATTTGAAGACTTTCTTTTGCCCCAAAAGTAACATCTTCTGTTTTGCGCACACCTAACACGTCCTTCATTTCCCTTCCATGCAAAGCTATCGGGTCCCTCATATATATTAAAATCCCTGCATAGGTCAATGTGAATGAACCTGCAACTATTTTTCTTACAGACTTCCCTATGTTAAAGTTTCTACTTCGCCTCGAGTAAGATGACATCCTTTTCCTCATCTCATCTTACTACTTTTTTGCCTTCCCATGGTCTCAACCTTTCTAAGAATTAATTTTATAGTTATGCCTCCTTGATTGTTATGTGATTTCCTGGGAAATTGGCTGATCATAATTGAATGATAAATTTAAAGCTTTGAGCGCATGATCTAAATAAGAACGCCAGCAGTCTCTAATTCAATATTAATGTGTTTGAGGCAAGTCTATTGAAGGTCTTCAATAGAAAAACTATACGGAATATAGGTTTATCTTTTGTCGACCTTAATTTAAGCATTCATGAGGTTTCATAAATTTGCGTCTCTGGAGCCACTTCCAACAGCCTTTCGCAATCTACTACCTTCAAAAATCTTGAATTTCTTCCCAACACCTGCAAGAACAGGTTTAAACTCGTCAAAAAGAAACTTCCTATCCAATCTAACGTTTCTTCCCCGTTCGAAAATCTCTTATTGTGTTCTATAAATGATTACTCTACTCCAAAGCTCAAAGATGCTTTCCTGTTTCTATCTATTTTAAATGGTATCTTTTTGTGCATATAGCAGCTCTCAATGCCTAAGCGCTTTACGCTTTTAACCTCGACCTTCAATAGAACTTCCCAGCCTCTGAAGTTGTTTCTTGAAAGGTGATTAACTGATGTACCAGCTGCATTATCACCAAATCTTCTCCAACTATGCTAAAATGAGTCCCAAGCTCATTCATATGAACCAATCTTTAAGCAATTTCGGCCTTTAGAAACTTGAAGAATTTTTCCTATCCTTGACAGTTGCCTACCTGATGGGAACATCAACTTTGTCCCTCATCCTTAAGCATAGTTCTTTTCAAAAATGATAAACAAACCTGCTCGATTTAGTATGATCCCAAAGACCTTGATTATATCAAAGTGTCTGTATCTCCACTAAGTGCCTGAAGGTAGAATATCCATTCTACTTCTGCTCAATTGAGAACCATCGGTATCCAGACTACAATGCCTTCCATCTCAAATGAAGTAAATCCCACATTACGAAAGTTTATCATACTGTAACGAAAAGATTGCTTGTTGTAAAGGATACCTTGAAGAGAAAAAAGGATCTCTCAGTCTTTGAAAACCAAGGAACCTGTACTATATATTACAGCCCAAAACTAAAAGCCGTGAGTCCGTCCTTTGATGAAGCTTAAGATTATAGTTCAAAAATATCCAAAAGAAATAACAACCTCACTTAACACTCAAGTGGAATTCATAACACTCACCCAATAACAAAAAACAATTGAACTTACACCATCTCTTATGAAACAAGTGCATCATGAATTGGTGCCAGAGAAAGATAATCAGTCTCCCTACACCCTCAACAACCTAACGACCAGCTGAGATTTAGGGCAGGGCAGGGAGAAGGTTCGATGAAACAGCCATGTAGTGATTGAAATCAATCTATCCCACTGGAAATCAACTTGAAATGTCGAAACTAACATTATATACCCACACATTACCTTAAAAAAAAGGTCCCTGGAGAAATTTTAGAGTTTCTCACTCTGTATCTAGCAGTGGAGAAGTATCTAAGAGAGTAGCCCAGAGTAGAGTACCAAAACAACGGCTAATCTTTTTAGTGACATGAACTGCTGAACAATAAAGTCTAACGGAGGGGATAATCCACAAAAATAACATGCTATATATGCAGGGTACGGAGAGGCATCCTAGAAATGCCTCGTTCGCTGTGTCCTGTGATAAAAATATCCAGATAAGCAAAAAAAAATAGGTTTTGGGATTATTCTTCGTATGGAAAGAATACTGACCGGCAAGTACTTTAATTTCTGTATTTGCTACAAAAACAATACATTCGTGAAAGGCTGCAAGGTGGGAAAACGAGGAGGATTGTGGGGTTTTGGCTTCAAAAACAAAAATACGATTATCGTTAAATTTCTCTTATCCTCGACTTTTGCTACATCAAGGCATCAGCTCAACATCTGGATCAGATTTATGGATACAGCTCTTGAGAGGGGTTACAATGGTGAAGTGGGACCCATAGATGGTTATGGGGTTTCTCCATCAAATTTTGTGTGATATATGGCGTTTCTTTTGTTTTGTGTTTGGAACCATAAACATATCAATGATATAACCTATGCAAAGAACCAAACAATCCACTGTAGGAACAAGAAAAGATAGAATAACTATGCCATTCTCTAAACCTAGGAGGATGAACTATGATGCTCGACATTGTTCTTTAAGCCTGGGAGAATGACATGATGTTCGGAGATATGATAACCAAAAACCCGGTTTTTCGATTAACATTAAATAATTATGCAATGAATCTAGATAAATAACATAGCAATTTCTTTAATAGGGTTATTTAATTGAGATAACAAAAAAGTGTATGAATTGGATTGAGAACACGTGCGCTAGAAGTGAGAGAAACTGAATTTCTCCAAAAGAAATATTATCAAAAAAAATCCAACGGAAGTTTCAGAATTAACTGATGGATACAATAGATTAAATAAATTGATTGGTACTAGCGCCACTGGACTACCAATTCGGCAACAACACAGGAAAAGTACAAAAATCATAAAAGAGATCCCCGAGAGAAGCCATGAGTCGTTCCAGTCAACTCATACCGTGGTTGTGGTGATCTGGTCTTGAATCCTCTCTACAGGAAATAACTACCAACAAGAGGAATATATTTGTATTCCCCTTAAGTGCAAGCATACCTTGTACATTTCCTCTACTACTTTCTTCTCATACTATTCATCTATCCCAAAAGGTAACCCACTACACGTAACTACTAACATGGGTTGAAAAATCTGAGGACCTACCAGAATCCCTAAATTCATTACTCATTTCGAACATATGTCCTACATATGGCTAATATGTTATATTATAGAAAATCTACACCACCCAAACGGTCACACAAGAACTTATCCTCATTTTCAAGGCAAACAATCGAGCTCCCTTGCTTACGACAAGGTTGGAAAGTGTAGAAACTACAAGAATTTAACCCCAGAAAGCCAAATGTCCAAAAGTCTGAGAAAAACATATCTTTGGTCTCTGGTAGAATAAGTGAAGCAACTAGAGATCAAGGAAAGGTTTTCCTCAAGCTTCCCGAACATCTGACATCTGACTTTCTGTGACTACGTTCTCGTAGTTTCTACACTCTTTAACATTGTTGCAAGCAAGGACCTTGATTGTTTGCCTTGAAAATAATGGTATTTTTTTGAGTTATTGCATGAGCGTTGAGGTGGTATCGATTCTCTATAATACAACATATTGGTTATATGAGGGCATATGCTTGAAATATGAGTGATGAATTTAGGGATTCTCGTAGCTCCTCAGATTTTTCAACTCTTGTTAGAAGTCATGTGAAGTAGGCTACCTCTTGGGATACAGGAATAGTATGAAAAGAAAGCAGTAGGGGAAATGTACAAGGTATGCTTGTATTTTGTTGGTAGTTATGTCCTTGGGAGAGAGGATTCAGGACCGGATCACAAAAACAACGGTATGAGTTGACTGGAGCGACTTATGGCTTCTCTCGGGGATTTCTTTTATGAATTTTGCAATTTTCGCGTTGTTGTCAGATTAATTGTCTAATGCGCTAGTACCGAGGAATTTCAAATGGGAAGGGTATAAAGGAGAGTTTATTCGAACGAGTAAAGAAACCTTTTTTCATTATTACCAAGCACTTTCCAACGAAAGTTACAAAATTTCAAGCAACTGATGGATAACAAATAATAATAATAATAATCCAAGATTACATAGGAGTCACTCATAATAACCATATGTTTATTTCTAGAGATTACTCCTCTTTATTCAATACATTCACCGTTATAATGGTACGAACTTCTTTTAACTTTGTTCATTTCTTTTTCATTTAAACATGTAAACCTATTATTGTCCACAACCAGGAACACAATAAGAGGCGCTCACCAAGATTGTCTCCTCCTTCTTGCTCTAATATCTAAGAAACCCACTGGTTGTCTAGTCCTCCCTTTGTACCAGTTTAGAAACAATATTTTTGATAAGTAACTAAATATAAAATCAAAGCCCTTCGTTTAAAATCTTGCATCATGTTGTACGTCTTTTCTTTGGCTTTCATTAAAAGAAGGATACCAAAATGAAACTAAAGAATACAACTTACAAAACCAAACTCAGCAGTTTAGAAACAATGATGAAGGGTGTCGTACGAAACATGACTTTTCAAATAAGCAATAATTTTTTAGGCATCCTTAATAAAGCTCATAGTGACATCAGTAGAATATAAATGAGTTCTTTCTCAGTCAAATATTCAAGAAAATGCAAATCGATCATACAAGCTTAAAAAAAATTATCATAAGGGGAAAAAAAGTAAACACAGACAATGAGAAACAATTTCAGGAGAGACACATGACATACATTTGATCATACAACCTTCCTACCTACCTACCTCTTTTTGGTAAAATACCTTCATAGAAAAAGTAAAATACTGGGTGGGGGGGGGGGGGGGGTTCATTAGATTAGCCCGGTTTAGGGGTGTGAAATGGGCCGGGCTAGGGTCAACCCGGCCTTAGAGAAATAAGGCCCTTATGAACTTAGGGGTGGGCGAACCCGACCCTCAGCTGTGTTAAGGGTTGGGCCGGCCCTGCTCTTAGACTACAATATCAACCCTTACCCACCCATTAGCCCTAGTGTAAGGGCTCAGGGCCGGGCTAAGGGCTAGCCTAGGGCTGGCAATTTAACCTACCCCGCCCCGCCCTTAATGAGGCGGGTTTGGTATGACTATATATTAGGGCGGGTCTGGTTTTAGGCTCAAATAAATGGGGGCCCGTCACCCGACTCAGTTATATAGGTTATAACCTTAATACCCTTAAACCTAATTCTATTGAAGACATGCTACTTTTACTTCCTCCTCATTCTGACTTTCATCCTCTAATCCTCAGCTCGTTTCTCTCTCTATATATATTTTTAAACTTAAGAAGAATTATATCAAATCAATGGTTTTCGACCCAAATCGATGGCTTTCATCTTAAAGTTTCAAAGTTCATAAATAGGGCGGGTCTGCAAGGCGGGCTTGGGGATCCCCACTTAGGATAAATGGGTGTTAAGCGAGTGTTGGGGAGGGGTTTGGTATAGGCAAATTTTGATGGGGCGGGTTTGGGTATTCCCCATTTGAGTTAAACGGTATTGGGGCGAGTTTGGGGGTAGGGTAATTTGGCGGGTATGGGGATGGTATTACTGCACCCGTCCCAAACCCAACCCATTGCCAGCCCTAGGGCTAGGCTTATGGTCGAGCCAGGTCGGGCCGACTTTAATGATTATAATAAAAATAAATAAAATATACAAAATAGGCATCATCATATTAATATTATAGAATATTATTCATATCTTTTGACATAAACATTAATCAGTTAATTATATATAATGAAAAGCATGAGAGGGGTATATTATCTACAGTATTGCAGGGTTTAGTGTGGGCGTGTTTAATGAGGGCTAGAGTAAGCGTTAAAGGGCTGGGCTAAGGGCTGCAAACATTAGACCCTACCCGTTGCAAGGGACGAGTCAGCCCAACCCTTAGATATTCGAAGTAGGGCTCTAAAGGGCAAGCCCTAATTTGCAAGGGTTGAGCCGGGCCAAGGGCTAAAGGATCGTTTTCGCTCCCGTTTTAAGAATCAAGTAGATGGGGCTCCAAATATTTTTCTTCAACGATGACTTTTGGTGTCAAATACCGCCCTTCAACATACTCAAATTCAATGGAGTATTAAGTATAGCATTTTTGAAGATTACATGCCAATACACGGTATCATAAAATTGAGAACAACATCTCAAAATCCTTGAAGAAAAATTGTATATTATCTAAAGACAGATATGGTTATAAAGCATCATGGTCAATAATCGACTTAGAAAAACTACAAATCCTGATTTTACACTAACCCTAACTCTAACTCTAACCTAAACAGATTTTCATCAACAATTGCACTACACATCAACTATAAAACAACAATCAACATCACCAAACGAGAAAAGAAAAAAAAAACTAATAAACAACAACACAAAAACGAAAGTATACCTCTCCAGAGCGCCGAAGTCACGCGTAGCGATTCATCTTCGTCTCTACCAAAGTTGAGTGACGTTGCTCTCTCTCTCTCTCTCTCCCTCTCTTGTTCTTCTCCAACGCGGGAATTAGTCACAGATGTTAGAAATAAAAGACGTTAGAATACTCGGGCAAATGACAGATTTGTTAACCATCTCCAGCAATAGTCGAGCTGCGATCACAAAATATGTTTAAACGCCTAAAAACGAATGCTTGATCAATGATCGTGGAACCTCATTATTCATCACATGCTTATTGGACAATGATACTGTCTTGGCGAGTTTCTACCAAATGGTAACCAAACTATGTAACTTTTGTATTAAGAATGTTATGTTTTTATCAGATTGCAATGGTGAAGCTGATGGAGTTTTATTAAGAGAGTGGTATTGTCGTTACATTTGCAATTGTCGAGTTCAAGTAACAGTGACATTGATAATTGGCGATTACATGTAATAGTCGACATTTATAATTGCCGATCATTACGTAATCAACAAAAGTTTACTCATTATATTCTCGATGCAAGTGTCAGTCGACAATATATATAGGACCCATCTGTACCAGGCCACAACAATATGTGTACTCAACATATATACTCAACATTATAGACAAATAATTAGGGTTGTTCACCGGTCGGATCGGCCCGGATTAAGCCCTAAACTTGATCCGACCCGGGCTGGTCGGGTTACAAACTTCTACACCCAAACCCGAACCGACTAAGTACAGATCCCGAACCGAAATAATCGGGTCGGGCCGGGTTCTGAACTCGGGTTTTTTTTTTTTTGCTCTTGCTATCTCTTTCTAGATTTACGATTTGTTTTGGATTGAGAGGAATTTTGGTCCTCGTTGAAGTGTTTATTGGAATTGCAATTCCTTCATGATTTGTATGAGTACTAAATCCTCCCATGGATTGTTATGTGACAAGGTTCATTTCATAGTAGATTCCTTGTAAAAATTAGCCCAAGCCAATATACATTGTAAAAATCGGCCCATATACTTTGTAAAAATTAGCCCATATACATTGTAAAAATCAGCCATAGCAGAGAAACCATGGTAAAAATCAGCCCAAGCCCATAGTAAAAAATGCAGAGATCACAGAGGACCAATTAGGGTTTCACAGCACAAAGACGAACTTCGAATCCATCGCAACACAACATGAGAGCTAAGGTGAGTCTCTCATTCTCCTCCAACCAATTAGGTTTTTTTTTTCTTCGATTTTGGTTATGATTGAGTGTTTCTGATGTGTAGCAGTGGAAAAGAAGCGTATAAGGAGATTGAAAAGGAAGAGACGAAAGATGAGACAAAGATCCGAGTATAAGAGTTTAATCCCATAGAAAAAGATTTTGGATGAGGGAGATTTCTAGAGAGATTTGAAACCCAAGTAGAAGATTTTGGATCTTTGTTGTTGATGAGGGAGATTTCTAGAGAGAGAGAGAGGGGAGGAGATTTTGGATCTAAAGAGGTTGTCGGCTAGGGTATGAGAGAGGGGAGGATATTTATATAAAGTCGGTCCGGTTCGGGTTTGGTCAGTTACCCGAACCCAAGAACCGATACCGATCTGAGTATAACCGGGTTTTAATATTCGAACCCGAAACCAAACCGACATATTCATAACCCAGACCGAACCGGCCGGTTCGGGTCGGCCCGGTTTGGGTTCTCGGGTTTAGGTGTTCACCCCTACAAATAATGAAGCAGGACAAACCAACATTGTATCAATATCAGTTTTCAAGAGGCAATCCCTCCATCATCCCGAAGTTATAATCTATTTAATGTTGCTAAAAATGAAATATTAAGTACAACAAAACCATCCCAATTATGTATAAAATCTGCAATTATATGAAGTTGTTTAGCAACTCCCTACACCATGGTCTTTCGACTGTTTCTCGAGTCCAACATCATTGGCAGCCCCTACATATGTAATGAGATAAATAAATTATTAATATTCAGCATATGTTATCGGGCCCTATGTTATCATAGAAGGTGTTGGGAAGTACTCACCAGTTTATGCTTTTTGAAACAATAATTTAAAATTGTGGGCAAATGCGTTTGTCGTGGCTGCCAAAGACTCTACATGCTTTGTATGTTATCTTCCTCTTTTCAATAACTATCTCCATTCCGCCCTTTCATCTGCCATATTTCTTGTGATCATCTTTTGCACAACCTTTGGTTTGTGCCACAAGAGGATCCAAAATAGGAGTTGAAGACATCATTGTCTCAGTTAATATAGTTTGTTATGAAAATATGCAGTAAACAGTAAGATTAATCGATAGGGAATAAAAGTAATTTAGAAAGAATTTATCGAATTCGAGGCTCGTCAAAGGGAGATGATGTCCGTAAAAGATTTTGCCCCAGTAATTCACTGATAAGTGATCGTGCTATGGTTATGACAGGTACTCTTCCAGAATACAACGGATAAGTGTTGGGTGTGAACTCAAATTGGAAGAATTGTCGAAGAACATAAATAGTCGAAGTCGTTCGAACAAAAATGGAAGTCGAGCTTCTAAGTCGTTCGAACGAGATTATCTGTTTTCGCAATTTTGGAACTTGGTTCGTTAAAGTCGTTCGAACGAGTTATTATTTTCTAGGGTTGGAGACCAATTATCGTTAAAGTCGTTCGAAGGAGCTATGTGTAGGTTTGCCTTCTAGAACGTTGAGTTTGCCTCGAGATATGTTCTACTTGTATTTAGTTCCTTAAGTATATAAAGGGGACTTAGTTAATTTGTTTAAGTAATCTTTTCTCTGTGTGAGTTTAATTCTAGAGACATAAAATTTGAGAGACTCCATTAAAGTTTGAGAAGCTTGGAAAGATCGTTGCAACCTGTTTGATCATCATAGTGGATTGTTCGGGGAGTGGTTTTTTATCCGTAAGGGTTTTTCACTCCCCTCCTCTGGCTAAATTATTATGTTTAATCTTTCGTTTAAATTCTCAATTGGCATTTATGTTTATCGTTCTTCGGCGAGGGATTGAGATTTGCTACCCTGATTACTAATAACTGGTGTCAGAGCAAGTATTACAGGGCTTGCGTGGTGAAGAGCGATGGCCGATATGGTAAAATTAGAAATTGATGAATTTAATGGATTAAACTTTTGGATTTTAAAGATGCAAGTAGAGGATTTTCTATATTGTGTTTTTCTTCTAGGAGGGATTTCGACGAAGCCAGCCGATGTGGATCATTTGGAGTGGGAGCTTTTAGATCAAGATATGTTTAGTAAAGTTGGTTCAACACTCTCAAGTTCTATTTCTTCTAAATTGCCTAAAGTAAATACCGTGTTAGAGATGATGGACAAACTATCAAAGATGTTTGAATCAACTTCGAGTGATTTAAATTCTCATAAGTGTGTTACAAGTATTTTAAATTCTCGTAAGCAGGTTACTTTCAGCGATGTAATAGAAGTCTTTGGTGATAATTCTCGCGTAATACCTTTTGGATCTTCGTTGTTAATATCGGGTGATGTCACGACCCCATTCTACGCGCATTGATATTATTTCCACTTAACCACTGCGGATATCCAACAGTGTAGGATTTTTATTCCTAAGAAAAGGCCTCGGTGAAATGTAGAGTGAAATCTTAACTTAATGACCATACACCTGGCAGGATCTTAAGCGACGTGGGACTAAACCATTAGTGTTACCATCACCACTAATGGGCTAGGCGCATTTTCAATACCCGCTCAACCGGGGTGTTACAGTCCCCCACCTTTAAGATCGAGTCGTCCCGGCTCTAATTTCATTTTGTCACGACCCCACTCTACGCGCACCGATATTGTTCCCACTTAACCACTGCGGATCTTCAACAGTATGGGACTTTTGTTCCTAAGAAAAGGCCTCGGTGAAATGTAGAGTAAAATCTTAACTTAAGGACCATACACCTGGCAGGATCTTAAGCGATGTGGGACTAAACCATTGGTGCTACCATCACCGCTAATGGGTTAGGCACCTTTCCAATACCCGCTCAGCCGGGGTGTTACAGGTGATTACTCAGATGTTGAAGTTAAAGGAAAGTGAGTTTCACATATTGAGAATAGAAGTAAAAAGCGCATAGAGGCATGGAATTGCAATCAACAAGATATTTGTTGGAATTACGGTAAAATTGGTCATAAGAAGAAAGATTGTAGATCAACAAAGAAGAGAAGATTTGTAAAGAGACTTTCGGTGACTTTCTCCGGGGAAGGTATAAATTCCGATATTG
This sequence comes from Kingdonia uniflora, assembly GCA_014058105.1. Lineage (NCBI taxonomy): Eukaryota > Viridiplantae > Streptophyta > Magnoliopsida > Ranunculales > Circaeasteraceae > Kingdonia > Kingdonia uniflora. Next base: position 58,232 of record JACGCM010002611.1, read on the forward strand.
CCTCCAATCTTATTTCTAATGATTTGGCTTATATGACTTGTAATATTCAGGATAAACTATGTAATGTGATTCTTAATACTCGGGATAAGTCATAGTAGTTGTCTTATGGTGTTTGTAAAATGTTGAGGTTAGACTTGGATATTCCATTAAAAATTATGCCGGGTAAAACCGAATTGTCTAGTTATGATTAGTGCTATCACATAGTAGATAATGAAGATGTTCGGATTGCATTAACGAATGAAAATTCGTTAAGTTCGGACACGATGCAATATGTGTCTAGTATGGCTAAAAATATGTTTTCAAGCCAACTATCGGACTTAGGTCTTTTGGCTACCTTCGGCGATGATGTTTTTGCGATTATGAAGGATGCTACTAGTACTATTTTAGGTTGGGACAAAAGACAATATGCATTTTTAGGGATATGTAACGCTAATGATGAGATTATTGATGTTGTTACTTCGATAGTGGACTCTAAAATATGGCATGAAAAACTTGGTCACGTGAGCATTTGGATGAAAATATGTTCTCGAGGAGAATACTTGACAATTAAAATTGAAAGATTTGTTCTTTTGTGAAGACGTTGTCTTGGTGAAGCAAAATAAAGTTGGGTTTCCTATAAAGAGAAGAAAATGGAATATATGATCGAACCACTTATACGATGATGTATGAGAACCGACTAGAGTTAGTTCCAACGGGGGATTTCATGGTTTTATTGTTTTTATTGGTGATTCTACACGAGAGCTTGATGTACATTTCTTAAAGAATGAAACGGATTTGTTTGATGTCTTCGCTAGATGGAAAGCTTGAGTTGAGATTGAGACGGGTTCAATATTGAAGCGTCTTGGGTCTAGCAGTGATGGTGATCAATTTTGTTGTGATGAGTTTATTATAGATAAAGTATCTATTGGGATTGAAAGGCTTGAGAAGATCCCAATAATACTGCAAGAGTTTGGTATGGCTAAAAGTGTGGTCCGCGATATTACTGAAAGGGCGTGAAGTATAAAATGTTTTATTGAGTTGTCAAAGCAGTTTTGGGCAGATTCGGTAGTTTTGGCGTTTGATATAGAGTCTTGGTATGCATTGGATCTTGGACTATTAGAAGAGATTACTTGGACGAAAAAGGAGGTAATCATTTATACTTCTTTTGCCTATTCTAGTAGTAGATCATTACTAGATTATATGTATAGTTTTTGTATATTAATTGGATATGTTTGTGATGATTTTGGTGACCGATCTTGTGATGGGAAAAATTGGAAAATTATCCAACTTATTGATGTGATATCCAATTATGATGTCTTTTGCAAAGACATGGATAAGTGGACCGGAAAAGTGGGTTTATCGGGGTCATGTGAGTATGTAAAAATCTCTGCAGAGATAGTGTTCGAACCATTGGTTGAAAAGGTCCAACGAGAACCTTAAACTCCTCCGATTATAATGAAAAGAAGAACTAATAATTCAAGACCTGCGGCCCGTTATCATTACGCTCGACATTGTTTGTGGCTAGCCGGTATTGGTGATGACTACAAGGTGGCTTTACAAGGTGAGGTCATGGGAAAGTGGGAGCTTGTCATGGATGACTGTGATGAGATGGGATCTCAATCGTCATATCGGGTATAGGATGTAATTTTATTACCAATGGTAAAACTCTTTACTTCACAAGTTGGTTTACAAGTTAAACGAGAACAAGTTTGTTCAAGTGGTTCAAGGTGAAGCTTATGGCAAAGTACTTTAAAGAAGAAATGGGTGTTTATGTCAAGATGTTTTTTTTTGTTCACCGGTTGTGAAGCTAGTTGTTTTGTGGTGGCTTTGTTTTTCTCGATTGAGTGATTCTTGATACGAAATAAAAAATTCTTCATGATTAATCTTATTGAAGATGGATATGTAAGTCGACTACATGGATACATAGTTACTGGGTGAAGTTGTATTATGGAGGCTCATACATGAGAGCTTCATATGCGTATTCGAGATATACACTGAAACGATAGGGCTCGATGTTGGATATGTTTATATCATTGGTGGATTTTTTAAAATACCACATAGACCATTGTTGATGTTATAAGTTTTGATAACTCATGGATCATTCGTTCTTAGAGTATGGATGATATGTTAGTTACGTATATAAGTTCTAGCATGGGTGAGATTGAAGAGTCGTGGGAACGGTTATCTCAAAAAAAGGTTGAACCGATGGATTGGCTAATCATTGGCATATGGTATAGTACAACAGGAAGAACGTAAAGCTGAAGTTGTTATTGACATAGTAAATTAAGACTGGTTGGAGTACTATTTGGTAGCACACCATTTGTCATTACTTTGGGCTTGAGACACATGTTTGTTTGGCTATGGAATGCGATATGAGTGTAGATCGAGGTATGTCTAAACTCATTGATGATTTTGTTTACTAATGTATGTCATTATTTACATGAGACCAGAGTTTCCTCATAAAGTGGAAGCTGTGAGACGTTGATAATGAATATTATGTATTCGAAGAAGACTCGGTTGTAGCTCATAGCTATGGAGTGTTTCTTGTTCAGCTTGCAGGGTAGTGTTTACTTGTGATGGCAAAATACGTTAGTGACATGGAAATGACTATAGTTTTATGATGTTATACTGAAGCCTCTTGGGTATCGAGATGGCAATGGTTAATTGCATCATTGATTGTAAAGGCATAAGTACAATGCGGCTTTGAAAGTTTGTGTGGTACGGTAGCTTTTGGCGTGAAGAGTTCGGTTTGACACTGTTACAAATGTGGTTACTTTAAAGACAGGTGGAGTTGCGGGAACCTCACATTTCAAATTTCAAGTAGGAGATTTGTTGAAGATTATGCAATTTCGTAAGTGGGTCTTCATGATTGAAGGCCCGGGTAGCACAAGAAAGTTGGAGATCTGAAGATGGGTTACGGGATTCGATTTTAAGTGGGAGATTGTTGGGTATGAACTCGAATTGGAAGAATTGTCGAAGAACAGAAATAATCGAAGTCGTTCGAACAAGATTATCTGTTTTCGTGTTTTGGAACTTGGTTCGTTAAAGTCGTTCGAACGAGCTTGGATGTCGTTCGAACGAATTGTTGTTTTCTAGTGCTGGAGACCAATTATCATTAAAGTCTTTCGAACGTGCTATGCGTAGGCTTGCCTTATGAGACGTTGAATTTGCCTCTAGATCCGTTCTACTTGTATTTAGTTCCATAAGTATATAAATAGGACTTAGTTTAAATATTTAAGTAATATTTTCTCTGTGTGAGTTTAATTCTAGAGACCTAGAATTTGAGAGACTTCATTAAAGCTTGAGAAGCTTGGAAAGATCGTTGTAACCTGTTTGATCATCATAGTGGATTATTCGGGAAGTGGTTTTTTATCCGTAAGGGTTTTCCACTTCCCTCCTTCTGGTAAATTATTATGTTCAGTCTTTCATTTAAATTCTCAATTGACGTTTCCGTTTATCGTTCTTGGGGGAAGGATTGGGATTTTCTACCCTGATTCCTAATAATAAACGGCTTTGCGATGCACAAAGGAGAAGCAGCTTTCAGAATCTACAACAAGAACTCTGTATAGTGTTGTAGAAAAAGATAGTTGGAAGATAAATATGGTTATGTGTTTGATGGATCATTCGAAGCTTAACCCTCTCCACAATTTAAAGAGATTTTCTTGAACTTCGTAGAGTCCAAAACGGAGAGGAAACAATAACAATCAAGGAAGGAAGTTTGAGACTCCTTCTGTAGTCCACGTTCTGGTGATAAGGCCTACTATCAAGCAACAGTTAAAGACTGAATCAGTCTTCACAGCCAAGCCCAAACCCAACTGGTTGCAACTCGGATCAAGCCCAACTTTTACCAAAACAAAACCTTGGTTCGAACCCACAACCCATAATCCACGTATATAAGTTTAATAAATCACAACAGAGTTGACTTGTAGGATCCAACCCTGAGAGTTGAGCCTTGAAATTGTATATTCAAAGTTTAATGCCCTCTCACAAACAGGGCATAACTTGAGTTAAGGAGCTCTAGCAATGTGGTATGGGAAAGTTCAATTTAAGCACCATTCCAGGCTGCTATAGTAGGTCTTAGAGCATAAAGTGTTTGACTGACTTGGTTAAAAAAAAAAACCAAATCCAAGTCAGTCAGACTCTATCAGGCGCCTATTTTATTTTATTTCACAAGTCCAAATTGGGCGCCCAAAAAAATAAAATTGGCGCCCAATTTGAATTTTGTTAAAAAAAAAAATTAGGCGTCCAAACCTTTGGCGCCAGTTTAAAAACAAAACAGGCGGCCAACACTTAAGCGCCCAATGGCGACATTAAAATCCAAAGACTCAACTTTGGATTTGGAGGGTAAAAATCACCAAGTCACTGAAGCACTATTGGATGAGGAAAATCCTGGGTGGCACCTTGGATTCCAAGGTAAGTGAGGACTTTAGGAGATGCTCTTACATTTGAAGGTTTTGGGTTTCTCACTTACATCTCAGTTGATTCTTCCATAGATGATTTTCATTGATTAGTCAAGGAGCTGAGGTTAGTCTATAATTCTTCGTTTTTCCTTCCACAATGTTTCGTTTATTTCGTATAAATGGCTATATTTTTGCTAGAAATCAACACTACAGAGAAGTGGTCCAAAACGTCCCATCGTTTCATCTCAGGTTTATCTCTAAAATCTCAGAATCCACAAATTCGCAATCACCCATTGTTGATTTTCTCATAACATATTGTGGGTTATCATCAAAAAAGGCCATTTCAATCTCCAGAAATAGTAGGGTTGGTTTGAGCTCCATAGAGAACCCAAACTCAGTATTTAATTTGTTAGAGAGCAATGGGTTCACTAAAACCCAGATCACAAAAATTGTTTCCAATTGCCCCTCGGTACTTGTATTGGATTCCATTAATAACTTGAAGCCTAAAATTGAGTTTTTCAACAGTTTAGGCTTATCTAGCCACGATTTCGTGAAGCTCATCTCTTCTCATCCACGGTTATTAAAAGCTTCCTTGAAAGATCAAATCAAACCTTCAGTTGATTTCCTTAAGACCCTCCTTCACTCGGACACAGATGTCCTAACTCTTCTCAAGCGTAACACATACATCCTTCGGAGATCCAATATAGAGAACGTAATGGGATCGAATATTGCGACTCTTCAAAATATTGGTGTGCCCAAATCCTACATTTCAAATTTGTTGATGACCCGTCCTACAACATTCATGGCAAATGTAGAGCGGTTTATTTGTGTCGTGGATGAGATTAAGCAAATGGGTTTTGACCCTTCGAGCCTGATATTCACTCGTGCAATCTCCGCAAAGGGAACATTGAGCAAGGCAAGTTGGGAAGGTAAATTGGCGGTTTATAGGGAGTTTGGGTTTTCCGAGGAAATGATACTCTCCATGTTTAAAAAACAGCCGCTTTGTATGAAGTTGTCAGAGGAGAAGATACAGAAAGGATTGCATTTTTTCATGAAACAGCTGAAATGGGATTCAACATATATATCTATATATCCGCTAATTCTAAATTATAGTATGGGGAAGAGGATTATTCCAAGATATTCAGTATTGGAAATTTTGATCTCCGAGGGTTTTTTGTCAAGGACTGCGATTGTAGGTAATATATTTAGATTAAGTGAGAAGAAGTTTTTGGAGAAATTTGTAGTCAAGTACAAGGAGAGTCTTCCTCAAGTTGTCAAGACATATGAAGATATGCTGAAATTTGCAAGGCATGTTCCTTATGAAAGAATTGATTCCCAGGGTTTGCCTCTTAATATGCTTGAATAAAAATTGTTTTTTTTCTTCTCTCAACTAATTTCTGTCGAGGAAAAAAATGTATTTAGGGTATGATTATCTGCCTATTTGGGGACTTTGTGTTTAGAATCAATTGTAATCGTTTTGCATCTCTACAACTATATGCCGTTTTAAGCCAAGAGTGTTTGGTTGATGTTCTCTGATTCGTTTCATAAGAGCATAAGAGGTTGATTCTTGTTCATACTCTGGTCATTTCATGAGTAAATAAGAAAATCACGATTTTGACGAATCAAGTTACGATAATGCAATCAGATAATACTTGCATCATTTGATACACATAAGATTTATAGTCATACCTATCAACACATTATCTATTCTTTAGGCGCCCAATTAGAAAACAAATAAATGCCCAACACTTGGGTGCCCAATCGTGATGTAAAATGGTAAGGTTGAGTCTTGGAACATTGCTTTTTAAGTTGGAATTCTAAGTTAGTGAGGTGTTGTTGGAGCTCGAAAACCTATGTGGTACCTTGGAATCCAAGGTAGTAAGGCACTTTAGGAGATGCTCTAGCCATACCCATCTTGCCTATCATTACAGCTATCTGAATCTTTCAAGGCAATTTGGAACCATTGAAAATAATTAGGGATACACACACATGGAAACCTAAAGCAGAAGCACATAGAAAGATTTCTGCAAAAAAGAGCCCTTGTTATACCAATAAAATTCTTGCATAAAGTGAGAATTGAGTAAGGCACTTTTTGTTCTTACATAAGATCCTTCTCGGGAAATCAACTATAAAAGAACTGAATTACACTCTACCCTCTGAGTTCTGAGCTTATTTTGTTAGTCAGATATTTGTAGAATTAATCAACCAACTCACCTCTTTCATAATTTTCATCTTCGTTCACAAGCGGTATTGGTGTTGGAATTGCAGGCTTTAGATTAGTCCCACATTGCTCACAAATTTGAAAAGTTGTAAAAATATAAACTCGCTCATCACATATTTGTTCACCGAGCTTAGTAATGTTGGCTTGTAACCCAAGTGGGGGCAATAAGGTGCTTGAATACTCTGATCTGTTTCGCAGGGTCGGGTCTGTGTGGGGCAAACATTCTGGATCTCGCCCGCTCCAAGTTGGGAGTTGGGTCGGTGTGGTTCAGGCGAAAGCTTTAGGAGTTGGATCGTTATCCCTCCTAAAGAGGAGGGTACTGCACAGAGCAGCGAAAACCTCTCTCGGCAGTGGAGGGATAACGATCTGCTGTCCCTCAGGCCCATAAAAAACCCCAAGAACCAACCTCAGTCGGACAACCACTTATTTTATAATAATCAAGATTTTTTAGGTTACGATGCAAAGTCTGATTAGATTACAAGTCAAACAATCTATAGTTATGATCTACAACAAATAATAGTTGTGGTAACACTTCATCTCAGTACCAAGGACATTGATTATGTCTTGGAGAGTTTCTACCATATGGTAAACAAACTATGCAACTTTTGTTTTAAGAAATTATGTTTTTATCAAATTCCAATAATGAAGGTGATGGAGCTTTATTAAGAGTGTTATTGTCGTTACATTTGCAATTGTCGAATTCAAGTAATAGTCAACATTGATAATTGTCGAGTACATGTAACAATCGACATTTATAATTGTCAATCATTGCGTAATCGACAAAAGTTTACTCATTCTATTATCGATGCAAGTGTCGGTCGACAATATATATTGGACTCATCTATACCAGGCCACAACAATATGCGTACTCAACATTATAGACAAATAATCAAGCAGGACAAACTAGCATTGTATCAATATCAGTTTTCAAGAGGCAATCCCTCCATCATCCCGAAAGTTATAATCTACTTAATGCCGCTAAAAATGAAATATTAAGTACAACAAAACCATCTCAATTATGTATGAAATCTGCAATTGTTGGAATTTTTCAAAACTTGTACCTCATTTTGAGCTTGAACCCATGACATTTTGGTTATCTATTTTATGTGACTCCTAAACTATTGCCTAAAGTTTAGTTTCATATTGTTTATAAACAATAGATGAACTAAACATATAAGGTAGTACCCAGGTGACATGTGTGTAACATGTGACATAAAGAGAGTGTATATGTGTGGGAGTGTGTGAGGCGATTTTATACCCTAGACACACTTGGACTTCTCTCGGGCGGCGCGGTGGGCCGGGCCGGCTCGGGCTCAGGATTGACTCTTCTGGCCTTGGGTAAAACTGACAAATGGGTCAGGTTTGGGTTACACGGGTCGGGTTATAACGGGTTCATGGGTCAAAAATACGAACCCAAACTCGACCCGTTTAGTTAAACGGGTCAAAAATACAAACCCATACCCGACTCTGATTTAAACAGGTCAACCCGACACGACCCTTTTGACCTGTTTAAATATTAATTTGGGTCATGGGTCAGGTCATGAGTCTTAACTTCATCTGACAGAATTATGTGAGAGTAGGCTTGTTGAAGCTTTGATTGGTAGGTATTGGTGTTATCTGTGTTCTAAAATGATGAGCCCAATAATGGAAGTGGAGATCAAATACCCATTTTCTAAGATTAGGTTTGTTAAAAAAATGTATAATAATAACATAAGATGATGAGAGAATGAAACTGAGATGAGATTGTATCAAATGGCATATGTTTATGAGTTGTAATAACACATAAAGATCTATTTCGGCTTAAATCTTACTTCGAATGATGGATAATATCATATAAATTATAATTAGCTCAAATTAAACTTAAACGGGTCACGGGTCAAATGACCCGCGACCTATTAAGACCAAACCCAAAACCCACAAGAAACAGGGTTGGGTCGGGTTGGCGGGTCATGGGTCACTTTGCCGACTGTAGCCTTGGGGGCCCTTTGGGCTTGGACTAAGCTCACCCTAATCTTTTTATCAAAAAATTATCTTTCATATCTTGGGCTTGGGCTTGACTTGGTTTGGTCTTCACATTCTTCTCTCCACAACCAACGGCTAGAGACCTAATCTTTAGGCATTTAAATCTCATGCACGTTGGAGAGAGCCGTTGCATTTCAAGAAAACACAGAACGAAAGAATTGTTCATCTCTTTCTCTACTTCAAACTCCTCTCTCTGTTGTTACTGTTATTTGAGGTGCTAAAGTAAAATAAAGTACGTTGTTCTCCAGTACTGAGACTTCCGTAGAGTTCACCGCTCATTGTATCCTGGGAGAGATTCAATTATAAAATCCATACTTGGGGTTAGTCAAGATATTTTTAAAGAAAATGTGTTCCACTCCTCGAGTTGTCATACTAGAACATCCTTATGTTCATGCTACCTCTTCGTCTGCATTTACTAACTATGTTTTATCAAATGAATATTTGCAGGAGGGACGGATTTGACTGCTGATTTGTTGTGCGATGAAAGTAGGCGAAGGCATTGGCACCACATCCCGCATCCCCAACTTTGGGATTACTGGTAGACAAGGCAAGGATACAATGAGGGTCAATTGCACACGAAGATTCACAGAGCCCTTTATTTTGTGAGGTAAAATAACTAGTTCATAAATTTCGAAACTTTGATTTAAAGTGTTCCTTGTTTCTTATCAATATAGGACCCTACTTACTCTTATCGCAGTAACGTCTTTCTGTGAGTTTGTAAGACGGACCAAAATTTACGAGGCAAACATTTAAGTTGAGCCCATTTCTGAATTTGGTTTGAGTTGCATATATGGCAATTATAGTGAAGACTGAAATCGACCATATTGTTGATTCTTGCAAGTGTATGTTTGTAAGGTGCATAATGAACATTTGAAATTGGGTTAACTGAAATGATTGTCACCTTTTATTCAGGGGCGGATTTGGGGGGGGGGGGGGGCGCCCCTCCAAAAAATTGTTAACAAATACCTATATAGGTATATATTTTTTTCTTATATAAAAATATATACATTTTTCTTTGTTCTAATGACATCAAGGTAAGTCAGCTCAATTGGCAAAGTGAGGAGCTCTTAATTCAAAAGTCTAAGGTTCAATTCTTGATGTCATCAAATAAAACCTTATTTTGATAAAATTTTCACCTTAAGCTATCACGTCAATACAGTAAAAAAACTTTGATATTTTTGACGAGAGGAGAAGTGAATCCGTATAATTTGATAGTCAAATATAATGTTATATTTGATTCATTTTTAAGCTTAAAATACCGTTAAATGGCAAAAAAAATAAAATTGGGGGCTCCACCCCCAAACCTCCCGATACCCTAATATAATTCATCATACTACCTTTGCCCCGCCAAACATAAAATCCTGGCTCCGCCCCTGCTTTTATTCTTTCTTGATTACAGGTCATACATATTCAAAAAGGTGTTGGTGTTTTGATATGCGTGTACTCATGGAATTAAAGTTACGAGCTGGAATAGATCAATGTTTTTACGGAAGCTGGGTGAAGAAGTATGCATCTTCTGCCTAAACTCTTCAACTGATAGAAGGCTTCTTGTATCGCTTTAACTACATAATCGGGCTAAAATATCTTGGCTTATGCACGTCTTAGTGCATGAGCTCAGCTATCACCTCAGCTATAGAAAGAACGGAATGAAGTCCAACCTAGCGCAGCGTTATAGCTGCAAATGTAAATGCATTAATCACCGCGTCTTCTTACTTTCAGCCGAAGCATCTTCAAGAATATTTTAATTAGCAGAAAGTTTAGTCGATTATAAGTAGAAAAATGTACAAGCTGATGAGGGGGCTGCTTACTATTCACTAGTACATGTCACAAGTGAATATGCAGGCTAGACCTGGATAGTTACATCATGAGAGTTTGAGAATGCAAAAACCCGAAGTACCAAGCACACGGCCAGATATTTTCAGCGTCATCTGATTTTAAAGTACTCTGCGGTGTGCTCTTCAATGTCTTGTAGATAGTCAGGTTTTCCGTTAGTCCATTCTTCCAAGAGTAGGTCGGGGTCTGATCCTCTCCGTGCAAGGTGATCGGCAGAGAAGTTGCATTCTCTCCAAACATGACTGAACCGGATATTCTGAAGGAGAGGGGTGAGAAGGTATAGAGGAAAAACTATCTTTGTCTGTACATAACAAATATGAGAATCTATCTAGGATACAAAAATCAAAAGAAACCCCTTTCAAATCCATTAAAAGGTCTGTAATCTTCAATCATAAACTTTTCAATTCAATGGGAAAACTGATCAAATATATATGGGGGTCAAGGATATAATTTATTAGACATGTGAGGAACATCTTCAAGGATGTACTTAGCATCTCCAGATTCAATGTTTGGGTTATGATTTGTTGTTGTGGTTGTCGCATGTGTCTGTATCTCAAACTCATCTGAAAAATAATAGTCAAGACATTAGGAAAGAGATTCGAGTTTTATAAGTTTGAGAATAATGAGGAGAAACTCAAGGAATTTAATTAAAAAATTATAGAAGTAATTAGGAAAATGGATACCTTAAACTTGAGAATGGCGTTGAAGCTTTGTGATGATTTGTTGTGGGGAACGTTGAATCAATTCTGGACAATCTTGTATTTCCTCCACCAGATGATAAGAGAAGATATTGTCTGGAACCACCTTTAGCTTTGGACAACTAGGATGTGATAAGTACTTGAGGCGTGACATGATGAAACTGAATTTTTTTCCATCTTCTCTCCAAATCGGCATCATCATTTCCCATTCTTCCAACTCTTTCATCCAGAATTCGAGTTTTTCCAACTTTGGGAATACAACTATTGGTACTGATACTCCACTGCTCGATCTACTCGTACCAGTAACATCATCTTCTGAAATTCCAAAGAACTCTTTATATTTTTTGCCTCAATAGCACAACAAATTGATAAACTTGATAGGGGATTTTGGAGATTTAAATAAGAATCAACATAGAAAAATTAAACATGAACCATTGTAGAAAACTATTCAAATTTTGATAAACTGAGACTATGGATAGTAAAACATGAACCATTGTAATAAATTAAATTTGAAGTTTAACAATATATGTCAAGATCACTAATTTCCGAAATCTGATGGGTCCTAGTCCTTCACCGCCTGTTTAACTAATCCGGGAACTTTAGTCTCCAAACAACTTCCAGCAATTGTAGTCTTCCAAGAGCTGGTAACCTCCTTCGTTATCCCCATTTAGCAGTTACAAGGATAAAAAGCTGGTACCCTGATTAAAGGTTCTAGTCCTTCGGCATCGTTGCTCCACCTGTACCTAATTTTATCATCATTTCAAACTCGGATCATGATATGGTGATATTATCTAGGAACTTCAGCCTTCTAAAAGCTGGAAACATCCTTTGCCATTCTCCCCATCCAGCAGTTGTTAGGTTGGTTGTTCCCTCTCTTACTTCACAAATCGCAACACAACCCATTCAGAAAGTCTTAGTTACACCCTACGCAAAAAAAGACGTGGAACAATTTGTTATGTCTACAGTATCAAGGCGCCCTCAATGTGGAACTAGTGTCTATTTTCTTCGAGCACATCATTTATTCAACCAACACCATATATGGTTATTCGGTTTTGCCAAATTAAAGTACGAAGACCATGTTGCTTCTTGAAAAAAAGAAAAAAAAGAAATCATTTTTAGTTATAAATTGAAAGGATAAAGAGAGTTCTCAACTAGAATAAAGCACAGTTTAAACACATTATGAGCACTGACAACATTGGTGTTATGGGTCCTTACCCTTCTTCGCTCATGCCTCTACTCTCACTGAATCCAATCTAGCCATATGCAGTCTTTCAAGGACTTCCAATCTCCCAAGAGTGGATATCACTTAATATTCTGGATCATTCAAAATAGTTTTATTCACGGAGACTCGGTCATCACTGGAAACTCCTTAATAAACAAAACCACAAGTTGAGTGCCATCAGTACAAGAACTATATCGTCATAATGAGAACTGCTTAATAGACAAAATAGAACAAGTAGTTTTTCAAGACACTGCATTTTATTTGTTAATCTCGGTTTTTTTCACAAAGATTAGAAAGTCAGTTTCTTTTGTTCATTATTAGAGTTAATTTCAGTTACTTTAAAATTTTCAGGAAAAAATCACAAATAAAATATTTTTGTTAGAAATACATAAAGAAATAAGAAAAAATAGGCATATAATGTAGATGGCATCAATTAGATTATTGAATACTTTGGAGCATTTACTCATGAGCTATAACATTTAAGTAATCCATTATCAAAATATCGGTAAATAAGAAGACATAAAATGAGGATAAACCAGTCTGTCTAAAAGCTTCCCATTGAAACAAAATTGATAAGAAATATTGGATAAAAAACTCAAAAGATCTCAACGTATTTGCTAACGTCACTACACCTTATATAGAGCACTTACTATCAATCCCCTATTTCGTTGTCTTCATCAGCAATTTACAGTCTGAGCCTGCAAACTCTGTTGGAGGGGACTTAAAAATGAACTGTTACAAAGTTTACAGTAAGTGATTATTTCCAGTTATAATGTAAGTAACATAGACAATAATTGGTTCTATTGGTAAGTTTAAATCGTTCATACTACTGCCAAGGACAAGTTTACAGTCTGTAATTTTTTCCAGTCTCGCCTTCATTTCTTAGAGCCAATTCCATGCAAGACCAAATTTAGGGTGTAACTTAACTACATTTACTTTACTCACTTTTTAGTCTCTAAGGCTTCTCCAGTTCTCCCATTCGAGAAGATTGTTGAACAAACAAACTAGTTCCTACAAACTGAGACTGAGATAATAAATAGAAGAATAACTTACTTTACTCACTTTTTAGTCATCATCATTAGAATGATCTCCTCTTCGATTATAACTACAAACTGAGACTGAGATAATAAATAGAGGTATAATTAGAGGCTTAAAAAATGAGTGTGTTTACCTTTCTCCAACTTCTCTCCTTCTGTTGATTTGATTCCTCCCTGAACGTTGATTCAATTATAGGTAGTAAGATATATCTTCCTTCACTGGTTGATAAGAGAAGATGTTGGATGGAACCACCTTTAGCTTACAGCAGTTGTAAAGTGACAATTCCTTGAGGCATGGCATAATGACACTGACATCTTCTCTCCAACTCGGCATCATCATCTCCCATTCTTCCCACTCTTCCATAATCAAGAAATGGAGAGTCTTCAACTTCGGGAATATAATTATTGGTACTGATTTTGTACTGCTGGATCCACTTGTACCCTTCATAACCTCCTCATCTGAAATTTCAAAGAATTCGGGGCCTGTGCGCTTAACTGAATGCAATCCAAATATAGTCAGTTCTTCCAGCAATTCTAGTCTTCCAAGAACAGGCAGCACATTCAATTTGTGGGCCGAATGAATAACTGGTATACGGAGACGTGGCATGATATGTAGTGTATCACTTCTTTCAAATGGCAACACCCACTCCTCCAACTCCCACATGAACAATAATACGAGTTGAATTAAGTTGGGGAAAACTACTAATTTTTCTCTGCAGATGCTTTCAGTAGTAGCATCATCTTCCTCTTCAATATCTGAAATCCCAAGAAAATCCAGACCTAATCACCTTACAGATTTCTTTCTTTGAATTTTGAGCACCTCAAGCATTTCCTTGTACAGGCTTCACAGTTCACGAATTCGTTGTCAATCCACCATCCTAATTCCTAAGTATCATTGATCCCTAGGAGCACGCAACATGACATTTTCAAAAGCAGATAACAGGTAATAATATTCTTTCGTCATTTAGGTAGTACTTCCAAATTCCAACAGCCGGCTGAGCTCAGTACCCTTCTGAATCTTCTGATTCAGAATGTCTATGACCTCTCTCATATCATGAGGCCTCAACTCAGGCTCATCTTGAAGGCATGATAGAGCCGCATAAACCAAACAAATTGCTTCTCTCTCGTCCACTTCTTCATTCTCCACAAGTCTCTTATCAATAAGGTCCATTATTTTACACTGTCTTAATCTTTTCCACATAAAAGCATGAAAGATTCTTTGTTCCCGTTCCGAATTGCCACCTTCAGAATGTCTCTTATATATATCAATGCCCTCCAGGTTCAAACAAACATAACGTTTGCCAAAAAATATATCCAGAAGTACCTTGCCATAACTATAGATATCACATTTTACCGAGATCCCATAGTTCCACCCAGGGGCAATGTACCCAAGGGTCCCTCTGATCGTTGAAAAAACTGTGCCCACATCATTTTGCATCAACCTAGAAAGCCCAAAATCAGATAAAACTCCTCGAAAATTGTTATCAAGTAGTATATTGTCGGGTTTAACATCAAGATGCAATATCTGCGGGCTGCAATCATGATGAAGGTATGCAAGCGCCTCAGCAACATCAACCACAATTCTGCATCTTGATTTCCAAGATAAATATCGACTGGTGGGACCACCCGTCCTTGAGAAAATCCAATCGTCTAGCGACCCATTAGGTAAAAGATCATAGACGATGAAGAAAACTTTCCCCATTTCCGTCATGTGAATACAATATCCACGAAGGGTTACAAGATGAACATGTTTTACATTTGCAAGTGCAGACACTTCTCCCACATATATCCGCTCCCCTAGTGTCACATGTTGGACTCTTTTTACAGCCACCAGTGTCCCGTCATTCAAGACACCCTTGAAAACAAAACCTGACCCGCCACTACCAAGCTTATCTTGGAAGTTATTTGTTGCCATTTTGAGGTCTTCAAAACAAAAAACTGTGGGAACTCCAGCTAGCTCTCCTAGGTTCTTGCACTCGTTTTGAGTTCCAACCTGTTGAAAATTGATTAACTTGTAAGCACTTTTGTAAGAATCTATTGAGAGGATTGGCTTTCAAAATTTGCAAAAATTTGCAAACAACCTGAATATTGGGATCTCCTTTTCTATTCACATCAGTGAAAATCTCATCGACAAACTGACAATCAGAATCCATCTTTCCATCAACATTACTGAAAATCTCCTCAGCCTCAAAGAATTCTTCCTCGTCTTCTTTTATCGCATTGAAGTCCGAAAAGAGTACCTGGCCCGCAGGTAATTTATGCATTTAAGTCTTTCATAACCAAAGACAAAGAAACCCAAAAAAGAAAGACCCGATCACATACCTCTGCTTTGAATTCCTTTGGTAATTGATCCTTATTATCCCATAAGCCATCAATCTCTTCACGGCCGAGCATTAAAATATTTGATTGTACAAGTGCTGTGTTAAACATAATCCTGAACATCATTTTCTCGTGTACCAAATCATCATTCAAATGAATGCATTCAAGTACCACATCCCCTTGAACAAGACACGAAATATCAATTTTTTGTATTGATGTATGCTCCTCCGCCTGCAGTTACAATTCACAAGGTTTCATTCTTCAAACATCCTTATTAGATTTCAATATCTATAATACACTCTGAACCATAATCACAAGTTTCTTCAAATTCTCGGGAAGAATAGAGAAAAACTCGGTGAATTTGCTAAACAAGGTTGGTACTAAATATTTTCACGACTTTTTTTTGCCAAGTTGAGGAATATTTATTAGAGCAACTCCAGTAGTGAGCATCTCCAGCAGCAAGTTTGGGCTTGGGTGTGGGCTCTGACAAGTTGGCCTACAAAAAACCCAACTCAAACTCTACCCCTTCCAGCACTGGGTGTGAGTTGTATTTTCATTTTTTTAAAATTTAGTCTGCGGCGGTAATCTTTAGTCCGCGCGGTATTCTTTAGTTCGTGCAACTATTCATCACCTCTCACACATCAATAAAAAATATTTAAACGCGGCGGTAATCAGAACACCGTGCGGTAATCAAAAGTACGCCAAACTCGTTTTTTTGAATTTAAGTTCCTCAGACTCAGTTTGGCTCTGACAGTGCCAAGTCACCCAACCCAAACTTATTTTGTTGCTGTTGGGAGGCCAAAAGTATGGGTTTGGGTTTGAGTTGACAAACCCAACCCAAACCCTGCTGAAGATGTAAGTGCGAGTTTGGGTGTGGGCTCTGGGGGCCCACAGAAAACCCAACCCACACCCAACCTCTCCCAGCAGTAAGTTAAAGTTTGTGACGTTTATTTTTACTTTTTTTTAAAAGGAAATCAAAATACCGCGCGGTAAAAGGAATACTGCCGCTGTTCATTTGTTCCAACTCGACTCATTATCATTTTACTTCCTCTATGCTCTGCAATTGGGTTTGGGAGAGAAGAGGTAGCCAGGGAGAGCTCAGAGCCAAGAAAAATGGATAAGTGGTGTTCTTTTTACCGCCCGGATTTTTCGGGCGGTAAAAAGAACACTGCCAAACTCATTTTTTTTTAGTTTGAGGAGCTCAAACCCAATTATGCTCTGACACGTCCAACTCAGCAAACCCACACCCATTTTTTTGCTGCTGGGAGGCCAAAAGTTTGGGTTTGGGTTTGAGTTGACAAACCCAAACCATGTTGGAGATGCTAATGTTGAATTGGACAAATTAACACGAAAGTCATGTTTTCCCTTTTAGTCGACATATGCGACACCTGTTATTCCATACAATTTCTTTGTGTAACTGATTTTTATATATAAATTTATTTATTTTTAGCTTATGTTTAAATAAAATATTTCTTTGTGTTCGCTTCGCTTGAGATTGTCTGGTTTATCATTTGTGATTTCACTGTATCTGACATTTCTTGGATTTAACCGAATATATAAATAAAGCAAACCCCTTGCCAAATAATAACGTTGTTTTCAATTTTTTAAAGCATTACCTTTGTGTAGCGGAGAACATGTTTCTTTGTCTTTGGAGTTGAAAATAAGATTTTTGAACTTTTGCTAGCTACTGCTGAAAGATCCTGACCGTAAACACGAACAATGGGCATGCAACTTTTTTCTCCATTTATCAGTGGTAAGGATCTAAGGATAAGGATATTCAAAGTCAAAGGTGTATCTGATGGGGGCCAATCTGAATCGAGGTTTCTACTAGAGATGTACTGGAGATACCTCATTTGTGATGGTTTTGGGTTCAAAGGAGACAATAGATGGAGTAGCTCTATAGGAGCTTGCTTGTAGACCATTTCCAAAGTTTTGAGCTCCCCCGTGTACTGTTTTCTATATAAAAGGAGACCCGCAAGCATGAAAGCAAGCACGGGCCAACCTCCTCTCTCGCAGTGCATTAGCAATACATTTTGTTGTCCTTCTAATGACAACCAGCCCTCGCTAGATTTCAAGAAGTGATTAATCATTCCCAACGGTAGCACAGGGCACCCTCCGTATTGTCTAGGGTAGTCCATAACAGTCATATTGTGTTCAGATAATAAATCTGAAATTTTGCTCTTTTCTCCCTCTTTGAAGTTAAAAACCATGAAAGATGAATCTGGGAAGTAATTTTGTAGCTGCACCACAATCCCATCCATGTAACTCTTAAATTCACCCTCTTCCAAAATGTCCATGGAGAAGCAAGAATCAAACACTGAAACAGTCAAATCCCAATAGTACATATTAGAGATTCCATATATAGATTTAAACCAAGACATGATACAATTAAGAAAGACATGAAATGATTAAGAGTTTTTACTTTTCCAATATAAAGACGAAATCAAAGACCTCATTTCTCTTAATAAACTCATCTAGAAATCAAATATCGTGCATATATATCATTTCCAATTGTGAAACATACCCGTGAATAGAAAACATAGCGGTTGTGAACTCCACGGATATTTTCCTTTCCACAGCTCTTAAAAGTAAATGCAGAAGATAACATTTTTCATTTAAAATTTTGATACACTAAATAATTGTAAACAAATCCACTAAACTTCTCCACTACTTGAAGTAACTTCTATCAACCTAATATTCACCAAATTAACCAAAAGAAGTTGTAATTACGCACCGTAAACTCTTTCAGAGATCTCCAAAAGCCGATTCGGCGGTTTTCGATTGAATAATCGTCTAAATAACGCCATATTTCCAGCACTGTCGATTTTGAAAGACGATAAGAATCACAAATAAAACATTTTTACTTTAAATGTTTGTTAATAGAGGAGTTGTCTACTAATAAACAAAACAAAGTGTGTTTACCTTTTTCTGTCTTTTCTCCTTCTGATGATTTGATTCCTCCCTGAACGTTGATTCAATTCTGGGCAGTAGTCTATCTTTTCCTCTACCGTTTGATAAGAGAAGATGTTGTGTGGCACCACCTTTAGCTTCTTGCAGCTGTGAAGTTCCAATTCCTTGAGACATGGCATAATGAAACTGACATCTTCTCTCCAACTCGGCATCATCATCTCCCATTCTTCCAACTCTTCCAAATAAAAGAATATGAGTTTCTTCAACTTTGGGAATACAATTATTGGTAGCGATTCTCCACCTCTGCTTGATCCACTTGTACCCTTCATAATATCATCTTCTGAAATTCCAAAGAATTCGGGGCCAATGTGCTTCAGTGAATCCAATGAAGTTAAAGTCAGCTCTTCCAGCGATTCTAGTCTTCCAAGAGCAGGCAGCACCTTCAATTTGTAGGCCCACGAAATAGTTAGTTTACGGAGACGTGGCATGATCTGTAATGTATCACTTCTTTCAAATGGCAACACCCACTCCTCCAACTCAGATATGGAAGATAATTCGAGTTGAATTAAGCTTGGGAGAGCTACTAATTTTTCTCTGTTTATGGAAGAAATAGCATCATCATTTTCCACTTCAATATCTGAAATCCCCAGAAAATCCAGACCTAATCGCCTTACAGATATTGCTCCAATTTTGAGCACTTCAAGAACCGGCAGTTTCCCAAGAGAAGGCAATTTTGTACATCGAGTTAAATGCATTAGCTCTAATGTACGGAGTTTCGAATACATTGAAGCTAAATCGCTCATCATCCAGCTTGGTAACTTGGAGCCAGGGTACCATTTTATTTTGAGTTCCTCCAAGTTTGGATGTGGTTCGAGTCCTTCCAGGACACCCTCCATCCTCTCTTCATAACCTCCTCTTCTTATATCAACATCGGACCTAAAATCGAAACTAAAATCTAATGCTAGTGCATGGATGCCTAGCTTATTTGCCAAATGTACTTCCTTAGCCTCGTTTGCAGATTTCACTCTCCACAACCCACTTATTTCTATGCTCCCGATCAAGTTTAAGCCTTTTAGATCTCCAAGATTATGCCCTTTGCTTACGATGAACTTACTTAATGAACGGAGGGAAGTTAACCTCTCTATTCCTTCAGGTAAAAATCTTAATCTCTCCGTGTTGTGAATTTCGAGATGTCTTAAGCTAATCATATTCCCCATACTTGCAGGTAGTTCACGAAGAAATTCACATCCGTTGAGTTTCAAGGTCTGCAGATTACACAGATTATTCAAACTATTAGGTAACTTATTAACCCGTGTCCATGACAAGTCCAGATACCTTAGATGTATCAATTCCCCTATCTCATTAGGAAGTTCAGAAAGATAGTAATTGTTGTTCAAATCCAACGACCGAAGGCATGTCCAGAGCGGATAGATCTTACCTTCCAGCCCTGGAAATTTCAAATTAAGCGACCTAAGAGATGTGTTGTGAATGGAAGAAAGAGTAGCCCTTGTATCATCCAAATTTTGTGCATTTAGATGACGTAACTTGCTAGAGTTGACAATTCTATCATTTCTCTGAACTATTAATGTTTCATTCTTCGTGAGAAATTGCACAAGGTCATGAACTAGATCGTGCATCTTGCAAGAACGTACGTTGCCATCTTCATCTGTTTTTACATCTTGAAATAGTGAACGCGCAACTATTCCATCCAAATACTCCTCCCCAACTTTTTCCATTTCTTTGTTCTGAGTCGAGTAAAGAAAACCATGTGCCATCCACAACTTGATTAACTCATCCTTTTCAAGTATGTAATCTTTTGGGAATATAGCACAGTATGTAAAACATGGTTTCCAAGATGAAGGCAAATCATAATAGCTCAACAATAAAGCAGGCAAGACATCTTTTACAATCTCTGGTAAATTCCATATCTCGCTTTCCAAAACCTGTTGCCAATCTTGTATTTTCTTTTTAGATCCCATGAGATTTCCCACAGTTTTTAAGGAGAGTGGGACGCCATTGCACTTCTTCGTGATTGCCTTTCCAATTTCTTCAAACTCTTTATCTTCCTTTTTCATTGAGGCAGCAAAACTAAACAACGGCCAACTATATTTCTCGGACAAGCCCACTAATGGATGAATAAATGTCGATTTTATCATCGCAGCAACTCCTTCTTTGCGTGTGGTGACCAAGATTCTACTGCCTGGTGCACCACCGTCGAGCAAAAGCTTAAATGGACTCCAATCGTTATGATTCTCTATCCAAACATTGTCTAGGACAAGCATGAACAGCTTATTTTTAACAGCTTCAGATAGATGACGATGCAAAGCATCCCATACATGATAAGTTGGAACCTTCCCCTCAATGGCTTCAATGATTGCCTTAGCAAGCCTTATTCTATCAAAAGGTTCGGACACACACACCCAGAGTATCTTCTCAAAGTGCTTCACAACATTTTCATCACTTGAAACCAGTTGGGCGAGGGTAGTCTTGCCAAGTCCACCCATTCCAACTATAGAGATGATGGGGACCCCATCTTGATCATTGTCACTACTCTCGCTCAACAACTTGTTAACTATGATTTTTCTTTCAGCATCACGGCCAAAGACCTCTGATTCATTGACCAAAGAGCTAGTCGTTTGCCGTGGTGGTGCTTGTGCTACCTCGGTCGGCATTCCGCTTGCGAAGCCATAGGTATTCTTTTCACGATCTAGGGGGTCAAGTTTTTCCCTTAAGCTTTTAATTTCGTGTTCCAAATTATTTTGCAAAAGAACACTATCATTGAAACAAAAGCAAGGGTCTAAGTGGGAACATACCGGCGAGTTCTGATTTCTGATTTTAGATTGAATAATTTTGGTGTTCAACTTGTCCAATATGTCCTCGATTTCATAGACAATCTCCTTGAGCCTCTCCAACCAGAGCTTCACTCGTTTGTCTTGAACTTGTTTTTTGTCAGCATCATGAAGAACAGCTTGAATGGCTATCAATGTTAATTCCAGTTTTTGTACCCCTTCCTTGGCACCCAACACCATTATCACTTCCTTGTGGGTCTCCTCTCGGAGAAAGGTACCCAGTTGGTTCAAAACCATGGAAACAACCGGCGCAGCCATATCTTGGGAATTGGTAAGAATGATGAGTGAATAATGTAGATGAAATTTCTAAAGCTGGATTTTCGATCACAACTCCTTCCAATATCTGTTAAACACAAATATCAATGGAACGACTCATTCTTGGCTTGCAGGTCACAAATAGTCTATTTAATGAATAAACTAAACAAAATTACGTGATTGATTACATAGTTAATTCCAATCAAAAGTCTTGTGGAGACTTTGTACTAAGATCCAAACAATGCTGTGTGTACCATATGTTGAACAGATCATATATTGCGAGATTAATATGAAACAAAGTAGGTGAGGGGGTTTAGGCTGAGAAAGTTCATATTGGTTTCCAGAAATCATACTCTATTAGAATAACCACCATGGTGGATTGACTGCAAATATTAGCTTGGCTCATTATTGCGGAGATAGCGGTTTTACTTTCCTTCACATTCACTCGGAAAGGGTGCCCCGAGTGAGCAGGGCTGGCCTTATCTTAAGACAACATAGACGCGCTTAAATTCCCCTTCCCTGCCTTAAAATTGATGCAAGAAATGATTAACAAATTCAGTAGTATAGTGTGTTTTTAACAAGAAAATCGCCCCCATCAACCTGGGGTGGTTTACATTATTTTGTTATCCTTGGAGGACCCTACATTGACTCTCCAAAGTTCCATAATTTTCAGAGTGCAAGGCCTTAAAGATTCGTAATTTTTGGAGTATGAGTCTGATAAAGGGGTGCTATGGTTCTCTAACTTCTACAAATCTTGATAAAAAGATTCCGCAAATCTCGATAACATTATGTGGTTCAAACACTACTATACTTATAGTCTATTTTTTTGCTTTCGTCTGATGGGCTCATCTTTTTTTCCTTTCCAGAATTGTAAAAGTGGATCTCTAGTTTCACATGTAATCACCAAATCATTCATGTGTGTATTCTCCTATAAAAATTTTTTTTGATCTGTTTTCTAAAGAGCAAAAACTAATTGGTTTGAAATGTTTTGTACACCAGATGCTTGTCAAGGATTCCTCTCAATGTCTACCGCTGCACAAGCTTCTTGGGCATCCATGGGTAGTTCAAAATGCAAATCCCTCAGGTATCTATAGAATTTGATTTACGGAGGGAAGAAGCGGTGTAGGCCTATAGAGGGATTACAATACTGCCTGGGTCGTTGAACTCTGATATGACGGACCACCTGCGTTTGTGTGAATCAGACCGTATCTCCTTCAGCTGAGCTGCTGTATTATATAATTGTTTACTTCTGTTTCTCGAAATCTATGTTTAGATTTCTATGCATGTAATTCATACTTGTGCTCTTCTTACTGATATTGACGTGAGTAACAGAAACTGTGTTGAGTTGAATTATTTGTCATGAATAGTATAAAGAGATGGAATACCTGAGTGTTGAGTTTAAGTAACTACATCAAGAGTTGGTTTTAGATAAAATGGCTTTTACTTCGTTTTGGCAGACTAAAGGGAAAGAAGTGCACAAATTTCTCGTTTGTAAGAAATCGTTGCTGAACTACCAAAGTTTTCTTTATATTTTTTGCCTGCTATTGGTACAACACATTGATAAACTTGATGGGAGGGATTTTGGAGATTTATGTAAGAATCAACATAACAAAATTAAACATGAACCATTGTAGAAAACTATTCAACTTTTGATAAACTGTGACTATGGATAGTAAAACATGAACCATTGTAATAAATTCAATTTGAAGTTTTACAATATTCGTCAAGAACGTAAAGGAAATATCTAAGGCAGGCCCATCACTAATTTTTGATAATCCCACAACTTTTGTTTAATAGCCCATTACGCTAATTGTCCAATTACATTCGAATATTGTGAGGTCCCCCAACAACGAAGGAAATGTCCTACATAAATCTGAAATGGGAATAGTACATGGTTACCTAGACAAATACACCTACAAGCTAATTACTCGAAAAATGAATGAAAGACTGTGATATCGCTAACATAAGGGAAAATGCAACTAATTGAGAAGTAAATCAGAGGTGACATAGTAAAGTTACAAATCAATTTTCCCAACTATCAAAGATGTTTTAACCGGAACTCAGGCTTCTTCAACAACAATCAGATGTTTTAAGCCTAACATAAGAAAGTATATGTATGGTTCTTCACATGAATTCAACAACAAAACATGCCGATTTACACTTCAACAAAAGACACTCTTTCAACGTCACCTTTTCGTATGAAACCCCGATCTAGCTTCGTGCCGCACTTACCTGGACGGGTCTATGAGCGATCATGAAGGTCCATGGCCTAGGTTAGTGGCCTCCATTGCACTTTGGAGGGGAGCTTGCCTAAGATATCTCCAAGTGGGATAGTCTACGTCATAATTTGTTACTGAGGGGGTACGCGTTCGCGCGGCCCCTGCCTGAAAAAAAAAAAAAAAAAAAAAAACTTTGTGCTGAGGCCCCCATACCCAACAACAAACAACAAACCATAAAAAGTTCAGCAAACTTAGTCCTGCAAGAAGCCAAATTAAATTCAAATATGTCTTTCCCTCACTTTCAGTATCTTCCTTGAGGCTCATCCTAACATTTGATAATTGATATGACCAAGACTATAAACGCACCTTGCAACGAGGCAAAGGTCGATTCAAAAGTCGATTGATTCTCCGGATACCATGAGTCATAAAAAAGTAAATTTGACTTAACCCCCCAATAAGTGGTACTTCTAGTGATTATGATGTAAACTGATTACGCGGAAGCCAATAATAAAGAATAACACCTATTTAATAAACATAAATTAGGTTCGTGAGGAACCCTAATTTTATTAACTAGAACTCTCGTTCTGAATAACTAAATTAACTAACTAAGAAACAAATAACCTAGACCTCCCTTTTATAGAACACAAGTGGTTATAATTAAAAACCCTAATTCTAATTAAAATAGAATTCTACTTAAACTCGAAAACTGCTAATAAGCTAGGCTGGGCTTCTCCAACAGGCTTTAAGCTAAAGACTAAATATAAAGCATTACATAAACATATGTCATATGGTGGGTAGACGATCTTATGAGGGATGTGCTACATCAAACCCTCCCTCTGTAGAAGAATTCGACCACGAATTCAACCGGTCGGTGTAATCAGAAAATAAGATAGGGTCCCTCTGTCGAAAATATGCGTCTGAAATCCATGAGTCCTCTGAATCGGGCTTGCCCACCCAATGTACCTTGTACATATGATAGACACCCCTCTTTGGCGTCTCATTTGTACTCCGCTCTAGGATGGTGTCAATACGGTCATACTTATGTTGATGTGGAAGAGGAATCGACAACGTAATGGGTGGCACATGATTGCCAACAAAAGGAGAAAAGAGACTCACATTAACAACGTGAGAACGTCGCATATGTCGTGGGAGGTCAAGCTCGTAAGCATTCTCCCCAATATGCTAAACAATATGGAAATGACCCCTTTGTCGAAGGGCTAATTTGGAACCCACCCCAGAACGACGTTCCTTCTCGATATACAGCATAACCAAATCACCGGGTTGAAAACTAATCTCCCGACGGCGTGTATCAGCCTGTGCTTTGTATGAGGCATATGTCTCTGCTAAACATGTGCGTACACTCTCATGGATTTGCTGTATCGAACTAGCAAACTTTGCAGCAGAGGAAGAAACTGGAATTGTCGGGGGTATAGGTGCCAAATCTAGAACTGTATCCGGCGAACGCCCCTGGACAATCATGAAAGGAGACAATCCCGTAGACCTGTTAACAGAGTTGTTGAAAGCGAATTCTGCCTGAGTGAGGGCAAGTTAAAGCATCTCCCTTGATCAACTTTGAGCCACTTTCAAACCAGGCAAGTTAAAGCATCTCTAGTAGTTGGGTGTGGGTTGGGTATACCTGGCCCACAGGTTAGACCCAAAAACCCAACCCACACTAGCAATTGGTGCTGATGTGGCGAGTATTTATTTAATGAAAATATTTTTTTAGTCTGCGACAAACTTTTTTACTCTGTCACAATTATTCATCTCCTCTCACGCCAACTCAGTAACTCACACCAAATTTTAAGATTGCTGGAAGGAGAAAAGTCTGGGTTTTGATAAATAAATAAAAAAAACCAGCCAATACTCAAAATCTCTTATACTTCTGCAAAACAACCTAAGAGTATCTCCTAAAGTGCCTCATTGCCTTGGAATCCAAGGTGTCATATAGGATTTTCGACCTCCAACGGTGTCTCACTAACTTGGATTTAAGTCTCAAAAAGCAAGATTGAGTCTTAGGCGCCCAATTTTTATTTTAAAAAAAACAAAAAACAAATCGGGCTCCTAACACTTGGGCGCCTGTTAAAAAATCCAATTCAGGTACTGTTGGAAGAAATAGAGTCTCACTGACTTGAATTTGGTTTTTTGTCAACCAAGTCAGCGAGACACTTTAGGAAATGCTCTAAGAGCATCTCCAACAGAGTGGTATGTTGTTAAGGTTTTCTCATATTCTTGCAAAAAACCCATCCAACAGGGGTATGGTGTTCCGCATACTCACTCTCATACCTCTCCAAAGTATGCGAAACCTGAACTTGGCGGCGAGTATGTGCATACCGCCTAGGCACTGAACTGTTCAGCGCCCAACAACTTTTTTAATACAGCTGTCCAACCGCTGAACCGTTCAACGCCCAACAATTTTTTTAATACAGTTGTCCAAGGGGAAAGGGAATGCTTAACAGTCGTTAGGCGCTGAACCATTCAATGCCCAAGAAAAACTACATATCGTTTGGCTATGAACTATTATGAAAAAATACATATGATGAAGTATGAAGTCATACGAAGTTATGAACTATTATGAATTTCTGAATTCATTTCTGATATATATTCTGATTTTTGATTAAGTGATGTATTGAATTCTGATTCTCTGAATTTTAATGTCTTTGTAATTTGTATAATGTATATGAACTTATGAAGTTATAAACTATGAGTAATGATATGAGACTATAAACTGAACTGAAGTATGAGACTATGAGACTATGAGACTATCTGGCTACTGAGTAGTATATCTCTAAAGTCTCTAATCTTTATGATATCATATGTATTTGCAATTTTGCAGGTTTTCTGAATTTAGTTATCAAACTATAAGTGATGTCTTTGTATCATTATGAATCTATGATTCTAGGAAGTATGAACTACGTATGAGACTATCAAAATGTTTATTCTCATTTATAAAAATTTACTCAAACATAGAGGAAACCTAAACAATCTCTGTTTAAATGGTGCTGTTGTTGGAGGAAGAGTAGACCCATTGTTTCATCTCAGATTCTTCTCTAATATCACTAAATCTCATATTTCTCGATCTGAAACAACAGATTATCTCATAAAAAATTGTGGGTTTTCACCAGAAAGAGCTAATTCTGTGTCCGCAAAGATCCGTTTGAGTTGTTTAGATAGTTCAGACTCAGTCCTTAGTATATTAAAGAACAATGATTTCACCCAAATCCAAATCAATAAAATCATTTCCAAGCGCTTCTCTGTGCTTTTATTGGATCCTGAGGATAAGTTGATGCCTAAAATAAAGTTTTTCAAAGTTTTAGGCCTCTCTGGCCCAAATCTAGCAAAACTTATCTCTGCTAATCCAGAGCTATTAAAAGTTTCCTTGGAAGATCAAATCATACCTTCAATTGATTTTCTTAAGAGTTTCCTTCTCTCTGATAGTAATGTTCTAACTGTTCTCAAGTGTAATACATACATCCTCGGAAGATCCAATATTGAGAAATTAATTGGGGTGAATATTGCGACTCTTCAAAATATTGGTGTGCCCAAGTCCAACATTTCAAATTTGTTGATGACCTATCCTACAGCATTCATGGCAAATGATGAGCGGTTTATTTGTGTTGTGGATGAGATTAAACAAATGGGATTGGACCCTTCGAGCCTGGTATTCAGTCGTGCAGTCTCCGTACAAGGAACATTGAGCAAGGCAAGTTGGGAAGGTAAATTGGCAGTTTATGGAGAGTTTGGGTTTTCCGAGGAAATGATACTCTCCATGTTTAGAAGACACCCGATGTTTATGAAGTTGTCTGAGGAGAAGATACGGGAAGGATTGCATTTTTTTATGAAACAGCTGAAATGGGATTCAACATATATATCTATATATCCGCTAATTCTAAATTATAGTATGGGGAAGAGGATTATTCCAAGATATTCAGTATTGGAAATTTTGATCTCCGAGGGTTTTTCTCAAGGACTGCGATTGTAGGTAATATATTTAGATTAAATGAAGAAGTTTTTGGAGAATTTGTAGTCAAGTACAAGGAGAGTCTTCCTCAAGTTGTCAAGACATATGAAGATATGCTGAAATTTGCAAGGCATGTTCCTTATGAAGAATTGATTCCTAGGGTTTGCCTCTTAATAGGCTTGAATAAAATTGTTTCTTTTCTTCTCTCAACTAATTTCTGTTGAGGAAAAAAATGTATTCAGGGTAGATTATCTGCCTATTTGGGGACTTTGTGTTTTGAGTCAATTGTAATTGTTTTGCACCTCTACAACTATATGCCGTTTTAAGCCAAGAGTGTTTGATTGGTGTCCTCCGATTCATTTCATAAGAGCATAAGAGGTTGATTCTGTTCATACTCACGAGTAAATAAGAAAATTATGATTTTGACGAATCAAGTTTACGATAACAATCAGATAATACTTGTATCATTTGATACACATATATGATTTATACTCATACCTATCAACACATTATCTGAATCAACACATTTATTGAATGAAAAACTTAGAACAAAGCAGTAGCAGGCTAAGCCATACCAATCTTGCTCATCAGTACAGCTATTAAAATAATTAGGGATACATACATGTGGAACCTAAAGCAAAAAGAGCACTTGTTATACCAGTAAAATTCTTTGCATAAGCATAAAAAATGTATTAGTAAGGCACTCTTTGTTCTTACATAAGCCATATATATAAGATCCTTCTCAGGCAATCAACTATAAAAGAACTGAATTACAGTCTACCTTCTGAGCTTATTTTGTTAATCAGAGATTTATAGAATTAATCAACCAACTTACCTCTTTCATAATTTTCATCTTCGTTCACAAGCGGTATTGGTGTTGGAATTGCAGGCTTTAGATGCTTTAGTTTAATCCCACATTGCTCACAAATTCGAAAAGTTTTAAGAATATAAACTCGGTCATCACATGTTTGTTCACCGATCTTTGTAACGTTGGCTTGTAACCCAAGTGGGGGCATTAAGGCGGATCTGTTTCGCAGGGTCGGGTCTGTGTGGGCAAACATTGGTAATGTGGTTCAGGCGAAAGCTTGGGATAACAATCTGGTGTCCCTCAGACCCTATAAAACCCCAAGAACCAACCTCAGTTGGACAACACTTTTTTTATAAGGTTCCGATACAAAGTCTGATTAGATTAGAGGTTAAGATCCTATGGAGCGTAAATAATCTATATTTATGATCTACAACAAATAATAGTTGTGGTACAAAACATAAAGGAGCTACAACAACCTATATTTATGATTTACAACAAATAATAGTTGTAGTACAAACATTACATTAGAGCATGCTTCATGCTTAAAAATTGGCAGTAACTCAGTACCATGGACAGTGATTCTGTCTTGGAGAGTTTCTACCAAATGGTAACCAAACTATGTAACTTTAGGGGATGTTTGGATGTACACTTTTTGGGCTAGCCAAGTTCAAACGGCTAGCCTGTACATTATGAAGTTGAACTTGAACTAGTTTACTTTAAATGTGTGTTTTGGAAGAAAAAATTTAAACTGATTTATGTAGTTGTGTGTTGGGTAGAGAGAAAGTTACCAAAACAAGAGGTGATCTACACTACAAGGCTAATGAAAGAAGCAATGGAAGACTAGAAAGGAGCAGCAAATTACATGTAAGATAAAATATGAGTGATGAAAATAACACAAATGGCGTGTAGTTCATGGGCCGCAAATGATGAAATCGTGAACAGTTAGTTAAGAAAGTGAGAGAGAGAGGTTTCACAAGAGGGATAGAGAATAGAGATGACTGAGAGAGGAGGAAACCCATATCTCATAATCTTAAATTAAGTTTCCTTTATAATGATCTTGGGTTGGGTTATGCGTCAGCAGCTTCATGAATTTTGATGACACTATCTTTGTTTGATGACAGGAGAGACAGGGAAAGATACATTCAGGGTGTTTGCCAATCATGTTTCAAGAATGTTAAGTTTTTTATCATATTGCAATGGTGAAGCTGATGGAGCTTTATTAAGAGAGTGCTTAAACATCATCCAATCCAAGTCTCCAAAATGCAAGAACCTATTATTAGAGTCGTAAAGAGTGGTATTGGATGATTATAAAAGCAACAATTTTAAGAAAATGAAAGCAAATAATGAATCTTTTATTGGAAAGCAACTTGTCAGTGCTGGTTACCATAAATATGCCAATGAGAATTTGCAAACAGCTCACTTGAGGCTTTTTTCTCTTATTTCTTTATGACCCTAAAACAAATCAATGAATTCCCCAGTACTCTCTTCTCTCTATATATATAAACTTTTCTTTACTCTCTCTCTGTCTATCTACACCTCAAGAAGGTTCGAACCCCTCCAAAATAGATTACAAAACATTACAACCAATCAACTCTCATTCTTTTATCAAGTTTCATGGTCATGTGGATGGCGTCTGAGTGAAAAGGGGAGTTTTCACCAACAAATATAAGTGTCCGACACTGTAAAACTGAAAGAAAGCAGCTTCCTAGACTCAGAAGGAAAGTGAAAGAAAGCAGAAATACTAAAGAGAGAACATACAGCAAAAAGAGTAAGGATGTAAGCACCCGCTGTGACCCCCAACACATAACTGCACCAATCCTGTAATAAAGAAGATACTCAAGTTATTAAGAAAGCCTGATACTAACCTATGAATGCGAAAGAAAACGTAATCCCTCCGTGGAAGGAGTGTCAATGAGCTAGCATTACACTAGCACAACAAGGGATGGTTTTAGAAAAATCCAAGACCCTGCTTGGTAACACCTAATGTAACTTTGCAACCACAATGTTTTTCCTGGTAAGCAACTACTGCCAGGCATTAAATTTGTAATGTCATATGATCCAAAGGAATTACGCATGTGTCCCCAAGCAAACATCAAGTTAAAAAAAAAATACCCCAAAAAACCAGTTGTGGTCAAATTATCCGGCACTTCTTCAATAAGGGCCAATTGATTCGGCAAGTGCCAACAAATTAAAAATTATTTCAAATAGCCAAATTATTTGGCATTTCTAAAATAAGAACCCATTAATTCGGCAAGTTTCAAAATTTGAAATTGTTCAAAGTGGCCAATATAAAACAACTGGTTTGGAAAGTTTCAAAACTTCAAAGTTGCTTAATTATTTGGAACTTTGTTAAAATGTTTCAAAGTAGCCAATATAAACGCGGTTAGCTTCGTTATAATCGTCACCCTCCCAAAAATCAAGATGAATTCTTCAACTCCACCCTGTCTTGAAAAGATCAGTATTCAGCGATCAACATTAGGAAACCATGCCAGTCTATTGTGAAGAGTCAGCACGATAACAAATATATTCGATTAATCTCAACTTCGAATTTAGCAACCACATTGGGAGACTCCAAATTTCAAAAACATCATGAAAGGAGACTCCAAATTTCTCCATTCTACATAAAGGCGGAATGCATTTTACACCAGAACATTGAGAAACAACATTATGTGATACACAGAACATGTTTTTACGGCATAACAACATTGAGAAACAAGATAAAAGTCATCCTGCAACTCATTCAGCTTCTCTTTACCTTTTCTCCTCCTTCGTTCTTGTTGACAGTTTGCCACTCCTTGATCTAGTGGGCTCTTCAACAACGACTAATTTCTAACATAAATTCTTCGTCCTCATCATCCTCGTCTTCGTCTTCAAAATCATAATCTTCTTCACCATCTGAATCACTGATTCTCTTATCCACATGTCTGCTTCGAACTTTTTTCCTACCCAACGAACCTCTTTTAACTTCTGAATCTTTAGATCTTATAATCTTTGTCTTAACTTACAATTCTTCCACATCATCTCTACACTCAATTTCATCCATCGTATATTCATCGTCGTCATCATCATCATAATCGTCAGCGGAATTGTATAATCCTCTTCATCATCCCCCCACATGTTTCATTTATCCTATTCTTTTTGCTAGGCGACGAACTCCGTTCTACTTTTAAATCTTTGGATCTAATAACTTTTCTCTTCATATGCACTTCTTCTTCCTCCTCTTCAAAACCAATACTGTCCAATGTAAAATCCTTGTCTTCCTCGTCGTTACAATCATAATCCTCTTCTTCTTCATCGTAATTAGGAGCTCTTTCAACCAACTTTCTACCCCTAAATTTACTTCTCAACGGACTCGTCTTAACTTTCAATTTTTTAAATCTAACATCCTTTCTCTCCTCAATCTCCTCCTCCTCTTCTTCCACAACATCATAATTCTCGTCAGACACATATCCATCGGATTCGCTAAACACATAATCAATTTTTTAAATCTAACCTCATGAAACTGCCACCTCCCACCGTATTCAGCGATCAGCATATCTGTGTCTACATAATAGAAACAAAATGTGAATCACGGAACAACTCTTTTTTAATCATCCAAGCATATGATTTTTGCTTGAGGTGAAGCTCTTCGGAATTGGAGCAACTCTTTATATATCTCAGATCTTTTATTGCCCGTCGGAAGTGTGATAGTTAAATCCTTAAGACAAGCCGCTCTAGCCAATAAGACTTCGATGAATTCCAGTTCGGGTTTTAAACCTGAGACTTCTCTTATCCACACATGTTCAAGGTGGCTGAAAGTTGAACTCAAATGGTCCAGTCCTTGAAAAAGATCTATTCTAGGCTCTTCAACTGACTCTGACGCTTGAGCTGAATTGGGTACCTAGAAAATTCGTCATATTAGAATTTTTTCAACAAATAATCAATCTTAAGAATGTCTATTTGCTTCAAATTAAAAGAAACTCAAGTACTAATGGAACTTACCATTGTATCTAGATTTAGTGTATGCAACTTAGGGGCACATCCAAGCACACAAAGGGCGGCCAAAATCTCCTTGGGACTTCTAAAATTTATTTCCATATATAGAAACTTCAGACTGACGCTCTCAACAGGCAGACTCCCTGGAACAATGTCTCGGGCTAAATACTGTAGTACAAAGAAACGCAGCTCCATAAATTGTAAGTCTTGAGATCAAAATGCCGAAAAAAAGAAGATAAGGTGGAATATTTACCTGTAATAAGTTGAGATCCATCGATAACTTTTTTATACGTGGTAGAGAACCGATGAAGTCGGCTAGCCTCCCACTTTTATCACCATTAATAGGCGAACCTAGATATATGAAGACAGTAGAAAGAAGTAACGTATCTATGAAATTTACATCATCGAAGTTGCCGCAATCAAAAGAGAAGGAACGGAGATTTGGAGCATTTATCCTTAAACTGGAGCAATCAAAGAACGTCAGTCTCAATGTGTCGAGAAGTGGGCAACTGGGAATCAGACGTTCGAATGCGTCATCAGTTATAGTGGTAGATTCAAGATGAAGAGTACGAAGATTAGGAAAGCCTTTGAACATAGGTGGAAGTTCGACTGCGCAGTTGTCCAACGTCAAAGAATGTAGATCTTTCCAGGAGAAGAGCAGAGAAGGCAAAATATATTGGTCATCGTGAAAACTGTCAAGAATAAATTCTTTGATTTTGTACCTGGATAAGAAAAATATCCATCGATCCATGTCTCTAAAAGATGGCATGTTGCTGCCATAGTGATGAGAGAGTTTAAACTTGTGAATCGGTCCGATATGAAGTAAAAGTACATGATCAATAACGTTCACAGTACTATAATTTCCAGGTATTTCTTTGATCGAATAGTCAAATTCAAGTTGCGGAACCGCAGCCCATTTATACTTCCACGTGGTCGACAAAATACTCGTCCTCGCTCCATCCTTCATTGGCAACCCCAACAAAATTCTTTCGATGACATTGTCAGGTAAATTGCTAATGTAATCACTGAAAACCTCCATTTTGACAGAGTTCAATCCAGGACAGAGATATCACTAACTATCCTATCAAGATTTGCACGAAACCCTCTCAAAGAAAGACCCAACTTTGCTTAGCAACCTCTAATTCAACTGTAAACCACATTAACCTATATTAGCAATATAAGAAAAATTGAGCTCATACCCGGTCTAGTAAAAAGAAACATATTTCGGTTTATATAATTAATTAATCTACCGATCGCATCAGGTCGTTCCACCCTCTAGGGTTACTAGATATGAAGCAATATTGTTGTACTCATTCAGTGTTGCATTTCATCAAACACCTTATTAGTGTAAAACAATAAAGTAAACTCAAACATTCACCATCAAGCATATTAGCAAAATACTTACTTTAGATAATGGTACGAATTGGATCCTTCAGAGGAGAGAGACGGGGAACTCCTATCCTATTAAACAATCTCGATTCGAGGAACAGAGGAGGTTTTGAGAATGTGCAATTTAAGATTCCAACTTCCTACTGGTTTTGGCTATATTAATTTGCTTTTCTTAAATAACAAGTAGCCAATTGGTTCGGCAAGTTTTGAAAAATTCAAAATTGCCAAATTACTTGGCACTTTATTGAAATGGTTTAAAGTGGCCAAATTATTTGGCATTTCTATAATATAAGATGCCTATTGATTAAGCAATTTTCGTAGAAATAGACAAGTTATTTGGCATTTCTGCGAATGTAAGTAAATCAGAAAGGCAAAGAAGTTGAAAAGTAAATTTGGTTGGTTGTTAAGAAACGGTGTTGTTACTGTTGTGTTCTTACCCAATATCATTCCAGAAATTGAATTTGTGAGATTCATTATCAATATTCTATATGAAATGCAGGGAATTTGGAGGATGGAGAGGAGAGCACTCCTAATGGATCTCTCAAATATTAGAGTGCCACATGTCATTTACTTATTTCTTTTTAATTGAGCATTTAACTAAAGTCAATTTTGTAACCCTCAAACTAAATAATAATGTATGACTCTCATGATGTATATTTATAATATTTATTGATTTAAAGGAATATCGAGTACCCCGAGTATCTCTCCTTTTTTTTTAATCATATATCATACCTTAACATCATAATTGTAGCAATGGTAAAATTGTCGCTTTCATGGGGTATCTACAATTTCGTTCCAAGATATATGGACATTCAACGTTGCTTTTGTTGGAAAAATCCCATGTGGTTTCTTTGTTTTGAATGTCTTAACTTGGTGTGTTATTTTTAGTCCCACATTGGATAAGTGAAAAGATGATTTTCACTTTATAAGAACATCCACAGCAGCTAGATACACCCTCACGTGGCAGCCTCAAATTCACCCTCTTTTGTTCCAGTAGTTAGGTCGATTTGTGATGTGGCGATGAAAAATTCACCCTGAGGGTGGACAAGGTGGATTTTTGGTGATCGATGCCGCGCGTAGGGTAATGGACGCTCCAGATGGAGACACGTGTTAAGATTTTATATATACTTTTGATTGACGCCGCACGGTTCAGAACTGTGCGTAGTGTGCAAGTAGGTGGTGCCTTCACTCGTGTGTGAGGCGAGTATGTGAGTGTGTGAAGGCTTGCTATATGGGGATGCCTATGGGCTTACTTGCACGACCCCTAACCCACCTAGGCTATTTTATAAGTCTATGATTCGGCCATGGGCTCATGGGGATTTTTAGTTTACACTTAGTCATTTTTTGGGATATTTATTCATGAGTTGGTTATTCTCTCGAGCCATTATTCAGGAGTTGGTTATTCTCTCCGAGAGTTACAACTCTTCACAGAGGTGTTTCTTGAGGCATAATCCTGCCAACAGGTGCTTCGATAAGTCACATTCTCTTCTATAAACAACCATTTTCTGCATCGTTTTAAGACACAAATAAAATAGCCGAATCTCTTTGATTTTTCATTGCTTCATTCTTGAGAGTAATATCACAAATAGTTCGAAAGACGTATCGACTTGAGTCCTTCAAGTCTGTATGATTCGATCGTTGTATCCTCGGAGACAGTCACCATTAACTGTGAAGCACCGTATACAGGGTGATCTATCTTAAGAAAATCGCAGTGACTGCAAGCCTCGATCTTCAGTTTTCCATTTTCTTATCGTTCATTTTCGTTTATTTCTGAATACATGTGTAACAACTTTAACATCGAAGGTTTGGGTGCTTTTATGAATATTTCCGAGTTTTAATTAACGATTCTTTTATCTGTGATTTTGGTAACTATTTGTTAGAGTATCATGGGTTGAAGGTTTGGGTGCTTTTATGAATATTTCCGAGTTTTAATTAACGATTCTTTTATCATGGGTTGAAGGTTTGGTGCTTAGCATGTTTTGCAATTAAGTTTTAACACTGGAAAATAATGTAGTGTTTATGAAACTACCATTAAGCTTATCGATTTAGATTTCTCAGGTTAATATCATGCGAAGCACGTGGGTATAAAACTAGTTTGAAACTATTCGCGCGTATCCATAGCCTCCATGAGAATAGCAAGTGCTTAGCCAATTATATTGTTACTGTTATGAAAGTTAACAACGAGAATAGTTAGTGGCTTAGTTAGCGCATATCGCGTCTCTTAATGAGATGTTAACTTTTTTATTGCCAATGTGTTGGTACTTAGATGCTTGTTTCCTAAGGACACGATCTTGGTCATTTTTGGTGTACATTTTTTTACAGCAGCCAGAGGAAGGAATTAAGAACAGGAATGAGGTGAACCTTAACCCATTTTACAGTTGGGCAGTTCTACTCTGTCTACCCGAGTTCACCCCTCGTAAGTACTTTTTGTCGGCTTCATTACAATGGTCCATGATTTACTTTGCAATCCACAGTTCTCTAAGAACCAAGTTATTCATCAGTTTATTGAGATTTTTTTATGTAGTTTTAGAAACAAAGACATGTGAAGATATGCTGAAATTTGCAAGGCATGTTCCTTGTGAAATAATTGATTACCAACCCACCTCTTTCATAATTTTTATCTTCGCAAAGCGGTATTGGTGTTGGAATTGCAGGCTTTAGATGCTTTA
This sequence comes from Kingdonia uniflora, assembly GCA_014058105.1. Taxonomy (NCBI): domain Eukaryota; kingdom Viridiplantae; phylum Streptophyta; class Magnoliopsida; order Ranunculales; family Circaeasteraceae; genus Kingdonia; species Kingdonia uniflora. The sequence goes on from JACGCM010002611.1 coordinate 94,995, forward strand.
GTTTAGTCCCACATTGCTCACAAATTTGAAAAGTTGTAATAATATAAACTCGCTCATCGCATATTTGTTCACCGAGCTTAGTAACGTTGGCTTGTAACCCGAGTGGGGGCATTAAGGTGGCTGAACACTGATCTGTTTCACAGGGTCGGGTCTGTGTGGGCAAACATTCTGGATCGCCCGCTCCAAGCTGGGAGTTGGGTCATGTGGTTCAGGCGAAAGCTTGGGCCACGTGGCTCCTAAAGAGGAGGGGACTGCGCCAGGCTGGTTTCACAGAGCAGCGAAAGCCTCCCTCTCTCGGCAGTGGAGGGATAACGATCCGGCGTTCCTCAGACCCATACAGAACCCCAAGAACCAACCTCAGTCGGACAACCACTTTTTTATAAAGTTCCGATACAAAGTCTGATTAGATTACAAGTTAAGATCCTTTGGAGCTACAACAACCTATATTTATGATTTACAACAAATAATAGTTGTAGTACAAAACATTACATTAGAGCATGCTTCATGCTTAAAAATTGGCAGTAACTCAGTACCATGGACAGTGATTCTGTCTTGGAGAGTTTCTACCAAATGGTAACCAAACTATGTAACTTTAGGAGTTGTTTGGATGTACACTTTTTTGGGCTAGCCAAGTTCAAACGGCTAGCCTGTACATTATGAAGTTGAACCTTAACTAGTTTACTTTAAATGTGTGTTTTGGAAGAAAAAATTTAAACTGATTTATGTAGTTGTGTGTTGGGTAGAGAGAAAGTTACCAAAACAAGAGGTGATCTACACTACAAGGCTAATGAAAGAAGCAAATGGAAGACTAGAAAGGAGCAGCAAATTACATGTAAGATAAAATATGAGTGATGAAAATAACACAAATGGTGTGTATTTCACGGGGCTGCAAATGATGAAATCGTGAAATTTAATACAGTGAGTTAAGAAAGTGAGAGAGAGAGAGGTTTCACAAGAGGGATAGAGAATAGAGATGAATGAGAGGAGGAGAACCCATATCTCATAATCTTAAATTAAGTTTCCTTTATAATGATCTTGGGTTATGCGTCAACAACTTCATGAATTTTGATGACATCATCTTGTTTGATGACAGGAGAGACAAGGAAAGAAGCATTCAGGGTGTTCGTTTCATTAAGAGAGTGCTTAAACATCATCCAATCCAAGTCTCCAAAATGCAAGAACCTATTATTAGAGTCGTAAAGAGTGGGATTGGATGATTATAAAAGCAACAATTTTAAGAAAATGAAAGCAAATAATGAATCTTTTATTGGAAAGCAACTTGTCTGTGCTGGTTACCATAAATATATGCCAATGAGAATTTACAAACAGCTCACTTCAGGCTTTTTTCTCTCATTTCTTTATGACCCTAAAACAAATCAATGAATTCCCCAGTACTCTCTTCTCTCTATATATAAACTTTTCTTTACTCTTTCTTCTTTCTCCTCTCTGTCTATCTACACCTCAAGAAGATTCGAAGCCCTCCAAAATAGATTACAAAACATTACAACCAATCAACTGTCATTCCTTTTTTTTTCTCAGACTTGCAGTGCAATCCGAGTCTTTATTGGTTTTAGCTTCAAACCCATGCTTTCCGGAGAAAGCAGCTCTGGAGATATACATGTGGGGCTCAATGGGCTGCGTGGGCTGCCATTGAGCTGGCACGGTCTGTACAACCCGTATCCCATGAAGAAATACTCCAGCGGTATTAACATGGCATGAGGTTGCTCTTCTGTCACCATTGATCCACACGCTTGAACCTATATTATATCAATTAAACATTTCTCCCATAAGCATTTACTCACTCAAAACTTATTACATTAGCAGAAAGTAAAAAAATAATAACTGTATAATATAGGTTCATACCTCGACTAAAGCACTGAATCTTCTATCAAGTTTCATGGTCATGTGGATGGCGTCTGAGTGAAAAGGGGAGTTTTCACCAACAAATATAAGTGTCCGACACTGTAACTTCTTCAATCCTTCGGTAAGGTCCTGCCTCCTGCAAGTTCACAATAAATATGCACTTGTTAAGTTGCTATAAATGTAAGATATCTACAGTAAAAGATGTTGAGAAGAAGAATGTGTATTGAGCATGGATAATCTATTGAGCATCTCCTCCATCGGTGCAGGTAGAAATTATAGCGGTTATTTCTGTATGCCATCACTGTCATGCCTCGGGTAAGGTGAATAAGATTGAGCAGAATTGAACTTCTTAGGCAATCGGATGGTGTTAATCGAAAGAACACTAATGAAGTGTTCTGGAGCAAAATCCTTACCCGCTAATAGCTTGAAGATACCGCAAAACATTTGTACCCTTTCTCTCTTCCAACAACTGCAAAAAACCAAAATAAGAGATGAACATCATACATACCATTCTGAATCTTAAATAAAAGTGAAGTGTTTAGAATTGGTAAAACACTTACACTTCTACACGCTTGTACTATATCTGATTCTAGTGCTTGTGGACTACCACGAACCTCCTGCCAGTAGACACGAGAGAATCAGCTTCCTAGACTCAGAAGGAAAGTGAAAGAAAGCAGAAATACTAATGTCTGATAAAACTGTTCAAATACCTTGCTAAAGTACCGCTGAAGCAAGCATTCTTTCATCATACCACACATCCCATAAAAGTATAGCAAGTTTGCCATTAACTGCAAACAAGTCTTCTATATTAGAGAAAAAATTAAGGAAATAATCACAAATTTGCTCTCAAGAAAGAAATATCAGCAATCAGAAAAACAAACCTTATTATACAACCACTCCGTCCAAGAGGGTGTTCTGCATAGAGGAGAAACGAGGATCAAACCAAGAACACGCTCCCTATATTTCATCTGTAAAAGAAGTGGCAGAAAGATTAAAAAACATGGAACCAAAGCAGAACTCCAGAAATTGCTTGGAAGCATCTCATACACAGTATAGAGGGTACTAAAGAGAGAACATACAGCAAAAAGAGTAAGGATGTAAGCACCCGCTGTGACCCCCAAACACATAACTGCACCAATCCTGTAATAAAGAAGATACTCAAGTTATTAAGAAAGCCTGATACTAACCTATGAATGCGAAAGAAAACTTAATCCCTCCGTGGAAGGAGTGTCAATGAGCTAGCATTAACACTAGCACAACAAGAGATGGTTCTAGAAAAATCTAAGACCCTGCTTGGTAACACCTAATGTAACTTTGCGACCACAATGTTTTTCCTGGTAAGCAACTACTGCCAGGCATTAAATTTGTAATGTCATATGATCCAAAGGAATTACGCATGTGTCCCCAAGCAAACATCAAGTTAAAAAAAAAAAATACCCCAAAAACCAGCTGTGCATACTACAACAACAAAAACACAATAAACATAAAAGAAATATCAAGTATTACCCAAAAAAATCAAGAACGTCAGCAACTGTATCTGCTAAGTCATCAACAGAAGGCACGGGTATATCAGAAGAAATAGCACCAGCTCCTAACTGCAAAATCACTTGAGGGGAACATCAAAAATAATTTACGTTAAAAACAGTGTTAAGTGATATAAATGCATATTGCCCTCTAAACAATCACAACATAACATTCATGAAAGAGAAATAATACAAAATATAGAAAGTTACGAACCTCGTGACCTGGGGGACTAATATGATACACACAAAAATTGTGAAGCAGAAATGAAGCTGCTTCAGGACAGAAGAATAGTCCTTGAAAACAAGACATATCTGGCAAAATAAAAAATCATTTAGAAGTTTAGAACTTAACATTATAACATTGAATAGTAAAATTGAAAAATGCATAAACTACACCATTTAATAAAATGAATCTAAAGTGTGTGCAATCATTTTGATTCCGGCCTGTAGCCAGGAACCAAAAAGAAGATTCTCACACCAATAGAGCACAACTTTTTGTGTAAACTGTAAAGCACTCTCCCAACAAAAAGGGAACCAATCCAAAGAAATAAATAATTCTCATAACACCACTAATTTGTTTTACTTTAGGCAAGAGGGGTCGGGGGGGCTAGACAAGTGTCTGAGACTAGATCCTAGCGCCCATCTCAGAATGTTGCACATCCCACAAGGATGCAATACCGTGCGTTGCGCATGTATTATAACCAGGACTTCCCAGGTTCAGGCACTTCCAACCCCCTTACAAAAATACTCGATTCCCTCATAGAAGTTACCAAAGACGCACCCGGCGTGCAAAAGTAACCAATCAAAATAATTCGTTTAAAACACTAGTCCCCTCTAAAAAGTAAAGAACTTACGATTTAGAGCAATATCAGGATAGGTAATAAGTGCGGGCTTATCCGGGTCTCCAAACACAACTACTGACACAGAACCATGGCCAGTTTGCACAAAATGTTCCTGAAAACATACGAGATAAGACCTTCATTAATAAACATTAGCTAAGATAAAAGGACAATAGCTGAAAACTAAACACAAGATTACAATTTTACATAATAGTTATAAACGAAAGTGGCTATCTAAAACTGGATACCAACTGGTAGCATCATTTGCAAAAACCATAAAAAAGAGAATAAAGGAATAGTGAATCCTACAAGACCAAATCATCAAAAAAAGGATAAAATACTTGAGAAAGGTCATCTTAGTAAGTAAGGAATCATGGTAAATATCAAAAAGAGAACAAAAGCAAATATGGTAATAAAACAAAGCAAAGCAAAAGAAAAAAGACAAAGGATAGAATTACAATTGGGAGTTCTTCTCCCTACAATAAAATTTTCTCCCATCAATAAAAGGAAAGGCGATAATTCTCACCGCACCTCTTCAAAAGTTCATATCACAGTCAATACAAATGACATCCAATCCATTTTTCTCATCAAGCACATCAAATGTAGATAACAAAAAATCATTAAACTAATCCTAAATATCAAAACATTGAAACCCAACAAAATTCAGTAAAATCAACCTAAAAAAAACCCATAAAAGGGTAGCTAAATTTATACCCAAAGATCCAATTCAAACGCTCAAAAACGCTCAAATGTGACCAAAAACACATCAAACATATCATCTTGAAATCAGGAAAATCAAACCTTGGAACCAAATTACACAAAACCCTTCAAAGGGTAGCCAAAATCGCACCCAAAAAACCAATTCTAGCCCTTAAAACATCAAAACAATACCAAACGAGCTCAAAAGGACATCAAACACGATATCTCAAAAATGGGCGAAAAATCAAACCTTGGAATCAAATTAAACAAAACCCTTCAAAGGGTAGCTAAAATTGTACCCAAAGATCCAATTCAAACGCTCAAATGAGCTCAAAACATATCAAACGTGATATCTTAAAATGTACGAAAAATCAAACCTTCAAATCAAATTAACCAAAAACCCTTCAAAGGGTATCTAAAATTGTACCCAAAATCCAATTCAAATGCTCAAAAACACAAAACAAAACCAAATCATTTTGAAATGAGAAGAAAAAAAAAATCAAACCTTTCCACCACCAAGAGAGATCGTCTCCATATCCACAGAAACAGAATCGCTCGACGAAGACTCTCCCATGTCCGCGCTCTCTGTATCTGCAACCCCCACGAGACTCTCCCTCTCTCTCTCTCTCTCTCTTCTTTCTCTCTCTAACCTTAGAAATATTTTGTTTCCTCTTCAATGGTGGCTTAAATACGACGCGATTCTCTCTCCTCTCTTTTTTATTTGACTCTCATAATAACAGCAATTTAACCACGGTTAACTCCCACCGACGCTTTTCTCAATTTAAATTAACCATGGTTAGATAGACCGACAGTTTGCGGTAATTTACAAGGATGACCTCTACGTGTGTCCTTAAAAGGAAACAGTTGATAAAAAAGGACTGATTTGTCCTCTCTTTTCTTGTACTCTAATCACTAATTAGGATGGATTATAATTAGATTTTGTTTTGTTCTCATCTTTCACACTACAAGGTTTAAGATATGGTTAGACATATGTCATAAAGACTGATTTTGATTTTCTCTTTTTTTCTTTCAAGAATATGTTTTCGGATTTCTAACATTTGTCTAACATTTGTTAGGTGGGGCTGATAAATAAACCAGGATACTGGTTCCAACAGGATTATGATCATGATCACTGTTCTGAGGTACCTTAGGAGACTGATTAGCTCGTAGGTACCCAAAAAGTCGTTAGTATACATTCTCTAAATACTAAAAAATATTGCAACTGTATATTTATTTATTTACTTTCGCTCAAAACTGGCTCAGTCAAGACCGTTAAGACGTCAGTGACTGACCGACAGTATAATGTCGAAACAAAATGAACGCTCTACTTACGACAAACATGCGAACTTATCTCATTTAAATGATGATGTGAATTGATAAATAATAATTTAGAATGTACCATTAATTAATACTTAAAGATCGATTTCAATGTTCAAAATTTAGGTGAAACATCAAATAATGTGATTTCATGGATACATAAAAAACAAGAGCAACGTGTAAGTTTGGTGGAGTGTCCTTTGAGCTAAATTTACATTTCACCTTAAACATTACAAGAAAATTAAATAAAAATACCCTATTTTTTGAGCTGGAAATAACTAGAATTTGCAGACAAACCGGTCCATCCATCTTTGACTCTCAGGATGGACAACCGGCATTTGGGGAACCATTAATTCAAATGCTAACAAAGAGTCAAATGATATGTTGTGTTTTAGGTCTTGTACAGCAACAAGGTCAAAGTTTAGTTTAATTTGAGTAGTGATTAGATTCAAAATTATGAATTATTATGACCGTAGTGGTCCATTTTGAAGTTTCGTAATTCTGAATATATACATTAGAGTAAGAGCACCTTCAACAGAAGAGTATGCGATTCCGGTTTACTATACAGGTATTCCAAAATCGCATACTATTTTCGTCCAACAGAGAATTACGGTTTTAAGAGAGAAGTTGCGATGGGAGAGAAAGAAAGATGCCACGTGTACTAAAAAGTTTTGTTAAGCGCTCAACGGTTCATCGCCTAGGAAGTAGTATATTAAAGAGAGAAGTTGTGATGGGAGAGAGAGATGTCAGTTGTAATTAAAAGTTGCTGGACGCTGAACGGTTCAGCGTCTAGGCGGTATGCAGATACTTCTCCCCAAGTTCAGGTTTCGTATACTTTGGAGGGGTATGGGGGTGAGTATGTTGAACCACCCCCATACCCCTGTTGGATGGGTTTTCTTCAAAAGTATTGGGAAACCTTAACAACATACTCTTTGTTGGAGGTACTTAAAGCTTATTTGTTGGAGGTACTTAAAGCTTATTGGAGAAAAATCACGCTTGAATGCTAGCTGCTATAAGTGAGCCACGGTGTAGCTAAACCGTAAACTTATAATAGAAAGAAGTTGAAACTCGAATAAGAAAAAACTTGAAATAAAAAACAATGCCATCATTATTGAACTTTTTGAGTTGAATTTTACTTGAAGCTCCCTTGACTAGATTGAAGTTATAATTTAAATTTAATTATACCTGGACGTGTTACGTTTACTTCACTCTTTTTTTCCTTTTTAGGGATCAAATCTCCGGAGCTTTGACTCTAATACCAAATACTTAATATTTAATCACCCCATTATAAGTTCCAATGTTGTAATCCATCATTAACTTAATCAACATTGTATCCCTAACTTACATTTATGATTTATGATTTATGATTTACGATTAAAATATTAGTCTACTTTAGTACCCGTCTACCCGATCATTTATTTTGATGATACATGCATGTTACATTAGTACCCGTAATCAATGGTTATTCATCTTATTATTAGGATCGAAAAGAAACTAGACGTGCACGTTGTTGTTAGTGATTACGACATATTACCACCTACAATATATATAGCAAATATGTAATGAATTATATATTATTTGTACGATGTCTAAGAGCATCTACAATTCCACATATAGTAACCTCTCTTAGAAAATTAAATCGATCGCAATCATGATGTGCACATTAAAGAGGTGTTTGTTTCATAAATCATTCGCTTGTCCCTCAAATATGTGATAAATAAAACATACCAAACACATATATACCATAATTAAATATGTAATCGCTACTTTAAATATGTCGATTATTCCCAAAACAAGAAATCAAAATAAAAAGTCTCATGTGGTCGTTTCAACCAAACCTCCTTTTGGCTACATTTCTCTTTGTTTTTTCTTCATTAGGTAGGGAGATATAAAAAATTTCATTTTTTTTAGTATTGAAATGTACAAGTACTTGGCGGGATGTCCGTATCCACGGTATCCTCTAATGGTAGAAAAGAATCTACATACAAAAAATAAAAATTGCAAGCGGATGATTAGCGTGTTTAGCATTGTGTCAAGGCAATGCTAAAAATGTACTAAAAAGCAAAAATGACTTGTTGAAATGTCGGTGGTTTGGATTCGCTCTAAAAGATTGGTAGTCCATAATTCGATTCTAAACTCACTAAAAATGGACATTGGACATTCTACGTTTCCAGCTCCTACAAATAACTATCTGCATAGTTGCCAATTGAGGCTTTGCCTAGACACATTGTAAATCCTGCTGGAAACATTTTTGGTGATTTAAGCAATTGTTGACCATTCGATTAGATAAGCTTTCGATCAATACTTGATATAATAGCTACCATATATAACCATAATCATTAAAAATGTTTGTGAACTGAACCAAGTTTTAATTGAGTTTGAGGTAGAGCACCTTCAACAACATGGTATGTTGTTAAGGTTTTCCCATACTCTTGCAAAACAAAACCATTCAACAAGGGTATGGGGTTCAACATACTCACCCCCATACCCCTCTAAAGTATGTGAAACCTAAATTTGGCGAGGAATATCCGTATACCGCCTAGGCACTGAACCTTTTAGTGCCCAACAACTTTTAAATACAGCTAACATATCTCTCTTCTATCACAGCTTATCTTTCTAATATACCACTGCATAGGCGCTGAACCGTTGAGCGCGTCGATTTTTTTTATATATACACGTGATCTCTCTCTCCCATCACAACTTCTCTCTTAAAATCGTAATTCTCTGTTGGACGAAAACAGTATACGATTCCAGAATATCGGTATCGCATACTCTTCTGTTGGAGGTGCTCTTAATTAAATAGGTAAATTGTGATTAGTATTTAGGACATGTTTAGTAAATTTGTGAACTTTTCGGCCCCTTAAAGACGGCTCTCTTGGCCATATATGACCCCTGATTGGTTGACAGGCCATGAAACCAATGAAGGTGTCGGTGAGGTTTAATGGGAGACACGTGTCGTAAAGTTGGTGACGGAGTAGCTAAAAAGTCACCAGGTGTAGTTTAGCTAGAAAGCTTTCACACGTTGCAAAAAGCCCAAAAGTGAAACCAGGGATGGTGAAATAGTAATGATCTGGTGTGCTCGTGGGTGTAAAGTTGAAGTTATTGCAGACACAGATATTTCAACACGTGTTTACAGAGTTGCACGGTGTATGTATGTACCTGGTAGATTTCTTGTGACACAAGATAGATTATTATGGTATTTAATTTAACAAGATGATCCCTAGATTTGTAAATTTATTTCGAAGGATAAAAATTTCAACCCTTTTATTCACACTATTTTAATAATTTTGGGGCATAACGGGTTATTGAGTGGGCAATGGTAACTGATATGGACAACAAGCGGCTTAATGTTTTAGTCCCTGATTATGCCTAATGACCCGATTATGCTTTGACCCAAACCGACTTGTCTCATGATAGCGAAAACGTTAAGCGCATACATAAAGTCTTATAACGCTTATACTGATCATCATCCATCCATGCCTAGGTATCTGAAGCCGTTTTTTTCCTAAATAAAAGATAAAAATTAACATAATATGGCCGATGATGCATTCTTTTGTTGGAGTTCTTTCGTAAAGGTAAGTTGTTGTGATGGGAAGTGATTTCATGACCTATTGGTGTTTCAAGGAGGGGAGGATCTCCTGACTTGATTTTGTTGGGCTGACGTAAGCATAGGGTGCGAGCCCTTTTTTGTTTTTTAAGAGGTAGTTACAATAGTACTCCGTTACATTCTTTTTGTAATATTGTCCACAAAAAAGATTTACTTTGGAAAACAATATTCACACAAATGGATTTCGTTTACAAATCTCATTAAAAGAAGCGGTAGATGAATATAAAATTTGTTATTGTGAGAATCAAACTCAAAATCGTAAGGCACAAAATTTTAATAACATCCACGAACACATCTATTTTTTATTTCTATTGTATAAAAATATATAGATTTTAACACTAATGTGAATCATGTCTCATGTTCGTTTCTCACATGTCAACGGATTATTTATATTTATGTTATTTTGATTCAAGCCTCTCTGCTAGAGATGCTTAGTAGGTTTTAGAGGATAATTTTTCAGTTTCTATAATATTCCTAATTAAGGTTTCTGTTCAATAAAAGAGGGGCTAGGTTATCTGTTTTGAAGAGGTTGTTGAAGTTGATGATTTGAAGTAAATTAACTTTAGGTTTCAGTTTAAGCTTTTGTTTAGTTTTGATTTGAAGTTAGTTTTGTATTTTAGTGTTAGGAAAAACCCTAATTTTAATTAGGTTAACGTTTATCAATCCGAGTTCTTGCTTCCGCGACTCAGATTTACGTTTAACACAGTATTAAATTAGTGAATTATAGAGCTATGGAGTTTTTACAGTTTTTGAGAAGTGCGTCGAGAGATTTTGCATACTCCTTTTGTAACTTCTATTCAACAATTAACTTAATTTCATTTGGCAAAAATGTTTAGGAGCAGTTGACAAGTATAAAATATGGCTCCCGTTGGATTGGTCACCACGTGTAACACTATTTTTCATTTGTAAGAAATACTTTTATTAACTTAGCTTTCAATTTCAGAATTAACTGAATCCTCGCCCACCGGCTGCAGAAGGGCCAGTCCCTGCACACCTCATTTGGCTGGGTAGTCCCAACTGTTATAGTCCTGGATAGGTGGTCATTTTGAGAATCATTTAGGTTTTTCTGGAACTGTGGTTCGCAACGTTGAGTTTGCTGGGTGAGTACAGTAAATTTCTTAATACCAAAATGGTCTAGCTGGCAAAGAAATTAAAACATGTATCTGCGGTCTTATCAAAGCCTGGTTAATTACCTGCAGCTTAGAACTTAATCCTGCAAAAACAATTTGTTTCATTGCAATGTGAAGCTCAGACAATACGAGCTGGAGATATATCCATTCACATAAATAGATTAAATATGGGAAACTGGGGTAAATTTTTGCTCTAATCCCCATATTCCTCAGTTTCCTCTGATATCTTTAACAGTCTGAAACAGTAACACTAAAAATGCAACACAAATGATGGAGATTAAAAAAGGAAAAACAAAGAACATGTAGCTCACTTTCTTTGCATCAGAAATAAAGCTATATAACTTGTTGATAAAGTTATATAACTTATTTGAGATTACAAGCAAGATATACATACTTGCATCACCACTCCTGTTTTCAATCACCACCAAAAGAATAATAAAAAAAATCCTTGTGCCTTCAATAACGCGAAAGCAAATTTTCTGAAATACTGTTGTTAGAGAACACTTCAGAAAAAGAATATTCATTGGATTCTATTGATAGAGCTAGTGATGATGAGGCATTGGAGGTAGCAAGGTTAACGCATCTTATAGCATTGAGTTCTTGAGACTTGGCAATGCTCACCGTTCAGTGTATACTTGAGAATTATATCAACATCACGGGGATTTTTCTTGTTGGGTGCCACAGTCATGCTTCCAGTCAATATTTCCCCTTTACATATGGTTAATACATCTTCTAGGTACAGAACCGTTAGCTTCCAGTGAGTGGCCTTTGATCTTGGTTCTGCAAAATTATAGTCTTTTGTTTAGAAAAAGCTTAGCGGCAGTGGGCAAAACCGTTGCTACCAGTCTAAATTTTGAGGAGCTCGTACTGAAGTAGCTAAAATTGGAAGGAAAGGTTAAATGTAGAATAAAGTAGAGAGAGTAACCTGTAGAGTATCCCATCAATTTATGGCACTTCGTGAAGGAGACGTCAAATACGCTACAAGAGCATGAACGTAGTCACTACGTTCAGCCACAAGCTTAAAGGGTGCATCGAATGAGACATCCCCACGAGCCATCTTACAGATATCCATAGTCTGAATAACCAAATGCAAATTGAACAATTGGATGAGAAGCATGGTATAAAATGTGGAAAGAAAATGTGTTCGATAGATAAACCCAGGATCCTGGTTCCGACCTGATCAGAATCAGGATCATGATCATGATCACTGTTCTGAGGTACCTTAGGCGACAGATTAGCTCGTAGGTTCCCCAAAAGTCGTTAGTATCCATTCTCTAAATACTAAAAAAACCTTGCAACTGTATATTCATTAGTTTATTTTCGCTCAAGACAGGCTCAGTCAAGACCGTTAAGACGTCACTGACCACAGTATAATGTCCAAACAGAATGAGTGATAATTTACAAGCATGACCTCTACGTGTGTCCTTAAAAGGAAGCGGTTGATAAAAAGGACTAAATTGTCCTCTCTTTTCTTGTACTATAATCACTAATTAGGATGGATTATAATTAGATTTTGTTTTGTTCTCATCTTTCACACTATAAGGTTTAAGATATGGTTAGACATATGCCGTAAAGACTGATTTTGATTTTTTTTTTTTTTTTTTCAAGAATATGCTTTCTGATTTCTAACATTTGTCACTAAGGGTTAGGTGAGGCTGGTAAATAAACCAGGATACTGGTTCCGACAGGATTATGATCATGATCACTGTCTGAGGTACCTTAGGAGACTGATTAGCTCGTAGGTACCCAAAAAAGTCGTTATTCTCTAAATACTAAAAAATACTGCAACTAAATATTTATTTATTTATTTTCGCTCAAAACTAGCTCAGTCAATACCGTTAAGACGTCAGTGACTGATCGACAGTATAATGTCCAAACATAATGAGCGCTCTACTTACGACAAACATGCGAACTTATCATCATTTAAATGATGATGCGAATTGATAAATCATAATTTAGACTGTACCATTAATTAATACTTAAAGATCGATTTCAATGTTCAAAATATAGGTGAAGCATCAAATAATGTGATCTCATGGATACATCAAAAACAGGAGCCCCATGTAAGTTTAGTGGAATGTCTTTTGAGCTAAATTTACATTTCACCTTAAACATTACAAGAAAATTAAATAAAAATACCCTATTTTTTTGAGCTGGAAATAACTAGAATTTGACAAACCGGTCCATCCAGCTTTGACTACTCTAGGATGGACAACCGGCATTTGGGGAACCTTTAATTATAATGCTAATAAAGAGTTAAATGATATGCTGTGTTTTAGGCCCTGTACAGCAACAAAGTCAAAGTTTAGTTTAATTTGAGCGGTGATTAGATCCCAAATTATGGATTATTATGACCGTAGCAGTCCTTTTGAAGTTTGCGTAATTCTCTGCGAATATATACCTTAGAGTAAGAGCACCTTCGACAGAAGAGTATGCGATTTCGGTTTACCATACTAGTATTCCAGAATCGAATTCTGTTTTTGTCCAACAGATCATTACGATTTTAAGAGAGAAGTTGCGATGGGAGAGAGAGATGCCAGTTGTAATTAAAAGTTGTTGGGCACTGAACGGTTCAACGTCTAGGCAGTATGTAAATACTCCTCGCCAAGTTCAGGTTTTGCATACTTTGGAGGAGTATGGGGATGAGTATGCTGAACTATATACCCCTGTTAGATGGTGTAGCGCCCCGTATTTTTTGTATTTCACGTTGTGGCCGTAGTTTGTAGTTTAACTTGATTTCACCTTGTAGTATGGAATCCTAACTTTTGAGTTACAAACCCATTCAAAACCCACCACCGAAATATTTTCCCCGATTCTCTCCATCTCTCCTTCTCCCTATTTATCCTCAATTTCAAATACAATTGAAAACCCAACCCTAATTCCTAAACCCCAACCCCAAATTCCTAACCTCTCTTCTCCTTGCATTCTAGAGAGAGAAACAACCCAAATCCCTAATTCGAAAACCTTCAACCCCTCTCCTAACTCAACTTCACCATTGCTAGCCGTTTTGAACCAGAAAATCAGATTGCTGGAGCATTGAGAGCAGAGTTATCCTTTCGTATTAAACCACGAATTTGTCGATTTAAGGCAAGTACCATTATCACCGTACACTTAACATTGAATGATTGTTATGATTTCTGATTCAAATTGAGTATAATCAATGAATGTCATGTTAGTTTTACTCGCTATTTTCGAATACTTTGTAGAGATTTAGGTTGTTAGTGTTGATCAGACTATGCCCATGATCGCCTGCTATAGATTTTATAATGGAGGTTGCATTAGTATACAAGAGTAGGAGGGAACTTTCTTTTATATTAAGGTTGAATATCATGCAACAATAGCTTAACTTGAGATTTTATAATGGGGTTATATTATGCAGTTCTCCCTTTTCAGAACAACCTCTATTTATAGGTTAATTAATACATGATTACCAAGCCTTTTAATGCATTAGTGATGCATATGAGTTTATGTAAGGAGTGTAGTATACTTTTGAGGAGTCAGGTTCGTGCTTGACTTAACCTGGACTTCCTATAGTTGATTATAAGATGTGTTTAGGTTGCATCATGGTTTAACTTAAGCATCTGTTAAGTCACATCTCTTGACATACTATTGTGAAAAAATATAGTTAAGAACATTAGACTAGTATCACCTTATGTTAGTGTTTTGTTATAGGATAACCCTCGTTGACAATCGAAATCTAGTATAGACTTGGCCAGTAATTATTAAGGACTAGAATCTTACAAGTAAAGGCATTTGACATACATCTTAACTTAGCTACGATTATAGGGCTTCAATTGATATAACCTTGTTAACTTAAGGTAGAAAGATTATTAATAGTCAGAGTATAATATCATCGACAAAGTCCCCACTTGTATATTTGTGAGGGTAGAAAAGGTCTTTGAGCTTAAGATTGCCAATCATATGATATAGTCTCATTGCCTATAGAGCAAGCACAGATAGGTCATTTTGATTGAGTGTCGGTCTCTTAAATCATTGATGCATAGGATAACTTAGAGTCGTGTACACAGTAGGACTATGATGTCAGGGTCCTTGGGTTCGATTCCCTAAACAAAAGATTAAGTGACTGTTTATCAGTGTTCCAGGGTTGCAAGCCCCTAAAACTCTTCCCCAGTTACATATCGGCTTTGTTATTCTTTGTGAATACTCCCCGTGGGCATAGATCCCTGAAAGTGAAAATAAATCAGACTTTAGACCTGTAGGTTGGAACTCCTTGAGCACCTTGATCCGGTGATTTCCCCGCTAATTTCTGGCTCACTAAAAAGGAATCCGCCAATCCCTGACTCGACAATAAGGGATACGCTTCTGTTGAGGACAGAAGGGTGCGAGAGTGTGGTCCCACTGAATTAAAAGTGACCCTGTGTACATCGTCTGTTAGTTATCTCCCACACCTAATAATACCTCATAACTATTTTATAATACCGCTTGGCGCCGACGCTTAAAAACAACATTAATAATTGAGCTTTATTTCCTCAATGCATTGCATCATTTTTATATATATATATAATATTATATCACACTAGTACTTTTGTATAATAGATCGGTCTGTCATGTTTAGTGACCGGTAATAATTGTGCTTGCTTGACGCCCTGTGCACTATATTTTTCAGGAGGTCGAGCAGAGTAGGTTTTTGCTTAGTGAAGCTTGGTTGATCATTTTCGGGATTCTTTGGAGTTCTTTGGATCGCTGAGCTGTCGTAGGGTATTTATGGTTTTTACTTCAGATTTCATTGTCGTAATCTATTTTTTTTGTTAGTATAATTTGTTGAGAATATTATTTATTTTATTCGATAATTGAGTTATTTTTTCCGCTGCGTTTCTTTGATAAGTAGATGTAGTTAATTTCTTTAGAAATATATTACATCTGTGGGGTTTCATCCGTGGGATGCCCGACTTGTCAAGCCTTAGAATGTGCTTTATGATCTATTATCAGAAAGTGAATTTTGGGGCGTGACAGATGGGTTTTTTTTTGCAAAGTATGAGAAAACCTTAACATCATACTCTTCTATTGAAGGTGCTCTAAGCTTCTTGGAGAAAAGCACGCCTTGAGCGTTAACTGCTATAAGTGAACCACCGTGTAACTAAACCGTAAACTTATAATAGAAAGAAGTTGAAACTAGAGTAAGAAAAAGCTTGAAATAAAAACAATGCCATCATTTTTGAACTTTTGGAAGTGAATTTCACTTGAAGCTCACTTGATTGAAGTTAAATTTTAAATTTAATTATACCTCGACCTGTTACGTTTACTTCACTCTTTTTTCCTTTTTAGGGTTCAAATCTCGGGAGCTTCGACTCTAATACCAAATATTTAATATTTAAGCACCTCATTATAAGTTCCAATGTTGTAATCCATCATTAACTTAATCAACATTGTATCCCTAACTTACATTTATGATTTACGATTAAAAATATTAGTCTACTTTTGTACCTGATCATTTATTTTGATGATACATGCGTAATCAATGGTTATTCATCTTATTATTAAGATCGAAAAGAAACCAGACGTGCACGTTGTTGTTAGTGATTACGACATATTACCACCTACAATATATATAGCAAATATGTAATGAGTTATATATTCTTCGTAGGATCGTCTAAGAGCATCCACAATTCCACATATAGCAACCTCTCTTAGAAGATTAAATCGATCGCAATCATGATGTGCACATTAAAGAGGTGGACGTACTTACGAGCTTCGTTTGTTTTATAAATCAATAGCTTGTCCCTCAAATATGCGATAAACAAAACATACCAAACACATATATACCATAATTAAATATGTAATCGCTACTTTAAATATGTCAATTATTCCCAAACAAGAAATCAAAATAAAAAATCTCATGTGGTCATTTCAATCAAGATTCCTTTTTGGCTACATTTCTCTTTGTTTTTTCTTCATTAGGTAGGGAGATATATAATTTTTCATTTTTTTTAGTATTGAAATGTATAAGTATTTGGCGGGATGTCCGTATCCACGGTATCCTCTAATTGTAGAAAATAATCTACATAAAAAATATAATTTTTTTTTATTATAAGCGGATGATTAGCGTGTTTGGCATTATGTTAAGGCAATGCAAAAAATGTACTAAAAAGCAAAAATGACTTATTGGATTGTCGTTGGTTTGGATTCACTCTAACAGATTGGTGGTTCATAATTCAATTCTAAACTCACTCAAAAGGGACATTTGGCATTCTACGCTTCCAGCTCCTACAAATAACTATATGCGTAGTCGCCAATTGAGGCTCTGCCTGGACACTCTAAATGCCTACTAGAAACATTTCTGGTGATTTAAACAATTGTTGACCATTTGATTAGCTAAGCTTTCCGGTCAATACTTGAATCTAATGGGTACCATATATAATCATAATCATTAAAAATGTTTGTGAACTGAATCGAGCTTTAATTGAGTTAGAGGTAGAGCACCTTCAACAACATGGTATGTTGTTAAAGTTTTTCCATACTCTTGCAAAAAAACTCATCATCCAACATGGCTATGGGGTTCAACATACTCATCCCCTTACCCCTCTAATAAAGTATGTGAAACCTGAACTTGGCGAGAAATATCCACATACCGCCAAGGCACTAAACTCTTCAACTCCCAACAACTTTTAAATACAGCTGACGTCTCTCTCTCTCATCACAACTTCACGCTCTAATATACCACTGCCTAGACGCTAAACTGTTGAGCGCGTCAAAAACTTATTAATACACGTGACATCTGTATCTCTCCCATCACAACTTCTCTGTTAGATCAAATCAGTATGTGATTATGGAATATCGGTATGATAAACCGAAATCGTATACTCTTCCGTTGGAGGTGCTCTTAATTAATTAAAGATCTAAATTGTGATTAGTATTTAGGACATGTTTAGTAAATTTGTAAACTTATGGGCCCTTTAAAGACTGGTATCTTGGCCACATTTGACCCTTGATTAGTTGACAAGCCATGAAACCTATGAAGGTGTCGGTGTGGTTTTAGTTGGAGACACGTGTCGTAAAGTTGGTGACGGAGTAGCTAAAAGTCACCAGGTGTAGTTTAGCTAGAAAGCTTCACACGTTGCAAAAAGCCCAAAAGTGAAACAAGGGTTGGTGAAATAATAATGATTTGGTGTGCTCGTGGGTGTAAAGTTGAAGTTATTGCAGACACAGATATTTCAGCACATGTTTACAGAGTTGCACCGTGAATGCATGTACCTTGTAGATTTCTTGTGACATAAGATAGATTATTATGGTATTTAATTTAACAAGATGATCCCTAAGATGATTAATTAGATCGGTAAATTTATTTCAAATGATAAAAATTTCAACAGTAACTTATATGGACGACAAGCGGCTTAATGTTTTAGTATAGGGGGAAGAGCCCTAGAATTTTTTTGGAGGTAACTATAATAGTACTCCGTTACATTTTTTTGAAGTTGTGGTAATATTGTCCACAAAAAGACTTACTTTGGAAAACAATATTCACACAGATGTTTTTTCGTTTACAAATCTCTTTAAAAGAAGCGGTAGATGAATATAAAATTTTTCACATGTGAGAATCGAACTCAAAATCATAAGGCACAAAATTTTAATAGCATCCACGAACACAGCTATTTTTTATTTATATTATAGATTTTAACCCAGGCTTGAATTAGTGAAGGGTACAATTTTTTACTTTACCCCAAAAGTGACCTCGGGCCAGCCCATTCCTAGATTCGCCGCTGGTTTCAAGCACTAGCCCTACCAATTGATCAAGCCTCTGATGATACTGAATCCAAGGTAATCGTGAAAAGGGGCCATCGACGTAGCCGAGTAAGTCCCCCTAGACTACTCTCCACGTTTACGGGGAGTTTGGGTTTTCCGAGGAAATGATACTCTCGATGTTTAGAAGACAGCCAATGTTTATGAAGTTGTTTGAGGAGAAGATATGGGAAGGATTGCATTTTTTTATGAAACAACTGAAATGGGATTCAACATATATATCTATATATCCGCTAATTCTAAATTATAGTATGGGGAAGAGGATTATTCCAAGATATTCAGTATTGGAAATTTTGATCTCGGAGGGTTTTTTGTCTCTGTCGTGGGCAAAAGAGTTCCAATGTAGGTTCCCCTTTTATTTCTACTGATCTTGACGTACTCTAAAGTTTATGCACTTGGCAGTTCATTTTTTGTAAAGTTCTCTATAATGTCCTCTGTAATGTTCCCTAGAGTTTTATGTAATTGTTATACGAGCTGTGGTATTGATGGTTTTGTCACAGTGGTTACAAATTTTTCACAAGCTCAGGCTAATTTTTGACTGCCTTTGATTTCGTAAATGCCGTCATTCCAATCAAATTGTAGCGCCAAATGATAGGTCGATGGGATAACTCGCATGTTATGCAGCCAACAACGTCCAATGATCCCTAGATAGCGTGATCTCACATTAATAATGTAGAATGCTGCGTCGACTATTGTCGGTCTAGCTGCAATAAGAAGTATGATCTTTCTTATGTAATTGTAGGTAATATATTTAGATTAAATGAGAAGAAGTTTTTGGAGATATTTGTACTAAAGTACAAAGAGTGTCTTCCTCATGAGTAAATAAGAAAATCAAGATTTTGACGAATCAAGTTACGATAATGCAATCAGATAATACTTGCATCATTTGATACACATATATGATTTATACTCATACCTATCAACACATTATCTGAATCAACACATTTATTGAATGAAAAACTTAGAACAAAGCACTAGCAGGGCTAAACCATACCAATCTTGCTCATCAGTACAGCTATTGAAAATAATTAGGGATACACACATGTGGAAACCTGAAGCAAAAAAGAGCACTTGTTATACCAATAAAATTCTTCCACTAATACATTTTTTGTGCTTACATAAGCCATATATATAAGATCCTTCTCGGGAAATCAACTATAAAAGAACTGAATTACAGTCTACGCTTATTTTGTTAGTCAGAGATTTGTAGAATTAATCAACCAACTCACCTCTTTCATAATTTTTATCTTCGGCAAAGCGGTATTGGTGTTGGAATTGCAGGCTTTAGATGCTTTAGTTTAGTCCCACATTGCTCACAAATTTGAAAAGTTGTAATAATATAAACTCGCTCATCGCATATTTGTTCACCGAGCGTAGTAACGTTGGCTTGTAACCCGAGTGGGGGCATTAAGGTGGTTGAACACTGATCTGTTTCGCAGGGTCGGGTCTGTATGGGCAAACATTCTGGATCGCCCGCTCCAAGCTGGGAGTTGGGTCATGTGGTTCAGGCGAAAGCTTGGGCCACGTGTCTCCTAAAGAGGAGGGGACTGCGCCAGGCTGGTTTCACAGAGCAGCGAAAGCCTCCCTCTCTCGGCAGTGGAGGGATAACGATCCGGCGTTCCTCAGACCCCCATATAAAACCCCAAGAACTAACCTCAGTCGGACAACAACTTTTTTTATAAGTTACGATCCTTTGGAGCATAAAACTTTTTATGAGAGATGCTCTTAGCGGTGGTTCCCCATATAAAACCCCAAGAACCAACCTCAGTCGGACAACCACTTTTTTATAAGGTTTCGATACAAAGTCTGATTAGATTACAAGTTACGATCCTTTGGTGCTATGGAATTGCATAAAACTGTTTGTCTGCCACATTCGAAACCCAAAGTATGGAGAAGAGGATTATTCCAAGATATTCAGTATTAGAAATTTTAATCTCCGAGGTTTTTTTCTCAAGGACTGCGATTGTAAGTAATATATTTAGATTAAATGAGAATAAGTTTTTAGAGAAATTTGTAGTCAAGTACAAGGAGAGTCTTCCTCAAGTTGTCAAGACATATGAAGAAATTTGCAAGGCATGTTCCTTGAAACCCAAAGTTTGTCTGCCACATTCGAAACCCAAAGTTTGTCTGCCACATTCATAAGTTATCAGAAAAACTAAAAGCCCTTTGGAACATAAGATTATTTGGTTATTCTAGAGAAGATCAGGAGTTATCAGAAAAACTAAAAACCAAGGAAATCGTTGATTTATTTAATTGGGATAGTGATTGGCACATTATTTTCTGAAAGGGCGTGAAGTATAAAATGTTTTATTGAGTTGTCAAAGCAGTTTTGGGCAGATTCGGTAGTTTTGGCGTTTGATATAGAGTCTTGGTATGCATTGGATCTTGGACTATTAGAAGAGATTACTTGGACGAAAAAGGAGGTAATCATTTATACTTCTTTTGCCTATTCTAGTAGTAGATCATTACTAGATTATATGTATAGTTTTTGTATATTAATTGGATATGTTTGTGATGATTTTGGTGACCGATCTTGTGATGCGAAAAATTGGAAAATTATCCAACTTATTGATGTGATATCCAATTATGATGTCTTTTGCAAAGACATGGATAAGTGGACCAGAAAAGTGGGTTTATCGGGGTCATGTGAGTATGTAAAAATCTCTGCAGAGATAGTGTTCGAACCATTGGTTGAAAAGGTCCAACGAGAACCTTAAACTCCTCCGATTATAATGAAAAGAAGAACTAATAATTCAAGACCTGCGGCCCGTTATCATTACGCTCGACATTGTTTGTGGCTAGCCGGTATTGGTGATGACTACAAGGTGGCTTTACAAGGTGAGGTCATGGGAAAGTGGGAGCTTGTCATGGATGACTGTGATGAGATGGGATCTCAATCGTCATATCGGGTATAGGATGTAATTTTATTACCAATGGTAAAACTCTTTACTTCACAAGTTGGTTTACAAGTTAAACGAGAACAAGTTTGTTCAAGTGGTTCAAGGTGAAGCTTGTGGCAAAGTACTTTAAAGAAGAAATGGGTGTTTATGTCAAGATGTTTTTTTTTGTTCACCGGTTGTGAAGCTAGTTGTTTTGTGGTGGCTTTGTTTTTCTCGATTGAGTGATTCTTGATACGAAATAAAAAATTCTTCATGATTAATCTTATTGAAGATGGATATGTAAGTCGACTACATGGATACATAGTTACTGGGTGAAGTTGTATTATGGAGGCTCATACATGAGAGCTTCATATGCGTATTCGAGATATACACTGAAATGATAGGGCTCGATGTTGGATATGTTTATATCATTGGTGGATTTTTTGAAATACCACATAGACCATTGTTGATGTTATAAGTTTTGATAACTCATGGATCATTCGTTCTTAGAGTATGGATGATATGTTAGTTACGTATATAAGTTCTAGCATGGGTGAGATTGAAGAGTCGTGGGAACGGTTATCTCAAAAAAAGGTTGAACCGATGGATTGGCTAATCATTGGCATATGGTATAGTACAACAGGAAGAACGTAAAGCAGAAGTTGTTATTGACATAGTAAATTAAGACTGGTTGGAGTACTATTTGGTAGCACACCATTTGTCATTACTTTGGGCTTGAGACACATGTTTGTTTGGCTATGGAATGCGATATGAGTGTAGATCGAGGTATGTCTAAACTCATTGATGATTTTGTTTACTAATGTATGTCATTATTTACATGAGACCAGAGTTTCCTCATAAAGTGGAAGCTGTGAGACGTTGATAATGAATATTATGTATTCGAAGAAGACTCGGTTGTAGCTCATAGCTATAGAGTGTTTCTTGTTCAGCTTGCAGGGTAGTGTTTACTTGTGATGGCAAAATACGTTAGTGACATGGAAATGACTATAGTTTTATGATGTTATACTGAAGCCTCTTGGGTATCGAGATGACAATGGTTAATTGTATCATTGATTGCAAAGGTATAAGTACAACGCGGCTTTGAAAGTTTTTGTGGTACGGTAGCTTTTGGCGTGAAGAGTTCGGTTTGACACGATTACAAATATGGTTACTTTGAAGATAGGTGGAGTTACGGGAACCTCACATTTTAAATTTTAAGTGGGAGATTTGTTGAAGATTGTGAAATTTCGTAAGTGGGTCTTCATGATTGAAGGTCCGGATAGTTCGAGCAATTCATTTGGAGATCTGAAGATGGGTTACGGGATTCGATTTTAAGTGGGAGATTGTTGGGTGTGAACTCGAATTGGAAGAATTGTCGAAGAACAGAAATAATCGAAGTCGTTCGAACAAGATTATCTGTTTTCGTGTTTTGGAACTTGGTTCGTTAAAGTCGTTCGAACGAGCTTGGATGTCGTTCGAACGAATTGTTGTTTTCTAGTGCTGGAGACCAATTATCATTAAAGTTTTTCGAACGTGCTATGCGTAGGCTTGCCTTATGAGACGTTGAATTTGCCTCTAGATCCGTTCTACTTGTATTTAGTTCCATAAGTATATAAATGAGACTTAGTTTAAATATTTAAGTAATATTTTCTCTGTGTGAGTTTAATTCTAGAGACCTAGAATTTGAGAGACTTCATTAAAGCTTGAGAAGCTTGGAAAGATCGTTGTAACCTGTTTGATCATCATAGTGGATTATTCGGGAAGTGGTTTTTTATCCGTAAGGGTTTTCCACTTCCCTCCTTCGGGTAAATTATTATGTTCAGTCTTTCATTTAAATTCTCAATTGACGTTTCCGTTTATCGTTCTTGGGGGAAGGATTGGGATTTTCTACCCTGATTCCTAATAATAAACGGCTTTGCGATGCACAAAGGAGAAGCAGCTTTCAGAATCTACAACAAGAACTCTGTATAGTGTTGTAGAAAAAGATAGTTGGAAGATAAATATGGTTATGTGTTTGATGGATCATTCGAAGCTTAACCCTCTCCACAATTTAAAGAGATTTTCTTGAACTTCGTAGAGTCCAAAACGAAGAGGAAACAATAACAATCAAGGAAAAGTTTGAGACTCCTTCTGTAGTCCACGTTCTGGTGATAAGGCCTACTATCAAGCAACAGTTAAAGACTGAATCAGTCTTCACAGCCAAGCCCAAACCCAACTGGTTGCAACTCGGATCAAGCCCAACTTTTACCAAAACAAAACCTTGGTTCGAACCCACAACCCATAATCCACGTATATAAGTTTAATAAATCACAACAGAGTTGACTTGTAGGATCCAACCCTGAGAGTTGAGCCTTGAAATTGTATATTCAAAGTTTAATGCCCTCTCACAAACAGGGCATAACTTGAGTTAAGGAGCTCTAGCAATGTGGTACGGGAAAGTTCAATTTTAAGCACCATTCCAGGCTGCTATAGTAGGTCTTAGAGCATAAAGTGTTTGACTGACTTGGTTAAAAAAAAAAACCAAATCCAAGTCAGTCAGACTCTATCAGGCGCCTATTTTATTTTAATTCACAAGTCCAAATTGGGCACCCAAGTTTTAGGCGCCCGATTTGAATTTTGTTAAAAAAAATAATTGGGCGTCCAAACCTTTGGCGCCAGTTTAAAAACAAAACAGGCGGCCAACACTTAGGCGCCCAATGGCGACATTAAAATCCAAAGACTCAACTTTGGATTTGGAGGGTGAAAATCACCAAGTCACTGAAGCACTATTGGATGAGGAAAATCTTGGGTGGCACCTTGGATTCCAAGGTAAGTGAGGCACTTTAGGAGATGCTCTTACATTTGAAGGTTTTGGGTTTCTCACTTACATCTCAGTTGATTCTTCCATAGATGATTTTCATTGATTAGTCAAGGAGCTGAGGTTAGTCTATAATTCTTCGTTTCTCCTTCCACAATGTTTCGTTTATTTCGTATAAATGGTTATATTTTTGCTAGAAATCAACACTACAGAGAAGTGGTCCAAAACGTCCCATCGTTTCATCTCAGGTTTATCTCTAAAATCTCAGAATCCACAAATTCGCAATCACCCATTGTTGATTTTCTCATAACATATTGTGGGTTATCATCAAAAAAGGCCATTTCAATCTCCAGAAATAGTAGGGTTGGTTTGAGCTCCATAGAGAACCCAAACTCAGTATTTAATTTGTTAGAGAGCAATGGGTTCACTAAAACCCAGATCACAAAAATTGTTTCCAATTGCCCCTCTGTACTTGTATTGGATTCCATTAATAACTTGAAGCCTAAAATTGAGTTTTTCAACAGTTTAGGCTTATCTAGCCACGATTTCGTGAAGCTCATCTCTTCTCATCCACGGCTATTAAAAGCTTCCTTGAAAGATCAAATCAAACCTTCAGTTGATTTCCTTAAGACCCTCCTTCACTCGGACACAGATGTCCTAACTCTTCTCAAGCGTAACACATACATCCTTCGGAGATCCAATATAGAGAACTTAATGGGATCGAATATTGCGACTCTTCAAAATATTGGTGTGCCCAAATCCTACATTTCAAATTTGTTGATGACCCGTCCTACAACATTCATGGCAAATGTAGAGCGGTTTATTTGTGTCGTGGATGAGATTAAGCAAATGGGTTTTGACCCTTCGAGCCTGATATTCACTCGTGCAATCTCCGCAAAGGGAACATTGAGCAAGGCAAGTTGGGAAGGTAAATTGGCGGTTTATAGGGAGTTTGGGTTTTCCGAGGAAATGATACTCTCCATGTTTAAAAAACAGCCGCTTTGTATGAAGTTGTCAGAGGAGAAGATACAGAAAGGATTGCATTTTTTCATGAAACAGCTGAAATGGGATTCAACATATATATCTATATATCCGCTAATTCTAAATTATAGTATGGGAAGAGGATTATTCCAAGATATTCAGTATTGGAAATTTTGATCTCCGAGGGTTTTTTGTCAAGGACTGCGATTGTAGGTAATATATTTAGATTAAGTGAGAAGAAGTTTTTGGAGAAATTTGTAGTCAAGTACAAGGAGAGTCTTCCTCAAGTTGTCAAGACATATGAAGAAATTTGCAAGGCATGTTCCTTGAAACCCAAAGTTTGTCTGCCACATTCGAAACCCAAAGTTTGTCTGCCACATTCATAAGTTATCAGAAAAACTAAAAGCCCTTTGGAACATAAGATTATTTGGTTATTCTAGAGAAGATCAGGAGTTATCAGAAAAACTAAAAACCAAGGAAATCGTTGATTTATTTAATTGGGATAGTGATTGGCACATTATTTTCTGTATAACAGTTCAACTAAAATGAATGAAGGGTGAAGACGAGTTTTTTCGGTATGAATAAGCAAAAAAGAACACTTGTTATACCAATAAATTATTGCATAAAAAATGATTAGCTCGTAGGTACCTTAGGAGACAGATTAGCTCGTGATCTTCTCAAAAAGTCATTAATATCCACTCTCTAAATACTAAAAAAACAGTATAACTGTATATTTATTTATTTATTTTCACTCAAAACTGGCTCAGTCAAGACCGTTAAGACGTCAGTGTCTGACAGTATAATGTCCAAACAGAATGAGCGCTCTACTTACGACAAACATGCGAACTTATCTCATTTAAATGATGATGCGAATTGATAAATCATAATTTAGAATGTACCATTAATTAATACTTAAAGATTTTAATGTTCAAATTATAGGTGAAGCATCAAATAATGTGATCTCATGGATACATCAAAAACAGGAATCCCATGTTAAGTTTGGTGGAATGTCTTTTGAGCTAAATTTACATTTCACCTTAAACATTACAAGAAAATTAAATAAAAATACGCTATTTTTAAAGACCCTATTTTTAAATCTGGAAATAACTAGAATTTGCAGACAAACCGGTCCATCCGGCTTTGACTCGGAGGACAACCGACATATGGGAACCTTTAATTATAATGCTATTAAAGAGTCGAATGATATGCTGTCTTTTAGGCCTTGTACACTAGCAAGGTCAAAGTTTAGCTTAATTTGAGCAGCGATTAGATCCCAAATTATGGATTATTATGACCGTAGCGGTCCATTTTGAAGTCTCATAATTCTACGAATATATACATTGGAGTAAGCTCACGTCCAACAGAAGAGTATGCGATTCCGGTTTACCATATCGATATTCCAAAATTGTATGTTGTTTTCGTTTAACAGAGAATTACAGTTTTAAGAGAGAAGTTGTGATGGGAGAGAGAGAGATGTCACGTGTATTAAAAAGTTTTGATGGTCACTCAACTTTTCGGCGCGTAGGAAGTGGTATATTAAATAGAAAAGTTGTGATGGGAGAAAGAGATGCCAGCTGTAATGTAAGACAAAAGTTTATGGAACCCGTAATTAGTTTTCCCCTTTGGTTTAGCAACAACACGAATAAAATGAAAACAGGATAAGCAACAAAAAGTGAGAACAGTAGCAGCAACTCAGAACAGTAACAACAACGGTAACGCAAAATAGTAACTCAGAACAACAGGTATTAATCTGGTAACAACAACAATGTATGCAGCAGGTACTCAGGGTAACACAAACAACAAGTAACAAGTTAACAACAAGTAATTCTGGATAGCAAAACAACAACAGGAGCAAGTACTCCGGTAAGGAACAACAAGACAGCAGATACGTAATAGTTGTAAACAACAACAATAACAGTAGGCCTGATTTGCAGCGGCAATGAAGAACTCATGTAGGTCTGATTTGCAGCGGCAATGAACAACGGAATGACGACAACAAATGAATAAAAGCTCGAGGCGTGGAACGCACTCCATTAATACGGGTTATACAATCGAATCTCTCCCAGGATACAACGAGCTGTGATCGTTAGATCAATACGGAAGTCTCTGTACCGGAGACAGCGTACTATGTTTGCTTTAGCACCTCAAACAAAAACTGTGAAAGAGAGAGAGAGAGAGATGATGATGAACAGTTGTTATTGCTTTCTTTATATTCTTGGAAGGTGGTAAGAGGTATTTATAGAGATGAAATATCCACATACCGCCAAGGCACTGAACTGTTCAGCGCCCAACAACTTTTAAATACAACTGGCATCTCTTTCTCCCATCACAACTTCTCTTTCTAATATACCACTGCCTAGGCGGGGAACCGTTGAGCGCGTCGAAAACTTTTTAATATACGTGACATCTCTCTCTCTCCCATCACAACTTCTCTGTTAGACCAAATCAGTATGCGATTCTGGAATATCGGTATGATAAACCGGAATCGTATACTCTTCCGTTGGAGGTGCTCTTAATTAATTAAAGATCTAAAGTGTGATTAGTATTTAGGACATGTTTAGTAAATTTATAAACTTATGGGCCCTTTAAAGACTGGTCTCTTGGCCGCCGCATATGACCCTTGATTGGTTGACAGACCATGAAACCTATGAAGGTGTCGGTGAGGTTTTAGATGGAGACACGTGTCGTAAAGTTGGTGACGGAGTAGCTAAAAAGTCACCAGGTGTAGTTTAGCTAGAAAGCTTTCACACGTTGCAAAAAGCCAAAGTGAAACAAGGGTTGGTGAAATAGTAATGATATGGTGTGCTCGTGGGTGTAAAGTTGAAGTTATTGCAGACACAGATATTTCAACACGTGTTTAGAGAATTGCACCGTGTATGTATGTACCTTGTAGATTTCTTGTGACATAAGATAGATTATTATGGTATTTAATTTAACAAGATGATCCCTAAGATGATTTATTAGATTCGTAAATTTATTTCAAAGGATAAAAATTTCAACCCTTTTATTCATACTATTTTATAATTTTGGGGCATAAACGGGGTTATCGAGTGGGCAACGGTAACTTATATGGACGACAAGCGGCTTAATGTTTTAGTATAGGGGGAAGAGCCCTGAATTTTTTTTTGGAGGTAACTACAATAGTACTCCGTTACATTTTTTTTGAAGTTGTGGTAATATTGTCCAAAAAAAAGACTTACTTTGGAAAACAATATTCACACAGATGTTTTTTCGTTTACAAATCTCTTTAAAAGAAGCGGTAGATGAATATAAAATTTGTCACATGTGAGAATCGAACTCAAAATCGTAAGGCACAAAATTTTAATAGCATCCACGAACACAACTATTTTTTGATTTATATTATAGATTTTAACCCAGGTTTGAATTAGTGAAGGGTACAATTTTTAACTTTACCTCAAAAGTGACCTCGGGCCAACCCACTCCTAGATTCGCCGCTGGTTTCAAGCATTAGCCCTACCAACTAACCAAGCCTCTGATGATACTGAATCCAAGGTAACTGTGCGAAGGGGACATCGACGTAGCGAGCAAGTCTCCCTAGACTACTCCATGTTTATGGGGAGTTTGAGTTTTTCGAGGAAATGATACTCTCCATGTTTAAAAAACAACCGCTTTGTATGATGTTGTATAAGGAGAAGATACAAAAAGGATTGCATTTTTTTTATGGAACAGCTGATTGGGAGTCAACATATATATCTATATATCCGCTAATTCTAAATTATAGTATGGAGAAGATGATTATTCCAAGATATTCAGTATTGGAAATTTTGATCTCGGAGTCGGAGGGTTTTTTGTCAAGGACTGCGATTGTAGGTAATATATCTTATCTATATTATAAATCTCAACGATTGTCCTACGTGGCGTGCCAGATTTGACTGGGGCAAGATGACGTGTCGTTGATAAATAATGTCTTCCTTATGTTCGGAGACAAAGAGAGGTCCTGATTCGCTTTGGGTTTCTCGAGAATTGCACATGGAGGGGCAATTTTGGAATTTCAAGTCTTAAGCCCAAAAACTAAACAAACTAAACCCGATAGTAAACTTCTCTTCCCCGACACTTTCTTCTCCAAAAAATAAAATATAAAAAAATCGAACAACACCAACGCTCTCTCTCTCTCTCTAGCAGCTGAAACCGTCTGCTCTTTAGAATCCTACGATCTCATTGTCTCTCTCTCTCACAACAAAGGTGCAAAGCTTTGCGTTCTATTCAAATTCCTCTGATTTACTATGATTTGGGGGTAGCTTTAGATTTGCTCTGATTTGTGCTATGATTTGGGGCTTTTTCCAACTATAATTTGGGGGTTTTAATGCTCGATTTCAAGGAGTTTGGTGCTCGATGTGTTCATTGCTATCTTGGTGCTTGATCATTGATTTATAGGTCTGCCTTTGAGTACTTGATTTGGAGGCATGTAATCATCGATTCAACGACTTTTAGGTAAGTTCAATTTGGTTTTCCTGTAATCGACTGTTGGATAATGCTCTTAATTAATTTAGTTATATACAATTAGGCGATCTCCAGTAGTGGTTGTAATTTGTTAATGTTAAAGTTCGGCATTCCGGCCAAAATGCCAATGTTTTTGGGTGATGTTTGATTGATTGATTATTATGTATTTGTAACTCTTGCAAATATTATTTAGTTACAAGCGATAATTAGTGAAATTTTAGTAGCATTTAAATATGTAAATTTAAACAATGAAAATTTACGGCCATCGTAAAAAAGGTATATTAAACATCATTTCTAAAAACGGCTCTAACTTTCCGTAGTTTCGCCTTTAATTAATACTTGGTCTCTATATATAAAAATGTCATTTGAGACTAAACTCACTGATACAATGTGAATGAGAAACAAAATGAGTTTGGGACAAATGAGAATCTGGTTTTTGTGTTTAGCATTGATAAATTTGGTGATGTTGCTTAATCACGGTGAACCCCGTCTTGCTCCCGGGGCTTATCTGGTGGCATTTCCCAACACTAATGTCATCTTTGGCCCTTGCAAATGAATTCCAAGAACTCGAGGGTGTCTCCCCTTGGTGTCAACTGACACAAACCTGTACCAGCCAATCCTTGGCACCGTGGTTATAGTAAAATAAACCGTTGCCAAGGCGGAGGTGGACAATAGGTATTCCAAGGCAGTTTGATAGCAGAATGCTTTTTTCTTTTCCACTTCCACTCTAGACATTATATATAACTGTCTCGTGTCTGAGTAACGATCTATTTAACTAAGGGTTTCAAACATCATTTAGCATGGAGAGATTGGGATCTACATATATGAACACAATATATTTTTTGTTTCATCAGTAGCAAATGTATCAGTTCTACAATCCCGTGACACCGATTTTTCTTTTCTTTACTTTTTTTGAAATTATAAATCTGCTTTCAGTCATACTCGGGTTATAGTACAGCTTCTTGAAAACATCGGTTACATGTACAACAAATAACTTGTGTCAATCAGTAGAATATCTCTTGAGCTTCGATAATGCTATGCTAACTGGAAAAGAAAAAAAATGTATTATTCAGACAAACTTCAAGACACATGAAAGAAGAATGTGAGTGAAGTGAAGTGAAGTGAAGACTTAATGTTCATCTTTGGTGACCCTGTAGTATCTTTCAGCGTGTTGTCGCTGGCCTATTAGTTGGGCAAATCGTTCATCGTGAGTGATTACGATTAGTTAAAAATTCTCTTGGCCTTTTCTATCTTCCATAATTCTGAAACCATGACGAGGAAAGAAGTAGAGCTTAGATATGAAGGCATCCATTCAGAAACATCAGTTTGTGCATACCTTAGGAGAGCAGCAACAAGGCTCTCAGCATTTGGGCCATCCAAGTTTGTTGAATATTCCTCTCATTTTCTTTTACTCCAAAAAATAACTCAAACGTATTGTAACCGACTCTCTTCTCTTCACCTTTATTTACACGGTGAAAGTGTCAAACCCCCATCTCTAAACATCTCTTACTTCTTTCTTCTTTCCTCAACTCTCCCATAATTGATTACCATAATATCTCACTCTAATTTGGAGTTAAAGAGAGATAGATACGATGGAACTGTTCTTTGAACCGTTTCACCCAATCCACGGTGAAATCAATTTCTCTCTGCCTTTCCTCTACGATGTCTGCCATAACCAAGTTTATCTCAATGAAAAACTCTTTGACATTCGGCTTTCCCAGTATGTATAAACTGTTAAATCGTACGATTCTTGCCATTGTAGTTGCAGTTTAAACTTAATTGTGTTTTGTATCTATTGTTTCCATAACCAAGTTTACCTCAATGAAAAACTCTATGACATTCGGCTTTCCCGACATGTATAAATTGTTAAATCGTTCGATTCTTGCCATTGTAGCTATAGTTTAAGCTTAATTGTGTTTTGTATCTATTGTTTCCTGATTTCTTATGATGTATTTTTCTATGTTTGTAGCAACCTCTTTTTTATTCAATCCCCTGACCACCTGACTCACAGAAACAAGTTTGATTGTCAAATTTTCCTCCCTCCATATTGTAAAATTTGCACCAAGCCCTCATTCTCTTCAACAATTCCGAGTTTCTACAAAATAAGGTACTCTCATTAATTTGTTCAAATTTTTTCTATACATTTACAGAGACACTGAACTTTTGCATCAAAATTTGTATGTTAGTTTCAGTTTCTAATAGATAATTTTGAATTATTATTGGAATTATGAGGAAATACTATTTTTCATTACCTACAGGTTTAGTGGCTGTTCAAATTTTACTCTGATTAAACGCAACTTCTGCAAAGGTAAGTGATCTCTCAATCTACCTAGACAATTTATTCTAATATGTGTATCCTACTTTAATTTTACATCTTCTCCACATTGTAATATTTAGATGTATGAGGACATGCAAACAATATGACATTTGCCTTTGTAAAGGCAAGCTAAACCTCCATTCATATTCTAACATAGCAGTAACAGTAAGTAGAAATAGAGATCTATATTAAGAAAAATGTAGCTCATATAACCGTCCATCACGCGATGTTGAGCTCGAGAAAACTTTAGTGTCTATTCATATTTTCTGATATAAATTGGCAATTGAATGAGGGTTTGTTTCTCTCTACAATTACAGCAAGAGCTTCTTAGGTTTCATTGAGGCTTGATGTCTTCCAT
The DNA here is from genome assembly GCA_014058105.1 of Kingdonia uniflora. NCBI lineage: Eukaryota > Viridiplantae > Streptophyta > Magnoliopsida > Ranunculales > Circaeasteraceae > Kingdonia > Kingdonia uniflora. The sequence continues at coordinate 127,524 of JACGCM010002611.1, forward strand.
TTTACAAGATATTTTTAGTCCAACATATTTCTTTCATATTTGTACACGAAGTTATGAAAATTGTAAATTAACGGATCTTCTCCAATGTTAAATGCAGATCATGTTGCCGTTGCCATAAATCCTTCTAGAAGATCTCCAAATACCGAATTTGTCTTATTATGTTTACTTTGTCTTTAATGTTAATGAAGACTTCCAAATATCTCTATGATTTTAACAAGATCTTATTATGTTTATTGTGATTAGAATGAATATGTTTCCACCTTTGCAATTATATTCATACTTGCTAAAATGTTTTGCAAAGCTATCTTGAGGTGATGTGATTTTGCAGGGAAGCTATAGAAGAGAATTTTTAATGGTTGTTTCAAACAGGGTTATGCATTGAACTATTTTTATATGTTTACTCCATAGCCTTTTCTTTCGTTTATATGTTTAACATTTTTTTTTTTTTTTTTGTTTCTTTAGGTTATCTTCTCTGTGTTTGTTGCTTCCAAGTGCGGTAATTCTTTTCGAGTGTGGTAAATTGTTGGAGTATCTACATTATTAATATCTTTGACCCGTAATGAGTCTGTGGACTTTTAATATTGTTACTCCTTTCAAGTGGTGTCTTATTGGTGTACATATAACACCAAATTTTATGTACATTTAAAAGTATGCAATTGGAGACTCCAAATTATGGTTTGCTAAATTCTTATTGGTGTACATATAACACCTTCTACCTAAGTTAAACATTTTTAAATGTTAGTTTGCTAATGATTTCCCCAACAAAATATGGTTGAAGGACTAAAAACATATGGTTTTCTTCAAAATTTATAATGCATTTTGACTATATTATGAACTTCTATTAAAACCTTAGTGTTGAAATTAGCCAAAACCGAAATGCATTATCCAAATACTACACAAACTCTATATTTATCAATCAATATAAACTAATGCATCCGTGCGTAGCACGGGCTTATAACCTAGTTTAGATTAAGTGAGAAGAAGTTTTTGGAGATATTTGTACTCAAGTACAAAGAGTCTTCCTCGTGTGTAAATAAGAAAATCATGATTTTGACGAATCAAATTACGATAATGCAATCAGATAATACTTGCATCATTTGATACACATATGATTTATACTCATACCTATCAACACATTATCTGAATCAACACGTTTATTGAATGAAAAACTGAGAACAAAGCACTAGCAGGGTTAAACCATACCAATCTTGCTCATCAGTACAGCTATTGAAAATAATTAGGGATACATACATGTGGAAACCTAAAGCTATACCAGTTAAATTCTTGCATAAGCATAAAAAATGTATTAGTAAGGCACTTTTTGTTCTTACATAAGCCATATATATAAGATCTTTCTCAGGCAATCAACTATAAAAGAACTGAATTACAGTCTACCTTCTGAGCTTATTTTGTTAGTCAGAGATTTATAGAATTAATCAACCAACTTACCTCTTTCATAATTTTCATCTTTGTTCACAAGCGGTATTGGTGTTGGAATTGCAGGCTTTAGATGCTTTAGTTTAATCCCACATTGCTCACAAATTTGAAAAGTTTTAAGAATATAAACTCGGTCATCACATGTTTGTTCACCGAGCTTTGTAATGTTGGCTTGTAACCCAAGTGGGGGCACTAAGGTGGTTGAACACTGATCTGTTTCACAGGGTTGGGTCTGTGTGGGCAAACATTCTGGATAGCCCGCTCCAAGTTCGGAGTCGAGTCATGTGGTTCAGGCGAAAGCTTGAGCCACGTGGCTCCTAAAGAGGAGGGGACTGCGCCAGGCTGGTTTCACAGAGCAGCGAAAGCCTCCCTCTCTTGGCAGTGGAGGGATAACGATCCGGCGTTCCTCAGAGGCCCATATAAAAAACCCCAAGAACCAACCTCAGTCGGACAACCATTTCTTTTAAGGTTCCGATACAAAGTCTGATCTTTTGGAGCGTAAAACTGTTTGTCTGCCACATGCCACATTCGAAACCCAAAGTATGGAGAAGAAGATTATTCCAAGATATTCAGTATTGGAAATTTTGATCTCCGAGGGTCTTTTGTCAAGGACTGCGATTGTAGGTAATATATTTAGATTAAGTGAAAGGAAGTTTTTGGAGAAATTTGTACTCAGTACAAGGAGTCTTCCTCAAGTTGTCAAGACATGAAGATATGCTGAAATTTGCAAGGCATGTTCCTCGAAACCCAAAGTTTGTCTGCCACATTCGAAACCCAAAGTTGGAAAAAACATTCCAACAACTCTAGTAACCTAGTTATATTGCCTGTGCTTAAATTGGCAGTAACTCAGTACTAAGAAGCCCTTTGGAACATAAGATTATTTGGTCATTCTAGAGAAGATCAGGAGTTATCAGAAAAACAAAAAACCAAGGAAATCGTTGATTTATTTAATTGGGATAGTGATTGGCACATTATTTTCTGTATAACAGTTCAACTAAAATGAATGAAGGGTGAAGACGAGTTTTTTTGGTATGAATAAGCAAAAAGAGCACTTGTTATACCAATAAAATTCTTGCATAAAAAATGATTAGATGGATTATAATTAGATTTTGTTTTGTTCTCATCTTTCACACTACAAGGTTTAAGATATGGTTAGACATATGTCATAAAGACTGATTTTGATTTTCTCTTTTTTTCTTTCAAGAATATGTTTTCGGATTTCTAACATTTGTCTAACATTTGTTAGGTGGGGCTGATAAATAAACCAGGATACTGGTTCCAACAGGATTATGATCATGATCACTGTTCTGAGGTACCTTAGGAGACTGATTAGCTCGTAGGTACCCAAAAAGTCATTAGTATCCACTCTCTAAATACTAAAAATAAATACAACTGCATATTTATTTATTTTCACTCGGTCAAGATCGTTAAGACGTCAGTGACTGACAGTATAATGTCCAAACAGAATGAGCGCTCTACTTACGATAAACATGCGAACTTATCTCATTTAAATGATGATGCGAATTGATAAATCATAATTTAGAATGTACCATTAATTAATACTTAAAGATTTCAATGTTCAAAATATAGGTGAAGCATCCAATAATGTAATCTCATGGATACATAAAAAACAGGAGCCCCATGTAAGTTTGGTGGAATGTATATTGAGCTAAATTTAAATTTCACCTTAAACATTACAAGAAAATTAAATAAAAATACCCTATTTTTAAGCTGGAAATAACTAGAATTTGCAGACAAACCGGTCCATCCGGCTTTAACTCTCAGGATGGACAACTGACATTTGGGGAACCTTTAATTATAATGCTATTAGAGCATCAGGTGTAGCCTTGCTAAATTATAGCTAGCAAGATGAGTTGGAAAGTGATATTTGAAAAAGAAAAAAATAAACTCCCCAAAAACTACTCTATGTAAAAAGAAAATATGAAGTGTAACAAGAAAAAGTTACAAAAAAAGATAAAAAAGTAGTTTTAACTTTTTCAAACACTTTCTACATATTAATTTTAGTTAAAAAAGGTTTCCACGTAATAAAGTTGTCCTAGTTGGCTACCCAATTTTTTTTCTCTCTCCTCAACAATGAGGAGAGAGAGTATCGAAACCTAAAATAAATACCCACTTGGGGAGGTTAAAACATGATTTTTAGCACTTCTTCCTTTTTATTTTAACTATAGAGAGCCTATACTAGATGCTCTTAAAGAGTCAAAATGATATGATGTCTTTTAGGCCTTGTATAGCAGCAAGGTCAAAGTTTAGTTTAATTTGAGCAGTGATTAGATCCCAAATTATGGATTATTATGACTGTAGCGGTCCATTTTGAAGTCTTGTAATTCTATGAATATATAAATTAGAGTAAGCATACCTCCAACAGAAGAGTATGCGATTCCGGTTTATCATGCCGGTATTCCAGAATTGTATGTTGTTTTCGTTCAACAGAGAATTACAGTTTTAAGAGAGAAGTTGTGATGGGAGAGAGAGCGAGAGAGAGAGAGATGACAGTTGTAATGTAAGATAAAAGTTTATGAAACCTGTAATTAGCTTCCCCCTTTGGTTTAGTAACAACAAGTACGAAATGAAAACAGGAGAAGCAACAACAAGTGAGAACAGTAGCAGTAACAACAACGGTTACGCAAAACAATAACTCATAACAACAGGTATTAATCAGGTAACATCAACAATGTATGCAGCAGGTACTAAGGGTAACACAAACAGCAAGTAACGAGTTAACAACAAGTAACTCCAGACACAAAAACAACAATAGGAGTAAGTACTCCGGTAACGAACAGCAAGACAGCAGATACGTAATAGTTGTAAACAACAATAACAACAGGTCTGATTTGCAGTGGCAATGAACAACGGAATGACGACAACAAATGAATGAAAGCTCGAGGCGTGGAACGTGTAGGGACCTATCCCTCGATCTCACCTAAAGTCGAGTAGTCGCCAGTTTGAATCACCTCAATCTCAGACTCATATATTTTTAACATAACTTCCCCAATCAACATTCCAAACTACCCTAAGAACTGTTTAAGAATGTGAGTCGAACTCAAACCGAAAGGCCTTATTCAGTCAAATACATTTGTCTCTCATGAACTCGTCAGTCACTTAGTCAGCCGCCACTAACCACATTGTCCGAAAAACGTGCTCCAACACGATGAAGAGCTTTAGAAAATGCCTATATAAAGGAAAAGTTCCAGAAAAGACAAGACCCATGGAAAAATTATACAAGAGATCATCAAGAAACTATTTATTTTTGATTCTCAACAGCAGTCAAACTTCTTAATTACAAGGTTCAAGCTTTTCTATATAAAAAGATCACTTGTAATAAGATATTCGCCTCAAGCAATAAAAATACTTTTATAAAAATCCTCCACTCGAGGTCGTGGTTTTTTTACCTATTCAGAGGTTTTCCACCTAAAATTACCTGTGTCATTTTTTACTTTCCATTAGAATATTGTTGCAGGTTCATTGGTGTGATAGCAAATTCTGAGCCATTTCGAGCTTGCAGAATTTGGCCATTATTTTGGCGCTGTTTGTGGGATACATTTGGCGCCGTCTGAGGGAAAGATTGTATTTTTACTATATTTTAAGGCATTCTTTCACTATAAATTTCAATCATGCTTACTTCCAGACGACCAGGTATAGGGACCCAGCTGGATGTTTCAATGGAGCAGGGGAAACTTATAGAGTTACGGGAGAATCTCAACGCCGAAACAGAGAAACACGCCGAGCTCGAACTTCAGTTAACAAAGGATCGGGTACTTCGTGAGAAAGAGCTCGATACATAACGACAAGCTTGTTTGACAGCGCTTAAACGACATGAAGACCAGATGACAACAATGCAGACTGCCCTAGAGGCTCTACAAAATACTTAGCAGGCTCTTCCAGCCATAGGTCACGATCAGTTGCCAGAGACCTCTCGTGTTTCTACAAGGGAGAGATTGGGACCTCGAGGAGTCGCCAATAAAGCTATTTCTAGGAATCTACAATACGAACCACAACCCTCCATATATTTGGGGGTAAAGTTCAGTTCAAAGTCAGTCGAGGTCACCAAATTTCTGTCTGTCAGGAGGAAGAACAACGACCTCAACACCAAGTTCCAGTACGAGATCGTTTGAGTGAAGGTATAGGCACTCATCATCCACAACTTGCTCGCCCAACGATTCAACCAGTACGTCATTACGTCAGGAAAGAGCTTATGGATAAACAATTAAGGAGTTAATTGAAGCATAAGTACTGGGTACTACTGGCGGCGTCACAAATTACAAGGAAGTTCGATTGCCAAGAGCTATTCGATATGGAGATACCAAAAGGTTTCCATACTCCAAAAATTTGTAAATACAAAGGTACTGACCCGAAGGAGGACATTCAGCAGTACCGTGATTCATTGGGGTTATACTCCAATCTCAACCACATCTTCTGTCGTCTGTTCACCACAAGTCTGCAGGAGGAACCACTCCGATGGTTCCACTCTCTCCCTGAGGACTCCATATATATATTCGATCAGCTGCAAAAGCCGTTTATCAAGACCTATGCTCACAAAATGGGCAAATAAGAGAATTTATATTCACTTATCGGTCTTAAACAGTCGCATGAAGAGAAGCTCGAAGATTTCTCAAAGAAATTTTTAGAGCTCGCGAAAAAAGTGGATAATCTCGATTAGAAAATAACTGTTACTGCTTCACCAATGCGCTCCAGTTCGAATGCAAGGCCAAAGAAAAATTCTTCCTCAGCAAACCTGCGACCTTGGAGGAGATGATCACCAAGGTCAACAGTTACGTTGACCTGGAGAGGATAATATATGAACGGCAAAAATCTACTAAATCCGTCCTCTCCAGCAAAGGCCCATCTACAGATCAAAGCAAGGAACAAAAGGAGGAACAGGGAGATTAAAAGTGCACCAAGGGCACACTAGCTACCCTTGGAGAGACGGTCCGCCAACAAACAACCCATCCTCCCAAAGATGAACGTCCGAATCTCCACAATTTTTCCACTGCTTTTGAAGAATACACTCTACCCGCGTCTCTCAACCACTGGAACCAATCGATAGTCGACCATATTGTCTGCATCATAAGGTAAACCATCATTTTACTGACAATTGTTATACTTTATAGATGTTGCTCGAATACATTTTTAAAGAGGGATGGATGCTTAAATATATTGTTGACCTGAAATCATACAAAGATGACAGCAATAAGAAACAGCTTGAAGTTATTCAGGTCAATAATCAAGCTAAGGAGAAGCATCTTTACCATATGCACCACAACAACATGATTGAAATCAATCAGATCACCAATTCCAATAGATCTAAATGCAGAAGACTATCAGAATGCTACGATCTCACACCGCAAGAGAAAGAAGCCAAACTTCTTCCTGAGTCGAGCAATCGCCGGCTTAGAATTTTCTTCAAAGATTGCGATACTAGCCATGTCAAATTTCCACATCATAATGCATTAGTAATAATGCTTAAAATAAAGAAGTTTCTCATGCACACGATGATGATCGATACTGGAAGCGGTATTAAGATTCCTTTTCAGAGCACTTTCGACCAAATGGGTTTGACCGACCAAGTTATTCAGAGCAACATCGATATCAGTGGGTTCAATGAGTCCAAAGAAGAACGAGTAGGCAAGATCATCTTACCTATTACTGCAGGACCAGCCACCATCGATGTTGTTTTCTATGTCATCAACACCAAATCTCGTTATCTCAGGATTATGGGCCGCTACTGGATTCACAAAATAGAAGCAATCGCTTCCACTTATCATCAAACACTCCGGTTCAAACACGACAACGGTATTTATGAGATCATAGGTAGTCAGAAGCTCTCTCAAGCTTGTGAAAATACCATCTCTACTATCCTAGATACTTCTGACAGATTTGCTGCATAAGAATTACAGGAAGCTGATCACCTCAACGATCAACCTTCCATAGAGGAGCCTACAAAATATATCAACATTGATGGACCTAGCAGATGTACTTTCATTGGTACTAAGCTGGTTCAGCACGAAAAGGATGTTTCAATCAGTTCTTGTAACTAAATTGGGACGATTTTGCATGGTCTTTTGAAGAAATGTGTGGGGTCGATCTGAGCAAGGCATTTCACAAATTAGCTATCAACATCAACGCCACGGCGGTCAAACATAAATAATGATGATTATCACCTCGTCTTCCAGATGAAGTTAACACCGAGATCGATAAATTAATCAAAGTGTGATTCATTCGAGAAACCAAATATCCAGACTGGATATCCAACATTATCGTTATCCCAAAGAAGAACAAAAAAGTCTGAGTTTGTGTAGATTTTACTGATCTGAATAAACATACTCCAAATGACAGTTTCCTTATTCTCAACATTCATTAGATCCTCGATTCCACAGCAGGCCATGACCTCCTATCTATGATGGGCGTTGCTTCGGGGTAGAATGAAATTTAACTTTTGGAAGAAGATCAAGAAAATACAACTTTCATCACTGAAAGAGGTCTTTATTGCTACAAAGTCATGCCCTTCAGACTCAAAAATATGGGTGCCACATATAAACAGTTGATGACCACTATGTTAAAAACACATCTAGGGAAAGTCGTTAAAGTCTACATCGACGATCTCTTGTGCATGAGCGTACAGTCAGCCAATCACATCTCAAATTTTGACACTATATTCAATATTCATTGATCTTATAGAATGCGTCTTAACCATGATAAGTATCAATTTAGAGTACATTTTGGCCAATTTCTAGGCTACCTCGTCAGCAAGAAGGGGATTGAGGCCGATCCAGATTAGATTTGGGCTCTTCACAACATGCTATTTTTAAAAATAACAAAAGACGTTCAGAAACTGGCTGGCAAGATTGCCGCTATCAACCGTTTTGTTTCTAAATCTTCAGACCGCTATCATTGGCTATTCCTATTACTCTGTGGTTGTACCAAACGGGGAAAATTTTAGCCAAATGCTGAGGTCACATGGACACCATAATGTGAAGCAGCTTTTCAGGATCTCAAAACCTATTTGGGGAGGTCTCCCATAATGAGCACCCCAGTAGATGATGAAGAATTGATTATCTACCTAGCAGTCATAGATACTTCCTTCAACTCAATTCTCATTTGCTTTGAAGGGAAAATCGAGAAACCAGTCTACTTTATCGGCAAAACCCTCACTCTAGTAGAAACAAGGTACTATAAAATTAAGAAACTTCTTCTCATTCTTGTTTACACTTCACATAAACTCAAGCACTACTTCCAAGTTCATTCAGTCAAAGTCATGATAAACTACCCATTTCGGGAAGTTCTATCCAAGAAAGAAAAATCAAGGAGAGTGCAACAGTGGTCAGTCAGTTTGTGAAAACATGATATCAAGTTCGAACAACGTCATTCTGAAAAGGGTCAGGTCATTGCCGATTTTCTCACGGATTTTCCAGTGGAGGATCCCAAGTGGGAGGAGTACGACCCTGACCTTACAGAAGAAAGTCTCGAAGATCCACCCCCTAAACCATTTTGACGAGTGAGCTGAATGGATTACAGTAAAGGAGTGAAGACTTCTCACGGATTGATCAGCAGGACCGGCAGGGTCAGGGATCAGAATTGTTTTGATTATCCCTTCCAATGACAGAATTAAGAAATCAATCGGCTTAGATTTTGAGGCTTATTATAATGTCACCGAGTACGATGCTCTTTTTTATGGACTCAACCTCGCTCTTGAGCTCGATGTCCCCGAACTCTCAGTCTACACAGATTCACTACTCATTGTCCACTATTACTCAGAGCAATACAAGAATAATGGAAAGATGATCGAATACGCAGCCCTCGTTGTAGATAGGATGAGCAAGTTTGCGAAAGCAACTCTCGATTATCTTCCTTGAGGTGAAAATAGACACGCCAATTCCTTGGCATATCTAGCCGGGGTCTTGGGTACAGAAGCTCGATATCTCCAGATCAAAATCATTTTAACCCCCTGGATTGATCGTATTTCTGTATGCACGATCAACACTGGGGGCGATAAAGGGGAGACGATAATTGGCAAAAGCCTTTCTTAGCCTACCTCGGTGTCGACAACAGTTATAACGGATCATTCCTAGCAGATCCAAAAGAGCGCCGAAAGCTAATCAACAACTCGAAGTGCTACACTAATCAAAATGGTGTATTATACCGCCTTTCTGTCATGAGGCCTTACCTCAAGTGCCTCTCAAACCAAAAGCAGATGAAATACTCCATAAATTACATGAAGGGACTTCTGGCTCCCATGCCGCAGGTCGATCGCTAGCAAACAGAACTATTACACAAGGAGTATTCTGGCCTGGCATGCGCAAGTAAGCAGATGAGTACTTACGCAGATGTGACACCTGCCAAAGGCATGAACATATAATACGCGCCCCTGCTCTTGAACTCTATGCAAGAAAGGTGCTTTGGCCATTCAAAAGATGGGCACTTGATCTCGTCGACAAATTCCCTAACTCTCCAGGTAACCGCTGTCACCTACTCTTAGCTACCGATTATTTTACGAAATGGGTAGAAGCAGTTCTACTATGTTGAACCAGAGAAGAAGAGGTCATCTATTTTATCTGGGAATACATCATCACTCGGTTTGGGTGCCCCCACCTAATTCGTATCGATAACGGGCCCTAACTTGTGGGTGAAAAAATCATAACTTTCCTCAACCAACATAATATCATCTACTCACAATCCAATCCATACTATCCTTAAGGCAATGGCCAAGCCAAAATCACCAACAAAACCATCGTGGATAGACTCAAAAATGGCTTCACTCACAGAAAAAAGGGAATTGGGTTCGAGAACTGCCTCATGTCCTATGGGCATATCGTACCACTGCCAGACATTCAACAGGATGTACCCCATTCCTCCTTGGCTATGGCACTGAGGCCGTCATTCCTTCTGAATACCATCATCCAGTTCAAGATCACAAGCTGACTGACGAGGAAAATGAGTTCAAATTGGCTTACAACCTTAATATGATCGATGATAGTAGAGAATGCGCCATCGCTAACCAAGGTTGATATCATCATATGCTAGCCAGATCGTACAACAACCGAGTCAAAAATTATACCTTCCAAATCGATGATCTTGTCCTCAGAGAGATTCCTCAACATCGTAAAGAGCCTCACGCTAAAAAATTAGCCAATAATTGGGAGGGTCCATTCATTATCACAAGTTTCTCAAGCTTGAGATCATATTATCTCATGGCAGAAGAGGGAATCCCCATTTCAAATCCTTGGAATACTAGGCGACTGAAACGGTACTATCGTTAAACGTCTTACTACTCCATTTCCGTTTATCGCTTTTGATTTTTTGTTTTCTCAATTCCAAAAGTAAAATTTTTCAACTCCATTCAATGTTAATTATGAATTGACCAATGAAAATTTCAAGTTTTTTGCAACATCTCTTTACTTACGTAGATTCAACTACAATCTGTAGATTAAAGTATAGATAATACTAGCTTTCAATCGATCTTATACCAGTTAAATCGAGGATAACACTTGGTTTAGCTGGGTCTACTAAATCTCTGCGATTGAAACAAATATAAAAACTAGTTTCATATCAAAGATTCTAGCAGGCAAAGGTAATACTAGCCTTCATCTCTTTCAATATGTCTGCAACATTTCTACTGTTAAATCAAGATTAACTTGGTTTGACTAACTCAACCCATCTCTGTAATTAAAGCAAATGTAGAACCTTGTTTCATATCAAAGACTCTAACAGGCATAAGATAAGGCAAAAGTAATACTTGCCTTCTTCTTTTTCAATATGTCTGCAACATTTCTACAGATAAATCAAGGATAACACTTGGTTTGGCTGACTCTACTAAATCTCCGCGATTGAAACAAATGTAGAAACTTGTTTCATATCAAAGACTCTAACAAGCATAAGATAAGGCAAAGGTAATACTAGTCTTCATCTCTTTCAATATGTCTGTAACATTCCTATAGTTAAATCAAGATTCACTTGGTTTGACTAACTCAACCCATCTCTGCGATTATAACAAATGTAAAAACTTGTTTTATATTTAAGACCCCACCAGACATAAGATAAGGAAAAGGTCATACTAGTTTTCATCTATTTCAATATGTCTGCGATAGATACTATTTATTTTCAGGTCATATTACAATGGTTACCTTTTCTGTTGTTGGGATGTCAGCCATGCTTTACCCTTCAACAGGATGTCGATCAGAATTCAGTTCACGAGCTACAACGACTTTACCCCTCTCTATCAGATCAGCAGGTCGAGGGCCAAAATTTGTTTCCATGAAGGTCATATAATTCCCTCAATCTATATTTACGCTACAGATTCATCCCTTGTCAGATAGGTTCTTAAACAGGGTATCTCGTTCTAACTCAAGTCTTTTTACTTCCTTTACAAAATACGCTACGGTCGCCTTTAGCAGATATGTCTGTGATGCATGAGCTACAACGATCCTTGAAAAGTTACATCTCACATTCTCAAGGCGTGACTCCAAAGTCGCATACAATTTCTTATGATGTGCCATTTCCCTGTTTGGCAAATCATAAAAGTTATATTATCTTCCAATTTTTTGACATATTTAGCTGATTCAGCCTGGATAGCGACCTCTAAGTTCACCACCTGAGCGTAAAGTCTCATAATTTTTCAATTCAATTCTTCCCTGGCAGAAGTATCCTTTAACGAGTCATCTTTCTCCTTTATCAGGATTTCCTTTACCTTGATTTCCCCTTCTAAGACCTTTTCCCTGATAAGAGCAGCATCCAACTTGTGCTGGCATTCCCTTAAGTTCACATTCCCTTTCTTCCATTGTCCATAAATTTGAGCCACGTCACCATCTAGCTCTCTAATTCGGCCTGAAAGACTAACTACATCCCCTTGGAATAGAGGAACTCTAACGTCATTTCTACTCCCCCTCAAGCGCTCTCTAGCCTCGAATTTCTTGGCATGCGCGTTGGCTTGCGACAATTCGGTCCTCAATCATGTCACCCTCTCATTTAACTCGTCACACCTTCGTTGTACTCTCCAAAACTCCAATCCTTGGCAGGTAGGGCAAGTGTTCGGCTGCAGCTTCCAAGGCTGATAGATGTTCTCGAGCTACCTTCAGCTCGTTACCTTTTTTTACTCATTTTCTATTTCAGTCGCTCCAGCCCGCTTCTACAATTCTGAAGATCAGCCCGAGATTATCCCTCTGATGTTTCTAGCACCTGAATACGGTATTGAGCCATGTCAGCTTGCTTAACCTTAACCATCAGCGTGTCAACCCGACTTTGAAGCTTCGTGTCGTGTTCTTTTAACTTCGTAAGCTCTTTTATCCTCTCCTCAATTTTGGCGTTTTTCTCTTCAACCTTGCGAGTGAGGTCAACAACCGTTTAGGTTGCCTCAACAAATTTAAAATATACCTTTACATGCTGATCTTTCATGTTCTCATTCGTCTTCCTCACCCTATCAAACTCCTCCATAAATTCCCAGTTATATTGGAGCGACTAATCTTCGCGCGAGCGAACTGAATCCAATTCGACCTGTACAATAATATATACATTATATACAGCTCGATTCTGAATACCCATCAACATGATATATATCTCATTTCAAAAAAGATATCTCATTTCTAACATCTACTTTGTGCAACTACTTTTAAACTTTTAGACTTAGAGGTCAAAGTAAATCTCAGACATGTGCTCCATGACATACGTTTTGAAGTATAAGGTACATGTTTACGGTATTCTATTTTATCTAAATACTTTGAATTTTTCTAAGTACTATATTAGTGTTATTTTCCTAAAAATGATAGCAAGTTTTGACCTACCTCTACGCTTTACATTATCTAATTTACTTGGTAGCTTTATGTCAATACATCACACAAGTCAGGAGACCTATTCCGATCTAACATGTAGCTCCACTTGCGAAGAAAGCAAGGCTGTGGAGATCTCTCTTTCTCTGGCAAGCCTAGTCTCTAAATCTTTTATTCTGAAACTTATTTCTCTAAGTGCCTACAAGAGGGTTAAAAAAAAAATGGCTCAGCCTACAAAAATCTATTTAATACACACAAGACCAACAATTTTCAAAATACTGCAAAATACTCATACAAGTAATTTCACTACCCTACATTCTCAATCTCACCCTCTGGGACTTCGGCGTCATCCCCTTGTTTGTCTAGCACCGTCTCGGGGGAGACACCGTTTAGCCCATTAACAACTTCCACTGCTACTTCTTCCACTTCTTCATCGTCACCCTCTTCGACATAGGTATCTGCCTTAATGACATCCAACTTTTCCTCTGAATATCCCTTCAACATCAGGTGGCGCCCCAGCCTTTCGCGTTCTGCCTCCACCTCTACCTTCTCCAGATTCATCCACGCTTCCGCTTGCAGATGGCCAATCGCCACTGCATGAGAAGCCTTCAAAGCCTCTAGCTTCTTTGCTTCCTTGAGAACATCAGCCTTTGCACGAGCTACCTTATTTTCTAGCTCGACCTTCACCTTCATCAGCTCAGATTTTTCTTCTTCCACTCCGAGCCAAATCCAATTTACCAAATGAGCAACCTGCACAAACAAATCGACCTCAGCATGAGATCGAAACGCAATATATAAATATTTTACATGATCAAATATAAATACATAACATCCTACTTATGTCCTCCTCTCCGTGAAGAGGCGCCAGCCTGGACCTTTCCTCCACTGTTTTAAGATCGTCCTCAGCAGCAGGTCGCTCTTCAGCGACCTTTTCCCCCGACCTCCCCGAAGGTTCGATCCTTCTCCTTTTCTCTTTTTCGTCGATCTCACCAGCTTCAGTGGTACCAGAGGCCGACAAACGCTTCAACATCTATTTTTTCATAAACGTTCAAACTAATTTGTTCGATGTAATAGACTCTAGCTGGATCGAACTGTCTATTCTAGGGGTCTTGGACACATTCGTTTGACCTTCCCCACCAGTTCCTCTCTTCTTCCCATCATCAACACCCGCCATTAGCCTGGTCGATTAAGATTTTTGAACCTTTTCGAATTGCTCCCAACCCTGTTCTTTATGCTAAGGAACAAAAACTCAAGCTTAACCTCTTCCTCCACAACTTCGTCCAACAATGAATCTTCCTCTCCACTTGGGACTTCGGGCCTGACATGCACAACATTTGTTATTATCAACAAAAGATCGTCAGTTCATACATATAAATATTATACTCTATGCATTGTTATACTTACTTTGTTTTATAGTTCTAAACAGAAGATCAAAAGGTTCTTCATCATCTCTCTGAAGACAATTACCCTTCACCCATATTACATTGTCATTCCAGGCTCGACCTACTGAATTAAGATCGAAGAAGCAACGCCAATTTGGACTCGCACAAAAATATGCCCCACCATTGGCTTGATAGTTCTTTACCCCATAAAACTGTAATACGTCCTCAGGGATATCCTCCTCACTTTTCCCTCATTATCCCATTTTTCATTAAGATGGTCGCAAACAGTTATTACCTCCCACATGTTCCCATTCAATTGAACAGGAGATGCCCCAATCGTATTTATAATCCCCTTCGCCAAATTGGTAAGGGGAAGACTCAACCCGTACTCTAATTGAGACAGGTAACACAAAAAACCCTCTGAAAGGTCACTCCGAATACTCCCATCAAAATATTCTAACGAGATCGATTCATCTATACCCCCTATCTCATTTTTCCTCCTTCAAGTCGGCCAACAAATAAAAATACTCTTCCACCGTTGCTACAGTACACCCCCTAAACATCCTACCAGCGTATTCTATCTAGTTACCCCATTTCCCACCTATGAAAGCCTTGGCTTTACAAAACTCTTTAAATACATCTGAACCAGGGGATATGCCACCAATTTACTAGGAAAACCTGGAAATTGCTCAAATCCTACTTCTACCTCACTATCAGAATCTACCGTCCGAAGGTTGAAACCTCGCTAATAGGTAAACTATTCATCTAAATTGCAATTTTACAGACAAAGTTTGATCCTACCCAAATATCTCTCACGTTCGACCTACATAGAGGTTCAGGTATCTATTATTATTTTATACACATAGATCATTCATATGCAACATATCTTTTAAATATTTTGTCTATATGTCGAATATCATATATTACTATAAATAATGATTTTTAAGGATATGCTTAAACAGATTACGATTTGCAAAAAAATACAACACAAGTCTCTACTAACCTTCAGTATCAGAATGAGAATCTGTAGTAGCGCTAAGTCCTTCCCTCACAACGCTGCTGTATAGCTACTTACGAGATTATGTGCCCGCAACTCTCTTCGATTGTTGATCGCCCTCAAATAAATCCTTACCAAAGCCTCTGCAATTTTTTCGCGATTCTCTCTCTGTGCTCTCCAAATTTTTAGAAGTTGAAAAACGTTTGAATGATGAAGACGAAGCACTATTTATTCTTTCTCTCTTTAACGGCAGACAGTTATTGCGCCTCGCATGACTCGTCCTCAGTTTTGGAACCGAGGTGTCCTTTTCGCTATCCATGTCAGACGTCTTGTACCTTTTTAATAAAATTGTTTTTCCATCATTACCCCTACCCTCATATTTTAATATATTTTTATCTCATGTTTCCATAACTTTATCTTCTCGATCTACAGGATCCCACACAAATTCGCAAAAGTAGACCTCAGAAATACCGGGCATACCCAAGTTTCCTACCCCTTATATCTAGTCCTTCAAGCTGACATTCCGTCACTGGTAACTCAGCATCATAACCAAACAATCCAAAAATCTTCTCCCGTACTTCAGCGGTCTTTATAGCCAACATCCTTCAGCGGCATGACGAATTCATCGAGATCGAGTCCGCACCATCACAATCCCTTCTCCATATTCAAAAAGTATATTCTACCCTTATTTATACGTTTATACAATACTTTCCCCTCAAAACGTGATTTTAACCTTTTATCTCGTAACATAAACCCAAAAAATCTTGAGGTAGACCATTTTGAACTTATCCCTTCCTTCAAACTCAAACATTACGTTATTTTTCAAGTTGAGCTTATTTTTTTAAGATTTATCCTTTTATCGACCTCTATTAGCTCAAATTTTCGCATTACAGATTTCATACATTTTTATCTCCAACATTTCCTACGCGTAGACATATCATACTTGCATTACCACATAAATTTTTGCACATATATATCTCAGATCGAATAGCAATACTTACGGTATTCATAAACTTCAATTCATTTCAAACATTCTTCAATGATTTCAATTCGATTCTTCGAGCTATTTTCTATCTAAACACAAGTAATTTGTTAACAAATTTTATTTATGTAAATATAATTACACTTGATTTTACAGATAGCAAGTCTTTCAATAATCGATCTCAAATACTTTATAGATAACAAGTTTTTTTTAGTGATTTTACAAGTAACATGTCATTTTGGTACTCCGACACATCAACTCCTTCAGTTCTTCCTGCTTCAGTGATCTTTCGCCCTGATGTAAAGCAGAAATTAGAACAAACAAAAAGCTTCCCTCACATAAGTTTGGTTAAAGTCTAGTCGAACTTTAAATAGAAACTATGCAAGCAGTAGCTTCAGTGCTGACACCAACTCTATAAATTGAAGGTCTTCTGAGCGCCAAAATGTGATGGAATGCAGAAGCAGACTTCCACTGGTTGTCTACCTCCGCCATTACCATCACCTCCTCCTCTGAAACTGCCACCTCCGAAGAGTTGGTAGAGATGAAGAGGGCCCATCTTTAGAATCCATGTTGTTACAAGAAATTAGCATAACTACCCCGCAGTTATGCCTATCTTCTGCATATGAAACCCCAATATTATCCTCCGGAAGAGTACGGAGACAAGACCAATGTTCCTCACCTTTCAAGACGACGAAATGAAATTTCCACTTACAGTAAAATTCCTCCTCAGCTTTAACCGCTTCGTCATCCGACATGCCTTGATAAGTCGGAGGGACAAGAGCGGGTATCGACATCTCCAATGATTGGTCACCAAAGTATTTCAACTTCAACCTTTATATTTTAGACGCAATCCTCTCTTCAAGGACCATTCTTCGTGTCTTCACCATTATTAATATTTCAGTAAATTTTTTAGATTACACGCATACTCTGCTTCAAGGATTCGATACAAGTACTATTTATACAACCCAGCATTTATTGTGCAGGTACATTTACCAGGCGTCATCATTCATTATAAACGTTACTTTTCAAAATTGTAACTGTCACATACATCAACATCCATATCCATATTAAATACACGTCATTTCCCCATAACCCGCGTAACTTCCACACAGTCAAAGCCATCATTACTCTATTTCAAATATTAAGAATTTCAACCCAAATACTAATTACAAATTGATTATTTCTCAACCAAAGCCACTTGTGACTTCGGTTACAAGGGGGCGATTGTAGGGACCTATCCCTCGATCTTACCTAAAGTTAAGTTGTTGCCAGTTTGAATTACCTCTATCTCAGACTCGCACATTTTTAACATAACTTCCCCAGTCAACATTCCAAACTACCCCAGGAACTGTTTAAGAATGTGGGTCGAACTCAAACCGAAAAGCCTTATCTAATCAAAGGCAACTGTCTCTCACGAATTTGTCAGTTACTCAGTCAGCCGCCACTAACCACATTATTTGAAAAATGTGCTCCAGCAATATGAAGAGCTACGAAGAAGGCCTATATAAAGGAAAAATTCCAGAAGAGACAAGACCCAAAGAAAAATTACACAAGAGATCATCAAGAAACTACTAATTTTTGATTCTCAGCAATAGTCAAACTTCTTAATTACAAGGTTCAAGATTTTCTATATAAAAAGATCACTTGTAATAAGATATCTGCCATAAGAAATAAATATATTTTATAAAAATCTTTAACTCGAGGTCGTGGTTTTTTTACCTATTCATAGGTTTTCTACGCTAAAATTACCTGTGTCATTTCTTACTTTCCATTAGAATATTGTTGCAGGTTCATTGGTTTGATAATGAATTCCGGGCCATTTCGAGTTTGTAGAATTTGGCCATTACATAATGCACTCTCTTTAAAGAGTATCTCGACTAACCCCTTAGTACGGGTTATACAATAGAATCTCTCCCAAGATACAATACGTTATGATTATTAGATCAATACGAAAGTCTCTGTACCGGAGACAACGTACAATGTTTGCTTTAACACCTCAAACAGAAAACTGTAATAAGTAGGAGTATAAACTGTTAGAGAGAGAGAGAGAGAGAGATGATGAACAATTGTTCTTACTTTTCTGTATATTCTTGGAAGGTGGTAAAAGATGTATTTATAAAGATGAAATGCAACGGCTCTCTTCAACGTGCATGAGATTTAAATGCCTAAATAGTAGGTCTTTTGCCGTTGGGAAAGATAACTTTTTAATTAAAATATTAGGCTTAGCCTAGCCCAAGCCCAAAGGGCTCCCAAGGCCTCGAGAGCCAGAAGAGCCAATTGCCCAATCCTGAGTCGGGCCGCCCGAGAGAGGTCCAAGTGTGTCTAGGGTATAAATCCCATTACACACTCATACACATATACACTCTCTTTATATCACATGTTACACACATGTTACATGGGTAATACCTTATATGTTTAGTTCATCTATTAGATGAGTGGTTCTTAAAATTGGTATTTTTCTATATAAGAAATGAGGTGGAAAACCAAATAGTCTATCCTGCCCCACTTTCTCTCTATTCAGTCACGTTGTATTTCACTCTCTCCTCCCATGATCTTCAAATTCGAACAAATTAGTTCTCATACCACTCTCTCTCTTTCATATTTTTTTATCTATCTCTCATATCAGTACTCTCTCGCCCACACCATTCTCTCTCTCTTTCTTACAATTTTCTGCCATTAGAGGTATAATTCTTCTCTCCAAAGAACTGCGACAACCACAGTGATAAATGAAAGTAGGAGAAACTCTTCTTCGTTCACAGGTATTTAGAACCCTTATCTCTATTAAATTTAAACAAAGTAGTATGGGATCCCTAATAGTATACCTACCTATTTTTGCATAAAATTTTGTGAAATTGTAATTGTTAGTATTATTAATTCTCTTTATAATCCAAATTTTGTCTCCCCATGCAATCCTGTGGATGAATTATCGGTAATGCGCCAATCGACAATTTTGTAAGCGAAAGTCTCAGCAACACTTAAAAATTATCAAAATTGATAATATTTGATGTGCAATTACTCACATGCACTATCGTAATTGTCGATATTGACAATATTAGATATAAAAGTTTTGATACACTAACTAGTTTCTTCGCCAACTCACAAAAATATCTATCCACCACTGCAGGATGTTGAAGTAGAAGAAGCGAGGCAAGCAAAAATTGAGTGGGAATTATAATTTAGACGACAAGAAAATAAGTTCTGGGAGGAGCAAGATTTGGCATATTTTAATTCTGGGAAGAATGTCAATGCAACTAGATTTTTCTTACGATTCTTCAGATGGGTGGTAAAGAGGTCAATATAGCTGGGAAGAATGTCAATGCAACTAGATTTTTAGATAGGAGTATGTGTTAGAAGTCTGTGTTGTACAATGAGTTTTTGTGGGGTAATTGTTTACATTTTGTATTCCCTCTTTTGTAACATGTGATGTAATTAAGGCTTTTCCAATGAAATGAACATTGCGTTGAACATTACTTGTGTTTAGTTTATAATATTTTGTTAAATTACTTGTATTGGACAACTCACAATTGTTTCTTTTATGTGTCAAATTGTTAGTGAGATCGACAATGGAAGACCCCGTAGATGAAAATTGAAGTAAAGTTATATTTATGACGAGTCCCCAGAAAGGTCTAAAAATAAACCTATTATTGACTCGTTGTTGGCAGAAGCCCAATATGTGGGTTAACAATTAATATTGTTGAGGACGCACGTCTCTGCTATGAACGATATGGAAGAGGGCAGGGTTTTTCCACCAAGATACATAATTTTACTAAGCGTTCGAGATCAGATGATATAGGCAGAGCCTACTTCTATTATATGAGTAATGGCTTCTAAAAAAAACCATGGGATAGATCCAGAGACTAGCGACATATCTGGCAACAGAAAATCATCTGATAAGTATGGGTGTAAAGCAATAATCTATATAAATATATAATTGGAAACACATCTATAGAAACTATTGTGGGACTGCCACATCATCTTTTTGAGTAAATGAGGTCTTGCCACGTAAGATGTTTTTACAAAAACTCATCCTCTATCTCTCTTACCACATTTTTGCGGGAACTCAAACAGGTCTTCTCTCAACAGGCACATCCCTTCTTCCAGCGAATCAATTCTTTTTTCCTTTTAAAACATATATATATATATATTGCAGTCTCAAGGGAACTTCAAACGCATCTCTATCTCTGCTTAAATTGTCTCTAAAACATCCCTTTGTGGAAACCTGTTTCAAACTAGTGTTTCCCAACTAGAAGTTAGAATTTCATCAACGAAACAAACCCTAATCCTCAATCAGATTCGGAATAATCTATCTCTCTCTCTCTTTGGTGATGGCGATTGACATGAAAAACGCTCATGATCGGCTCAACAAAATCATTATCTATTCTAATCCCCACTAATAATTATCGATAATTTACTGTTCTTTTGAACCCTTGGTTCTCAATAAATTTTGAAATTAGCTACCACAATTTGATTGACTTAAAGTTTGTTAAAATAGGGATTGTTGATTTGGGTAGTTTTCAAGGTTGGATTTTTTCAGGGTCAAGAATGATAATTGGTTTGGTGTCGTTATACATGCGATGAGGATAGGTGGTTATTATTGCTCTTTTTATATAGAGAAGTTGTGATCAAGGAATAATTCAAGCCTCTCTCTATCTCTCCCTCCCTCCCAATCCTTACTCTCTTTATGATTTATATTTCCATTTTTCTACCATTTATGATTTATCATCTCGCCATGATTTTCTCTTTTGTTATTATTGTTTTTCTTGTGCAATCGTGCAGATTCCTAAAATAATCTGTAGTCCTTCTGAAGGCGTATACCTCTATAGATTTTCATGCTAAAATTTCAGCTCACTAGCATATGTAGATTATCATGCTAAAATTTAAGAGTTAAGCATATGTTTCGAAAATTTATTAATCTTCAAACCTCTTTGTTTCCCAATGTCTTACTCTGGGAATTTATTTCAATTGGTTTTCCATGAAGGAATTTCTTCCCTCTTTTCAACTTAAGGAAAGCTTTTTCCCTTGATTATGTACAAAGAGGAAAATCCTTCAGTGACGATTCATCCTACCGCTTCTTCTTCCTTTTTATTTTCATTATTTGTGAACTGGATTTAATTTTTCCAATGACTTACTTAATATTGAACTCCTTAATGATATTTTTTGTATTCTTTTGTTAGGACTGAGGATTGCTGCATCGATTAGGGTCCTAAAAAACGTTAAGATTCATCTTCAAGCTTTTATGGTGTGGGGGTATTTTAAGGGCTCATTCCAACTTTGAAGTACATGTAAATCAATAGTTTTCTGACAAATTTTAGTGCCCATTAGAGGCACTTATGCGTGATAGCCCTTAGCGACACAAGTAATCACTTTATCCATCTCTATCTTTATTTACTCCATAACTTTATGTTTCACCAAGTACTTTTTGATTGGTTTGCCATATAAGTTTCTAGCATGTTCAATTTATGAGTCTGAATATATGCTCTAGAATCTTAAACAATAAATGGTGGAGCCCTTCAAATATAATATAAACCAAAATTCCCTATATAAAACAATCCTATTGATCCTAGGATTATTTCAACCAACTTCACCTTGGCAAATATTTCCCTTTAAGTGAATAATGAAAATTTTCCTTTAAGTGAATAATTAAAATGATCTCTGCCGTACCAAAGTTCAAGACGTGTAGAATATTAAGCAATAAGCAAGTCTCAGACTTGGTCATTCAAACTAGCTATATCAACACATCTAAGAGAATTTTAGAATAAAATTTATCAAAGAAATAGATCCTTTGATAATAATGTCTCAAGAAGAGTAAAACCATATATACATTAATGTACTTAGGTATTTTGCCAGCCAATTACTGACTTATATTGTAAAGTGTGCTCAAAAGTGCTTGTATTTTGGTTTCTCAGAGCTATCTATTAAACATTATGAGTCTGTTCAATAGAAGTACATGTCTCTATCCGAAATATTCCTCTAGGGTATTTAAATATTTTCTCCATTTTCCCCTCTATTTCTAGACTTCGTTCATTTTGAAGATTTGCCACAATCTTGAGGAATAATGACTCTGTGCCCACATTGCCATTTAAAAGATTACCACAATCTTAAGGAATAAGGACCTTAAAATTCCATTTAATTTTTAAAATGCTATTGGAACTCTTGGACAAACCTATAAAAGCATATGCAGCAATAGGGTGACTTGCTTAGGTGGAGGCAAGCCACAATCTTTTTTCTAAACCGACCACCCAGTAGTTGGGTCATGAGAATCTTGTTGAGCCACGTCAGTTTTTTTAGTCGTTCCTGTTTTGCCACGTAATTAGGTTTTTTAGGTAAACAACTTCTATGAACCAGTTCCTTATTTTATGAGTGACACTCACCGGCCAATTCTCTCGCGTCTCTTGGTCTCTTTGAGAAAAACTTCAGTTCTCTCTTTAAAAAAAACCTTTCCCTCTCTCCTTTAAGAATCCTTTCGATTGTTAAAAACGTATCCATCTCTCTTTCTCAGTCTGGTTTGGATTTGCAGGTTGTAAAATTTACCAGTTGGCACAAACACCGGAGACTAAAATCCAATGCCAATTACTGCAACTTTTCAACAAAGTCCAAATCGTTGCAATTCTTCAACGATGTCCGATTCCAAACAGTCCATCTTACTTTTCTAATCGCTACAACGATCCAAGTTGCACCACTTACTTACAACTCTATAAAACCCTAAGTTGCTCAGATTAAATATTGAATGAAGTTTTTCGGTACAATTAGGGTTCCTGGTCGATGAATATTACTTATTTTTGAGGTCTCAACAAGATGATGATGATAGTTTTATGAGTGGGTAAAGTATTACTCTTTCTCTCTCCAATATCAGATTTTAACTTTCTCCATTTTTCCTAACTATTAATTAATCTCACTTTCTTACTGTGGTTTGAATTGTTTTGGGTTTCGTATCTCAAGGCTCAATGTCGTCTTTCCATTATTTGAGAAGAAATCATGATCATGTTTATAGTTTTAGGCTCTATTAGAGGGAGCTATTGGATGATTCAAGGTTTAAACCAATGCTTATGGCGATGAAAGTTTTAATTCAGGAGAAAAGAAATATATGGAGTATAGTTTAGTCCTCTGAAGATTTTCATCAGTATAACATTTATCAGACCCAAAATTACATCATGCAAGTAAGAACTATGGGTTTTCTAAGATCTAATATTATCTAAATTTCTCTGTTTTCATCATTTGTGTTTGATATTGGTTTTCACCATAATTGATCTTGGTGTTGTATTTTTTATCTATTAATTTGTGGGTGATTTTTTAAACAATTGGTAAAATATGAACGTGACTACTATTTTTACTGCATGTTTGTTGATGGCGTTGGTTTATCTAATTTTACTTGATTTTCTTAGGGTGATAGTATAGATTTGTGATTATTAATTTCTCATGCCAAGGGTGTGCGCTAATATCCTCAGTGACACGTTGTTTTGTTTGGCGAGTTTTGTTTGATTTTCATCGCAATTTCTCTGGCATCTAAAGAATCAGACTTTTGTTAGTTTATTTCACTTACAAAAACTTACCTGATTTATCCTTCATATTATCTCACTAAATGTTCTTTTATCTCCATAATGCCAGCAACCCTGTGGTTAAAGTGTTTGCGTTCATGAATTCTTGCATTCACGAATTCTTGGGTTTTATAGTAATGGTCTGAACTACTATTAGAAAAATGTGAATAATATTATCAAATATAAACAAAAGAATGTGCAATTAGAGATCTTGGTGATAACATCTGAACTAGAGATGAACAAAGATGATGTGGAAATGGCCAAGCATCTAATAACTTCTTGCAATATCCTTTTAGCAGTCTAATTATACGCTGTAATTGATGGAGGAGAGTCCCTACTTATCATTTACCATTTACCGTGTGCATGAGCTAATTAATGTTATTTCCTTAAATTTATAGCATCGAGTAGCCAACACTTTGTTAAATAAAGGTTGTCGAATTTTAGCGCTGATTTTTGAAAAAAGTAAGCAAGGTGATCTTCATTTCAAAGAAACATAATGAAATTACTGACAAGACTTCTCTATGCAATTCCTCTACTTTTTGCATCTAATACATTTCTACATTTTTCCCTATATGTATTTTCTAGAGTTGTTGTATAACCAGGTAATATTTCATATTTACTTTGATCAGGCCCTGGATGTGGGTTGGTGCTTTAACCCTGTACGACCCAATTTGAAATATAAATCGGTGTTTAAAATTTCCTATTGCAATATTTCAATTGAAAGCATCTCTATATATTTTTCCTTCTTCCATTTTTTTTTTATGTTTTGAGTGATTGAGTAATTGTGAATCCCAAGTTAAATTGCTTATCTTTGTATAAGTTATGGACTATGGAGGAAAAACTTACCTTAAGGATGGATAAGGGATTTAGCTTATTATGCATTCAAGAAAGGATGAGGTATCCACAATGTCATCTTTTATATCAATTGATTTGTTTTATTTCACTTTGATTCCCGATGAGTATGCAAACATTTGTTTGTCTAATGTACTCTTTCAAGACGTGGTTTTGGTGAATGATAGGACTAGGTTTTATATGTTGCTTACTAAGATTCAAGATAATCTATATAAATATATAACTGCAGAATCTCTGTAGAATTGGATTATGTAGCGACACGTGGACTATTTAAATGAATGACACATCAACCTTTTTGTTCTCCCGATTCTTTGTTCCATTGAAATACTACGTATCTTTTTTCCTCCCTTTACTCTTTAGTCGCATCTATATTGGTAAAATTCGTAACACTTATAAGGATAAAATAAAGTCTCTCACTGCATTAAACGTTTCCCTCTCTTTCTCTCTTCTTCCTTAAAAAATTTGAAGGAAATGAAAAAATCGTATACGGATGTGCCCTCTCTCAAATGTTTTGAAATTGAACTATTATCTTACAATCTCTAGAATTTTGTGATTTTCCAGTTATCTTTATATTTTTATTGGGTGCTCTCAGAATTGCCATCATCCATTATGTTTTCAGCATTCGAGTTTAAATTCGAGAAATTTGTGAAATTTTTTCGTTAATCATGTGCAAGTAAGAAATTTTGGAGGCCAAAGAAGCTCTAAAGCAGCCATTAATGGTGTGCAAGGAGTTCATTATATGCTACAACAAAACCAACAAGCTTTAAAACCTGAATTTAATCAGTTTTGTTGTTGCTTTAACATTGTCTTTCCTACAGTGAGTTGCTGGATTTTTTTGTTTTTTCATATATACTTGATTTGTATGTTTGAGTTGATTTTAAACTTCATCAGTTTGATCACTTGAGAGAAATTTTGGATTTTTTTAGAGGAGAAAATGGGTTAATATGTAGGCTTTTTTTTCTTCTTTGAAACCCATTATTCAATTTATTGATTAGATAGTAATAGATAAAAAATTATCTTTGCTGAGTAGGTTTTTTTTGGATAGCTTATGTAGGAGACTAATTGTTTGTGGGAAATGATACATCTCTTTCTGAATCTTTTTTTTCTCTAGAGTCCCACACGCCAATACATATCATATGTTTCTTATTTTCTTGGATACCCTAAATTCATCTTTGAATAGTTTCTTTTGTAATTATTTTCCTTTATTTATTGGTTGTTATCTTGGTTGCTTTTCTCTAATATTTTCCTCTAGGAAACTCCCTACTTGGGTACGAGTAAAGTACTTCATCTATGTAATAATTATTTTTTTCACCTTTTTATAATAAATTTTAGAAATATTTTCCTACTTACTATCTTATAGGTTTTCTTGCTACATGGAGAAAGCGATGATTAATTTGGTGTATATTTAGATTGTTGCTCGGTTGGTACTATGTTAAGGTACATTTTTTTGCATGTCTATTCAGTGGTTGTGTCAATTTTAGTCTCTTGCAATTATTAATATATACTAACATATATAGGTGTATACCTCTCTAGAAAAGATTCATGTGTTGCTACCACACCAATTAGGCAATTATTAATATATATCGACATATAGATTTGTATCACACTAATTTCTCTTTACAAGTTATTTTGATATGCATTTTGAAAAACAAAAAATAGATGGTTGTTTGTTGATCATGAGTTTGTGGTTCACAGGGAATGATGAACCAAACTATGCTTGAGTTTGTTAAGCCCCTTTATGAGGTTGTCCTAATTGATTGAAAGGACTGAAAGAGAATGTTGTTCTAGGGAGAATCATACCTGTTGGTGAATCATTTAAGGATGATGTATAATTGTCTAAGCTTCTGGATACTCCTCTGTAAGAAATAAGAAGTATCATACAAAAAAGATAAGTGTTTAAGTATGCATTTTTCAGCTAACGATGACGGCAACCTTATTCTCTAATATGTATTCGGCATTGGAGGCCTAAATGTTAGCTTACAAACTATATTTTCGGCATATAAACATAATGTTATTTGCTTATCTTATGACAGGAAACCATCATCTGTCATTGGGAATTCTTCAGATCCTTTTGAGTTATTACAATTTCTTTGAACTGATGGTAATAAGGAGATCTACATTAAAGACCAATCTTGCATGTTTAATAATCTTAATTCTATGAAATTAATTGGAATTCAAATATCTTTAATCAAACCTTGGTTTTTTACTATCAATGTTTTATATACAATTGTATAGACTATACATGTCAAAAAAATTATGGCAGTATAGTGGTGAAGATGGTATTAATGAATGCAAAGTTACCTATATTCATATCAGAGTTGAAGGGCAAGACATGTGAAAAATGAGGTGAAAATTTGAAGCCACAATGCATTACTGTAGCAGATCATGTGGAGTTGCACAAAGAATTATTTTAATTACCCTACGAGGTATGCTTCATATCAAGTTCAAGTTTATACTCATAAAGAAGTCAAATCTTATTGGAGTACCACATAAACTATAATTTTTAGGCCGAGCTTATTTTCCCTATATTCATAACGATGAAAAATCAATATGCTCATTCTTACTGTATCTCTGCTAAAAACTATTTAGCATATAATTGGAATCAGTCAACAAATCTAATGAAAATCCTAAACGAACCATCAGTAATAATTGATCTCATTTATTAGTGGCAACATCTAATAACCTCTTACGGTATCATTTTTTTTTTCACATTTGTTTCCCGTACACCAGTTTTGGGGTAATCTTATTAATGCATTTTGTTCTGCTTAGTTGTAATATATTATTTAATTGTCTGATGAGAGTTCATACTTTTCCTTTAGGATGTGCACTAACCTTATTAATGTTGATTCTTCAAATATACAAGGTTTTCATTGTTTACAGCATATTGAGTAGCACATTGGGTTTGCAAAGCATAATAAACAAGGCGATCATTACTTCAAGGAAATAGATGAAAAGTATTTACAGGTAAAAGTAGAAACTGTGAACGATTACAAATTGTTTTTCGCTGCATATATGTATTACATTTGAGAATGAGATATAAGCAGGTAAATTAAATAAATTTATGGACCGTGTTTATGTATTGATATTCTGAAATTTAGGATAACAAGAATTCACATGGATTATATCGTTCTTATTTGTATTTGGATCTTTAGCTCAAATGGAAGAGCGCTTGGTAATGCGAGTATGTGTATCAATTATCTCATTATCTAAAGAGATGGTGTTCCAAGCACACCAAGATCCATTGTCCAAAAATGTGATACAAGTAAAATGAAAATAAATGTATGTATTTCTATAATATGAAATTCTATTATACTGTAACATCATAATTGGAGACTCAAACCTCATATTGCATTTATTTCAAACCTCGCGAACCTCTTATGAAAGGAATCTCAGTAAATGCTCTATTAGTAATGTGTTATATTTAGGGATGTTCTATGAGTAATGTGTTTTTTTTAATCAATTTTCTTATTTGTATTGGCATTCATACCAAGATCCATTGCCTTAAATTGTGGAACAAGTAAAATAAAAATAAGTGTAAGTATTGCTATACATGAAATCCTATAACACTACAACATAATAGTTGGAGACTCAAACCTCTTACTATATTTATTTCAAACCTCGCGAACCTCCTATGAAAGGTGACCCAGTAAATGCTCTATTAGTATAGTTATATGCTTGGATGCTTTATGAGTACTCTGTATTTTTTAACCATTTTCTAATTTGTATGTGCATTTTTATGTTATTAGTTAGAGATTTGGATTTCCTGAATAAATGTGACCCAGGAAATGCTCAATTAGTTGAGTTATATATTTGGATGCTTTATGAATAATGTGTTTTTTTTTATAACTATTTTCTAATTTCTAAGTACTTTTTATGTTATTAGTTTGAGATTTGGATTTCCTGAATCGTACTGCTGCTTGGCATTCATTTACTTATCATGAAGGAGTAACCAATGTGAGTAGATATGTCAGTATATATCTTAACTTGCAAACCAATGTGAGTAGATATGTCAGTATATATCTTAACTTGCAAACCAATGTTTTTATGTGGTTAAAATAATTTATGCTAAGGAACCTAAATTATATCACAAAACATTACTCTTTTTGCCGTAATGTGATCAATTAAATTTTACGTTTCTTTAACCATTACTCTTTTTGCCTTTCAATTTTCATTAATGTAAGGCTATTATCTTTTTTTTAAGCTAGAGGTATCTTTGGCAATTTGGTCATACCTTCAATTTCTAACTAGATCATGTCGGGCAATTTGGCCATACCTTCAATTTCTGACTAGATCCTGAAGAACTTGACGTTTCTAGGTTGAGGTAAGTGTTTGTAAAAAAATCCCATTTGGTGCAGTTTTAGTTAAGTGAAAGTATCAAAATCAAGAAATAGGTAAGTGTGAAGGCTATAGAAATTTTTAAGTTGTAAAAAAATCCCATTTGGTTCAGTTTTAGTTAAGTGAAAATATCAATATCAAGCAATAGGTAAGTGTGAAGGCTATAGAAATTTTTAAGAATTCTTATTCTAAATCGTTGAAAATGGGTCAAAAAAGGTTCAACAAGTAGGAGAGGTATTTGAAAAAAAAATAGGTACTGCACCTCTTGGGCACGCAAACCACACTAAGCGGGTAAGATGAGAGTCGACCCAAGGTCAACGAGCTCATACCAACCTGGAATCCCGCACGGAGGTAAGAATCAAACCCTTTAACCTCCCGATGGTGGTTTTCACACCGTCACCACTAGAGCACAAGGTAGTTGGTAACAAATTTCTCATACTTACTGTTTAGTTGTTTTTTTGCTAAAAGTTGTGTAATTGAGTATAAATGTTTGCTCATAAATCATGCTTATTGAAATCTAAGAAAGGAGATTCTATTGGAGGGGTGCTTAGAAGTTGATGTTTGAAAACGTTTTTAGGTGTTTTCATGAAGAACTGCATTTTACGATCGACTTCACCAGCAACAACTACAATGTTTATAAAGTGGCTGGTCCTTTTAAATGCATTGAAGAAAGAATGGAAAATCTATAGGTGATGGTACACAACATTAAAAAATACAACAACAACATTTCTTATGTCAGAGTCGATAACCAATCGGATAGTTTACGATTTTCACTTTCAAATAGGCCATTATTTCCTCCAAAGTGTTATTAGGCTGGTAGACGTACAATACTTCGAGGATCATGTAACTTTTACTACAACAGTTGTCTTAAACCAAATTCTTACGATAGGTGTTGCCGGTCATATGTTAATGTCAAAAGATTTACACTATTATGTTCGCATGTTAATAGGGGATTAATAGAATAACCACTTGAAAAATTCAACGCGTTATGAGTTTTTTGTTTGATCATTACAACAGACACATAGTCACTGTTATCTCTTTTGGGATCATGGTTTATGAAGAGCATATAGTTTTTCAAAATGGATGGCATAAATACGCTTACCATACAATTATAGACTTGGTCGCAGTTATATTAAACTAACAAAATGTAAATACTGTTTTTGATTATTGTACGTGAAAACTAAAAACCTATTGAAAATGAGTTTTTGATTATTTTTTCTATATATTGTAGTGTATACTCCTTAATAATAATAAAAAGTATAGCATATATCAAAAAGATTGTTTATTTTGTTTTGATTTTGTTACTTAGTTCTTTTTACGACAAATTAGATATGTTTTGATGAAAGTTATTTCTTGGTGAATTATTTAGTTATTCTAGGTGACGTTCGAACTTTTTCCCATCGATAATGCACCTCATTGTATTTTAGAACTGGTTGAGGTTCACCACATGGATATTACCATGAGTTCGCTAATACTGCACTATTGTATTCCCTCCGTTTTAAACGAATAAACGTCACCTCAAATGGAATTATATTATTAAATTCTAAAATTGTACATACAATCGTATAAGATTATGTTTCACATGATCCATTTAAATCGAATTCAAAATACTTCTACATATTTTCCTCTATGAATCCAAAGGTCAGTTTTAGCGGGTAATATCATATCATATCATATCATATCATATCATATTCTTCATAAATTTTATTCTGCCCGTGTGAGCACGGGTTGGTTGCTACTAGGATGTAAGGTGCAAGTCTTTGAAATGGAAGAAAGTTTGGCAGAAATGAAATGCATCTCATTTTCCTTTCGTGTTTCCAATTTTTTTTTTTTTTATTATTATGAAAGATGAGCCCTTCCCATAGGAAGTTGTAATTTATAGTCATTGGGCAAACTCATGACTTGAAATCAAATTCTCAATTTGTCCTTGGGGTTTGACAGACGAATTAACGACCTCCACATTCCCAGAGGGGAGTTTGAAACTTGCTGACAAGCCATGCTCGATTCTGGGCTGCTTGAGCTACTGATTGAACTTTTTTAGCTCACGAATGTGAAGCTCGTGTCAAGAGCACTTGCTGAATGTTTAAGGCATTTGTGGAGATGATCTTACACGACCCTATACCTTATCTGGCCTTCATGGTATCTGAAAAACATGATACTGTACTATTATATATATATATGCTCATAAGGAATATGTGCATCTTTTAATTAGGCTCATTAATCTTATAGCCGCCTTGATGAGCTCAAAGAGTCTAGACTCCCTCCTTGGGGAACTTGCTTGACAAGTCTGATTTTGGGATACTTGACCAGCTTAGTCTTACAAGCACAATTGGAGATTGTCTTTACTTACGCCTCTCTTAAGGGCACCATCAACTCCCACTCGGTTGAGTTACTATAGCGCCACATTTGTAAACTCACACTCACTTACACCCTACTGGGAGACTCAAAGTGTGAGTTTAAGTGTGGGTTTGTAAACCCAACTCAAACCCACACCCTGCTGCAAGTGCTCTAATGTTCCCTCTTGGCTATAGCCTACAGGAGCTGGCTAGTCTGTGATGTGTACTCTTCACCTTGTTTAATAGAAGTTGTATTCACATCACTCTGGGGTTAGTGTTATTTCCTGTCTCTACGTAATCGCATATTCTCCGTATTTTAATAAAATTAAAACAATACTGTTACTACAAAGGAGTAGCTCATAACAACGTTGTCTATACACTTGAGCAGCTTAGTCTTAGGTGGCGTTTGTTTTTTCGACTGACTGCACTCAGAGGTCTGAGTCTGAGTCCAGTCAGTGATTTGGTCTGAGTGAAGTCACTTAGTGGCGTTTGTTTTTATGACTGACTGAGGCTCTCTCCACTCAGATCCAATAAGCCAGGTGAGTGGACTATCTGAGTCTGAGTGTAAAATTTGTGTCTAAATTGCCCTCAAAATAAATCAAAATTACAAAAAAAAAAAAAACATTTTCTTTTCCATAGCTTCTCAAGACCTCGATCGCATTCACTTCTCCCAGCTCCTCCACTCCTCGATCACTCTCTCTCTCTCTAGAACCAGTTGGAGAAGTTGATTCCTTTAGCAAAACCTAAAACCTGCGATTCAAGTACAACTGCGATTCCTCTTGTGGTATTGGCGATTCAAGTTGACACTCTCGATATCTTTGCAGTTGTGGACGAACCTTTCCTTGAGAAGTAATTATTCTAACTCTATCTCTGTTGATTTCAGATTGTAATGATTATCTTTGCAGTTTGTTACTAGTTCATTTTCTTTGGGTTATTCAGACAGAATCAGACTTCATTTGCTCGTCTGTTTGATCCCTTACACTTCATTGATTTTTTTGCAATACCTATTATACCATGGACCATAGTTTCTTTTGGAGTTTATTTGCTTTGAAGCTTGTTCATTAGTTCATTGGTTTGTCTTGAGCCTTTTTTACTTTATTGCCTTCTTTGCACCTAATTCTTTGTATGTATTTGTATTTTTTGATTTTCTGGTAATTATTAATTCCTTGCATGTGTATATTTGAAGATATACAATGTGTATATTATTATCTGTTATAAGATCAACTTACATGGGGCTGAATTAATTATACTGTTCTTGGGGGCGATGACATTGTTATCTAAATTTAGACTTTGATATATATACCATTTGGGTGATGATATTGTTATACCCTTTTGTATGTGTATAATCCTCCAAAAAACATTTGGACTTTGATATATGTACCATTTGGGTGCTTGATTTCCTGGTTGATTCTTAAGATGATTTCAAGATATGCATCTCTATACAGTAGATTGTTGCTGTTATTACTGGTTTTGTTATTGGAGCTATTATTACAAGCAAGAATAAAAGGGAAGAAGTTGACAACCCCTACTTACAAAACCCAGAAGAACAGACACCAGTAGAGACTCTAGAATAAGTACTAGAGCAACCATACATTAAAAAAATCTAGAATAAGTATGCCACTCTAGAATAAGTACAAGAGCAACCAGACTCTATAGATTTTTTAGGAATCTACTTGCTAATGACTTAAGTAAACCTTAGATTACTTAGATTACTTAGGTCTGCAAGTGATCCATATAGTCTTTTGCTTTGTCTATCTGCTTAGAATGCTGTTGACCATGTTGTTATGTTTATTTGTTATAGTGGTACCAAATCTGTACAGTCAAGAGGATAAAGCTAGAGGAGCAAAGCTCTAACAAGAACTCATAACATTTCCAGGTAAGACATTCTTATTTGTAACTGTTATCATAGAACTGTTATTATAGAAGCGCATCCATTTGTAAGCCTAACTGCCTAACTGTTTTCATATAAGTGTTATCCATCTATAAGTATGTTTGTATATAGAAGTGTTATCATGGACCAACTGTTATATCCATCTGCAGAATCTTTTGTATTTGTTTAACTGATTTGTCTATTTGTTCTGAAGGTGCAGTTATGTCGATACCACCAAAGAAAATAACTGGCTTTTTCAAGCAACATCCAGATTTTAGACTTCACTTCATCCTGAAATGTCAAGCGCAGATAGACTTGAATAGAGTATCTGAATACTATAGCTTGTAAGGCAGTGGAAGAAGAACTCAACAACATGCAAAATTTTCATGTTTTGAAGCAGAAGGAACTGAAGAACCAATGGGATTACATGAAGAAGCAATGTTAAAACTTTGATATTTGCTTATTTGTATTAACTTCAAACCAATGTTTTAATTTTTATTTGATTTTATGAACCAATGTATATTTGTGTTTGTTATATATACAGGTTATTTTCTATGTATTTGTGTTTGTTATATATACAGGTTCTTTCTTATGTATTTGTGTTTGTTATATATACAGGTTATTTTTCTATGTATTTGTGTTTGCTATATATATAGGTTATTTTCTATTGTATTTGTGTTTGGTATATATACAAGTTATTTTCTATTGTATTTGTGTTTGGTATGTATGTGGTGTTGGCATTGGTGACAGAGGGGTGGTGGTGGTGGTGGTATTGGTGATGAATATTTGCCTATAAATTGTGAGGGGTATTTTAGTATTTGTTTATTTTAGTCAGATCTAACTAGCGAACACCTCTAAGTGCACTCATACCCACTAAGAGCCAAAAAAACAACCGCCCCTTAACAAGCACACCTCTCTTAACCACCAACTCCCAAACTATAAAATTCTAAACTCACTCTCTGCTTAAAACTCTTAAACTTTAAATTAAACTTTGAAGTCATGATGAAGTTGTTTGAAAGATCCGTTGCTGTTGTTGTTATGAAGAAGAAGATGATCTCTGAGCTTCATAATAAGGTCGGTACTTCCAACCCACGATCTAAATTAGCTCATTTTGAGCAATTTGTAAGAGAGAGAATCAAATTTGGGAACCTTGGGATAGAAGAGGCTAAGTGTTGTTTGATTACGCGATTCAAATGCGACCCTTGCCTTCGATTTTCTCATTCACTCAACTGTTAGGAGTCATATGCAAGTTGAAACAGTATTCCACTGTATTTACACTCTTCAAAACGATGGAATCCGAGGGAATCAAACTTGATTTATTTACATTTAGCACTTTGGTCAATTGCTTTTGTCAAATGGGTAAGGTGAATTTCGGGTTAGCTGTTGCTAGAAAAAATTTCAAGAGTGGGTTTGAAGCAGATATAGTTATTTTCACCACTTTGCTCAAAGGGCTTTTTAAGGAGAATATAGTAAAGGATGCAATCCTGTTGTTTTACAAAATTACAGAGAAAGGGTATGCGTGTGATGTTATTACTTATTTAACTATAGTCGACGGACTGTAAAACTGGGAATGTTGATCAAGCTATTAAGTTGCCTAAGGATATGGAGAAAGGAAATCACAAGCCTACCATACTTATGTACAATGCAATCATTGACGGTCTATGTAAGGATAAACAGATATCCAAAGCCCATAACCTCTTTGAAGAAATGATTTGCAAAGGTGTTGTGCCAGATGTCTTCACTTACAGTTCTATAATTCACGGTGTATGTAGTTTAGGCATGTGGAAAGACGCTGAATCTTATGTCAACAAAATGGTGAATTCTGGAGTTACGCCAGACATAGTAACATTCAACATCGTGATTGATGCTCACTGCAAAGATGGGAGGACAGAAAAGGCACAAACTCTATTGGAGTTGATGTCTACAAGAGGTGTAAGTCCCAATGTAGTAACTTACAATTCCTTGATAGATGGTTTATGCAATTCAGGCCAATGGGAAGAAGCCACAAAGTTATTTAGTGAAATGATAGATTGTGGAATCTCGCCAGATGTATGTATGCTTAGCATTTTAATCGACGCTATGTGCAAGGAAGGCATGGTTAAAAATGCCCATGAGTTGTTGGATTTGATGATTGAAAGGTGCGTAGAACCAAACACAATCACCTACAGCGCTTTGATGGATGGATATTGTTTTCAAGGCCGAATGGACAAGGTAACAAAAGTGTTGCATTCAATGGTGGTTAGGGGATGTGAGCCTGATGTTATCAACTCCAACAAATTGATAAATGGGTATTGCAAGGCAAAGAAGTTGGATGAAGCTATGCAAATTTTTGAAGATATGTGTAGCAAGGGATTAACACCCGATGTCATTCCATACAATTCCCTGATAGAAGGTTTATGCAAGGTTAGGAGAGTTGCAGCAGCGTTAGAGCTTTTTGAGAAGATGCAAGCTCGGGGACCTAGTCCAAATGTATACACATACAGTACGTTATTGAATGGCTTATTTACAAATGGTAGTTATGAGGAAGCGATGAGACTATTTGGAAAGTTGGAAAATGATGGATTGGAAGCTGATATTGTTACCTATAATACAGTTATTGATAACATGTGAAAATCAAACAACTTGGATGAAGCGAAGAAACTCTTTGATAGTCTTCCTTCTAAGGAGTTGCAACCCGACAATGTTACATATAATGTCATGATTCGTGGAATTTTTCAGAATAACGAAATTGATAAAGCGGTCCAACTTCTCAATGATATGGTTGACAGGAATTTTTCACTTAACGCAACAAACACATCTAGTGTAGAAGATTTGCTTGCAGCAGATGGACTAAAAGGTAAATTCATTGGTTTGGTTGATAAAATCTTGCCAAAGCGCCAAAGTAAAGGTACTGTTACCACAGTTGAGTTAGATGTTTAAAGTGTAGTTATTCATTGTTTGTGTCCAACTCTTTAATTATCTTTCCATGATATGTTTCTGGAGTATCTGTATTAGTTATCGTTTGTAGCAGTTATTGGTAAGTCTTCAGTTATCTTCATTTTCATCATAAGGCAGTAACATTCGTTGCAGTGAACATTATCTCTCATGTCTATAACACATTCTGGCATCTTATTGAAGTTCTGGATCTGAGTTCAACACAAATTTCGCATGAACTCGGATCTGAACAAAGTACATTTGTTTGCCTGTGCTATGAAGTCAAGTCTGCTGCAGCTGTAAGACGCTAGCGTAATTTGTACTGACATCAGCTCCACACATCTCCTAGAAGAATTCTAAAGCTTGCTCCTATGCCATTGCAGCAATTTGTGCAGCAATTTTCACTAATACCCACGGTTATGCAGAGTTATATGTTGATACATTAAAAATAGTTGACCCTTTTGATTTTATCTTTTACTGAAACGAGAGTAAAATACATTTTGCAGTAACTATTATCCATACTATCCCCTGTGAGGAAAAACCGAAAAAGTATAGCTTACACATCATGATATTTTTTTTTTTCTGCGAAAAATTAAGATTTTATTGCAAAAAGAAACAGACCTAAAGTTCATATTTCAGGATGAATGGCAGCATTCACCATACAATCAGATATCCCCAACTAGGCTGGCACCTAAGGGAGCATGTAACAATTTTGACTTCACCACATATAGTGCAGCTTTCATCTAGTACAAGTTGTGAACTAACTTGAGGTCTTAGTCACCTGCAGAGTTCTTCTTTTTGTTTTGGGAAAGTAACGAATTTCACCTGCAGAGTGACGAATTTGCAAATTTGTTATGTTAATAAACACCTGCATCTCTGAGATTTGATCCGTATTGATGGTGCTAGCCTAATAATTTGCAAACTATATTAGATATGCTTCCGCGTTGTCACCTGCACGGAGTTCTGCTTGGGTTCGTGAAGAGTTCCAGGAATACTTGTATCCCAAATATCCTTCATCTCTGGTCTATACCCTTTTGCAAGTTTAAGAATATCCTGCTAAGAGGTCACATTTTGATTTTGAGTTTGAATCCTCCTTCTAACCCTTTCTTCAGATATCAACAGCCACTGGATATTGAAGAAAGAAGTAATTAGAAGTTTCTGATGCACAAGGCAGACCCTGTAACTGCCACTATATTCATCACGGCTTCACCATGAGTTATATAGTTCATAATGTTCACTGAATTTGAGTAGTGGTTATGTGTTGGATCTGTTTATTCGCATTGTGTACATTAAGGTGCAATTATGGTAGGGTTGTCAATCCAACCCGAACATGATAACACGACCCGAACCCGACCTGCTATAAATGGGTTTGGGTCGTAAACGGGTTGACAAGCTAGACACGATTACGAAACACGTCGGGTTAGTGTTTCAAAATTTTACCCACGGGTGACCCGCAAACCCGTTTACTCTTATGTAATTTTGTTTAGGTTTCAAGGCATTTTGGTAATTTTTCACAGGGTATTTAAACCTAAACCTCATTTCCTCCACTTCACATTCTCTCTCTCAAGTCTCACCACCATTGTGAGATCTGAGTCTGTCTCTCACTCTCTCTCTGACTCTCTGTGATAATTTTACTCTCTAATCTCTCTATTGTTCGATTGTTCAGTTTATGGTGTGAGTCTCAACTCTCAATTCATCAATTTGTTCGACTGTTCATCGTTTATGACTTTGTGCCTTTATGGTGACTGGTGAGTCTCTTACTTTCTTAATTCATCGTTTATGACTTTGTGCCTTTGTGGCGAGTCTCTACTCTCTATGACAACTTCTGAACTTCACTCTTATTGTTCGATTTGGACTCAGATCACTATCCTGAGTCTCAACAGTTCATCAATTTGGGATAATTTGGAGATCATCGTTAGGAGATCACTCACATTCACAATTCATCGTTTGGAGATCACTCTATCTTTACTTTTGAGATCACTCTCAAGTCTCAAGACTCTCTCAACAGGTTACTCTTTATCTCTTTTGTCTTTACTTTTGAGTTTTGAGGTCAAATTGTAGGCAATGCAAACCTTATATCGTATGATCTCTCTAAAATACTCTAATTCTAATATTCTATCAAGTCTCAACAGTGATTTTATATTTTTACTACGTATGAACTATGAATTCACATGATGTCTCTAATTTTATAATTTTACAGTGTATGATATCTCTCTCGTTATTAGAGTTATGCCTTGTAAATCTTGTATGATATTTTTAATTTTTCTTGTATGAATTATGGTATCTCTCTGATTTTACTCTTTCTCTCTAAAGTCCCATTTTTTTCTCTGGACTATTATAAGATGAAGCTTAGAAAATAGGTAAAAGTAGGGTATTTTTAATTTTGTACTTTACTTTATATCAATTATCAATATAGAGGTTTTGGTTTTTTAATTTCATAACTTTTCTTCATAATCTTAATGAATTCTTGTTGTGTATATTTTTAATGGGTTGATTAGTATGTGAATGAATACTTGTAAGCCTGTGGGTAACAATTGCATGCCTCACTCTTTTGTGTAGGCTGGAAGTAGGCATTATCAATTGTGTGTGATACTTTTTTTTGTAGAAGCTACATTTATTTGGTGATGGAAACTGCAATGAGGTTTTCTTTAACAAAGAAAATGCAGTTTTTAATGCCCAAAAAATATAACTTTCATAAAATAAAAT
Organism: Kingdonia uniflora; assembly: GCA_014058105.1. Lineage (NCBI taxonomy): Eukaryota > Viridiplantae > Streptophyta > Magnoliopsida > Ranunculales > Circaeasteraceae > Kingdonia > Kingdonia uniflora. The sequence continues at coordinate 166,646 of JACGCM010002611.1, forward strand.
AAAAAGAACATGTGCAATTGCTAATGCCAAAATATTAGGCTTTAACAAAAGAGCAACACATGCATTTGTTCATGCTCAGAAAATAGAGTGTGGTACAATGAAACATTTACTTATAAATCAATCTATCATACAATGTACATTGTACAAGAAGAATGGATTGAGCTCATGAAGAAAATTATCTAAATACAAATTTATCAAATTTCTAAAATTTGGTTAGTGATTTGGTGATCTCTGCTAGTTAAATGTTAATTTGGTTATTCCAAGGAATAACCAAATTAAGGAGAAGCTTGGGTGTTATTGTCTATCGTTGGCCTCTATGGTAGAATAAGTCAGGAGGCCTGAGAGGCGGTGGTTTACCCTGTGGCAGATGTCAGCGTTTCGAGTCCGCTTATCTCCAGCTCGTGAACTTAGCCGATACAAAGGTATATGATTGCACCTAATTTTTATGATTCGGCAGTTTGATCTATAATTTATCATTCATGGACGTTGATAAGATCCTTCCATTTAGCAGCACTTTAGAATGGCATAGCCTTAAAGTTAACGGTGAGGTTCAAACGAGGATAGGCTTACGGTGGATAACTAGGCACCCAGAGACGAGGAAGGACGTAGCAAGCGACGAAATGCTTCAGGGAGTTGAAAATAAGCATAGATCCGAAGATTCCCGAATAGGTCAACCTTTCGAACTGCTGCTGAATCCATGGGTAGGCAAGAGACAACGAGATGGTTGCTACTAGGATAGACAAACCGGTCCATCCGGCTTTAACTTTCAGGATGGACAACCGACATTTGGGGAACCTTTAATTATAATGCTATTAGAGCATCAGGTGTAGCCTAGCTAAATTATAGCTAACAAGATGAGTTGGAAAGTGATATTTGAAAAAAATAATAAAAATATACTCCCCAAAAACTACTCCATGTAAAAGGAAAATATGACGTGTAACAAGAAAAATTTAAAAAAAGTAGTTTTAACTTTTTCAAACATATTCTACATAATAATTTTAGTTAAAAAAAAGGTTTCCACGTAATAAAATTGTCCTAGTTGGTTGCCCAATTTTTTTTTCTCTCTCCTCAATAATGAGGAGAGAGAGTATCAAAATCTAAAATAACTACCCACTTGGGGAGGCTAAAAATATGATTTTTAGTACTTTCTCCTCTTTATTTTAACTATAGAGAGCCTACACTAGATGCTCTTAAAGAGTCAAAATGATATGCTGTCTTTTAGGCCTTGTACAGCAGCAAGGTCAAAGTTTAGTTTAATTTGAGCAGTGATTAGATCCCAAAATATGGATTATTATGACCGTATCGGTCCATTTTGAAGTCTCATAATTCTACGAAAATATATATATTAGAGTAAGCGCACCTCTAACAGAAGAGTATGCGATTCCGGTTTACCATACCGGTATTCCAGAATTGTATGTTGTTTTCGTTCAACAGAGAATTATAGTTTTAAGAGAGAAGTTGTGATGGGAGAGTGAGCGAGAGAGAGAGAGAGAGAGAGAGAGAGAGATGCCACGTAAATTAAAAAGTTGTGATGGGCACTCAACGGTTCAGCGCCTAGGAAGTGGTATATTAAATAGAAAAGTTTTGATGGGAGAGAGAGATGCCAGCTGTAATGTAAGATAAAAGTTTATGGAACCTGTAATTAGCTTTCCCCTTTGGTTTAGTAACAACAAGTACGAAATGAAATCAGGAGAAGTAACAACAAGTAAGAACAGTAGCAGTAACATCAATGGTTACGCAAAACAATAACTCATAACAGCAGGTATTAATCCGGTAACAACAACAATGTATGCAGCAGGTACTCAGGGTAACACAAACAGCAAGTTACAAGTTAACAACAAGTAACTCCAGACAGCAAAACAACAACAGGAGTAAGTACTCCGGTAACGATCAGCAAGACAACAGATACGTAACAGTTGTAAACAACAACAACAACAACAACAACAACAATAACAAGAGGTCTGATTTGCAGCGGCAATGAAGAACTCAGGTAGGTCTGATTTGCAGCGGCAATGAACAACGGAATGACAACAATAAATGAATGAAAGCTCGAGGCGTGGAACGTGTAGGGACCTATCCCTCGATCTCATTTAAAGTCGAGCTGTCGCCAGTTCGAATCACCTCCATCTCAGACTCGCACATTTTTAACATAACTTCCCCAGTCAATATTCTAAACTACCCCAAGAACTGTTTAAGAACGTGGGTCGAATTCAAACTGAAAAGCCTTATCCAGTCAACGACACATGTCTCTCACAAACTCGTCAGTTACTCAGTCAACCGCCATTAACCACATTGTTCAGAAAATGTGCTCTAGCACGATGAAAAGCTACGGAGAAGGCCTATATAAAGGAAAAGTTCCAGAAAAGACAAGACCCATAAAAAAATTACACAAGAGATCATCAAGAAACTACTTATTTTTTTATTCTCAGCAACAATCAAACTTCTTAATTACAAGGTTCAAGCTTTTTTATATAAAAAGATCACTTGTAATAAGATATCTGCCTCAAGCAATAAAAATACTTTTATAAAAATCCTCTACTCGAGGTCGTAGTTTTTACCTATTCAGAGGTTTTTCACGCTAAAATTACTTGTGCATTTTTTATTTTTTATTAGAATATTGTTATAGATTCGTTGGCGTGATAGCGAATTCCGAGCCATTTCGAGCTTGCAGAATTTGTCCATTATATTTAGCGCTGTCTGTGGGATACATTTGGCGCTGTCTATGGGAAAGATTGCATTTCTACTATATCTTAAAACATTCTTTCACTACAACTTTCAATCATGGTTACTTCCAGACGACCAGCTACAAGGACCCAGCTCGATGTTTCAATGGAGCTGGGGCAACTTACAGAGTTGCGGGCGAATCTCAACGCCGAAATAGAGAAACGTGCCGAGCTCGAACTTCAGTTAACAAAGGATTGGAAGCTTCGTGAGAAAGAGCTTGACACATAACGATAAGCTCGTTTAACATTGCTCAAACGACATGAAGACCAGATGACAACAATGCAGACTGCTCTAGAGGCTCTGCAAAATACTCAGCAGGCTCCTCCAGCCATAGGTCACGATCAGTTGCCAGAGACCTCCCGTGTTTCGGCAAGGAAAAGATTGGGACCTCGAGGAGTCGCTAATAAAGCTATTTCCAGGAATCGACAATACTAACCACAACCCTCTATACATTTGGGGGGTGAAGTTCAGTCCGAATTCAGTCGAGGCCACCGAATTTCCGTCCGTCAGGAGGAAGAGCAACGACCCAACACCAAGTTCTAGTACGTGATCGCCTTAGTGAAGGTACAAATACTCATCATCCAAAACCTGCTCGCCCAACGATTCAACCAGCACGTCATTACGTCACGAAAGAGCATATGGACCAACGAATTAAGGAGTTGATCGAAACACAAGTTTTGGGTACTACCGACGACGTCACAAAATTACAAGGAAGTCTGATTGCCAAAGAGCTATTCGATATGGAGATACCAAAAGGTTTCCATACTCCAAAAATTTGTAAATACAAAGGTAATGACCCGAAGGAGCACATTCAGCAGTACCGTGATTCATTGGGGTTATACTCCAATCTCAGCCATATCCTCTGCCATATGTTCGCCACAAGTCTACAGGAGGAACTACTCTGATGGTTCCACTCTCTTCCTGAGGACTCCATATATACATTCGATCAGCTGCAGAAGCAGTTTATCAAGACATGTGCTCACAACAGGGACAAAGAGGAGAATTTATATTCACTTATCGGTCTTAAAGAGTCACATGGAGAGAAGCTCGAAGATTTCTCGAATGAATTTTTAGAGCTCGCGCGAAAAGTGGATAACCTCGATAAGAAAATAGCCGTTACTGCTTTCACCAATGCGCTCCGGCTCGAATGCAAGGCCAAAAAACACTTCTTCCTCAACAAACCTATGACCTTGGAGGAGATGATCACCAAGGTCAACAGTTACGTCAACCTGGAGAGGATGATATCTGAGCGACAAAAATCTACTAAATTTGTCCTCTCCACCAAAGGCCCATCTACAGATCGAAGTAATGAACAAAAAGATGAACAGGGAGATCAGAAGCACACCAAGGACATCACTGGCTACCCTCGGAGAGGCGGTCCACCAAACAAATCCATCCTCCCAAAGATGAACGTTTGAATCTCTACAATTTTTCCACTACTTTTGAAGGATACACTCCACCGCGTCTCTCAACCACTGGAACCAATCGATAGTCGACCATATTGTCTACATCATAAGGTAAACCATCATTATACTGACAATTGTTATGCTTTACAGAAGTTGCTCGAATACATCTGTAAACCCTAATGGTCTATGGGGTTGTTAGGAGTCTAGTACGACATCCTAACCCAGTTGGGTTCCCACCTTGGGCCGGACCCAACTCCTAACACAAATGAAGCTTGTGAACTGACATTCAAATAGGTGATTTTTGTTTTCTACATCTGCACCACATAATGAAGCAGTAGGAAGCACTTAGAATTTCAAGATTTACTAGAAAGTCTCTAGTTTTCAGCCCGTTTTTTTTTTGTATTTTTTTTGTAGCTAACCAAGCGATGAAGGCTTGTCTAGGAGTGGATACACACTAATCACTAGATTGTTGATATACTTAAAGGGGAGATAGAAAGTACAGATGTGCCATTCTTCCTTGCATAAGATCATTTAAGACTTCGGCGCCTTTCTTAATTAGAAGTGGCACTCCTAAAGACTTGGCTGCCTCTCTTGAAAATAGTAGACCGAGTCCCACACTCGTTTCACTAGGCTTGTCTGTCCCAATCCAAAAACTTACGCTTTAAATTCCGTTGGGGCAGAAAAGCTGGTGTGGGACTCATGGAAATCCCTTAAGCCCCAACAATTAGATTTGTTGTTGTAGATGCCAACTATCAAAGGGACGTCAAAAATGATGATGTGGGGTTATAATCTGCCTGCCTATATGTTATGTGATGAGCGTCGAATTAAGCGAATGTAATCTTTATGTGGAGCGTCAAATCTCATCCATACAGGACCCTTTCATCTTGTGTTTATTTGCCGGCTAAGTAACATATACACATGCCGGAAACTTCTAATACTCATATGATTAGCAATAAAGGCATATTAAGAATCTTTACAATCAATACTCCCTTTTAGGCCACATTTTCAAAAGGAGAAAAGTTCAAAGCAAATTGTATCCTTACTTTCCCACCCTTTTGTGTGAACCTGCCCATCAGTCTCTTTAGTATTGGATCTTGCTGACTTTTAGAAGAAAAACTTCATTAAGCATCTCAGATTATTTAATAAGTTCCCATATTTTTCATGCCGTTCAATGTAAATGATATACAATTATTCGATCTATTCGTCTTTGTAATTAGTATATCATATGCGCCATGTACAAAATTACAAATTAGGACGAACGAAAATTAAGGGGTCAAATTGTTTGTTCTAAGCAAAGTTACAAAGATAGAGGTTACATGTCTTCAACTTTCTTATGTGCGAAACGTCTTAGATACTCTCAAATCTCAATATCCTAACTTTACTTTGATGTCAAAAATCTCTCACTTGAAATATGCCGTAAAATTTATGAATTACAAATAACAGCGGCTTTCTTGCTCGACAGATCATTTGGTATCATGCATGGGAACTGTACTTAGAGTCATCACACTACACTGTCAAGCACCAATACGATGGACAAATTCTTGATATCTTCCAATATAGAAAAAGAAAGCGAAATCAAGGACCCACTCGGAAAGATAAAATGTGCTTTGGGCTTTCATGTTATTATCAGAATAAGAATCAAAACATGCTTAAATACTCAATTCAATAGTAGTTTATTAAGCAGTAGTAGTAGCAGCAAGTAGTCATGATGAAACAGAGGCGAAATAAGAAATCTCATTGCGAGAAATCAGTGAAGAAGGTCATAAGCATAGTATCATCTCTATCTCTTGCAAAGATCAGTACGAGAAATCCACCGCCTTTCATCAATATTGAGTCTCCCATAGACTCGGATACTGAAATAGCAATCACTCAGATTCCCGGACACTTAAAGTTGCAAGAGCAGGAGAACATTTCAAAGCCTTCTTCTTACTTGATTGACCCAAACGAAGGGAAGGGGTCTTTGTATTTGATTCGAGAGGGGATGAACATTGATAAGCAAGCGTCAAGTTTTATTCGAAGATTCTATGAGAACAATCGAAGTGATTGAACAGATAGATCATCGAAGCAAGTCTCAACATATGATATTGCCTCCTTCACCGTGTCTGATTAAGTAACAATAGTACTATTCTTGCCTAAGGACTTTATTAGGGGTATATATGGAGTAAAAGCATTTATATTATGATTTGTATTTGAGAATATTGTAATGCATATAAGTGCTTATAAAACAAATATATTATCAACATGTTTTATCTGTTTCTTTGATGGATGTAGTTGTTCGTAGCTTCTCATAATCAAACAAAATTAAATCAAATTGTGTACCTAATTCTTTGTGACATTCTTACCTTACATTCAATCAAGTATTGAGGACAGTTGAGGGAATGCCCTATCCTTGGACCTTGACTTGTTATACACTGTTAAGACACTTTCAAGATCGTAGTTGTAGCCTGGAAAAGCTTGTAATCGACCTCTCTCTAAACATTGCAACATGATCCTTCACTCTTATTTATCGTAAAGCCTCATAATTACAAGTTTATTCTTTACCATGATTAAGTTCAAGAAATTCGATAGGAGTACTCAATTGATCTTGTGAACTAGATCTCTCATCCAATCCAACGTTTTGCCAGGAATCCGCCATCCTTGAGTTTACCAACAGGAGTAGATTGAATTTTCTGATTATGTCGTATGACTGCCTCAGAACACTTGGTTTGAACATCAAATAGTATAATTGGCAGTGTTAATATTTTGTGAGTTTTCCTGTTATACTTCGACTTGAAGTAGGATCACCTATTTGTAATTAGTATTTGTGAGAACTAAGGCAAGGTTCATCATATACAAAGAGAATAGCATTGCCCTTCAAACCTCATCCACAACCTTAGAGGCTTAAACCCACCTCATTGATAGATAGAGATCATACTTAACTTTTTGATATTTTTCTTCTTTTACAAACAATTATGCACGGATAATAGCACGTGCAAACGCGTTACTTATGAGAATAAAGTTGGGGTTGAGCTTAATTTTTTGTCATCTTACTTAATTTTTATTAGATAGAAATGTTGATGATTTTCCTTTTGAATATTATTTATAGGAATGCTTTGGGGTCCTGGGGTTATAAACCTAGAAGACCATACCATTGAGAAGATGGCATATGAATTTGGAGACGGGTTACCTTCCTAGCAATTAAACTAGAAAAGTCAGCAAAAAATATTAAATATCATTTAATAATAAAAAAAGAACATTAGAGCCGTGTTTGGTATATTTTTAATGAAATATATTAATTTGTTAATGTTTGGTCATTAACCAATTTTAATGTTGTTGTGTATCGTTGTGATTTTTATTATTACAATCGTTATAGAACTTAACGTAGGTCGAACAAGCATTTGCAATTAAGTAATAATGTATTCAAACAAATTGTATGAAATGACGTATATCATACGGAAAATATTGTCGTGAAAAAAAAAATCAATTTGAAGAATTTAGTTTGAAAACATAGTATTTTAAGTGAAAAATTGGTAACCTGCTAACAAAGTTCCAGGTTACACAAAAGCTAGGTGGCACTCTCTCATTCGCTGTCACTGTGCTCTATGACCCTGGGTTCTCCTAGCATCACTCATTATTTATAGTATAATGTATATTTTAATTAAAATTCTAGTGTGATGAACATATCTATATATCTATAAACATCAACATTAGGGTAAGATATGGGTTCACATCATAATGTGATGAACGTAATCTTTGTTGGTTGCTTATCTTGGTGAACAAAACATATGAAGTTAGGAGAAGAGGAAAATACCTTTGATGTTAGAGAGTCGAAGAGAGAAAAACTTTCGATGGGTATAGAGAATTGAAGATGGAGGATGTTTAGATAGTTGATAGAGAGTTGAAGATGGAGGAACGTTTGATGTGTTGGAGAGGAAGGAAACTTAGAGGAGGTTTCCAGATCATTTCAATCTGACAAAACCCACCTAAATCAAACGGCTACTACCCAACCAATATATTGGGTCTATTTTTTTTTATTATAGATATATAAAGCTCATCTCCAAAACCACCAAACACAAACACCATCTCATCTTCTTTTCCCCACACCATACCATACTTCAACAAGAACAAAACCACCACAACCACATACAACAAATAAACAACAAGAAGAGCACCAACAACTTCTCAAAGCTCTCTCACAAACATATGAAGGAACAACCTAATATTTTCCTTCAACTTCAAATTGTCCCCCACCACCCAAAACTTAGTAACTAAATGACGGAGAATCAAGAATGTATATTGTGCATGTCCTGTTAAATCCCTCATGTAGCGTATATATTAGGAGTGTAATTGGCTGACTAAAGCTGGTACACCCAAATTGAAATGATCATGTTTCTTCTGATGAAAGGTTGGGCATCGTAAATGGTTGGCGACGTGCAATTGTTTTAAGTTTCAACTTGATCATTGCAAAAATTGATTAACTATATGCCAAATATTGTTCTCATAAAAATAAATGAAGGTATTGTTCTCCGAATATAATACAAATATAAATGTTTCTTCGCTCCTATGACTGTAAGAAATAAGAACAATTATTCATTTTGTTTCTGCAAACCAGGGTGATCAAGACTCATAATTTATCAGCATATGCCGTATTTATCCGTGGAGCACGTGAGAACCCCACCCACCCACATACATGTTGGGTAAGTCATGATAAATCCGTGGTGAATCTAAATTTCATATTTCAAAGGGATCTCCCATAGTTTGACACAACTTTAGCCATGGTTTCTAGTGCTTGTGTATAGTTGAGAAATCTCCATCAACTTAACTCAGTTTCACCTTCGTATTTGTGAATCACGAGCAATTGTGCATGCGTTGTCGCGCATACGAACACATTATATTTTGGAATATGGTTGGGTTTTGATTTATTTTTTAATTTTATGTTGAAGCAGTTTGAAATATATAAATATATCCTTAAGACACGATCCATACACTAAGAAGATGCTTCCATTTGGCCAAATGGAAGGCCTAGATGAGAAGTGTTAGCAAGCTTTGCCAACAAGGGAGATGATGTGGCCAAGGAACACTACAGGAAAATAGGGTTTTAACGTCATCCAAATAATGTCACTTATTTAAAAATTGACGTTATAACTCCTATTTTACTTTTCCACCTGTAAAACATTAATTGTTGAATGGGTTGCTACGTTACTTTAGTTCAAAAGTGACATTCAGTAAATAAAATCGTAATTGGTATTATAATTAAGTCGTTTTCCTTATGACGTGAAAATCATTTCCACCTCAATTAAGTCGTTTTACTCCACACTGATGTGATTTCTATTTGATTTTTGTGGTGTTTTTAGAGAAATTTTTTGTGGTGATTCACAAAATCTTTTAACTACAAGGAATTAGAAGTTGTTAATTGCAAAGAATCGAGGGATTTCAAGCGTGACTTTATGAACCAATCCCTAGTCCCAATTTCTCTCTACAATCTAGGTCACATCTTAATTTTTCTCTGCAATTCTCATCATCTACGATTTTCATTACCTTAATTTTTCTCTACAATTTGATTTTGATTAAAGGCACCCATTTTGTTAGATTTGATTTTTGGGTACTTCAAGTCAATTTGATTGGGGATTCATGGTGTAGACGCCAAATCTGATCCCTATTATCGCCACCATTAGCGTCATCATCACCCATACCTTATTCCCAATGAGGTTTGAAAAGGTTTTTGTGTTATGGGTTTATGGAAAACACTTGATTTGGCTAACACAAATAGATTCTGGCAAAATTGGAGCTTTTACTTTCCCATTCTCACTGCCCACGTACATTTCCCAAGCCTTTTATCGCTTATGCCATCTCTTTTACAAGGTAAATTAAGTAACCTCTTTATTTCTATGATAGTAAAATATGTTCTTTTTAATCTTCAATTCCTAAGTTTTGATGTATTGTATATAGGGAACTTGTAATTCAAACCGCGACACAGTTAGAGGCGATTGGATTGTGTATCGATGTAAAGTGCGTAGCGGTGAGTTTGTATTTTAGCTTGCATTAGTCTTTTTTCTTTGCTGGAAATTGCTTTAATTTCTATTCGATAAAATAATTACTTTGTGTTAGTGACTTAGTATTGAAAGCACGGTTGTTTATGTCAGTGATGTAAAGCACTTCACGGTTTCATTTCAAATTACTAACAGTATATCCAGATCTTAGACTGGGGGATTTCTTTGACATGATAAAGAGGATGCTCACATGCATCACTTTAATGGGGAAAGCATGGCTGAGTGGTTTGGTATTTGGTAGATGAGAGTATCCGCAAGGTGTAGGAAAACGATTGGTACAAAGATAATGCTAATCTTGATTCCCCTGGTAGTAGAAAGGAACTTTTACTATTAAGGATAAATTTTGGAGCAGTCTCTTTCGAGGTTAGTTTTGGAGACGGGTGAGATTGGCTTCAGGATGATATTACTCCAATTTCCCTGTCCCTTAGATGATTGAGACCCTTCCTTCACGAGCAATCTCCCTAGCCAATGGACCACATATTATTATAAGTTCCTTGGGAGCAATATTATCTTTTTGATTATATTTTTGTTGGCATATATGAAGTTCGACTTGAACATACTAAAATTATAATTGTAAGAAAAAACAACTAGTAAAGGGCTACCAATAATATATGCGTGGAAATCAAGCAATATCAAAATGCGCATTGTTTTATATTATCTTATATTTTCTCTACATCACTCGCCATAAAGATTGGAGTACTTCCCAATATATATTGGTGTATGGGCAATATTATCAGAATAGTTGCAATATATAGTGGACATAATTTTTTTTAAGCAAAAACTTTAAGAGAAAGTAATATAGCCTAATATGAGTGAACAATTTCTTCTTATATTGGTGTACGGAAATATTATTAGAATAGTTGTAATATATAGTGGGCATACAATTTTAAGCAAAAGCTTTAAGAGAGTGATATAGCCTATTATGAGTGAACGATATCTCCACAAATGGTATACATGAAAGGAATGATCATTCGTTGTAGTTCGCTCATACCTGAAATCAGCGAAGCTGTATTTCAGTGCCTCGTATGTGGTTACTTTTCTGACCCCATTAATGTCGATAGAGGTAACTTGCTTCATTTGTTTGTATTATTATATATTTTAGTTTATATTCATGAGACTGATTGTTTATGTGTTGCTATTAATGGGGTGATTATAGGCTGAGTAAATGAACCCAAATGATGTGGCAGGCAAGAATGTCTTGCCGTGAACTCCATGACACTAATTCACAACCGATCCAGGTATATCTACATATTTATGAGTATCTCAAGTGGTATTGTAGACGTATAGGCTGGTTTTATAAACAATACATGGATTTGGTTAGAAACAGGAGAAAGCTCAAAATAAATCATACCAAGCTAATCCTACTGCCCTATTGTGGGCTGATCCTGATTACATACCATCGTCTTGAAAAGATTGATCTTGATTACATACCATCCTGATTACAAAATATAGACAATTTAGATATGAAACTTCTTGAAAAGATTTCCAAAATTGAAACTACTAGATATGGAAGAGCAATCCTCTAAAAATAGAAAACTGTGCAATTTTCAGTGTCATTTTTTGAAGATAACTTCTTCTACAATTTCACATCAAAAGGATTAATTGTCTCATCAACCACACCTGAAGAATTCCGCACCACCTTATCTCCTTCATGTCAACTCCGTAAGGTAGCTTGTCTGGAGCATGTGAGTAGCCTCCTGCATAGTAATATTATATAGATAAGTTAATCTCAAAGAGGCTCTGCAAAATATGGACCAACGAATTACGTCATTACGTCATGAAAGAGCATATGGACCAACGAATTAAGGAGTTGATCGAAGCAAAAGTTCTGGGTACTACCGACGACGTCACAAAATTACAAGGAAGTCTGATTGCCAAAAACCTATTCGATATGGAGATACCAAAAGGTTTCCATACTCCAAAAATTATTAAATACAAAGATACTGACCCGAAGGAGCACATTCAGTAGTACCATGATTCATTGGGATTATACTCCAATCTCAACCACATCCTCTGTCGTATGTTCGCCACAAGTCTATAGGAGGACCACTCCGATGGTTCCACTCTCTCCTTGAGGACTCTATATATACATTCGATCAACTGCAGAAGCAGTTTATCAAGACATATGCTCACAACAGGGACAAAGAGGAGAATTTATATTCACTTATCGGTCTTAAATAGTTGCATGGAGAGAAGCTCAAAGATTTCTCAAAGAAATTCTTAGAGCTCGTGTGAAAAGTGGATAACCTCGATAAGAAAATAGTCGTTACTGCTTTCACCAATGCGCTCCGGCTCGAATGCAAGGCCAAAGAACACTTCTTCCTCAACAAACCCGTGACCTTGGAGGAGATGATCACACAGGTCAACAATTACGTCAACCTGGAGAGGATGATATCTGAGCGACAAAAATCTACTAAATATGTCCTCTCCACCAAAGGCCCATCTACAGATCGAAGTAATGAGCAAAAGGATAAAGATGGAGATCAGAAGTGCACCAAGGGCAACACTGGCTACCCTTGGAGAGGCAGTCCGCCAAACAAACCCATCCTCTCAAAGATGAATGTTCGAATCTCCATAATTTTTCCACTGCTTTTGAGGATACACTCTACACCACTGGAACCAATCGATAGTCGACCATATTGTCTACATCATAAGGTAAACCATCATTCTACTGGCAATTGTTATGCTTTACAGAGGTTGCTCGAATATATTTTTAAAGAGGGAGAGATGCTCGAATATATTGTCGACCTAAAATCATACGAAGATGGCAGCTATAAGAAGCAGCTTGAAGTTATTCAGGTCAATAATCAAGCTGAGGAGAAGCATCTTTACCACAAGCACCACAACAACATGATCAAAATCAATCAGATCGCCAATTTTAACAGATCAAAATGTAGGAGACTATCAGAATGCTGCAATCTCACACCGCAAGACAAAGAAACCAAGCTTCTTCCTGAGTCGAGCAATCACCGGCTTGGGATTTCCTTCGAAGATTGCGATACTAGCCATGTCAAATTTCTACATCATAATGCGTTAGTAATAATGCTTAAAATGAAGAAGCTTTTCTTGCACACGATGATGATTGATACTGGAAGCGATACTGAGATTCTTTTTCAGAGTACTGTCGACAAATGGGTTTGGCTGACCAAGTTATTCAGAGTGACACCGATATCAGTGGGTTTAATGAGTCTAGAGAAGAACGAGTAGGCATGATCATCTTACCTATTACCGCAGGACCAGCCACCATCGAGGTCGTTTTCTATGTCATTAACACCAAATCTCGTTATCTCAGGATTATGGGCCGCTGCTGGATTAACAACATGGAAGCAATCGCTTCCACCTATCATCAAGCACTCCGGTTCAAACATGACAATGGTATTTATGAGATCAGAGGTAGTCAGAAGCTCTCTCAATTTTGTAAAAATACCATCTCTGTTATCCTAGATACTTTTGATATATTTGCTGCATAACAATTACAGAAAGCTGATCACTTCAATGATCAACTTTCCATGGAGGGGCCTGCAAAATATATGAACATTGATGGACCTAGCAGAGGTACTTTTATTGGTACTAAGTTGGTTCAGTACGAAAAGGATGCTCTTATTCAGTTCTTGTAACTAAATTAAGACGTTTTTGCGTGGTCTTTCGAAGAAATGCCTGGGGTCGATCCGACCAAGGCATGTCACAAATTAGCTATTAACATCAATGCCACGGCGGTCAAACAGAAACAGCGATGACTATCATTACGTCTTTTAGATGAAGTTAACACCGAGATCGAGAAATTGATCAAAGTGGGATTCATTCTAGAAGCCAAATATCCAGACTGGATATCCAACATTGTCGTTATCCCAAAGAAGAACGAAAAAGTCTGAGTTTGAGTAGATTTTACTGATCTGAACAAACATACTCCAAAGGACAGTTTCTTTCTTCCCAACATTCAACAGATCCTCGATTTCACAGCAGGCCATAACCTCTTATCTATGATAGACGCTGCTTCGGGGTACAATCAAATCCACTTTTGGAAGATGATCAAGAAAAGATAACTTTAACCACTGAAAGAGGTCTTTATTGCTACAAAGTCATGCCCTTCAGACTAAAAAATATGAGTGTCGTATATCAACGGTTGATGATCACTATGTTCAAAGCACATCTAGGGAAAATCGTTGAAATTTACATCGACGATCTCTTGTGCAAGAGCGTACAGTCAGCTAATCACATCTCAGATCTCGACACTATATTCAACATCCTTCGATCTTATAGAATGTGTCTCAACCCTGATAAGTGTTAATTTAGGGTACATTCTCACCGATTTCTAGGCCACCTCCTCAGCAAGAAGGGGATTGAGGCCGATCCAGATCAGATTCGGGCTCTCCTCAACATGCCCTCTCCAAAAACAACTAAAGACGTTCAAAAACTGGCCTGCAAGATTTCCGCTGTCAACCGTTTTATTTCTAAATCTTCAGACCACTGTAATTGGTTATTCCTATTACTCTGTGGTTGTACTAAACGAGGAAAAGTTTAACCAAATACAGAGGTCACATGAATACCAGAATGTGAAGTAATTTTTTAGGATCTCAAAACCTATATGGGGAGGTCTCCCATAATGAGCACCCCAGTAGATGATGAAGAACTGATTATTTACCTAGCAGCAACAAATTGAGAAACTTCTTCTCACTCTTGTTATACTTCACAGAAACTTAAGCACTACTTCCAAACTCATTTTGTCAAAGTCATGACAAACTACCCATTTTGGAAAGTTCTATCCAAGAAAGAAAAATCATGAAGATTGCAACAGTGGTCAGTCAGTTTGGGAAAACATGATATCAAGTTCGAACAACGTCATTCCGAAAAGGGTCAGGTCATTGCCGATTTTCTCGTGGATTTTCCAGTGGAGGATCCTGAGTGGGAGGAACACAACCCTGACCTTACAAAAGAAACTCTCTAAGATCCACCCCCCAAATCATTTTGACGAGCAAGCTGAATGGATTACATCAAAGGGGTAAATACTTCTCACTGATGGATCAGCAGGACCCGCAGGGTCAGGGATTGGAATCGTTTTGATTACCCCTTCTAATGATAAAATTGAGAAATCAATCCGCTTGGATTTTGAGGCCTCTAATAATATTATCGAGTACAAAGCTCTCATATATGGATTCGACCTCGCTCTTGAGATCGATGTCCCCGAACTCTCAGTCTACACATATTCACTACTCATCATCCACAATTACTCTGAGTAATACAAGAAGAATGGAAAGATGATCGAATACTCAACCCTCGTTGCAGATAGGATGAGCAAGTTCGTAAAAAAAACTCTCGATTATCTTCCTCGAGGTAAAAATAGACACGCCAATTCCTTGGCATATCTAGCCGGGGTCATGGGTACAGAAGCTCGATATCTCCAGATCAAAATCATTTTAACCCTCTACATTGATCGCATTTCTATATTCACGATCAACACTGGGGGCGATAAAGGGGGAGACGATAATTGGCAAAAACCTTTCTTAGCCTACCTCGGTGTCGATAACAGTTGCAACGGATCACTCCTAGCAGATCTAAAAGAGCACCGACAGCTGATCAATAACTTGAAGTGCTACACTAATCAAAATGGTGTACTATACCGCCTTTCCGTCACGTGGCGTTACCTCAAGTGCCTCTCCAAACCAAAAGCAGATGAAATGCTCCACAAATTACATGAAGGGACTTGTGGTTCTCATGCCGCAGGTCTATCACTAGCAAACAAAGCTATTATACAAGGAGTATTCTGGTCTGGCATGCGCAAGCAAGCAAAGAAGTACTCATACAGATGTAACACCTGCCAAAGGCATGGATATATGATACGCGCCCCTACTTTTGAACTCTATGCAAGCAAGGTGTTCTGATCATTCAAAAGATAGATACTTGATCTCGTTGGTGAATTCCCTAACTCTTCAGGTAACCGCTGTTACCTACTCGTAGCTACCGATTATTTTATGAAATGGGTAAAAGCAGTTCTACTATGTTGAACCAAAGAAGAAGAGGTCATCTCTTTTATCTGGGAATACATCATCACTCAGTTTGGGTTCCCCCACCTAATTCGTATCGATAAAGGGCCCCAATTTGTGGAAAAAAAAATTGTAGCTTTCCTCAACCAACATAATATCATCCACTCACCATCCAATCCTTACTATTCTCAAGGCAATGGCTAAGCCGAAATCACCAACAAAACCATCGTGGATAGACTCAAAAGCGGCTTCACTCACAGAAAAAAGGGAATTGGGTTCGAGAACTGCCTCATCTCCTATGGGCATATCGCACCACTCCCAGATAGTCAACAGGATGTACCCTATTTCTCCTTGCCTATGGTACTGAGGCCATCATTTCTTCTGAATACCATCATCCAGTTCGAGATCACGAGCTGACTGACGAGGAAAATGAGTTTAAATTGGCTTGCAACCTTAATATGATCGATGATAACAGGGAATGCGCCATCGTTAACGTAGGTCGATATCATCAAATGATAGCCAGATCGTACAACAACCGAGTCAGAAATCGTACTTTCCAAATCGATGATCTTGTCCTCAGAAAGATTCCTCAACATCGTAAAGAGCCTCACGCAAAAAAATTAGTCGATAATTGGGAGGGTCCATTCATTATCACAGATTTTTCAAGCCTGGGATCATATTATCTCATGACAAAAGAGGGAATCCCCATTTCAAATCCTTGGAACACTAGGCGACTAAAAAGGTACTATCGTTAAGCGTCTTACTACTTCATTTCTGTTTCTCGCTTTTGATTTTTTGTTTTCTCAATTCCAAAAGTGAGATTTTTCATCTCCATTTAATGTAAATTCTGAACTGATTAATGAAACTTTCAAGTTTTTTGCAATATCCCTCTACTTACGTAAATTCAACTACATTTTGTAGATTAAAGCATAGAGAATACTAGCTTTCAATCGATCTTATACCAGTTAAATCGAGGATAACACTTGGTTTAGTTGGGTCTACTAAATCTCTGCGATTAAAACAAATGTAGAAACTTGTTTCATATCAAAGACTCTAACAGGCATAAGATAAGGCAAAGGTAATACTAGCCTTCATCTCTTTTAATATGTATGCAATATTTCTACAGTTAAATCAAGATTCACTTGGTTTGACTAACTCAACTCATCTCTGCGATTAAAATAAAGGTAAAAACTTGTTTTATATTAAAGGCCCACCAGACATAAGATAAGGCAAAGGTCATACTAGCTTTCATCTATTTCAATAAGTCTGCGACATATACTATTTATTTTTAGGTCATATTACAATGGCTACCTTTTCTGCTGTTGGGATGTCTGCCATGCTTTACCCTTCAACAGGAGGTCGATCAGAATTCAGTTCGCGAGTTACAGCGACTCTACCTCTCTCTATCAGATCAGCAGGTCGAGGGCCTAAATTTATTTCCATGAAGGCCATACAGTTCCCTCGATCAATATTTACGTTACAGATGCATCCCTTGTCAGACAGGTTCTTAAACAAGGTATCTCGTTCTAACTCAAGTCTTTTTACTTTCTCTACAAAATACGCAACGGTCGCCTTTAACAGGTTTGTCCGTGATGCATGAGCTACAACGATCCATAAAAAGTTATATCACACATTCTCAAGGCATGACTCCAAAGTCGCTTACAGTTTCTTCTGATGTGCAATTTCCCTGAATGTCAAATCATAAAAAGTTATATTCTCTTCAAAAAATTTGACATATTTAGCTGATTCAACCTGAATAGCGACCTCTAAGTTTGCCACCTAAGCGCAAAGTCTCATAATTTTTACAGTCAATTCTTCCCTGGCAGAAGTATCCTTCAACGAGTCATCTTTTTTCTTCATTAGGATTTCCTTCGCCCTGATTTTCCCTTCCAAGACCTTCTCCCTGACAAGAGCAGCATCCAACTTGTGCTGGCATTCCCTTAAGTTTGCTTTCCCTTTCTGTACATTCCCCTGAATTTGAGCCACGTCACCTTCTAGCTCTCTAATTTGACCTGACAGACTGACTACATCCCCTTGGACTAGAGGAACTCTAACATTATTTCTACTCCCCCTCAAGCGCTTTATAGCCTTGACTTTCTAGGCATGCGCGTTGGCTTGCGCCAATTCGGTCTTCAATCGTGCCACCCTTTCATTTAACTTGTCACACTTTTGTTGTACTCCCCGTAACTCCAAATCCTTGGCAGGTAGGGCTATATACAAGTGTTCGGCTGCAGCTTCCGAGGCTGATAGATGTTCTTGAGCTACCTTCAGCTCGTTATCCTTTTTCACTCATTTTCTTTTTCAGACGCTCCAACTCGCTTCTACAATTCTAAAGATCAGCTCGAGATTGTCCCTTCGATCTTTCTAGCGCCTGAATACGGTATTGGGCCATGTCAGCTTCCTTACCCTTAACATCAGCGTGTTAACCTGACTTTGAAGCTTCGTGTCGTGTTCTTTTAACTCCGTAAGCTCTTTTATCCCCTCCTCAATTTTAGCATCTTTCTCTTCGACCTTGCGAGTGAGGTCAACAACAGTTTGGGTAGCCTCAACAAATTTAAAATACACATTTACATGTTGATCTTCCATGTTCTCATTCGCCTCCCTCAACCTATCAAACTCCTCTGCAAATTCTTGGTTACATTGGAGTGCCTAATCTTCGCGCGAGCGAACTATATCCAATTCGGCCTGTACAATAATATATACATTATATACAGCTCGATTTAGAACACTCATCAACATGATATATATCTCATTTTAAAAAAGATATATGATTTCTAGCATCTACTGTGTGCAACTACTTTTAGACTTTTAGACTTAGAGGTCATAGTAAAATCTCAGACAGGTGCTCCATGACATACATTTTGAAGTCTAAGGTACATGTTTACGATATTCCACTTTATCTAAATACTTTGAATTTTTCTACGTACTATATTAGTGTTATTTTCCTAAAACTGATAACAAGTTTTGACCTACCTCTACGCTTTACGTTATCTAATTTACTTGGTAGCTTTATGTCAATACATTACACAAGTCAGGAGACCTATTCCGATCTAACCTGCAGCTCCGCTTGCAAAAAAACTAAGGCTGTAGATATCTCTCTTTCCTTGGCAATCCCAATCTCTAGATCTTTTATTCTAAGACTCATTTCTCTATGTGCCTACAAGAGGGTTACAAAAAAGGGCTCAGCCTAAATAAATCTATTCAATACACACAAGTCCAGCAATTTTCAAAATACTGCAAAATACTCATACAAGTAATTTTTCTACCCTACCTTCTCATTCTCGCCCTCTAGGAGTTCGGTGTCATCCCCTTGATTGTCTAGCACCGTCTGGCGGGAGACACCGTTTAGCCCATCAACAACTGCCACCGCTACTTCTTCCACTTCTTTATCGTCACCCTCCTCGACATAGGTGTCTGCCTTAATGGCATCCACCTCCTCCTCAGAATATCCTTTCAACATCAGGTGGCGCCCCAGCCTTTCACGCTCTGCCTCCACCTCCTCCAGATTTACCCACGCCTCCGCTTGCAGATGGCCAATCTCCACTGCATGAGAGGCCTTCAGGGCCTCTAGCTTCTTTGCTTCCTTGAGAACATGAACCTTCCCCAGAGCTACCTTCTTTTCTAGCTCAACCTTCACCTTCATCAGCTCGGATTTTTCTTCTTCCACTCTGAGCCAAATCCCCTTCACCAAATGAGCAACCTGCACAAACAAATCGTCCTGACCCTTTCCTCCATTGCTTTAAGATCGTCCTCAGCAGCAGGTCTCTCTTCAGCGACCTTTTCCCCCTGACCTCCCCGAAGGTTCGATCCATCTCCTTTTCTTTTTTTTGTCAATCTCACCACTTCTAGTGGTACCAGAGGCCGACGAACGCTTCAACATCTATTTTTTCATAAACGTTCGAGCTAATTTGCTCGACGTAATAGACTCTGGTTGGACCGAACTGTTCATTCTAGGGGTCTTGGACACATTAGTTCGACCTTCCCTACCAGTTCCTTTCATCTTCCCATCATCAACACCCGCCATCAGCCTGGTCGATTAATATTTTTGAACTTTTTTTGACTTGCTCCCAACCCTCTTCTTTATGCTAAGGAACACAAACTCGAGCTCAACCTCTTTCTCTACAACTTCGTCCAACAATGAATCTTCCTCTTCACTTGGGACTTCGGGACTGCCATGCACAACATTTGCTATTATCAACAAAAGATCATCAGTTCATACATATAAATATTATACTTTATGCATTGCTATACTTACTTTGTTTTACAGTTCTAAACAGAAGATCAAAAGGTTCTTCATCATCTCTCTGAAGACAATTACCCTTCACCCATATTACGCTGTCATTCCAGGCTCGGCCTACTGAATTAAGATCGAAGAAGCAACGCCAATTTGGACTCGCACAGAAATATGCCCCACTATTGGCTTGATAATTCTTTACCCCATAAAACTGTAATACGTCCTCAGGGGATATCCTCCTCACTTTTCCCTCATTATCCCATTTTTCATTAAGATGGTCGCAAACAGTTATTACCTCCCACATGTTCCCATTCAATTGAATAGGACATGCCCCAATCGTATTTATAATCCCCTTCGCCAAATTGGTAAGGGGAAGACTCAACCCGTACTCTAATTGAGACAGGTAACACAAAAAACCCTCTGAAAGGTCACTCCCATCAAAATATTCTAACGAGATCGATTCATCTATACCCTTTATCTCATTTTTTCTCATTCAAGTCGACCAACAAATAGAAATACTCTTCCCCCGTCGCTACAGTACACCCCCTAAACATCCTACCAACGTATTCTACGCAGTTACCCCATTTCTCTCCTACGAAGGCCATGGCTTTACAAAATTCTTTAAATATATTTAAACCAGGGGGGTAGGCCACCAATTTACCAGGAAAACCTAGAAATAGCTCCAATCCTACTTCTACCTCACTATCAGACTCTACCATCCGACCGGAGGTCGAAACCGCGTTAATAGGCGAACTATCTATCTCAACTACAATTTTATAGGCAAAGTTTGATCTTACCCAAATACCTCTCACGTTCGACCTACATACAGGTTCAGGTATCCATCATTATTTCATACACATCGATCATTCATATGCAACATATCTTTCAAATATTATGTCTATATGTCGAATATCATAAATTGTTATAAATAGTGATTTTTTAGAATTTGTTTAAATAGATTACGATTTACAAAAAAGCACAGCACACGTCTCTGCTAACCTTCAGTATCAGAATGAGAATCTGTCGTAGCGCCAAGTCCTTCCCTCACAACGCTGCTGTATAGCCACCTACGTGATTCAGTGTCTGCAACTCTCTTCGATTGTTGATCGCCCTCAGATAAATCCTTACCAAAGCCTTTGCGATTTTTTTGAGATTCTCTCTCTATGCTCTCCAAATTTTTAGAAGTTGAAAAACGTTTGAATGATGAAGACGAAATACTATTTATTCTTTCTCTCTTTGACGACAGGCAGTTATTGTACCTCGCACGACCCGTCCTCAATTTTGGAATCGAGACGTCATTTCCGCTATCTATGTCAGACGTCTTGTACCTTTTTAATAAAATTGTTTTTCCATCATTACCCCTACCCTCATATTTTAATATATTTTTATCTCATGTTTCCATAACTTTATCTGACTTTCCCACACTCATGATGACTCACACCCCACGATATTAGATTTTAGCAGCTTTACATATGAGACAAAACTAGAAGCTCCTGCATTTTTTCACTTCTTGTTCCTTATACTTATAGTACTAGTAACATCATTTTCAAAGTTAACAAAATTTTCAAACTTATTCAAAATTTGTTTGTCAAAATAGTCTCAACGGCATTTGCAACTATAGAGGATTAAGTTGAATTCTAACTTTTCTGTTAAATTCAGCAACACTTACATTTATTTTGGATAACAATTTACATATAATTATATCTAAAACAGCCCTGATGACATGGGCGACAACATCCGATCAGATCTCCTCCATCGATCATCCCATCTTCAAATTTAATCTCCACCTCAACAATCAGTTTAACCATCTCTTCTCGATCTACAGGATCCCACACCAATTTGTGAAAGCAGACCTCATAGAAATACCGGGCATACCCAAGTTCCCTACCCCTTATATTCAGTCCTTCAAGCTGACATTCCCTCACTGGTAACTCAGCATCATAACAAAACAATCCAAAAATCTTTTCCTGCACTTCAGCGGTCTTTATGGCCAACGTCCTTCAGCGGCATGACGATTTCACCGAGATCAAGTCCGCACCATCACAATCCCTTCTCCATATTCGAAAAATATATTCTACCCTTATTTATACGTTTATACAATACTTTCCCCTCAAAACGTGATTTTAACCTTTTATCTCGTAACAGAAACCCAAAAAATCTTGAGGTAGACCATTTTGAACTTATCCCTTCCTTCAAACTCATACGTTACGTTATTTTTCAAGTCAAGCTTATTTTTTTAAGATTTATCCTTCTATCGACCTCTGTTAGCTCAAATTTTTGCATTACAGATTTCATACATTTTTATCTCCAACATTTTCAACGCGTAGACATATCATACTTGCATTACCACATAAATTTTTGCACATATATATCTTAGATCGAATAACAATACTTACGGTATTCATAAACTTCAATTCATTTCAAACATTCTTCAATGATTTCAATTCGATTCTACGAGCTATTTTCTATCTAAACACAAGTAATTTGTTAACAAATTTTATATATGTAAATAAAATTACACTTGATTTTACAGATAACAAGTCTTTCAATAATCGATCTCAAGTACTTTATAGATAACAAGTTTTTTAGTGATTTTACAAGTAACATGTCATTCAGGCACTCCGACACATCAACTCCTTCAGTTCTTCCTGCTTCAGTAATCTTTCACCCTGATGCAAAACAGAAATTAGAACCAACAAAAAGCTTCCCTCACATAAGTTTGGTCGAAGTCTAGTCGAACTTCAAATAGAAACTATGCAAGCAGTAGCTTCAGTGATGGCACCAACTCTATAAACTGAAGGTCTTCTGAGTACCAAAACGTGATGAAATATAAAAGCAGACTTGCACTGGTTGTCTATCTCATCCACTACCATCACCTCCTCCTCTTAAACTGCCACCTCCAAAGAGTTGGTAGAGATGAAGATGGCCCGACCTTTAGAATCCATGGTAATACAATAAATCAACATAACTTCCCCGTAGTTATGCCTATCCCTGCATATGAAGCCCCAACCTTGTCATCCGCAAGAGTACGGAGACAAGCCCAATGTTCCTCGCCTGTCAAGACGACAAAATGAAATCTCTAGTTACAGTAAAATTTCTCCTCAGCTTCAGCCACTTCGTCTTCTGACATGCCTTGATAAATCGGAAGGACAGGAACGGTATCGACATATCCAATGATTGGTCACCAAAGTATTTTAACTTCAACCTCTGTATTTTAGACGCAATCCTCTCTTTAAGGACCATTCTTCGTGTCTTCACTATTTTTAATATTTCAGTAAATTTTTTAGATTATAAGCATATTCTGCTTCAAGGATTCGATACAGGTACTATTTAAACAACCCTACATTTATTGTGTAGGTACGTTTTACCAGGCGTCATCATTCATTATAGACGTAACTTTTCAAAATCGTAACCGTCACATACATCAGCATCCACATCCATATTAAATACACGTCATTTCCCCATATCCTGTGTAACTTCCACATAGTCAAAGCCATCATTACTCTATTTTAAATATTAAGAATTTCAACCCAAATACCAATTACAAATTGATCATTTCTCAACCAAAGCCACTCGTGACTTCGGCTGTGAAGGGGCGATTGTAGGGACCTATCCCTCGATCTCACCTAAAGTCGAGCTGTCGCCAGTTCGAATCACCTCCATCTCAGACTCGAGCATTTTTAACATAACTTCCCCAGTCAACATTCCAAACTACCCCAGGAACTGTTTAAGAACGTGGGTTAAACTCAAACCAAAAAGCCTTATCCAATCAAAGACACTTATCTCTCACGAACTCGTTAGTTACTCAGTCAACCGCCACTAACCATATTATTTGAAAAATGCGCTCTAGCACAATGAAGAGCTATGAAGAAGGCCTATATAAAGGAAAAGTTCCATAAGAGACAAGGCCCAGAGAAAAATTACACAAGAGATCATCAAGAAACTACTTATTTTTTATTCTCAGCAACAGTCAAACTTCATAATTACAAGGTTCAAGCTTTTCTATATTAAAAGATCACTTGTAATATGATATCCGCCTCAAGCAATAAAGATACTTCTATAAAAAAATTCCACTCGAGCTCGTGGCTTTTTTACATATTCAGAGGTTTTCCACGTTAAAATTATCTGTGTCATTTCTTACTTTCCATAAGAATATTGTTGCAGGTTCATTGGTGTGATAACAAATTTTGAGTCATTTCGAGCTTGCAGAATTTTGCCATTACAGAACGCACTATCTTTAAAGAGTATCTCGACTAACCCCTTAGTACGGGTTATACAATCGAATCTCTTCCAAGATACAACTTGTTGTGATCGTTAGATCAATATGAATGTCTCTGTACCAGAGACAGCGTACTTTGTTTACTTTAGCACCTAAAAAAAACTGTAATAAGTAGGAGTATGAACTGTTAGAGAGAGAGAGAGAGAGAGATGATGATGAACAATTGTTCTTGCTTTTTTGTATATTCTTGGAAGGTTAAGAAATGTATTTATAGAGATTAAATACAACGGCTCTCTCCAACGTGCATGAGATTCAAATGCCTAAATATTAGGTCTCTAGCCGTTGGGAAAGTTAACTTTTTAATAAAAATATTAGGGTGAGCCTAGCCCAAGACCAAAGGGCCCCCAAAGCCTTGAGAGCCAGAAGAGCCAATTGCCTAATCCTGAGCCGGGCCGCTCGAGAGAGGTCCAAGTACGTCTAGGGTATAAATCCCCTTACACACTCACACACATATACACTCTATCTATGTCGCATATTATACACATGTTACATGAGTACTACCTTATATGTTTAGTTCATCTATTGTTTATAATCAATGTAGGACTAAACTTTAGGCTATAGTTTAGAAGTCACATAAAATAGATGACTAATAGGTCATGGGTTCAAGCTCAAAATGAGGTACAATTTTTAAAATATTCCAACATGTAATTAAAAGTTATTGGGCGCGGCTCAACGCCTAGGCGGTATACAGATACTCCTCGCCAAGTTTAGGTTTTGCATACTTTGGAAGAGTATGGGGGTAAGTATGCTGAACCCTATACCCCTGTTAGATGGGGTTTTTTTTTTGCAATTAGAGGTGTTTTAAGCTTCTTGGGGAAAAATCACACCTTGGGCGTTGGCTGCTATAAGTGGGCCATGGTGTAGCTAAACCATAAACTTATAATAGAAAGAAGTTGAAACTCGAGTAAGAAAAAACTTGAAATAAAAACAATGCCATCATTGTTGAACTTTTTGAGGTGAATTTCCTTGAAGCTCACTTGACTTGATTGAAGTTAAAATTTAAATTTAATTATACCTCGACGTGTTACGTTTACTTCACTCTTTTTCCCTTTTTATACAAAATATTTAATCCATCATTAACTTTATCAACATTGTATCCCTAACTTATATTTATGATTTATGATTAAAAATAGGGAGAGGATTTAGAGACACTCAAAAACCAAACACTCAAGTCTCGCTCAATACCAACCACTAATCTCTATTAGATGAGTGGTTCTCAAAATTGATGTTTTGCTATATAAGAAATGAGGTAGAAAACCAAATAGTCTATCCTACCCTACTTTCTCTCTCTTCAGTCAGGTTGTATTTTCCTCTCTCCTCCCATGATTTTCAAATTCGAACAAATTGGTTATCATACCACTCTCTCTCTCTCTCATATTTTCTCTCTATCTTTCTCATTTCAGTACTTTCTCACCCATACCATTCTCTCTCTCTCTCTTATAATTTTCTGCCATTAAAGGTGTAATTCTTCTCTCTAAAGAACTGTGACAGCCACAGTGATAGAAGAAAGTAGGAGAAGACTCTTCTTCGTTCACTAGTATTTGGAACCATTATCTCTCCTAAATTTAGACAAAGTAGTTTGGGATCCCCAGTAGTATACCTACATGTTTTGCATAGAATATTATGAAATTGTAATTGTTAGTGTTATTAATCCTCTTTGTAATCTAAATTTTGTTTCCCCATGCAATCCTGTGTATGAATTATCGGTAATGCATCAATCGACAATTTTGTAAGTGAAAGTCTCAGTAGCACTTGAAAATTATCAAAATCGACAATATTAGATGTGCAATTACTCGCATACACTATTGTAATTGTCGATATCGACAATATTAGATATGGAAGTTTTGAAACACTAACTACATTGTCGAACTCGACAATAGTTTACATGCTAAGTCCTTACATAAATGAGTATATTGTTGAACTCGACAAAATTATAATTGTTTTTAGCTTGTTTTAGGTTACGCCATATGTTGTAAGCATGTTTTGTTAAGGCATGACAATTTCATAGGGTTTTACTTCTGTTATTTAGATTTTTGCACTAGGTCCATAAATTATTTTGTACATGTTTTTCCATGGAGAAGTTAGAGAGTTACAATAGTGTCCACATCCTAGTTTCTTCGTCAACCCACGAAAAATCTATCCACCACTGCAAGATGTTGAAGTAGAAGAAGCGAGGCAAGTAAAAATTGAGTGAGAATTATAATTTGGACAACTAGAAAATAAGTTCTGGGAGGAGCAAGATTTGGAATATTTTAATTCAGTGCGTAAGAGGCCTGATTAGGATTTTTCTGTTGATTCTTCAGATGGGTGGTAAAGGGGTCAATATAACTAGATTTTTGGATAGGAGTATGTGTTAGAAGTCTACGTTGTACAATGAGTTTTTGTGGGGTAATTGTTTACATTTTGTATTCCCTCTTTTATAGCATGTAATGTAATGAAGACTTTTTCAATGAAATGAACATTACGTTGGGCATTACTTATGTTTAGTTTCTGATATTTTGTTAAATTACTTGTATTGGACAACTCAATTTTTTTTCTTTTATGAGTCAACTTGTAAATGAGATCGACAATGGAAGACTCTGTAGATAAAAATTGAAGTACAGTTATATTTGTGACGAGTCCCCAGAAAGGTCTAAAAATAAACGTATTATAAACCCGTTGTTGGCAGAAGCCCCATATGAGGGTTAACATTTGAAATTATTAAGGACGCACGTCTCTGCAACGAACGATATGGAAGAGGGTAGGGTTTTTCCACTAAGATACGTAATTCTACTAAACGTTCGAGATCGGATGATATAGGTAGAGCCCACTTCTATTGTATGAGTAATGGCTTCTCAAAGAAAAACCATGAGATAGATCCAGAGACTAGAAACATATCTGGCAACAGAAAATTATATGATAAGTATGGGTGTAAAGCAGCAATTAACATTAATTGGAATACCAAAATAGGCAAATATGCTATCACAAGTTTCACGGATATCCATAGCCATAAACTCGTATCTCCACGGAATCATCATCTAAGAAGGTTAATAGATTCTTTCCAGAAGCAGCAAAAAACTTGACAACAACATTTGAGCTCCACAATATTCCGGTGAACAAGGTCTCAGTATTATTCCCAGATCGAACCTTCAACAAACATGATTATTACAACTACAATGCCAGAGTAAATAAGGAATGACTAGTCAGAGGAGATACATAAGCCACGTTGGAGTGGTTTAGGAAGAAACAAACAGAAGATCCAATATTTTATTTTGACATAGAATTAGATGATAAGGACCGAGCACTAATTTTTTTTATGGATTGATGGATGTTCAAGGTGCGCATACGAGGTATTTGGAGATGCCATCACCTTCGATACAACGTACCGGACCAATGTCTACAAGATGCCATTTACACTGTTTACAGGGATCAACAACCACTACCAAACAATTCAATACGGATGTGCTCTACTAAGGAATGAGCAAGAAAACAAATTTGTATGGTAATTCCATACTTGGTTGAAGGCAATAAACTACAAACACCCTGTTTCAATTATCACTGATCAAGATGTAGTTATGGCTGCTACTATTCCCAAAGTAAAGAAGGAATTCGAATTGGACAGACTAGACACTGATCAAATTGTTGATTTACCATATAGGTCAACAATATTAGATATATATAACTCCAATTGTACTTGGTAATTGTCAAAATCGATAATGTTATCTATGTAATGCGTCATGTACATTATCATAATTGTTGAGATTGACAATATTTTGTTTCATAACTTCAATGTTATATATAACTCCAATATATTATTGAGTACGATCATGTATCGACATTTTATTGTCGACCTCGGCTTCTGATCGACAATATCATAGATTATTTGGTAGTGTCTTTAAATCATTCTAAGTTCCCCTGGTTTATTTACAGATCTTCTCCAATACCATATATCGATTTTGTCTGTGGCACATCACAAACAAATTTCATGAGAAGATTGGTCATGTTTATCGGGAACCATCTACATTAAAAGAAGATATCGATTTGATAATGTATGACACATATGAGGCTGTAGAGTTTAAAACTAGGTGGATAGACCTAATGAAGAAATATAAATTGGATGATAACCTTTGGATGCATGACATCTTCAATATTAGACATAAATGGATACCATTATGGAATCGTTCAACCTTCTTTGCAGGTATGAGCAGTACAGGATGGAGTGAGTCTACAAACAACTTCTTTAATGGTTGGTTGCCAGTAACAACTGAGTTGTATAGTTTTGTGACAAAGTATGAGACTGCCCTTTTAGAGGTATACGACAGGAAAAGTGGAGAAGACTTTGCATCAGAACACAAATATCGTCAAGTTGGTCCTCATCAAGCTCTACTAAAAGATGTTGTAAAGATTTACACAAGAACAATGTTCCACAAACTTCAGGATCAGTTTGACCAAGTTGTCCGCTTCATTGCAATAGAAAAAAAATATAGAAGGCAACTTTCGACAACTTACGGTGAAGTCCCATAGTAGTCATACCGAGTTATTTGAGTTATATATTAACATAGAGAAACTAACAGGTAATTATGGATGCAAGTTGTTTGAGTATGTTGGACTCCCATGTTGTCACCTCTTGAAAGTTTTCTCGAAATATGACATTCTCAAAATACCTAAAGCTTTCATTATAACTAGGAGGATGATTGGTGCAAACAAGTTTTCAAGGTCGTATGATGAAAGTCAGTTGGGAGGAGAAAACTTACGACATCCCTTACGCCATAGCCACCTATCCCTTCGTGCATCAAAATTATTCGAAAGGGCCTCGAAGATGAAAAAAAGTTTTGAATTCATAGTTTTGAAGCTATATGAGATTGAGTCCTACCTTGATAACTACGACGATTCTTTAACACAGACAGATGTATCGCAACCAAACATCTCTACTTCTTTAGCATATTTTATGATGTCTGGAACTATCATTTTAAACCCTCTCGTTATTCAAACAAAAGGACGAGTGAAGACTGATCACAAGAAAGGGGCAAGATGGAAGGGGGGGATAAAAGATGTTATTTTAAAGAAGAAGTGAACATGTAAAAGTTGTGAAGTACTTGACAACCATGACGAACGGGCATGCCCACTTCTCCAAAAGAAAATAGCGGAATCAAGTAAGTATATATTCGACACTATGCATAAACACCATATTCTCTGTGATTTCTCTATAATGTGTTTCTCATGTATTTACCCCGTATTTACAATCGAAATGAATTCCATGTAGGAGACAGTCATGGGGATTTTGTCCAGCCGTTGTAAGAGAATTCTGATAACCAAGACATCTAGGAAAACAGGAGTTGACATGACACCGATCTGTAATTGATTGTAATAAATTTATATTTGTTAATTATTATTGGCGAAGGATTGTTGTGTTCATTCCACATTAAGTTTGGTTTGATGATAGAATTTAGGACAATAACAATGCACTATTTGGAATTTAGGGATTGTGAAGCTTTATGCACCCTCAATAAATTTATAGATTATCGAAAATACAACATTAAATTGTCGGTTTATCCAATAGATCGACCATAATTTAACTATATTGTCGAGTTTGACAATATTATATACCCCTAACTCTAATTACACTTGGTAATTGTCGGGCTCGACAATGTTATAAATACATTACTCCAAATACACTATCAAAATTGCCGAACTCGACAATATTAGATATTGCAAGTAGCCATGTACACTACGAATATTGTCAAAATCGATAATATGTTATTTTTTAACTCTAAGTGCACTGCTAAAATATTCTTCACAACCAATATATATATACTTTGAGCAGTCAGAAATGAGATTCAGATATAGGCAGCAGTGAGCTAACAGAACTGTGTATACTACAAAAAATAAATCAACAAGGGGCACTTTTACAAAAAATTATATACTGTGATATACAAACAGTGAGCTAACAGAACTGTGATATAGAAAAATTGGATAACCATGTATACTACCAATAAAAGTGAGGTAGCAGAACTGTGATATATAAACATTTGGTCGACAACCCTATTTGATTGTCGACAAACCAACATCAATCATGTCCTTCACTCTATACCCCTTTGCATTGTGCTCTCTAAGTAATGCCTTGAAGGTCCTTCCTTACCCTCACATCAAAATACCTAGTCAGTTATTCTTTCACAAAAGCCGGAGGAATTTCCAAATTTGCATGATCGTAGAAAAGAGTAGAAACTGGAGGCATTGGTGCATCAAACTTTAGAAACAAACTAACGTAATGATTGTCCGCCCCTAAACCAAACCACCAGTACTTACTAGTATCCATAAGAAGATTATGGAACCTCTCCTAATTTTAAGTAGTGTTTTTCTTACGTGCCCAAAAAAAGGGTAATAATGTATATGCTTCATTGTGACTAATAAAGACCACAACCTTCTCATAATAAGTGGATAGTAAATGTGTCATATGCTTATACTCCACATGCTGATGACCAAAAGAGCACGCCTACAACAAACTTTTATGCGTCTTCTCACCGGCTGGAGTGAATTGTATACCCAATGTTTGGCTGAAGATACTCTTCCAGAATGCGGGGTCCTTGTAGAGAAATGACTTCAACGATTTTATTACATCTGGGAATCTATGTTGGCTCTGGTGCTGAATCGCGGCCGGAACCCTAAAAGTAGAATTGTTATCACTGATTTCGACGCCACGAACATCTAGAAGATACTTTGTCCACGGTTGGAATAAAACTTCTTGTAACTTTTTCTTCTTATCCATTTTCTCTCTCCTAGCAATGATAACATTTTCAAGAGTTAACCCCGTGGAAACCAAGTTTTTTTAATAATCTCCCTTGGGTCCTTGCTGTGCTATTGTGAAGAATATTTTATTATGGTCAAAAAGATCTTCAAACGTTGGGTCCCCCATGTTTCCCATCCCTTCACTCGCTAGTGCCTTCTTCAATGATTGACGTCAAACCTCCTGCAACAACTAGATATTATAGTATACACTAATTGGTGCATCACCAAAGCTTATCAATAATGATATGACATGGGGTGACATAGGTACAAGAGTTAGGAATAGGTCATACCCATTCATTGTTATTTACTTCCAAAGACTTCTTCATCTCTTTAGCATTAACCAACTTTTTACGCTGAAAAAAAAAGCTCCAACATTAGGATTAACATGGGGTGACATAGGTACAATAGTTAGGAATAGGTCATACCCATTCATTGTTATATATTTCCAAAGACTTCTTCACCGCCTCAACATTGACCAACTCCTTACGCTTAAAAAAAAACCCTCCAACATTAGGATTAACAATGAAATAAATATTCTATGAAATAAATATGGAGAAAGATGGGCTTACGAGATCGCTAGTTTCCTCTGTAAATCTCGTAACTTCTTTCTTGTACTTGGATGTCCAGTTCAGTATTTGTTCCAAAGACATAGAGGAGATGAGCATCCAATTCAGGTATTTGTGAATTGACAGTCAATTATTGTCGATTTCGACAATACTATGTTGTCTAACCAAAGACATCCAGTTCAGTTTCATAGTGGTCCACGGAGGTGTCACAATTCTCATTGACACAGGCTTGCTTCCTTTGATGAATTCCAAATATCCCAACATCATCATCTGCAGCCAAGTCAATAGTAATGGGGCAGATCGTCATCTACGAGACCGTGACAAACCACTCTAAGTATCCCTCCGTACATACTGGAGGGCCCTCTCGTACCCACACCTTGCTAGAGATGCTCTAAACATTTATGCATGAATAACATGTGTACACTTCATTGGTGGTGTCTGTAGTGTTGTTTCTCCCAACTACAATGTCTCATTACAGAGCTCATCATGAGACATCGTTAATCTTTCACCCAAATTTACATTGTTTTTAACGATCTGTAATGGAAAATTTCTTAGCTCAATTCTAATCAATCAAGAACGTTTGTGATCACCTCGTTGTTGTAGGTAATCATCCCTACTTCAACTCAACTAGTACAATTTGAATTGCAAATTTGTGATCTCTCGGATCTCATCGTAGTAGTAATTATATCGTTTTTTGATTTAATTGTAACAATTCAGTAGTTTCGAAGATTGCCATAGAAATTAGTTAACCTGTATAGCCTTCATGTTTGCGTTTGTCGGTATTGCTCTTCTTAAAGCAAGTTCTCCAGTCCTTGGGACCTTGGTATCAGGCGAATATAACACTGTTCTTGCAGTAGAAATCATCGAAGGGTTCAATTCAAGAAATAGTAGAGGAGAAGAAATTTGGACAAAAATGAGGACAACAGCAAATGCAGCTTCCAGTGATTTAATTCCATAGGAAAATGTTGAGACCAATGATGCTAATGGATCGCTATAAGTTTCTGAACTTTCCTGCAGGAGAACAATTCAACATTGGAAAATGTGTCATGATAACTTGGAGTTCATTGAAAGTTGAAGAGTGGGGTACTTTGCTAAGGATTATATGTTTTTATAATTAAGAAACTTTCTTGATGCTAAAATCTATAGAGAAAATTTAAAGAGAACGGAAGAAAAATCCAGATAAGCGAACTTGAAAGAAAAAATCCAAGAGAATTATTGAGAGAATGGGAAAATGTGGAGAGCATAGGGAAAAATAGAGAGAATTAGGAATATATGTACGAATAATTTAGAAAACGAAAATGTATAAAGGTACTCTTGACAGAAATTTTGGAGAAAATAGCACACATTCACTAAGTATCTGCCAAACTCTCACTCTTTCAATACTTCCTCTCAAAAATGAGGGTGGAGTCGAAAGATCTCAGCCTTATGGTACCAAGTTAGTAGTAGATCGCCTTAGCAACAATTTAACTCTCTCTAAGAATTCAAGGGTGGAAGGAATGTCATAGTACATGACAATTGACAAAGCTTCAAAAGAGGCAAATGATAATGAATGAGAGATCGCTACAGTAGTAAAAGCCAAAGGCCTAAGAATGAGAGTATCCTAGCTAGGGATATGGTAATGCTTTGTATAATTTAGCATTAGAGCCTCCATTGTAGTTCGAAGTATGCATCAACCGTGGTTAGTTACCACGATACGTTGTATATCCAGGGATGCGGGTATTAGAACTGGAGGTTTCATCTATAAACCAATTGGCAATAAAAGGAGTAGCCGGGATCTTATATTTTAAGGTGCAAGGCTTAATATATGCCTAATGTGGGATATATATTTCAACAGTGGGCACCGAAACATCTGGCAAGGGCAATCATAAGGTATCTCATGAGTGATAAGTACTTCAGGGCACAAACCCCCGATCGGAGACATTTTACTCAAAGCAATATGGGATGTTAAACCCCCTAATATGCAAGTTAACTAGAGCCCAATGTTAAACCCAGTGCGATGAAACAACCAAAGCTTACCATTAGTAAGGCTAAAAATTCTACATAGTCCACAATAATGAGCTAAGTAAGAAAAACTAATAAATCATTTATTATGCTTCTCATTATCGCCTCATTCGAGTGTTATGTCACTAGATTTTGATAGGTAAACCAAAATACATGCAGTGGAAATCAACAAACCTTTGAAGGAGAAATGTAACAAATTTTGAAGGGGGATATTGCGGTTGAGTCTCGCAGTCTCAATGTTCTATTCGAACGGAATGCGGAGTGACTTGTGAGGGAGATTTGTGGTGGAAATGTGGAGAAAATTATAGGGTGAAAGGAGTTTGTGTGAGAGAAAATGCTGAAAGATAATGGAAACGCCATGAAAGGAAGAGTTGAATTGCAGTGCTTTTGGCGCGTGTTACTCTCATCCGTAATTTGTAATTTATCGACAACTTTTTGCTCGCTTTTGTATGGTTGGTGAGACTTGAGAGTAGCTAATTATTGGGTACCCTAAAAGCATCTCCAACCGTGTCTGGAATTGGAGCTCAAACTTGGATTTTCAAGCTCTTATGCCAAACTTTAGGCACTCTGATTCTCACGGCCTAGTTCGGGGTCGGCACTACAGTGCCCGGAGATCAGCGGAATATGAGGCGTGCGACGTACATGTACGTGCGACCGACATGCACAAGTCTTCTTCACTGGGCGCGATGGCGCCAGTGGAATATACTCACGGATGCTAGAACGACATCCGGATAATCCTGGATACTCATGAGGGGTCATCGAATATGTATTCGGAATAGGCGGCAACGCTAAAGGTTCTCTCAATAATCCCTACAGTGTAATCACTCGTGACTGGGAACGAGGTACGAATAATATACTTGTCCTATAGTGGATCAGGGTAGCTCAATATGCCAGGTTCCAGATATATGATATAGATAAGGGAATGATGAGCATGAACTAGTTACATAGTCCATTTATAAGGGGCGGTGCGTCTCGATTGGCTCGTGGGACATAGCGGTGCCCTATTAAGTCCTACCTGGAAAAGCAACCTGCATTGCAATGCAATGTCTCCTGGCCCTTCCTAGGCCAAAGAGAACTCATGAACATCCCTTGTGGATAGCCCATGAGTGAGGGGTCCAAGATTACCAAGCTATAAAGCTTACTTTGTCATGGGGAGGTTTAGACCAATTTCCTCCTTAATATAACTACTAAGTAAATAACTAGTATCCAAAATGAAACATCATAAGTGAAGACGAAGCGTACTGGCACTTCTCTCCCCCTTAACCAATTCATTTTCAACGAAACTTGGCATGTAGCTATATTAAGGTATAAATAACATATATCCAAGGTCAGAACTCAAAACGCTCGGGTAAATTTGCTAGACGTTCGCTAGGGCGTCACACTGATAGTACTACGTAGAGCTCCCCTTTTCGAGATCAAATGCGAGCTCTTTTGTGAGCACGAAATTTTTATAAAAAAATTACGAGACAGTTATAAGAGTATCAAAAGTGCTTGAGGTAGAGAGTAGCGAATACAATAAAAAATAACTTAAAGCCACACTCCCTCTCCCCCCAATAATTATCTTTGCCACCAAGAAGATTAAAAATCTCATGCAACAAATTAAGTACAACATAATTCCTTTATAAGTTGGAAGATATTAACAAAAGATTCGAGATATGACAATGAATAAGATTTAGGATTTTTGAAAAATTAATAGTTTTGAGACTTTTTAACTTCTACTTCCTTGTCCAATACAAACTCATGCGCCCACATATTGTTTAAGTTAATCAAACACCATGCAAGATTTTACCCACTGACTGGAAGCAAATTACAATGTTTAGAGTCCGTGTGAGTTCCCTAAACTCAGTAGAACCCACACACTACTGGAGATGCTCTAAATATTCACGCGTGAATAACACGTGCACACTTCACTGGTGTTTATAGTGTTATTTCTCCCAACTACAGTGTCTCATTACAGAGCTCATCATGAGACATCGTTAATCTTTCACCCAAATTTACGTGGTTTTCAACGATCTGTAATGGCAAATTTCTTAGCTCAATTTCAATCAATCAAGAACGTTTGTGATTACCTCGTTGTTGCAGGTAATCATCCCTACTTCAACCCAACTAGTACAATTTGAATTGCAAATTTTTGATCTCTCGGATCTCATCGTAGTAGTAATTGTATCGTTTTTTGATTTAATTGTAACAATTCGATCAGTAGTTTCGAAGATAGCCATTTTGTGCGAGAAGTGATTGCATTTACATTTATAAGAATGTTTGAACACTTAAGGCTCCGCTTGGTACAGTGGAAATGTTTGCGATCGGAAATATTTTCGGCGATTTAGTCTTTTAGACAATTGCTAATCATTGGATTATGAAATGCTGAGATTTTATTTCATACATGAATACAATGGTTAGGTCACAAACAGTAGCAAGCAGGGGCCTTAAAAGGATGCACTTTAATCGATTTTAAAAATACTTTAGCCTGCGGAGGTAAACACTGAGAATTACGTCAGACATAATGTCCCCTTCAGCCATCCAATGGGTGCTTTAGTCCAATGAGAATTATAAAATATAAATTCAAGAGAATTACTCTGGGAGTCATTTGGATGAGATAGTGCAAAATTGTAATTTTGATCCAATCTGTGGATCAAAAGTTATGGCATATTGAAATTGAGACGGTAAAAAGTATTTGAAAATGAAAAGACAGTTACAATATCTGGCTTTTGCATAATATTTATCTTTTGTTTGTGTTTTTTTTTTTTTATTCTTCGATATATATATCGTACTTAGGTGAGCACTGAGATGGGACCTACTCTGATTATCACGATTTTAGATCGTACTTATCATGATTTTACAACTATTTATATTTACCAAAAATAACATTGGAGAATGAATTTTATCCTTGCATGAATTTCAACATTTTTCAAAATGTAGATCTCAAGATGAGTTCATGGCTAGAGTTATATAGGGGATAAATAGGGGTTTAAGCGGTGGTATATATGTCCTGTGACTCCTGTCTCAGATATTAGGTTGAATACTTAATTTACGGAAAAATAATATGAAAAGTATTTGGGAAAGAATTAAAGTTGTAGACTGCCCTAATATTGCTTAGCGATGCAGAAAGTTTATCACGGTAAACTATTTTAGCTGTATCTTTCTAATATTTCTCATCCAGATTACTCTAATAAATTGTGACTTGTATTGCTTTACAGTTGAAGATGTCAGCAACTTGTGGCACGTTGTTAAAAGCGGATTTGAAGAACGCTTACCATTCAAAAGAGCATGTTTGAACAACAAGACACGTAATCTTCTGTAAGTGGAGAAACTACCTGCCGAGTTTATATTAACAACAGATGCGAGACTTCGTAGCCGCTTTCCACAGGAGCAGTCTATATTCTGGTTTCGGGAACCATATGCAACTGTGGTTCTTGTTACTTGTGAGGTATGATCCTTGTAATTTCAAGTTAGTCACGTTTTTTTTTGGGCACTTATCTGGCAATTATTTTCTTGATTATATGGCAATAAATTGATTTTTATCATGACAAGACCTCGAGGAGTTCAAGACTATTCTTAAACCACGACTAAAATTAATTGTTCAAAATGATGAAAAAGAGTGGTTTATTGTATTCGTGTCAAAAGCTCATCCCAGCAACGATCAGGCCACTGAGTTAGCGAAAAAAATATACTCCAAAGTTGAAGTTGATTTTAGCTCTAAAAAGAGAGAAAGGTATGCCTGAAAATTTATATTTGCTACTCTCATGCATTAGTTGTTGTTTATGTTTGCTTACCAGGATCAGTTATACTCAATTCTTACTCGAAAATCCAGCTCTTGCATCATTTCCATGTGATTATTGAACCGACTTTCTAAGAAGAGCTATAATTTTACAATTTCGTTATGTTCACTTATTATTATTTGAATTAGATAGACTCACACCCTATTAGTTTTGCAAATAAGATGTACTCTTATTTTGACTTTAGACTTGTCTCTCATTGTCACAAAAAATTCCCCTCTAATTTTTGAAATAATATATACCTCAGATTTCACTTACAATAAAGAGATTGATAAAATTGGTGTTCTCTCTAATGGGATGCGAGAGGTAGTCTAACTAACCTTGCTTTCCCCTGACATGTTATGTTTAATTTTTCATGACATTGATGCTATGACTGTAGCTTATAGTATTGAAAGCATGGGCTCTTTATTATTCGAAGTATGTATCTATTCCTGGCATCCTTTGTTTTGTATGATTTTTTTTTTTTCTGCCAATTCTCTGCAACAAATATTTAGGTGTTGCAAACTTGATCTGCATGGACCGGACTCAAACTTCTGGGACGACTTGAATTCAAAGATCATGGAGTCCATCAGAAATACATTGGATAGACGTGTTCAGTTCTACGAGGACAAGATTCGAAAGCTCAGTGAACAACTCTTCATGCCAGTGTGGAACTTTTGTA
The DNA here is from genome assembly GCA_014058105.1 of Kingdonia uniflora. Taxonomy (NCBI): domain Eukaryota; kingdom Viridiplantae; phylum Streptophyta; class Magnoliopsida; order Ranunculales; family Circaeasteraceae; genus Kingdonia; species Kingdonia uniflora. The sequence goes on from JACGCM010002611.1 coordinate 205,068, forward strand.
ACTTCTTCATTTTGAAGGTTATTTTCTTTAGTACTATGATCTTTGTGTGTGTGTGTGTGTGTAGGGGGGGGGGGGGGGGGGGGGGGGGGGGGGCAAATTCTGACAAATAAATTTACAGCATGGCGAAAACATTAATCCCGACTACTCTCTCTCCATCTTTGGCCAAGGACCTTCAAGTAAAATATGATTAAATTTTTATGAATGTCAGGAATGAATTATACAATCCCATTCCCAAGTCCTTCCTCTGAAACACACCTCTTCCCTACCACTCACCAAGTTGTGTATCATATACCCATGGTGAAGGTATTTCCATTTTTATTCCTGAATGATTTTCCCATTTTTTCTTTTTGTAGGAAAGCTTAGCTTTTATGTTTGAGATGGCCCATCTTCATGAAGATGCATTACGAGAATACGATGAGCTGGAACTCTGCTACTTGGAGGCAGGTCTAAATGATTTTATTTTACTTTTTATGTTTGTTATGAATGTTTTTATTGCAGTTTTTTTTTACTGAAACATTTGTTGAATACCATGTTACCTTTTCTAGTTTAACTAGAGGTGCTCTTCTAACAAGGCCATAGATTAGTCCTCATTGCTTTATAAATCTTACTTTCCACGTTTGTCTTTGATGATGATCTAAAGACCTGTACATATAAAAATGTTGAGATATATAGTCCCACATTGGGTATTCAAGCCTTGCACCTAAATAATATAAGATCCCGGGGCTACTCCTCTCAAAACCAATTGGCCATGAGACATAAACCAGTACTTACCTGTCGAAGCAAGGTACATTTTAGTTTATTACGAAGAAATGTGATGTCTGGACATAAACCAGTACTTATTTACGTGATTTGGGTGAGTGAGGGCTTATGAGAGAAGTCTCAATAGCATTTCCTTCTTGAGGTTTTCTATGTATTGTGATACAAATATGTTTCTCTGATAGAAAACTTCTGCCCTCACTAACTTTTTAACCTTCATATCTTCACTCAGTTATCTACTTCTATCTTTTCGTACATCTCTATGTAGGTATCCTTATTAATTTTATAAGTCTTACTGCAGTTATTATTCAAGCAAAATCCTCATCTGGAGGTTGTTTCAAAGGGTTATTCCTTTATAATCAGCTTCTCAAAGGCATTAGCACTCCATGAAGTATGTTATACTATCCCTTATTTTTATTTTCTGCATAAGTTGTTCAAGAACTTTTTTTGATCTGGCTGTACTCAATTATCTCCTCGGAGTTCCTGGCAGAATACATTACCTTCTGTATGCGGGAAGTATGGGTGATAACTGTTTGCTTGACCTTAATTGATGCTACTGGTACTTGCTGTAATGATGGAATCCTAGCACCTGATGATGAAAAGGAGTTCTCTCGCCTTCAGGGCGATCTTTATTCATTAAGTCGCGTTAAGGTAAAACTTTTTATACCTAAGTCTGCGCAATCTGAGACCAAGGATCAAACTGTCAAACTTTTTTGATGCATCCGCAGCTAATATTGATATATAAGCCCGATAAGTTTGGCAGAGAAATCCCTGGCTCAGCAGAATGTTAATACGCGAAATATAAAACTGTTAGCATATGTATATATTTGATATATACTACGCCAGCCTTCCAAACTCGCCTACGTGCCATGCGAGCCAGACACGAAGCGTCAGTGAAGATGAGCAAGAAACCAAATGCCCTTGGTTTCACGCTAGGAGCTATTTATATGAAAAATCAAATTCTATATTACGATTTACCCGATACATCGATCCAATATATGGATTTTTTTTCTATATTTTCTACTCCTTAATTGATATCAAAAAGTATTGTTAGCATGTAATGATGTCAATGGGCAGTGCTCTATCAAGTTCCTTAATCGATGTATATCTTATGATGGTCAACAATGCCTGTAAACCAGTATTATGAGTACCATTTCAGATTTATATCAAATTTGTAACTTACATTCTATCTGGCCACCAAGTTTCTGACATATTGGTATGCTAGAGCATCATTGTGAAAAATATCTGAGGCGTAAATATGTCACTGAAACCCAATAGTTTTGCATGATAATGTGTCTCAGATAAATTGATCTTAAGGGGGTCATGATTTCTGATTCTCTAATGTTTGATTTTGTTGGTGTAATTATTTTCTGCCTGACCATTTATCCAGAGACCAAGACTCTAAATGCACTATCCATTTTTTTTCTTTTTCTTTTTGTATATTAATGTTCATATTCGTATACAAGTTTGCCAGCAGTAGGTTATTTAATGAAATATATTTATGGATTTGATCAGTTTTTGAGGCTCGCGTATTTGATTGGATTTGGAAGCGACATTGAAAGAACTCCTGGTAACAGGTTTGAATTCAACTTTGTATATCAAATCTTCTACTATTAATAACCTTTTTCTGTTGCGCAGTTTTTCCTATTTTTAGTGCATTAGGGAGGATTTAGAACGGGTAATCATGCCAGTGTATCCATAAGACATTGCCCTGCCTGAAATCTTCTTTTGTCTTGCAGTTTACCGTGCAACTGTACTATTTTGAGTTATTTTTGGATACCCGTAAATGTTTTGGGGTCTTTATTACCCACCCACCGACCTAAAGAAGAAATAAAGAATGGAAAAATCATCAGCACCACTTCTTCTACATTGGGTGGTGGTCATGAAGTACCCTAAAACAATGGCTGAAAATATCTCCAAATAACTGTTGTGCTTTTATATGCCCCGAAATACACCTTTCTCACTCTCTTTATCTTCATTTTGTTGCAGTGCGGCGTTGAGTATGCTTCCTTGGCCCAAACCATCAGTTTGGCCTTCAATGTCTCCTGATGCTTCATCTGAAGTGCTAACTAAAGAGAAGGCAAGTAAATTAATGCATTATACTGAAAATTTCTGTCACACTTAAACGGATAGAGATTAAAGACAGGGAAATGATCCTCACCAAAATTCAGGGCTTGGGTCAACTTCATGCATGCTTATAGAAAATTATTGGACACATTCAATGTCTTTATCGCCATAAACTAGTCTAAAAAACCATCATAACAAAGTAGATAGGTAGAGAGAGGTCTTTGTTCTTCATAATAAAAGGAGGTGGTCTAATATAATGACGGTGGACCAAAAAGGATAAACTATAACTGTTATATGAACATGGTGCATAAACCATACCCACGTAAGGTCTAAAAAATCAAATATACACTTACCGCCACTATCATTTATGGCTTTGCTGTATCTTAAAAATGAGCCATTATTGAAACACTGAGACTTTAAAATGCAAACTATGTTAATGTGAACTAAATATCTTGGATTTGAACTAAATTCTAACTTTTACTTGCCATTCTTCCGATGTTCTGTTTATACCACCCTTGATATTTGTCCAGTGATCTCTTACCTTTAATTGTTTAGTCCGGTCCCTATTTTCGGTTAACCCCTCCCAATTCTTATTTCTTATCATAATCAACTACCCATTTCGACTTAAAATGGAAAAGATTGCATTGAATTCAAGCAAGAGTCTAATATCAACAAACCCTTTCTTTAAATGGTTACAACAAAACCTTACACACTGACATGTATTGGGTGGCTTAACCATGTTGTGCGTAGCTAGGCTTCATCATGAACATGTTTCTTATCATGATTTCATCTGATAATACCATCCTTTTGGTACATGTTTTCACACTTTATTGTTTCTACAGATGATTCTTCAATCAAATCCCAGAACCAAACACTTCGGTATTCAAAGGAAACCATTGCCTCTAGAACCTTCAGTGCTTCTACGAGAGGCTAATCGGCGGAGGGCTTCTATTTCTGCTGGAAATATGTTTGAAATGTTTGACAGTCGTCCCAGTTTTACTGATGGGTAATGAAAAAGTAATCTTTAAACCATATACAGTTCTATTTTGTTTAAAATTTACCAATAATATTTTTCTTCTTTTTTGAAAAAATAACATTATGAATCCGTACTGTTTTGGTAGTTCTGAAGTGCTTATAATATCCATAAAACTCAAAAAGAAAGTGGAAATTAGAATTTGAGTGCCCACACAACTGTTGCACTTCGTCACTTTAAAAGGGGACGGTTTCCATTTTGAATGTCGCCCCTCAAAAAAAAAGTTGGAAAAAGTTGTTCTGGACGATAAGCGGCTGTCATGGATCGTTCTTTTCCCACACTTTTTTTCTTTCTTCTATACTATCTGCCATTTTTGTTTTGTTTCACAACTTCAGGCAGTTAACCACCTGGAGCAAAATCTATAGTTAGTTCTTCTTTATAAAACATAATGCATAAAAGCACCATTGGGAATGCCTTGCCTGATTTAATTCCTATTTTTCTTGAATACTGATAGATCTATTTTCTCTTATATTTGTTAATTTACATAGTCTTGTGATTGGTAAATGGCAGAAAAAATATCTTGAGCTAACAAAAGGCGCCGCTGATAATTATCATCATTCTTGGTGGAAACGACACGGGGCTGTTCTTGATGGTGAGATCGCAGCTGTTTACTATAGACATAGGAATTACGATTTAGCAGCAAAGTCATATGAAAAGGTCTGTGCCCTTTATGCGGGCGAAGGATGACAAGACCTATTAGCTGAAGTCCTTCCCAATTTAGCCGAGTGTCAAAAGATACTCAATGATCAAGCAGGTTATCTCTCATCTTGTGTGAGATTGCTGTCACTGGACAAAGGTCTATTTTTGACGAAGGAACGCCAGGCGTTTCAATTGGAAGTTGTTCGACTTGCACATAGCGAAATGAAGCATCCTGTGCCTTTAGATGTATCATCATTAATAACGTTCTCTGGAAATCCTGGTCCACCACTTGAGTTATGTGATAGGGATCCTGGTATACTATCTGTTACGGTTTGGAGCAGCTTTCCTGATGATATTACTCTTGACTCTCTTAGTTTCACGCTGATAGCTACATATAGTGCAGATGAAGGTGTTAAGGTATGTTTAACCTGGTCTATACCGTTTTTCCATGGTTGTGGTTCCTATAAATAGGCAATAATGTCATCTGTAACTAGGAACACCATTTCGTATTCCCCTCTCAAAATGCTCCAAAATTTCCAAATTTTTTCTATCAAAGTTTTTTCTATGGACCCCAAGATCATTTACATTTCCTCTATTAACCCAATTCTACAAAATTCACTCTCAACTTCCCACAAATTCCTCAATTTTTGTTTGTTTTTGAACACCCCAAAAATACCCCTCTAATTCCCCAAAAATCTCCTTTTCTACTAGTTTGAAAAAATCAATTACCTGTACACCCATAACAGCAACACACTGACACTGTACAATACTACATGAAAAGATTATCTTATTTAGGTTGTCTGTTCTTGCTTCCCAGAAGTTATTTTTACAAAGTTGTTTTCTTATCTGATTTTGAAGGCTATAACAAGCTCTACAGCTTCCATAATCAAGCCGGGTAGAAACACTATTATGCTTAAGGTAATAGTGTTGTTAGTAAGCGAAATATGACCGAGTAAAGAAAGCACCAACTAGATAGAAAAAGGGTAAAAAATTGCCATCGCAGAATTTCAGGATACAAAAACAATCTAATTTCTGAATTAGTTCTTCAGAAGTTTTTTTAAACACTGGGGTTATATGTAATTTTTGAGCAACTTTGGACTCTTAAGGTAAAAGCTTTGATAATAAGTTCTAGTACGCATATATATTTGTTGCATTTCTACTTAAACCTTTATTCTGCTGTATCTTTACTGACAGTTAATCCCCAGAGACAAAATATTGTTGATGGAATGAGAACGATAGCTCTGAAGCTTGAATTTGGCATATCCCACAACCAAACATTTGAAAGGCATTGCTTATTCATTTCTCTTTATCTTTAAGATTTTCATGATCTTTATGAAACTATTTGTTGGGAATAAAAGTTAACCGTATTTATAGATGCGAAAACGTTAACATTTCGTGTATGCTGCAGTCCGTTGTCCTCAAGATACTCGACTCGATCTTCTAATGTGTATCTTGACGACACTCACAGGTCACCTACCAGACGGTGTTTTCGCATCTGTAGAGACATGCAAATATCTCTGATTCTATATGCTATATTTTTGTCCCCTTGAAACACATGATCTTGATCTGCAGGACTGTGGCGGTGCATTTTACAGATCCTTTCCATGTGACTACACGTGTCGCAGATAAGTGCAACGAAGGTACTTTCCTATTACAGGTATCATATCTTCAACTCAGCTGTTAGTTCTTCTCTGTATCATGAATGCAGCCGCCTTTCAAAGATAGTTTATATGGCCTTACAAGTCTAAGGTGGTGTTTGTTTTTTAAGTTCCAACTGCCGATTTTTTTTGCTGAAAAAAAATTTAGCTTGCTTCAAGTGCTGAATTTGAAATGCTGAATATTTTTTCAGCACTTAAAAGAAGCAAAACAAACACCACCTAAGTATATACTTTTGATCTTGAACTACATTTTGATAAGTAAAAAACTGATGTATCGACCAAAAGATACAAGAAATAAAATGGCGAAATAGGCCTACAATATCACTTTCCTGTTAACTGTTAATTCTGAAACTGGGACAATTTCATAATAGTGGTGACTGTCAACCCAGAAAGGCATCTTAAAAACCGTGATATTTTCACAAATTCTTCAACTCGGCTGATTGAACTGGTGACCCTTGCACCTCTGGTGGTTTAATTTTGTGATTTAGTGCCACTGCCACCTGCTACACCAATATCATTTAATTTGTCCGCAATCATAATTTATCTCCAAGGTAGTTATGATTGCGTATAAAAAATAAAATAAAGAGTTATAACAATTAATTGACCTCTACTGACATGAAAGAGCTACTAAGCCATTTTGTTTCTGATACTCAATTCAAAATATTTTATATACTTATAAATTATTATATTATGGATCGACCCTATTAACGCTGTCAATCAACCTTGCATATTGAGCAAGTTCGGTGTGGTCCATCACCAAGTTGGGTTTGAAAACAAGGATTTGAAATTTTCTTACATCTCAAAATAACACCTAAGTCAATCAGCTGTGTATTCTAAACCCTCCTGTTATATGTCTGTTAAGGTCATACTCCACTCCCAAGTGAAGGCGACGTTGACCATATATGATGCTTGGCTGGATCTTCAATCGGGATTTGATCATATAGGAAAGGGCAATGGAAGACCAACTCCAAGCTTCTTTCCGCTTGTGATTTCTCCATTTTCTAGAGCAGGCATCTTGTTCGGCATCAGTATAGGGAGCGGGACTACTGGAGGTAAGCTAAAACTCTTACTATTTTTTTTATTATCTCTTTTTAAATTATAATATGGACTAAATTGCAAAAAAAATTCAAGGGTTTTAATAGAAAGAATTTAGTAATAATTTTTTCAATGACTTACTTATAAATGGCATTAAAAAAAAATACTATATTGTACACGAGTATTGCATTTGAAGCTTGAAATATTCTTGGCAATGTAAAATTTGTAATTGACTGTACACGTCAACCTAGCGGGTGTACACTGGGTGCAGGTGTACAGGAGAGGAGCCTAACCCGAGTGTGGTGATAGTTGCACCAGTGGCCGCATCGCTTAAGATTATACTGGGTGTGTGGTCCATAAGTTAAAGTCTCAGAGTCTCACTGTACTTGTTGCAGAGGCCTTTTGAGGGAAACAAAGTCTCACACCCAGGTGTTTAAGTGGGGGCAATATCGATGTGCGTAGAGTTGGGGTCATGACAGATGGTATTCAGAGTCGGTGAGGGTGGGGGTGACACCCTGCCAAAGCGGGTGTACTGGAGAGGCGCCTAACCCAAGTGTGGTCATGGTTGCGCTAGTGTGTATGGTCTTTAAGTGAAAATCTCACTCTACTTCTCACCGAGGCCTTTTGAGTGAAACAAAACCTCACGGAGGTAGTTGAATGGGGATAATATCGGTGCACGTAGAGGCCAAAGGGGGGTCGTGAGATTTACAAAAAATTAAAAGGGCACAATTGTTAATCAATTAGAAAAAATAAGGCAAAATGGGAGATGATTTTTGGCCATTACGTTACGCTGGCACTGTAGATGTGGCCATCACAATTAAAGTACTTCAGATATAGTTTTGCCTGATATACTGAATGTATTTGATACATATTGAATATATCATCCGAATCTACCCATGGTCCCGCTCTTCTATGTATTGACCTATTTACTGCTCTATATATTCCTATAACAACATTTTGATCCTTGCTTGTAATCTATATAAGAAGGGTACTAATCATACTAAGTATCAAACACGTGCCAATGCAATTTACTAATTGTTTCTGTTATGCTACTCTGCATTTCTAACACCTTTTCTAACACCTTGACCCATGTCGGACACTGATACATGTTTGTGTATTTCTTTTACAGATGAAGTTGAGGAATTGCATAAAGGTAGTATATTGAACATTATATATGGAATCACAGGTGATAGGACCATAGGAGCACACACCCCTGTGGTTATGGAATCTACTACCTCTGAGGTTAAGGAACAGGAGTTCCTATTCAGGAGCTCACTAGTTCTACAAAGGCCTGTGCTTGATCCCTGTCTGGCGGTTGGTTTTCTTCCACTCCCTTCAGGGGGGATTAGAGTTGGACACCTGGTTAGCATGAGATGGAGAGTTGAAAGGTTGAAGGACTTTGACAAGAATATCAGTTCCCCAGATAATGTAAGTCAATATGCCTTTTTCTTTTTTCCTCTTATCGTCTATTTATTTACTTAATTTTTTCAAACTAGCCAGTATCTGAGCATAGTGGAAAGAATAATATGTTCTTTTTGTGAATTAAAAAACTGACAGTTGGAGGTTTATTGTCAGAATTATTCTTTTTGAGGTGTCCGAAGGTTCATCTTGTTGATACTATAGATTTGTATTTTTTTTTTGTGAAACAGGATGAGGTATTATATGAAGTCGACGCAAACCAAGAAAACTGGATGATAGCTGGTAGGAAGCGAGGGCATGTTTCACTCTCCATAATGCAAGGTTTGAACTATCCACTCATAGGTTCTTGTGAAAGCAATTATTTTCTTGTAGTTTAATGCTACCAAAGACCGCTTGACGCCAATCCCATGATCAGTAACATCCAACAAGGTGTTTGTTGCAGCATTAGGGACCGTATCTCAAGAATAAGAGGTCTTAGGATTAGCTCTCTTGTAAAGCAGGAAACCTGTTAGGTTTTTTCTTGGCCTATATTCACTAATGTAGCTGCACGCACTCCCCTTATTAGAGCACCCACAACAGCTAGGTGCACCCTGATGTGGCAGGGTGAATTCTAAATCCACCCTCTTTTCCACCCAATTTGTCTCTCAGCAGCTAGGTGAATACGTGACGTGGCAAAAGCAAAATTCATCCAAGGGTGGATTGAGGGTGAATTCACGCCGCGCGGTTCTGAAGTGCGCGTAGATATATATAACCTTTAAGATTAAAACACGTGGCTCCCATCCAATGGCTCCCATTAAGCGCACTTCAGAACTGCACGTATATATATAAACCAAGCTTGCCGCGCGGTTTAAAAGTGTGTTGGGATTTGGATGGCTCATATTGAAACACGTGGACTCATCTGGGACGTCTATTTCAAGCGCGCGGTTCAGAAGTGCGCGTGGGAAATTCACCTTGGGATGGATTCACAATTGTTGTGGGGTGGATTGGATTCACCTTGAAATTCTTCCAATCCGCCATCTTAACTGCTGTGGATGCTCTTACTCGTTTTGCGCGCAACTCCGTAAGCCAACATAATAGCATATTGTTGTTGATACAAACATTAGATATTAATTTTCAAATAACAATGTGATTCCAATACTTCTATGTATATATAACATTTAAGATTTCGAAGATATTTTATTAAACATACATAATCAAGAGTTTCCAGAATGACTTTTAAAATTCTTTTGATGGCAGACTTTTTGATTTAATGTGTTAAGGGTGAACTCGAACTATGTTGGTCGGAGCTCAAGGAACGAGCTCGGAATTCGCTATGCTTGTCGAAGCTCATTGGAGCTCGTGGAACGAGCAAGAATTGAAGTGAGAGTGAAATAGATTGAAAATGAGATTTTTCAATGTTCAGATTTGGTTTTGGTACCTGGAATTCGAACTGATCAAGTTACCTGAAGATTCGAGCTGGTTATGTTAACTGAAGACTCGAACTGGTAATGTTTTAAGAAGACTCGAACTGGTTCTGTGCGAACTGCTGAAGGAGGATTCAAAGTCCGTCTGACAAGACAGATCGCCAGCTCACTGGACAAGACTGCGGAGTTGTTAGACCTTACAACTACAGCAGTGTCAGAGCATGGCGTCAACACCAACTCCAGGATATCTGGAGAGTAGGTCTGAGTCATTATGGTACGTAGGAGTTCGCCTCGAGATTTGTTCTACTTGTAATTTAGTTCTCTAATATATAAAGAGGACCTAGGTTATTTTGATGGCCATCTCTATGAGTTTAACCTTAAGAGTTAGGGTTTGAAGAGACTCCATTAGAAAGCTTTGAGAAAGCTTGAGAGATCACTGTTGTAACCTATTTGATATAGTGGATTGTTCGCTGGAGTGGTTTTTTATCCGTAAGGATTTTCCACTTCCTTCATTCGGGTAAATTACATTGTTTTTGATTTCGAATCTTTCTGGTGTTTTCGTTTTTCGTTCTTGAGCGTGGAGGATTGGGACTAGCTGCCTCTGAGATTTCCCCAACAGCTGGTATCAGAGCGAGCGTTACAGGGATTGTGTGGTGAAGAACGATGGCCGATCAGGAGAAATTGAAGAATACTAAATTCAATGGATCGAATTTTGGAGTATGGAAGATGCAGATAGAGGATTATCTCTATCAGAAGGATCTTGATTTACCACTAGGTGGGATTGAGATGAAGCCGACGGATCATGACGATGCTAAGTGGGCGCGATTAGATCGCAAAGCGCTTGGAACCGTAAGGTTAGCGCTGTCATCTCAGATCTTACACATGATCTCCAAAGTTGCGACTACGAAGGAATTGATGGAGACTTTGTCCTCTATGTACTTGGAACCGTCCGGGGCAAATAAGGTACATCTTTTGCGTCGTTTGTTTACCTTAAAGATGAAGGATAATGGTAGTGTACAAGCTCACATCAGTGAGTTCAATACCATTCAAGCTGAATTGGAATCCGTTAAAATCACGTTTACCGAGGAGGTGAGAGCGTGGGCTCTTCTAGGGCATATGCCTGAGAGCTGGGATGGGTTCATTACAGTTGTGAGTAACTCATCGGGGAAGGAAGACATCAAATTTGACACTATAGTCTCTTTGATTATGAGTGAAGAGAATAGACGTAAATCAGCAACACCCTCTTCGACATCAAGCGACAGTGCGTTGAACGTTGAGGAAAGAGGAAGGTCCTACAGAAAAGGGCCGAAATATGGAAGAGGTCGATCACAGTCAAGAGGAAAGTCTAAACCGCCTGGTGCGTGCTGGACTTGTAGGAAGAAGGGTCACTTCAGACGAGATTGCCCTTCTTCTTCGTCTAAGAAGAATGACGAGGAGAAAGATACGATGAACCTTACTGAAGAGGTCATTCTGATGAGGCTCTGTTACTTTCTTGTGACGACGTTAACGAATCATGGATAATTGATTCGGGTGCCTCTTTCCATGCTACTGCGAACTTGGGTTTTCTTTCGAATGTTGTTAAAGGCGACTATGGTACGGTCTTTCTTGCAGATAAGTCTGCTCACAACATTACTGGAAAGGGAGAGGCTAGGTTGAAGTTGCCTTCGGGGGCGACGGTTGTTTTGAAGAATGTGCGACTTGTACCCAAACTGGGGCGTAACCTTATATCGGTTAGCCAATTATCGGATGATGGTGGATATCTAAGCACCTTTGGTGATATGTTCTGGAAGATCACAAAGGGAGCTATGGTAGTAGCTCGAGGCTTGAGACTTGGGTCGTTGTATACAACGCAAGGCACAATTTCCACTATTTGTGCGACCACTCCGGGAATTTTCACATTCAAAGAAGTTCTGTGCCTCTAAGGTTGGTGAAAGAACTGAAATTTCCCTACTTTCTCTTTGAGTTGCATCTGCAACCACTAGGGGTGCAACTTTTGTCCGAATTTCCGATTTTTTCTGATTTCCAATCCGATTTTGGAATACTATTTTACAGTTCCGATTTCCGAAAATTCCATTTCCGAATTTTTCCAAAATTTTTGGATCGGAATCGGAACAGATTTTGCAGTTCCGAATTTTCCGATCTGATAATTCCAAATATATTCCGATCCGATTTATTCCGAAAAATATTCCGAATATCCATCCGATCCGATTATTCCAAAAATTTATAAGTTAAACACTTAAACTTATATCTGAACTAGGGCTCTATTCTCCACTCCTCTGCCTCCATTCTCCACTCCTCTACCTCCAAAATCTACCACCGACTCTTCACCACTGATCTCCACCACCGACTCTTCTCCACTGCCTCCACCGACTCTTCTTCTCCAAAAATCAAAATTCATCCACTACCTCCACTTCACCATCGACTCTTCTCCATTGCCTCCACTCCACTGATTAGCAGTTCACTCCTCTGGAGATCAGTTCACTTTGATTTGAAGAAAAATCTTGGGCGTACATATCCAGTATCCATCTCCACTGCCTCCATTTTGATTCAAAGAAGAATCTTTGAATCTTTGATTTTAAATCTCTACTGCCTCTGTATAGTAGTTTCATAAGTAACTCTCTCTCTCTCTCTCGTTCTCTAGGTTGACAACAATATATCACAAGTAAAACAATATCTTGATTTGGGATTGATTTCTAAATTTTTTTCCTAATTATTCCGAAAATACATTCCGAAATTATTCCGAAAATATATTCCGAATTTTTTTCCGAATTCCGAAATTTCCAAATATTCCGAATTCGGAAATATTTATGCAGTTCCGGATCGGATCGGAACAGATTTTCCAGTTCCGAAAAAAATCGGAAAAATTCCGACTAGGCTCATTTCCGATCCGATCCGATCCGAAAGCAGGCCTAGCAACCACGGATTGATTTCCCCAGTATTTAGAACCGGTACTATAATCTCTCTAACTGGGTCCTTACTTACATATCCTAGCTTCAATTATTCTTCCTTGGGTGATATTCGTTGCCACCATTGAAGAAATCCTTGAGCAGACTTTTATTGGCTTCAGCCTATTATGGGTTGATTAATATTTTTTCTAGAAATCTGATGGGATCTGCATCAATGGATTATTCGGCGGGAAGAAGCTAAAGGACATTCTTTTGGGATATATTTTGATAGGAGAAAATAATTGTTGAGTAGAAGAGGTCTGGGGGAGGGGGAGAGGAAAGGTTTTTCAGTGGAGGGAGAGAGTGGTGTTGTATGATTCCAAAGTTAGATAGATACCACCTATACTCTTATGTCGTCACCATTACACATTTGATCTGGCATGTCACTCAATGTTGACATACTTTTTTCCCCCATTTGCAGAATCATTATAAATGCTAATACAGAGACACCCGTACGAGTTTTATATTACAGAGTTCAAGCCAGAATTTCAAAATATGTTTGCTTATGAAACCTGGTTTTACTAGTGGTTTAATACTTTATCTGTTATTGCAGGTTCAAGGATTGTTATCTCAGTAATATGTGTACCACTAGTATCTGGCTATGTCCGTCCTCCTGAACTCAAAGTGCCAAATATAGGTGAAGCCAATATAAGCTGCAATCCCACTGGACCCCATCTGGTGTGTGTCTTGCCTCCAGCTCTCAGCTCTTCGTATTGCATTCCTGCATGACTCCAACAATGTCATCATTGATGTATATTTTATGTCATCGAACAAATTCCTCAAGTCCCGACGTTCATAGTTTCTACTCATTTAAATGGGTAAATCACTAACATTTTTGTAGTCACAATCTTTTCTCTTTTAGTTCTCTGTATTAACTCCAACAGGATTGTGTGGAGTCAATCTGTCGATGTAATGTTTATGTATGTTGAGAAGGTAAGCTTACGGAAGTCAGTTGTTTCTTCAAGTGTTGTACAATTTAATCTTGTAAAGCTATTGAATCCCGTCAATATAGTTGTGCTCGTAAATCTGTTTGATTAAAAGATCTAGTGGAAGTCCAGAGGAATTCTGATATATTGTTTCACAATTTCTTGTTATTAAGTACTGTTAATTGCATCAATTGTCACCAAAAAAAATATATTTTAAGCGCCCACATTGGAAATGATTAAACTTTCTACTTTAGGTGTTGTAGGCTCTCTATCCTTGCAGTTTACTACCCAAAATATTTCTACCCAATACCACAAATAGTTGAAATCTAGATGCCTTCTAATACAACCCCACCGGCTCTTTCCGTCTTTCTTTCGATGAAAAACAAAACAAAAGCAACATTCATGTTCCCAATTTGCTGTCTGTAGTTTTTAATTAAACACATTTGTAAGTTGTTAACAACCCCATTTGACTGACTTATGCTTTGTTAACATACATTGCGATATTTATATATTCCAACGTCACCCTTAATCAACGGCTAGGATAATGTCTGGGACGATATTGAAGGTTTAGATTTGAAGTATATAATTAGCTAAAATATGATGGCACCCCCTGCACTAGATTTGAAGTATAAAGTCCATAACAACATAGCATTGTTGAAAGTTTAAAACGTATCTGATAGGAAGAAACGACTTCGCATTGCATATTTTTTACGGTCTACACTGGATAGTTCAATCTTTGGTGTTTGTATCAAATGTAGAAATAAGTTTGATCTCACATGCCATAACAGCTCGGCACATATTATTTTATTCAAGGAGTGTTCACTCAGTATGTGAATAAGAGCAGAGTATATATCTCTTAATCAAAACTTGAGAAGAAAATATGGGTGTGTGTCTCCAATCCCTTTGACGTTAAAAAGCTTGCTGAAAAAATAATTGAAGCTTTTGGTGACAGTGTCCCAACCGGTACACAATGGGAAACTCTTCATCAACAGTTATGCAGGTCTATTATCCAAGGCAAGAAATTTCTTCTTGTCTTGGATGATGCGTGGACTGAGGATAAAGAGATTTGGGACCAAATAAAATGTGCCCTTGATTTTGGTGCAAAAGGAAGTCGAGTCGTAGTTACTACACGCAGTGATGTTCTTCCCCCTTTTTATGGAAGGGGGGAAGAAGGTTGGAAAGTATAGGTAAAAAAATCTCAAACAAGTGCAAAGGTGTACCTCTTTATGCGAAAACATTGGGAAGTCTCATGCCCCATAAAAGAGTGATGAAAGATTGGCAAGATGTCTTGGCAAGCGGGAATTGCCCAAGGTCAGCAAAGACGTCTTACCACCTTTCTAAGAAATTGATTAGATGTGCGATACTACACAAATAGAGGAAACAGAAAAAATTGGTGATAGGATTGTGAAAATGCTTGCTGCTTGATTTACTTAGCTTTTGGAATAGTCCATCTGATCAAGTTTTTCAGTTTCGTGCATAAATCCTGCAGTTTACCTATGCAGCAAAAATTATATTTAATTAAAAAATATGTAGTGTTTAATCAAACTCCATGGTTCTGCATCAATCCTAGTTAATTGTCTAGTTTGACATCTAACCGTTACAAGGTTTTTCTTAATACTCAGGACTTTTATGGTGTTACATCCAGAAATCACCACATTCAACGTTTCCACAAGGCTTATCACAACTCAAGGCACTCCAAACTTTGCTAATCGGGGAATGTAAATCCTTAGCGTGTATTTCCGAGGAATTGCATCATCATCTGACCTCACTTCGGAAATTGCATATCTGGCGGTGTCCTATCTTGGAAGCACGCTGCGAGAAGGACGTAGGAGAGGACTGGAGCATCATATCTCACATCCTAAACATTTACATTTATGGACGAAAATGGGATGAATTATCAGTTTCAGACGATTTACAGCCGGCTATTGTGAGGTAAAAGATTTAAGTTATTCTTTCAATTTAAACTTTTAATTTTTATGTTTTAATTAGAGCAATATATTTACCAGTCGTACTACTTCTTACAGTAACGATCATCAGTGACAGTGAGTCTCCAATTTGTCCCGTTTCATAGACTGAACCAAAACTTATCAGGTAAAACTTAAATGGACTCTTTTCATACTAGAACATTTTTATGTTCATGCTACCTCTTCGTCTGCATTTACTAACCATGTTTTATCAAATGAATATTTGCAGGAGGGACTAATTTGACTGCTGATTTGTTGTGCAATGGAAGTAGGCGACGACATTGGCATCATATCCCGCATCCCCAACTTTGAGACTACTGTTAGAGAATGATACAATGAGGGTCAATTGCATACGAAGATTCACAGAACCCTCTATTTTGTGAGGTAAAATAACTAGTTCATAAATTTTGAAACTTCTATTTAAAGTGTGGACATTCTTTGGGTTGTCTTGTAGGCCTTCGGGCTTTGTACCTCTTCGGGGCTTGTGGTTGCCTTCGGCCTTTGGATGCCCTTCGGGGCTTGGTTACTCTGTGGTTACGGATCCCTAAAACCGGCTTACCTTCCAAATTTTTTATTTTTTTTGAAACTTTGATTTAAAATGTTCCTTATTTCTTATCAATATAGGACCCTACATACTCTTATCGCAGTAACGTCTTTCTATGAGTTTGTAAGACGGACCAAAATTTAGGAGGCAAACATTGAAGTTGAACCCATTTCTGAATTTGGTTTGAGTTGCATATATGGCAATTATAGGGAAGACTGAAATCGACCATATTGTTGATTTTTGCAAGTGTATGTTTGTAAGGTGCATAATGAACACTTGAAATTGGGTTAACTGAAATGATTGTCAATTTGTATTCTTTCTTGGTTACAGGTCATACATATTCAAAAAGGTGCTGGTGTTTTGATATGCGTTTACTCATGGAATTAAGTTACGAGCTGGAAGAGATCAATGTTTTTACGGAAGCTAGAAAGCCTGATCGGCCATGGTGAAGAAGTATGTGCATCTTCTGCCTAAACTCTTTCAACTGGTAGAAGGCTCCTTGACACTTAAAATAGACACCAAAATACTGAAGTTTGCAGATCTCTGGGATGTTTATTATCGATTTTCGGGCGAAAAATATAAGCAAGTGGTGATCTTTCCTGAAGTTTGTCAGGTCTCTGATAATTAATGTTTTTCTTATTAATTTTTGCTGTACTTGAGTGTGGGGCTTATTTATTTATTTATTTATTTACTTATTCTTTCCAATCAACTAACTTGCTATAGATTACTAGATTAGATTAGGCCTCAGCCCAAACCAGCCAGATGACCCAAAGACCAAATCTATTGCAATGGGACTAGCATGTGTATTCATCCGACTCTCCGCTCCATAAGATGAGATCGTTTCTACTCGTAACGCTGGAGACTCTCCTACAAAGTACAAACCAACAACCACCAAAATTACTTCATCTCAACAGTAAAAAAAACATGGGATTGAAGGCAAAGGTAGCTCTAAAATCTCCATCAAAAGTTACTTAAGTATTCACATTTGAAAGTCTTCTTAACCACCCCATTTGATTGACTCATACTTTGCCAACATAACATACATTGCAATATTTGTAAATCCCAACGTCACCCTTAATTATTAATGTTTAGGATAAATTTAAGGTGAAGTCTACCCAAAGATATTGAAGGTCTAGATTGAAACTTGGAGGTACTTATACAATGAGCTAGGATATGATGGGTGCGCCTTGCACTAGATATATGAACAGATCAAGTCAACTCAAAAAAAAGATTTGTAATCTACTTAATTGAGGTCACAATTAGAAAGAATTGAAGATTTAAGAGCATATGCAGCAGTTGGACCACCCACAACAGTTAAGCCTAAAATCAAGGTGGATATTAGCCAACGCAGTTCTGAACTACACGGCACAATCTACGTCCCAGATTAAGCCACGTCTTAACATCAAGAATGTTCAATCCCCACACGCAGTTCTGAAATGTGTGGCAAACACACTACACGCAGTTTTGAAGTGAAGGGCAGGGGAGCCACTTAAAGTTTGATAAGTGTCATCATTCTATTGGGTTAAAGGCTACACGCAGTTTTGAACTGCGCGGGATCAATCCACCAAAAATCCACCCAGAGGGTGGAGAGACCACCCTCAAGGTGAGTTTGGGAGAGCCACGCCAACTCCTCCACCTAGATGTTGTGGGGTGAATTTGGGGTTTAGAGGGTGGATTTTTCAATCCACCTCGTTACGTCAGAATTCACCTAGCTGTTGTAGGTGCTCTTAGGTCATATGCACTTCTCATTATAAGAAAAATATATATATATTAGCATGTTGTAGTTATTTAATTTCATAACAACTATGTGACTATTGATTGTGATAGAGTTCTTGTGTATACCTTTTCTTCTTTTGCAGTATGGTTTGTGACTATCAAGTTGTAGTTTGATAGAAAATTAAGAAATTTGATTAGATGCACTTCAACTCTCTCTGTTATGTATGATACGACAACAATCTACACATTTCTCTATGGTAAAACCTTAACTCTCTCTCTCTCTCTCTCTTTTCAATAATCGGTGATCGCAACATTGTAACCATTGGGTAAATTAGTTGTCTCTGGAGGTGTCTACGAGCGTTTACTGCAAGTATCTTTGATGTGACACATCTCTCATGATCGTTTACCCACCTTATCATCTATGTTTATTTATTGTTTTGTATTTTGAGTCTTTAGCTTAAGCTCCGTTGTAGAGGTCCAATCGAAGTTATTAGCAATTTCTCAATTTAAGTAGAATTATATTTTTAATTTAAATTAGGGTTCCTAATTCTAACCCCCATTGTGTTCTATATGTCACGCCCCAAAATCCACTTTCTGAAAAAAAAATCATAATGCAAATCCTAAAGCATAACAAATCGGGCATCCCACGGATGAAACCCCACAGATGTAATATATTTCTAAAGAAATTAACTACATCTACTTATACCAAAAAAATACAGCGGAAATAACTCAATTATTGAATAAAATGAATAAAGTTCTCAACAAAATTCACTAACTACAAAATAGATTACGACAATGAAATCAAAAATAAATATCATAAATACCTTAACAACTCAACTCAGTGATCTAATGCTACCATAGAGGACACGAGAAGGTATTTCTAGATCCTCAAAGAAGCCTTTTTTGACCGTTTTAAAGTCGAAAAAATACAGATCGAGAACTATCTGAACTGATCTCTTAAAAACAAAAACAAAATGCCCTTTTTCTTAGGCTGATGGTACTTGTAATAGCCTATTTTTGTAGAGACCGAAAACAGTGTTTTACACCATAGAATTTTGAATGATATGAGAGTGGAAGTAATAGCAAGCACAAAGATTTAGCGTGGAAGACTCTTAAATGGGTAAAAAACCACGACCTCTCCTAAGGATTTGAGAAAGAGTTGTTTATAGATTGCTAACTATTACATGGGAGAGAAATATTAGAAAGGGTATCTCAGGAGCTATGTCCCGAAGGTGTGTCAGTGAAGCTCCCTCCTTCTAAACTGTAGCTCTCTGTGCCTATTTATAGGTCTTATAACATGACCGTTATTTGCTTTAATGAGGAACGTTACAATATCAAGTTTTGATAAGTTTTCGTAATGGTCGAGTAACGGCTTGAGTAACTCTTATTTCTTGTAACTAATCCATAATGTGCTATAAATGCGCCATGTGTAGCTTGACGAGGTTGAGTAAATATTTTTTATGGCTTCTTATTTGAAAATCTTTTAAAGTGGTCAGGACTGCCGATACCAAAAAGATTTTAAAATTCGGGTGATGAACTCCCGGGTTCCTAATGCGTGGGCACGCACTGGTGATGAAATCCCGTTTTGATTCACTCTTATCTAGGCGTTGTTGCAATAATTAAACATTTTATCAATCAAACAATATTTACACACTATGTACCGCGACAGGGAGGGTGCGGTGAAAAGATAATTTACCTACAGGGCAGCTTTTTTAGGGGCACGTTTGGTTACCCTAGCGAAACCGTTGGGAAGGCCTACTCAGGATCGTTTGTGAATTACGCGTTGAAACAATTTCTGACCTGAGTAGGGGTTCCGAAGCTGTACCTGCAGCAGATTACAATTTCCTCACCTTACAGAGCGTCGCTCATTAAAACTTTACATAAACATTTTCTCAATCCTTACAATACTAAAAATACATAAAAATTTAAGCTAGAAGTCTTCTTGGCTTTGTCGCATTTCTTTGATATTGGCTTTGTCATTCAATAACTTGAAAAAGTACTTTGATCAATCTCTATTTCAGCTCCCTACTTGCGATTAATCTCTACTTCACTTCCGACGAATAGTACTTTTTAGTCTCCTAAAAAGCAACAAAACAAATTATATGTCAAGAAAAGCTAGCAAATGAAAATATCCCATACAAAAAGACAAAACAGCAAGTAAACAAAACAAAATAAATAAATATATAGATAATAAAATAAAGGAGATGATGAATACAACAAACCGGTTATCCTTTGGAAGATGTCATGATGACATAGGTAATAGACGTGCAATAAAGCATAAAATATTCCATTGAAAATGACAATATAGCTAGTAAACGAAAGAGAATAAAATATTTATAAATATATTATGTAAAAAATAACAAAGGCCAATAGTAAATAAAGGAAAGGCAGATTGAGTTTGAAGTTCTCTTATAATGATCCGTGATGATGATGCTGTGATGATATAACCCCCACATGCTTCGATTATTAATTTACCCACAATAACTTTTGTCAACTTTAACCTACACACAACAAATAAAGCAACATACCTCAAACGAGAAAAAAAATAAAATAAAAATTTACTAATGTTAAACTAAAATATTTAAAACAACTTATCAAATCGATCAAAAATTTAATAAAAGAGATTTTATTTAAACTAATTGCATCCACGACAACAGCGTCATTTGATAAATTGTATCAAATCGGGTGTTATAGTATAAAAAGGGTTGTCGTTCTTTAGGGATGCATAGATCAAAATCACAATTCTATTATCAAATTAGTAAATAGAGATTATAAAGAACTTATTGATAAAGAAAATACATACAATTGATTTCCATAATTTAGATTTCCCAAGATTCTCCATAAAAATATTGATAAAAACACTTACAATTCTCTGCAAGAAAGCTACGGTTCCCAGAGAGTAAAAGATGATTCCCTCCTCTCTACAACTCTATTTCTCTTTTAACCTAACTAAAAGTCTTATTCTCACTTAACTCCTCATTTTCTGGAGATCTTTTAGCTAGGCTTGACTACTAAGTCTTCTAGCAGCTCTTGTAACCTTATCTTCACTAGGTCATCTCCAACAACATCATTTAGCTTGTAAAAGTTGGGCTTTCAGGCCGGGCTTGGTTGCAATTGTCTTATTACCTGTAACAGTCAAAGATATTTCAATTAGGCCCATTCAAACATAAAATAAGGTCCTAGATAATGTAAATTAAAGGACAAATATATGCATTTTTCATGCCTATCAAATATCGAACTTAGTATGAGTATTAGAAATAAGCCCTCACAGTACCAACATAACATTGTATTTGTACCAGTAAACTCTGTAAACTCTCCTCACCAATAATGACAATTGTGATCCAAAGTTCAGTGTCGGTTTGATTAACTTAATATGCTTATCTACGGTGTTGGTTTGATTAACTTAATATGTTTATCCATAGGGCGGAAGAAAAAAATTGTAGCGACCCGGATTTTATAGGTGTTATTAGAGTAAATTTTGTACATCAAATAGTGGGGATTTTTTTTTGTGTTAAGTAGCACCCTGTAGTACTTAATCCTAGCTCTTTTTCCCTAAACCCATTCAAACAACCACCACCGTATTTCTCCCTAACCCTCCTCCTTCTCCTCCTCCTTCAACTCTTCTTCCCTCTTTTATTTTGAAATCAGGAGAGAGGGTAGCTTAACCCCAACTCCGAATTCCTAACCTATCTCTTCTTCTTTTACAATTGTAAATCCTTTATCGATTGTTGTGGCTGGAAATTATGAGCGAGAGATCGAGAGTGATAATCGATTGTTCTAGGGTAGGATCATTGCATTGCTCTTCTTAAGCATTCAATCTTCAGGCAAGTACCATTATTGCTCGTCGTTGTTCTTGATTGAAATTGTGTATTAATTATAGTTAATATGTCATGTTTAGTAGATTATTAGTTCATATATATTTACTGTTTGCTCGTCGTAATTGTTCCGTGACTATATTACTGTGGAATTTCAGAGCTTGATATACAATCCTTTTTGGAACCCATTATAGTAGTTAGGTTAGATTTAACTTGAGCATATCAGTAAACCCAATTTAGTGAAGAGTTGCTCCTGTGGGTATTTATATGTGGGTAATTATTTAAAGTACTATAACAGTTCTTTTACACACAGTCGATGGGTTTAGTAATATATATATAAGGTGTATATATACTAAAAAAAAAAACAGATTTCTATAACATGTTTCATAATGCTTATATGTTTAAAAATGCATATTGTATATTATAGATACAGAATGTATATATGTTTATAGTAGGGCAGCCTTTGTATATATATATATATATATATACATGTATATATATATATATATATATATATATATATATATAGCTTAGGGCAGACCTTGGTTAAATGTATACTTAGAATATATATATGAGTAGTATATAAGAAAATTTGTAATGATATTAATTACATCCATATCAATAGCGTAGGTAATAGTAATTGGTACCTCGTGTTCAACCCTTTAAACTATAGATGGATAAGTTGGACTTTGATGTTAAATCAAGGGGGTACTAGCATAAGCCTATTTAAAATCATCGACTGAGACTCTACTCCTATATTTGTGAGGGTAAAAAGGTCATTAAGCTTAAGATCGCCAATCATATGATATAGTCTCATTGCCTATAGAGCAAGGACAGATAGGTTATTTTGATTGAGTGTCGGTCTCTTAAATCATTCATGCATAGGATAACTTAGAGTTAATGTACACAGTAGGGCTATGCTGTTACGGTCCTTGGGTTCGAGTCCCTAAACCAAATATGAGGTAACTGTTTCTCAGTTTTCCCGGGTTGCAAGTCCCAAAAAATTTTCCCTGTTACTTCTCGACTGCATGCTACGCGAGCATCCTGTGGGCTTAGATCCCTGAAAGTGAAAATAAAATAGGCTTTAGACCTGTATGTTGAAAATCCTTGATCACATTGATCCGGTGATTTACCCGCTAATTCCTAGCTCACTAAAAAGGAATCCGCCAATCCCTGGCTCGCCAATAAGGGATATACTTCTGTTGATGACAGAAGGGTGCGAGAGTGTGGTCCCACTGAATTAAAAATGACCCTGTGTACGTCGTCTGTTAGTTATCTCCCACACCTAATAATACTTTATAACTATTTTATAATACTAGTTGGCGCCGACGCTTAAAAACAACCTTAATAATTTAACCTCATTTCCTCAATGCATTGCATCATTTATATATAATTACAAGATATTATATCACACTAGTACTTTTTGTATAATAGATCGGTCTGTCATGTTCAGTGACCGGTAATAATTGTGCTTGCTTGACGCCCTGTGCGCTATATTTTTTTTCAGGAGGTCGAGCACGGTAGGATTTTGCTTAGTAAGGCTTGGCTATTCAGTTTCAGAATTCTTTGGAGTTCTTTGGATCGCTGAGCTGTCGTAGGGTATTTATAATAATTATTTCATATTTCATCGTCTTAGTCTAATTCTCGTATTTAGAGTTAGTAGAGAATTTTATTCATTTTAATATAATTGAGTTATTTTCCGCTGCGTTTCTTTGGTAAGTAGATGTAGTTAATTTCGTTAGAAATAATACATCTGTGGGGTTTCATCCGTATGATGTCCGACTTGTTAGGCCTTAGGATTTGCCTAATGATTTTTATCAGAAGGCGAATTTTGGGGCGTGACAAAAATAATAATAATAAAAAAGAAGAAGAGACTTACGGGTCCCAAGTCATCATTTTGGTTCTATATAAAGAACAAAACTGTGTAGAGTTCTCAAAGTTAAGAAAAGAAAAATCAAAAACACACAAAATGCTTTCAGTACTCCAATGGCTAGAGGAACAACAAATCCCATTCTCACTTGTTATTTCCCTGATTTTACTTCTTTTGTTCCTCTCCAACTGCTATAGATCAGTTCCCAAAACTAAGCTAAACCTGCCACCTTCTCCGACAAGGCTTCCTATTATAGGTAACCTCCATCAACTAGGAACTCTCCCTCATAGAAACCTCCAACATCTAGCCAAAAAACATGGTCCTCTCATGCTCATGCACTTAGGCCAGTATCCAACTCTCATCATCTCCTCCGCAGACGCAGCGCGAGAAATCATGAAAACGCAAGATCATATCTTCGCAAATAAGCCGTGTATAAGCTTCCCGGACCGCCTTTTTTATGGCAAAGATATTTCTTTTGCACCCTATGGTGAGTATTGGAGGCAAGCTAGGAAAATATGTGTATTACAACTTTTAAGTACACATAAAGTGCAATCATATCGCACCGTTAGAGAAGAGGAGACGGTGCTAATGATCAAGAAGATTAGTGAGTCTTGTTCATTGAAATTTGATTTGAGTAAAGTGTTGATGTCTTTCACTAATGATATAATATGCAGAGTTGCATTAGGGAGGAAGTATTTTGGGGATGATGAAAGTGGAGAGAGGATGAGGAAGATGCTGAAAGAGTTTTTGTATTTGCTTGGTGTTTTTAATGTTGCAGATTTTGTACCAAGGCTAAGTTGGGTCAACAATTTTAATGGATTGGAGAAGAAAGTGGAGAAGAGTTGTAGGGAGGTGGATTGCTTTCTTGAAGGTGTGATTGAAGAACATGTTTGTAAAAAACTAAGACAAGATGGTAGTGATTTTGGTGAAGATGGGGAAGATTTTGTAGATGTTTTGCTTGGGGTGACAGAGAGCTCCATTGGTATTCCTTCTCTAGAGATAGCATCAAAGCTATAGTCATGGTAATCTCTTTACCTTTCTCATCTTATTCACACTAAGAGCATCTCCTAAAGTGTCTCTCCTAAAGTGTCTCGTTATCCTTGAAATCCAAGGTGCCATTTAAGATTTCCGTCCTCCAATAGTGCTCAATGACTTTGATTTAAGTCTCCAAAAGCAATCCAAGACTCAACTTTGGTTTTTAACTTCGCGATTGGGCGCCCAAGTGTTGGGCGCCAATTTGTTTTATAATCGGGCGCCCAATTGTTTTTTTTTTTACAAAAATTCAAATCAGGCGCCTAAGACTTGGGTGCCTAATTTTATTTTATTTTTAAAAAAATTCAAATCGGGCACCCAATTTAGACTGATAAAAAAAGGAAAAAAGAAAGAAAGAAAACAACAACAACAACAGGCGCGCCTGTTTAAAAAATCCAAGTCAGGTTTTATTAGAGGAAATAGAGCTGCACTGACTTCGATTTGACTTTTTTTCAATGAAATCAGTAAGGCACTTTAGGAGATGTTCTAACATCTGGTGGCCATAGTTCGTTTTCCTTGTCATCTTATCAAAACTATTTCAAATCTCTAAATTTCCATAGATATATTGGCAATATATTTAAAACTGGTCCAAAGATAAGATATATTCACTCCTCATGATATCATTATCCATTTATTATTTTTATTTTTTTTAAACTGTTGAACAGTGAATGAAGTGTTGACTAAGAGCAAACGCAGTAGGGTGTGGGTTGAGTTGGGTTTACAAACCCACACTCAAACGTCTCCCAGCAACAAATAATTGGGTGTGAGTTGGATGACCTTGCGCTACAGGAACTCAACTGAGTGTGGGGAACTCACACTAATTTTTTTTTAAGTTTGGCGGTGTTTAGATCACCGCGCGGTGTTCTTTTTACAGCGCGGTAAAAGGAACACCGTGCGATGATCTAAGCACCTCCAAACTCAATTATTTTGATCAACACTCCCTGACAACTTCTTCTTCCCCAAACCCAATTGCGGAGCTGAGAAGATCCTCTACGCTCACCCCAAGTGGCAAACTCCAGCAACAGTAGTAATAACTTTACACTGTCGACCTCAGTGACAATTTTGCTCGAATAAAATTTGGTTCTATTCGAATAAAACTGCTCAGTGACAAATTGTGCAAAATTGCTGAAATTTATTCGAACAGACAAAATAGTCTGTTCGAATATATATTAAAAAAACTCTTTCAAAAACATAAAAACTTCACCAAATAGTCTACAAAAATGTAAAACACATCAGTGCAAATTTAATCGAGCAGACAAACAGTCAATTTCAAAAAAAACTTCAGTCAATTTCAACATTAGATAATCATGGCTAATGAACATTAAAAACATCCAAAACATCGTCTACAAATATATCGTCTACTCAAAATCATCTACATAATCAAAGCTGAGCTTCTACATCGTCTAAAAAAACATAAAAAAATGCCTATATCTACTCAGAATCATCTCTAGTACCCCGCCCCCTGCGGCTAGTACTGCCCCCTGGTTCGCAGACCAGATCCACGCTGCCTCGACCTCGCGCCACCTCCAGGTGGTAGCGGCACCACCCGTACGTCACTCCCCCTCCTCAGCTATAAGTCCTGAACGGGACAAAAAACTTTTAAAATATTTTGACAAAATAAATATGACATTAAGAAAAAATACCGCAATAAATACATAAATAAAATACTTACATAGGCATATAGCTGATGATCTATACTATAAATTTTCCTGCGGACAATAGCAAGCTCATCCTCCACCTCCTGGAGCCTCTGTGCATCCTGCGTAGACTCTACAAGGACGAGTCGCCGCATACCATGGGTCAGGTGCCACAACTCTGCACCGTAGAAGGAAGACATGGGTGCAGGTCCCTTAAGCGGGCGATGGGGAACCTCTCACGCTTCCCTGTCCACTCCATGTGCCACCCTAAGTCTGGCCCCTCTGCCTCGCCAGGCAAACTAAAGTCATAGGACAAGCAATGAATCTACGCTGGCGTAACCACCACGGGTGTAATACCAGCTCTGAGTGCAGTCGGTCCGAATAAATCTAGATTCCCCATCCTCTGGGAATCTGTCAACATGTGGCATACCTCCAAAGTTTGTTCAGCCCAGTATAAGGCGCAAGTTTCTCGCTCCTCCCCTACTACAAAATGCTCACAGTCAACGAACCCGGCCTGTCTCATCTCATGTAAAGACGCTGGACTAATATGTGGCGACATGCTAAGCGGAGGATCCAAAGAAATATACACCTCGCTAGTCACCTGTCTCCAACATCTATCCCCCTAGTAATATTCGCAGTTTCTGTTTGGTACTTGAAGTGGCATCCTTCTACGGGATAAGAGTTTTGCATTCAGTACGTTTTTTGTCTCAGACACTGCAGAATTGAACCAAGATTCCCATGTGATCGTCTCAATAGTGCGGTGATCAATATGGTATCTGTCTATAATAAACAGATTGGCTGTCTGGTCATTTGTGTTCCTCTTGTTCCCCCTCTCCCATGCTCTGAGGCGCGGATAGGCCGGGTACTTTACCTTTTCCTTGACTATAGGGTGACCAACCCCACAATACTCGTAGAACCAATACTGCATTTCGGAATAACATAAAAAATAATAAGAATTTATATTTAAGACATTTATTAGAATATATTTAATTTATAAAAGGAAAAAGTGCTAGTGTACCGGAAGAAGTTGTACAAATCCAGTGATGGCACCCCCGATCGTGACTGCGGTATCCAAACCATGATACAGAGAAGCAAGAATGGCAGAACCCCAGTCATGTTGGACAGCCGAGTCCAAATCGTTCACGGCCGCGAGATATCCAAGCGGGACGGTGTCGTTGGCCGTTTGGAACCACAAATGTCCCATTATGAATAGCATAAAAGCACGAGCAATAGTAATATTATCCTCTCTTTCAGCTACGACGGTCAAGTACGTCCTCAAATGTGTAATGTTGACGCTCCCACTCTTTACATGGTTGTAATCAATGTTGGGGAGCAATTGCCTCGCATTGGATAAAATAGACCAAGTGTCGTCATATGGCACCTGTGTCGGATATCGGCCAATGGACAATGATGCTAGCATAATAAAATTGAGAGGAGTAACCCCTATCTCCGTACAAGGGAACAAAAACGTATGTGTGGCCGGCCACCAACGCTCTGTAAGCGCCTGAATTAGCCGATTATCTGAATTGCCCAAGCATATTTCCATAAACTGCCTAAAAATATTCACCACAGCGTCCCTTACAGCTGGAATTGTGGCAATATTCTTCCACACTTTGAACACCGTAGTGAATGTGTCGTGCACACACATCGATTCCCGATTTTGTTCATTGAGGCATTTTGTCAAACATTTGATTTTTGGAAAAAACAAATTAACAATTACACTAAAACTTATCGTGAGTTCCTTTCCCGTGTAATAGATGTGACTGACTCCGTCTGGGAGTTGGGTAATGCACATCCGGGGGAAATTTTCTTGGGTTGGGTTTGGTATAGATTGGGGTTGGACATCTTCAAATTCCACCCGCTTTTTCTTACTTCCGGACCTCGAGCGAGTTACAGAACGCTCTAAATCTCTTGTTCTTCTAAACCCAGGCAGAGTACTGGGGTGTGGGTCTCCCTCTGGCATATGCATTTTAATTATGTTGGAATTCAAAGATTTTTTTACCAAGGGATTTTTGAGAGAGAGGTAGATGTAAAAATTGTGAAAATAGTCGAATTGGATGTGAGTTTTTACTTACAGTTGATGCGGCGGTGTTTAGAACCCCGCGCGGTGTTCTTTTTACCGCGCGGGGTTCTAAACTCACACTGGCTGCTGGAAGAGGTCGGGTGTGAGTTGTGAGTTTGGTGGGCCAGGGTGTCAGAACTCACACCCAAACCCACACTCGCTGCTAGAGATGCTCTAACTTCTAAATATCTCCTCCATATCATAAACATATAAGATATTTTGATATACAAATTTTTTCTTCTTAAAAGTAGTGGCAAAGGCATTAAAAGTAGTGGCATTATATAGCCAATGTTTTTAATATGTCGGTTTGGGAAATTTGCAACATATCTTGAAGAGGTAAATTTTGATCAAAACATAGTTAATTATTTGAGGATATCGCCTGGTAACAAAGGTGCGAAATGATTCTCACTCATGCTAACAAAGTATTTGATTTGAAGGATATGTTTGAAGCTGGAACTGATTCTGTATTTAAAGCCATAGAATGGGCAATGGCAGAGCTCATTCGACATCCGCATATCATGAAAGAGGTTCAAGAGGAGATAAGGGAGATAATAAAATTCAAGCCCAAAGTCGAAGAGAACGATTTACACAAAATACAACACTCCTTACAACTGGTGATCAAGGAAACACTACGACTACACCCACCCACTTCACTATTTACCCCGCGGGAATCACTTGAAAATACGAAAATACAAGGCTACGATATTCACGCAAAAACTCGAGTTATCATCAATGCCTGGGCCATTGGAAGAGACCCCGTATCGTGGGAAGACCCCGAAGAGTTCTGGCCTAAGAGGTTCTTGAACAGTACTATTGATTATAAAGGTCATGATTTCGAGTTGATCCCATTTGGAGCAGGAAGGAGAGGGTGTCCAGGGATAATGCTTGCTATCGCTACTGTTGAACTAGCGTTGGCTAATCTATTATACCAATTCGACTGGAGTTTGCCCGATGGATTAAGTGGGCAGAAATTAGACATGAGCGAAATCTTTGGAGTTACAACTAATAAGAAAGATCCTCTTGTTGTTATCGCAACGCCCCACGAACGCATTATTTGTAAGATTTAAGTTGGGTTTAAGTATAATTTTGTGATACATTAAGGTTTATCTTTTCTTTGCTTAGGAATACCATGCTAGTACTACTGCTAAACGGGGGAGACCGACGCGATGCTTTTTTGAAAGCCACAAAGGCGTGCCTTCGGCACTACACCTCTTTAGTTGTGTGCCCCAAAAAAGACTTGTATAAAATTGTCAATAAGTAAAACATTGTTTCGAAACTCATTTAATTTCACACGAAAATTTACAATTAGTAGATTTTACAAAAACTTGGCAGCACTTCCTCAGTTTTATAAGACTATAAAACCACCTGCAAACCACCTATAAATAATTTAATTACAATTTGACGAAACTTTTTCAAGAAAACAACAACTTGATCTCTAAAAGTTTCATTGCAATCACCAATTAATTGTGGGCATGTTCATAGCTTCTTCTACAATTATATTTGAGGGTTCAAGTGCTTTACAAAAATACATTTTCTTTTCTTTTCTAGAACTGCTCTTAAGCATATCCTGCTAGTTTGTGGGATAACACATCTTCATATGCAAGCTAGACCACGCATTGTCCATGAGTATGGAGTTCACGGCATCCGTGGGACGAAACTGATCCCACCACAAATGATTTGATGCATTACGACAAGCTAACTCCGGAGAAATACACATCACCCGGCCTTTGTAAGGACCAAATCCACAACAAGCATCAGTTGTGACCTCAAAACCTGCATTTAAAATTGTGTAAACTCATTTACATTGAATCACAAGGAATACGTTATATCTTCTACTGAACAGAGATATTATAAAATTTATCTCACCGTAATTTTGACGATTTTTCATGATTTCCATTGAGGCTTTGAAAGCATCGCATAAAATGAAGTCGGCATCGGCAAGTTATTAATTTAGTTCTTGAACCATGTATCTCATGGCGAACTTGATGTCGTTTATCTCTTTGACACACTCCCCATTCTTGCTCTGGTATTGCCATAAGTAGTGAGGGGTGCAACCAATTGGAACCAATTAACCCCATCACTATTACTTTCCGCACATTAGCATTGTACAAATTTTGCAAAACATAAACCACAATTATCCAATAATTAGATGTTTGGTGAACGCAAAACCTGAGGACTCCTATCCCGAGAGTCAGATTTCAGGAATTTTAGAACACCTTGAAACTATGTACCCGACAAATTGTAGGAGCTTTTACAGAAATGTACCTTGAGCTCTTGTTTTACTGTTGTTGCTAAGAGCTGATTGAAAGTCCATGGGAGGTACAAAGGGATTTTTATGGTGTAAAATTTATTAATAAAACCGTTGTAGAG
The DNA here is from genome assembly GCA_014058105.1 of Kingdonia uniflora. Taxonomy (NCBI): domain Eukaryota; kingdom Viridiplantae; phylum Streptophyta; class Magnoliopsida; order Ranunculales; family Circaeasteraceae; genus Kingdonia; species Kingdonia uniflora. The sequence continues at coordinate 235,959 of JACGCM010002611.1, forward strand.
GAATTTCTCTGCTAACCATCCTTCCATAAATGCAAACATGGGCTGACTAATTACCTGCAGTAAGTAGAGAATAGAATGTTAGAGAAGTCATTTCAGTAATGGCAGCGAAGAAAGGGAGATATAAAGGAGACTAGAAAAACTGAAATGACTAAGTGAGTATTATGAAATAACCTGATATCCTCCCACTAGAAAAACAACAATGCAAGCGTTGGCAAAGTCGAGAAGCCAAAATGGTTCATAGAATCCAAACCCTGCGAAAAGATTTCCCGGTATAGCCGCATATACAATGCATCCACAACAGATATAAAAGAAGGTGGTAACTGATATAGCAATGATTGATGCTTTCTTCATGGTCCGGTTTTCTGCTGGTGTTGATTTCAGTGTGTCCATCAAAGAATCAGTTTCACGTTTAGATATATTAAGAACTGTCCATGTTTCAGCTTCAGTTAACATCCGAAGTTAATTAAAAACATCCTTCCTTAATCAAAAATGATAAGGATCGTTATAAAATAAATAAGTCCACATAAATGATAAATGATAAGGATCACATAAATGATGTTATTAACATTAACAAGTCCACATAAATGATAAGGATCATTATAAAATAAATAATGTACCTCATTAAGCTTGATGTATCGTTTGAAGAGACATTTATTCTAATCGTCTCTCCTCTAATAGCCGTGCATTTAGCCCCGCACACGTGTTAATTTTTTGTAGTCGGTCGAAGCTGAACATTGGGAAAAAAGCAAGGTCGGATAACTTCCTTGTGCGAGATAGTGCTACAAACGTCAAGCCGAGGCTTTCTTTATCGCCGATATCAATGATAGCTCGATCGAGTGTGAGACCTTGACTTTTATGTACAGTTATTGTCCAACATAAGAGCAAAGGAATCTGCGTCCATTGATACGAGGTACCAGAAAAAGTTTTCCAGTTTACAGTTTGTGGTGGGATAGGAATGATATTCGTGTCCTCCCGAAAGCTTTTTCCGCTGAAATTGTTAAAGTCCGCCATAACTGCAAGGGGCAAGTCATTTGGCGGTTTCGGGGACGATGAGTAAACACTGTCCACAACAGTACCCACCGCACCATTAACAAGTCCATACCGTGTTGCGAGGTTTGAGCGTAGCATCACAAGAGCACCAACATATATATAAAGTTTTTTCTCAAGTCCCTTGGCATCATCAAAAGAAGCTGAAGATGCAGTTGCACAATTATCGACTGAGGGCAAGCGAGCGACAGGTCTTCTAGTTTTAACCAAACGGGCGAGGTTGTATTCATTGGCGGCTGCCTTTTTAGGAAATAGGCGAAGAACATTTTTGAAGATTTTATTTTCTTTGGCAGAGAGCATCGACCAGTCTCTAGTTAGAAAGAGCTTCTAATCCTCCATGGTAGATGTTCCATTACTGAGTCTTCCTAATGCTTCACGGAAAGGTGTTTGCTCAATACCTGCTTGGCGAAAGAAATGTGACAGCCGGACACATTTTTCAAATCCAGTATAGGCAATTCCACCGCTTACTTGCATCTGGCTCCCATTTTTAGCGTACAATGGGCTATCAAAAACAGGAGGTAGTTGGCGCATATCACCCACTAAGACAATAGACACATCACCAAAGGGCTCATCGACTGAAAAAATATCTCTGCATCGCAAGTCGACATTCGAAAGCATTGCTTTACCAAGCATACTGTACTTGTCAATGATAATCAGTTTGGTTTCCTTGAAGTCATCTTGCATCCGCCGACATTGTTCCCCAGTAATATGTTGGTAAGGGTGAGAAGGCCTTCGTTCGAGAGAAATGGCAGTTCATGATGGATGGTTGCCTCTCCAATATTAAAGGCAGGAACTCCGGAGCCATTACTTGAACCAAATTTCTTGTTCTAAAATGTTCAGTAGTTGAACGAACAATAGCATTGATAAGAGTTGATTTGTCAGTGCCTACTCCTCCACAAATAATCATCCTTATGGACCTTCCACATTCAAGTTCTTTTAGAACTAAATTGTGTGCCAAACATTGTTCAGTAGACATTTGTTGCAGTGGAATAACAAGTGGATTGCTTAAGGGTTCATCAGTTGACTCATGAGTACCTCTAAGATTGTGGTGGATGAACTTTCTTTCAACATCAATGTTAGGATACCGATCCAGTACTTCTCCCCAATTGTGTGTGGTATCAAAGTCTCTCATGCCCAACTCTATTTCCTCGCCCGGTACATATGATGGCCCCATTGCAGCAGCCATCATCCATTCTTCCAGTTGATTTTCCTCCACTACGAGATCAACCCCAATTTCATCTTCGAGGACGTCATCAATAGGATTGGGTAACGTGACAGGCTATCCAAACCCCAAGTCATCGTATCGATCTACCCAAGTTTCAAAACCCCCCTTTGCTTCATTTAGGCTTCGGTAATGGTGTCTAAGTATTACATGTTGTTTACAGAATGCTTCCCACTTCTTACCATTACGTGGGATTTCACCATCGATCTCTGGAACTATTCTAACAACCGCTTCAAGCCGATATGTATGCCAACCTTTTTTAGTGAAGTAGTGCCTCTTGGCCATATCCAGTAGTGAAGTAGTCTCATAATTCGATGGATGATTCATATATCTAAACAGAAAGCTCGGGTCTATTTCATCATTCCCTTCAGGATTGTTAGACTGCCTAAGTCTTACAGTAGATGCCAACATGTTTTTGTCACTCACATTCATCAGGACCATTTTCCTTGAAGAACGTGATAGAGGGTAGTCCATCTACAAATGAAAAACTTTTTGTGCTGAAACGTCTCTCTCCGTTACAGTTTTCATCAACAACCTCTTGATCACCGATTTAGCAGTTTGACATGGCCGACGAATATCCTCGACTATATCTCAAAGAGTATCTGTAAAGGTCTTAGAGGTTGGTTCTGATTTCGTCACATATTTTCCAATATAATTGGCAACGGCTTGTACAGAGAGTACTGGGGACCAATCAATGTTAGCTTGCCATACCTGAAGAATGTCTCAATTATGTAAACAAACCAAAGGATCATTTCTCTTTCCGAGAAAATGGTACATCTTACTGTTAGGAGGTTCCTCCACGATTTGAGATTCTGGAAGAAGGTCATGCGGGAATCTGTATCGACATACCAATTGTTTGTTTACTTTGTGAACGTATTATAAACAATGAGCTCCACATCTCGAGTGGATTCCTACACAATGGACCAAGTCAATGTAATCGTTATGATCAACAGTAAGATCGGCTTCAGGCGGGATATCTCGTGCACATGGATGCTCATGCATTTTTAGCGATTCACTAAGACAAGGGTTTGTAGTGCACAGTGTACACAATACGGTCAAAATATTCCGCGATTCTTCTGTTGTCAACTTTATTTATTCCAACACCAGTCAAGTCAGGAGCACCATTCAACCACAAAAAACCATGTTTATGCCCACTTCCCCAATTTTGCCATTCAAAATGGAATCAATAATCTTTTACGGAGAACTCAGGGGTTAAAAAATCAACAAAAAACTGAGCCACCCGCTCTTGGAAAAACCACGAAGCAACCAAAGGATTGTCGTTTAGTAGTTGAGCTCTTTTCTGTCTCTGTTCGACATAACTCATATTCTGCAGCTCGTTATTTGGGTCCAACAACCGCATTAGCTCAGGCCATTGCATGTCAACTGCACTTAACGTGAAGAAGATTGTAGATGCCCCCAATTGCTTAACCATAGCTATAAGTTCTTTCAACTTTGCAAACTAATAGGAACGGGTCCCCCGAATACCCTTTGCATAATACGATACTTGTTACGCTAACTGTTTGTTTTCAGAAGAAATCATTTCTTTGATTTCTTGTATAGAGAGGTTACCATCTTCTGGATTTTTCCATACAAAAACATGGCCAATTTGAAGTGCACGCCATCTCGAAAGAGAGTTGTAAGCAAAATATCAAAATCGAGAATCTTTAGCAAACCGTCCGTCAACGTATTTCATAAGGTATTGAAAGTAATCACATGCAGTTATTTCTCTTGGGCGTGCTTATCTTAAGTATGCATTTCCATAAGGAAAGAGAGCGGGAAACACCATTGCAATGTAACCCGGAGTATTAAACTCGTTAATTACGTTGGTTGCAAAAGGCATATTCACCATAATTTGATTTACTTCTGTAGCTTCAAGAACAGCTTCAATGCATACCTATCGACAATATAAATTTTTTTGGATTAATCTTTGCCTAATTGTATAAATAATAAAGCTTTTTCCCGTGATAAAAGAGATTTAAACCAACTAATCAGTGTTAAATTTGAAAAATGGAAAAAAATAATCATTAAAACACGTAACTCGATTAAAAAACATTACCTGCTGGTTAGGTTGTATCGGGTTTGCGATGGTTCCAGCAGATTCAAATTCGTCGAGGTGAATAATATCTTTTACAAACTGCTGGTCAGGTTGTAGTAGTAGCTGTTGGTCTTTGGCATATGCTTGGCATTAGCATGGGACACCAAAATAACGTTATAATGGCTCATTGGCATTGTGAAATTCTGTTGAGTAATATTGTGAAGAGATTGAGATACACGACTCTCAGTTGTTGATGGGTATCTATCGTCAATTTTTCAAGACGGTAGAGTGATCATGGATACCCAGCAGCAGTAGAAGGCCATATCTTCTGGGCAAGCAACTGCAGCTTCTACGGTCATTGATGCTACTGTAATAATAGCAGAATCGTTGGAAATGTAACTGATCGGGTGCGTGAGTAAAGAAACAAACGCGACGACGACAGCTAGTTCCATCTTTACAAGGCTGAGCACGATATCGAGCACGGTGTAACCAACGCTTATGATATTAAATTCCATTGCAATTTCATTGGGGCTTCACGAACTGCAGAAACAATTTGATCTATCTTCACAAACTGTGGATGTAAAAATAATTTGGCTTAGCTTCACGAACTGCTGTTGTAAAGGCAGTTCGACTTAGCTTCACGAACTGCTGCTGTAGAGATAGTTAGACTTATCTTTACGAACTGTTGTTGTAAAGACAGTTCGACTTCGGTTTACGAACTGCTGCGGTAGAGATAATTCGACCCATTTGTTCATAGCAAAGCTCAAAAAAAAAATTGAGCTCGAGAAAAGTTTAGCTCGAATTATGAAATGAACTACTTCATACTTCGCTTTCGAAGAGATTCCAGACCTCCCAAGCTTCAGAATCGTCTTGATTGTAAATACACAGACAAAGATGGGATATTCACAGAGTGAGCAAAGGTACACACCCGAGCAGATTGTAGATCTAGCTTCGAGCAGATTGGATATTGGGTTGCGGTTGTTCTGTTTCTCTGATCATTCGACTTAGCTTTTCGAACTGAAAAAATCATCGCACCCTCGCGAACTGTCGGTGGTGAATAAACTCGAACTCTTGCAACCTGTAAATTGCATTTGTATTCCTCGAACTGTTGATGATGAACTAATTCGAACTGCAAAAATCAATTCGATGATGTACGTAAATATCAAGTCGTTGATGTTGAGCGTTATTGGCCTCTCAACTGTATATATGAGATATCTTGGTTTGATTCCCAAATCAGCATGGAGATGTGGAGGCCGACGGGGACTGCTTGTTCACGGCAATAACATAATCCTTGTGTATCTTCAATAGCACCCCTTGTATTAGGTTGCAGAATTTGAAAATCTTGAATCTGGTTTGAAGCCACTGTTAGAGCTCGAAAAGGGTTTGTTGACAAAGAAAATGACGAGAGAGAGGAGGTGAAGTGGATCTGTGGCTCTCGCGAATCACCATATAAAATATGAATATTGGAAAAGACAGAAACATTAACTTTAACTCGGGTCTTAGTTTGGAAAGTAACACTAAGCACAAAGATTTAGCGTGGAAAACCCTGTAATGGGTAAAAAGCCACGACATCTACTAAGGATTTGAGAAAGAGTTGTTTATAGATTGCTAACTATTATATGGGAGAGAGATATTAGAAAGGGTCTCTCAGAAGCTATGTCCCGAAGGTGTGTTAGTGAAGCTCCATCTCCTTAAACTGTAGCTCTCTGTGCCTATTTATAGGTCTTATAACATGACCGTTATTTGCTTTAATGAGGAACATTACAATATCAAGTTTTGATGAGTCTTCATAATGGTCGAGTAACGGCTTGAGTAACTCTTATTCCTTGTAACTGCTCCATAATGTGTCATAAATGCGTCACGTGTACCTTGACGAGGTCGAGTAAATGTGTGATGGTCGTATACTGAAGCCTGAGCTTCAGATTCGGCACTGACCCTTACATCCAATCGAGTTGTAGCAGTTCGAAGTTACTTTTGGTATTCGAAGTAGTATAGTTGTTTCAGTTCAAAGTTACTGTAGCAGTTCGAAGTTACTGTAACAGTTCAAAGTTAATGTAGATGTTAATGTTCAAAGTACTGTAGCGATTACTATTCAAAGTACTGTAGTTGTAGCAGTTCGAAGTTACTGTAGCAGTTCAAAGTTAATGTAGTTGTTACTGTTCAAAGTAATATAGCGGTTACTATTCAAAGAATTGTAGTTGTATCAGTTCGAAGTTACTGTAGCACTCCGAATATTAGAAATAAGTCACCACATTTGCCCTGGGGTATGATTTAGAATGTATGATAGTATGTCTCGAGCACAGGCCAAAGCGCCTGTAATGAGATGTATTAAATATAACATAGTTGTATGGTGCGTCTCTGCCAGATCGAATTGATTGACTCAATAAGCGGCCCTCGGAGAGCGAGTACATTTGAATAGCTATGAAGTTGATCTCAGTGACAGATCAAATTGAGCATATCAATAAGCGACCGTAATGAGATATTTATGAATATTGAATAGCTGTATAGTGCGTCTCTGCCAGATCGAATTGATTAACTCAATAAGCGACCCTCGGAGAGTGAATTTATTTGAATAACTATGATATAGGTCTCAGTCACAGGTCAAATTGAGCGTATCAATAAGCGATCGTACTGAGACATCTTTGAATATTAAATAGTTGTATGGCGCATCTATGCCAGATCGAATTGATTAACTCAATAAGCGAGAGAGCGAATTTATTTGAATAACTATGATGTAGGTCTCAGTCACAGGTCGAATTGAGCGAATCAATAAGCGACCGTAATGAGATATATTGAATGTTGAATGTTAAATGTAAGTTGGACTGGTTGAACCAATAACCAACTTGTAGAATGTGATCTGTTTGGTCGAATTGGACGATCCAATAGTCGACCTGTAAGATGTCGGGACAAACCCGACCTCAGCTTCAGATGCAAATGTTCAAACTCAACTTCAAGACTCGAGATCAAACAACTTAACTCATACTCGGGGCGAGCCCGACCAACATCTTACAGGCCGACTATTGGATCGTCCAATTTGACCAAACAGAACACATTCTACAAGTTGGTTATTGGTTCAACCATTCCAACCTACATTCAACATTCAACATTCAATATATCTCATTACGGTCGCTTATTGATACGCTTAATTCGACCTGTGTCCTAGACCTACATCATAGTTGTTCAAATAAATTCGCTCTCCGAGGGTCACTTATTGAGTTAATCAATTCGATCTGGCAGAGATGCGCCATACAACTATTCAATATTCAAAAATGTCTCAGTACGGTCGCTTATTGATACGCTCAATTCGACCTGTGACTGAGACCTACATCATAGCTATTCAAATAAATTTGCTCTCTGAGGGTCGCTCATTGAGTCAATCAATTCGATCTGGCAGAGATGCACTATACAACTATTCAATATTCAAAGATATCTCATTACGGTCGCTTATTGATATGCTCAATTCGATCTGTCACTGAGATCAACTTCATAGCTATTCAAATATACTCGCTCTCCGAGGGTAGCTTATTGAGTCAATCAATTCGATCTGGCAGAGACGCACCATACAACTATGTTATATTCAATACATCTCATTACAGTCGTTTTGGCCTGTGCTCGAGACATACTATCATACATTCTAAATCATACCCCAGGGCAAATGTGGTGACTTATTTCCAATACTCGGCCTGCTACAATAACTTCGAACTGATACAGCTACAATTCTTTGAATAGTAACCGCTATATTACTTTGAACAGTAACAACTACATTAACTTTGAACTGCTACAGTAACTTCGAACTGCTACAACTATAGTACTTTGAATAGTAATCGCTACAGTAGTTTGAACATTAACATCTACATTAACTTTGAAATGTTACAGTAACTTCGAACTGCTACAGTAACTTTGAACTGAAACAACTATACTACTTCGAATACCAACAGTAACTTCGAACTGCTACAGCTCGATTGGATGTAAGGGTCAGTGCCGAATCTCAAGCTCATGCTTTAGTATACGACCATCACACATTTTCTCGACCTCGTCAAGGTACACGTGACGCATTTATGACACACTATGGAGCAGTTACAAGGAATAAGAGTTACTCAAGCCGTTACTCGACCATTATGAAGACTCATCAAAACTTGATATTGTAACGTTCCTCATTAAAGCAAATAACGGTCATGTTATAAGACCTATAAATAGGCACAGAGAGCTACAGTTTAAGGAGATGGAGCTTCACTGACACACCTTCGGGACATAGCTTCTGAGAGACCCTTTCTAATATCTCTCCCCCATGTAATAATTAACAATCTATAAACAACTCTTTCTCAAATCCTCAGGAGATGTCGTGGCAGAGACGCACCATACAACTATGTCATATTTAATTCATCTTATTACAGTCGCTTCGGCCTGTGCTCGAGACATACTATCATACATTATAAATCATGCATACCATCATACATTCTAAATCATGTATACTATCATACATTCTACTACATTCGAACAGTTGGCTATTGGTTCAACTAATCCAACCATACAGTCTACATATTCAAAGATCGAAGATTTGTCTCAACCAACATCACTCGCCCCTGATGCTTCTCGTGCTATTGGCTGAGACGGGGCGATTGTGAAGGCTTATTTCCAATACTTAACCTAAACCCAGATATCGACCTTCAGCTCGATTAGATGTAAGGGTCAGTGTCGAATCTCAAGCTCAGGCCTCAGTATACGACCATCACACATTTTCTCGACCTCGTCAAGGTACACGTGACGCATTTATGACACATTATAGAGCAGTTACAAGAAATAAGAGTTACTCAAGCCGTTACTCGACCATTATGAAGACTCATCAAAACTTGATATTGCAACGTTCCTCATTAAAACAAATAACGGTCATGTTATAAGACCTATAAATAGGCATAAAGAGCTACAGTTTAGAAGGAGGGAGTTTTACTGACACACCTTCGGGACATAGCTTCTGAGAGACCCTTTCTAATATCTCTCTCCCATGTAATAGTTAGCAATTTATAAACAACTATTTCTCAAATCCTCAAGAGATGTCGTAGTTTTTTACCCATTCAAGGGTTTTCGACGCTAAATTTTTGTGTTTGCTATTACTTTCACTCTCATATCATTCAAAATTCTATGGTGTAAAGTACTGTTTTCGGTCTCTACGAAAATAGGCTATTACAGTACTCAGTTGCTTATGTTGTATCTGCAGAGTTATGAATTTTCTGGGGGATTGGCCTAGCTCACGATCTTGGTATCAACAACTTACATGCTGTTGGGGAGTACCCAAGGGTCGTGAATCCTTGGATTTACTTCGCCTCACGCTATCGCAAAATAGAGGTGTCTAAGGAGCATTTATTAGAATAGTGAACATATGCACGGTTACACAAGTAAATGACATATTATAGAGGTCTATCTGAAGTATACTGTACGTCCATGTTTTCGCACTTATCCTTAATCTTTGAACCAAATAGGTTACAAAAAAGTCTCATCTAAAACAAGCTTCCTCCAAGGATTTTTAATAATGTTATCTCTAAGTCTCTAACTTGAGTTTCTTTTGAGTTTTGTTTAAGCTTAGGTGAGTCCCTCATGTACTATGTTTACACTCTCGTTCACTACTTTGGCTCTTTAATCTCATTGTGCCAGAGTGAACTCTATGCTCAGTGAGATTAACTCAGAGTCAGACATTCACGAGTCATTCTCGACAAATTAGATGCTTCTTCCTCCCGTGGTTAGTGAAATGATTCAAAGCACTGTTAAGGGGATTGCAAGTAAGCGGGAGTTGGCTTTTGGTTGCTGGGTTCAGTTTGCTCAATTTTCTATATTTTGTTGTTTGTTGCCGTGTATCTGGGATTCGCCATGAAGTAGGTAGGGTATCTGATACGAAGAAAAGGACTTGAAAATGTCCACCTGTTGTTGAAAGCTTAGAGATTTTCATGAAGTTCTCGGACTTAATACTAGACTGTTAAGGGTGTTTGGTTGCTGAATACGGAGTGAAGTGTTAGATAAGTAGGGATGGAGGTTCTTGCAAGTCTTTAATTGTATTTTCAGCCATAGTTACCTATGTTCAAGTGGAGAATTGTTGTGAATATCTTCGAAGTTGAGACCTCGTTGTTGTTTAGAGCATCCACAGCAGTTGGGTGGATGAATTTGCCCAAAAGCAGGGTGAATCCAATTCACCCCAAATCCACCCACTGTAGTTGTGTAAAAAAACCAATGTGAATTTGCCAAACGCAGTTCTGAACTGTGCGGCAAGTTCATGCCAATAGAAAAATGACACGTGTTTTAATCTTGAACGTTGTGTCTACGTGCAGTTCTGAAGTGCGTGCAATGGGAGTCACTGGATTGTTGACACCTGTTTACACACAGTTTTGAAGTGAGTGCAATGGGAGTCACTAGATTGTTTGCACGTATTCTAATCTTACTGGCTCATTGACTACGCGCCCTTCTAAACCGTGCCGCATGAATTCACCAAAAATCCACCTAGAGGGTAGATTTTTTTTGCCACGTCACCGATTCACCTAGCTGCTGGGAACCATTTAGGGTGGTTTAAAATTCACCCTGCCACGTCAGGGTGTACCTAGCTGCTGTGGATGCTCTTATGGTTTTAGACTTTTAGCCTTTTAGGTGATATATTGCGATATGTGCGTCTTTGTTCGAAGATCTTGTAAAATTGGTATATGTCACGAATTTGTTGCATTTGGTACGTGATAGAACACATGGATAATAATACATCAATAGAGGTGAAACAAGTTACGTCGGCGAAACAGGAGATCAATGTTTTCGTGTACAATATCTCTGGTTAAAATCTTTCATGCTCGCCTGAAAAAAAAAAAAAAAACATAATAAAGATTCAAAAGTTCCGCGCGGTGATTAAACGAGTTTAAGACATCATTTGACGAGGAACAAGAACTGAAATCCAGTTTTAATTTTCCGGGAAAGTTGAGTAGCCCATATCCAAAATTGCCTTTCTATTGGGCACATATAACTCTCGGGTCGGGTGAGACCTGGATCCGATGTTACTCGCTATAACCAAAATTGCCTTTCTATTTAAGTAATCAGTTCTGTTCAGTTTTACGGTCGTTTTCGGAGAATACGTTTAAGAAGAGTCTCAGTTCAAGGCTTACCCAACGGTAGCAGTTCTCTGCCACTAATCACTTTAGGATGTTGAGGCGATTCATTGCCTTCTGGTTGGGTATAGGGGAAAAGAAACTCTGGTTATCACGACTTTTAGGCTGTTATAAAGATTGCTTTTATTGAATTAATCACATCCCTTGAAGAATTTTGGAATATCCTAATTGACTCAAGAGACTTTCTGGTCGTTTTTAGAGAGACATTCTGATGGTTATCCGCTGGAAATACAATCTGAAACTTCTAGAGTGACTTTTTTTCCCTCGAGGAGGTTATGTGCGTACTTACTGTTCTTTTAGTTATCCAACAGGTTATTTCTTTCCAGTTGGAGAAATCCGTAACATGCAACGGGTTAGGCAAAAACCTCGACCTCTATATAAATGAAAATAAATTTCAACCTAGGGTATCTACAGCCTTTAGCATCTTCTTCAATGATTTTTTGGAGTGACTCAGGGTAAAATGGTGTAAATATGCACTATATGAATTACAGGATGGTGCGAAGCTAAGAAGTCAGCTGCATTATTCCCTTGTCTTCATGAATGAGAATATATACTTTTCCATGGTGGAGATTTCTTGTAATTAAGGATACGAATAGCATGTAGGGAATCTGAAATGACCCAAGTCTGTTCAGCAGGTACTCCTGATAACAGTCTCAACTAACTTCTGTAACTAACTTTAGTCTGTTACAACACTAAACAGTTATAACTGTAACCTCTGTATATATATACATAACTCCTCTGTTTTGAGCTCTAATGAATTCAATTGTGTTTTTTTTTCTCTCTCTCTCTCTAAACTCTATCATGGTATCAGAGCGATCAACCATGTGGTGAAATGATCCAAGAAACCCCAACTTTTTGCTCGATTCGAGATCAATTTTCACCAATCTTCAAACAATCATCATCATCTAGGCCTCAACAATGGCGATTCTATCTTCACCAACAGTTCCTGATACATCAATCAGTGCTCAAGCTTCTTCAAACTCTCCAACAATGGCAATTCAAAACATCGCAAATCTTGTTCCCATCAAACTCTCCAAAGACAATTACATACTTTGGAAGTCTCTTTGGTTGCCAATTTTGCGAAGTTTCAATCTGCAAGGCTTAATTGATGGTTCCAACGTATCCCCCCCCCCCCTGAATTCCTCAATACAATTGATGAATCAGGTCAACATACACTCAAGACAAACCCTAATTTCTCATATTGGGTGAAACAAGATCAAACTCTCTTGATCTGGTTAAATGCAACTCTCTCTGAATGAGTTCTTCCCTATGTTGTTGGTTTACCTACTTCAGAACTTCTCTGGCGCACATTAGAGAGAAGATTTTCAACAATTTTGAGGTCTTATGTGATGCAACTCAAATCAAGATTGCTTTCTTTAAAGAAGAACAATGATTCAATCACAGACTGTCTCCACAACATCAAGCTAATCGTCGACAGTTTAGCAGCATCAGGATCACTCATTGACGATGAAGATGTAGTCTTTCACATCTTAAATGGTTTACCATCGGAATTTGATGCATTTGCAACCTTCATAATGGTCAGATCAACTTTAATCACAACTGATGACCTCCATGGGCTTCTTCTGAGTGAAGAGCTATCCATTGATACACAAAGCAAGTTTAGTATTCAATCAGAATCCACAACTCAAGCTTTTACTGCTAGTAGAACCCCATGTGTTCAACAAAATGCTCCACTCATAAATTCTAGCAATTGTAAAGGTAGAGGTGGTAGATATGGGAGATCTCCTGCAAGAAACAATGTATTCAATGGCTACAATCAAAATTATCAGTCAAGCAATCTTGGAAACAATGGATACAATAAGCCTCATTCCTCTTTCTATAGTGATTCTTCAAGGAATTTCAACACCAACAAATACCAACATTATAACTACAACAGTGAATCTAGCAACTGCTATCTACAAAGAACTACATGTCAAATCTGTCACAAACTAGGACACACTGCTCTAGACACTCACAACAGAATGAATTATGTTTTCCAAGGCAAGATACCTTCGTCAAGACTCACTGCTATGATAACCAACAACGGCTCTTTCAACACATCACCATCTACATCAAATTGGTATGCTGATACAGGTGCATCCAATCACATTACTTCTGATCTCTCAAACCTTTCTGAACACTCAGTCTATGATGGAACAGACTCACTCTTAATTGGAAATGGGAAAGGTTTGAAAATCTCTCACTCTGGATCCTCTATTTTTACTACTCCAAAGTCCAAATTTCACCTTAAAAATATCCTACATGTTTTTAATATTGCACAAAATTTGCTTTCTGTCCACAAATTTGTTAATGATAATGATTGTTCATTAACCTTTACCTACAATTCTTTCTTTATAAAGGACAATCTCTCAGGGAAGACTCTTTTCCAAGGACATCATGAAAATGGCCTATATCCAATTCTTCTACAATCTCACTCAAGTTCAATAAGGTCTCAAAGCTCTCTAACTGCCTTCATTGGAGTAAGATCTTCTTCAACTATTTGGCACCAAAGACTAGGTCACCCTTCTATCTCTATTTTACAGCTTATCATAGATAAGAATCAATTGCCTATGTCAAATTCAATAAAGATGTTGTCCTTTTGCAATTCTTGTCAATATGGTAAAAGTAAAAAAATGTCATTTAATCTTTCACCATCAAAATCCTTAGCCCTTCTTCACATAACCCACACAGACTTGTGGGGTCCCTCACCACACAAATAAGTTTCAGGTTTTAGATACTATGTCAGTTTTGTTGATAACTGGTCTAAGTTTTGTTGGATTTATCCTCTATACAACAAATCTGAGTTCTATAGTGTCTTTGTCACATTCAAAACTCAAGTAGAGAAACAACTAGACAAGAAAATAAAGATTTTGAGATCTGATGCAGGGGGTGAATTTACAAGCACAGTTTTCAAAACTTTCTTAACCTCTCATGGTATCTCACATCAATACTCTTGCCCACACACTCCTGAAAAAAATGGTATTGCTGAAAGAAAGTACAGACACATAGTAGACCTTAGTAGAACTTTATTTTCTCAAAGTGACATCCCTATCCAATATTGGGTAGAAGTATTTCATAGTGCAGTCTATCTTATTAATAGACTCCCATTTAAATCCCTATACAATATCTCACCTAGGGAAAAATTGTTCAATCAGTCTCCTGATTACTCCTTGTTCAAAGTATATGGTTGTGCCTGTTTCCCATGGTTAAGACCATATACCACACACAAGCTCCAACCTAGAAGCAAAATGTGTGTCTTTATAGGCTATAGTCAAGTTCATAAAGGCTATAGATGTTTAGACATACTCACAAACAGAATATATATCTCCAGACATGTTGGTTTTAATGAAGAACACTTTCCTTTTAAAACAGCTCATACTCCCACTATTTCAACTTCTTCAAATTCTAGCCTCTCCTTACCTCCTGCTACTTCCATATGTTCTTTCTCAGTTCATAAATACACTCATGCCATCAATTCAAATATAACCCCTATATCACCATCTCAAACTCCTTTACCCAATACAAACCACCAAATACCACTATTTTCAAATAGTTCACATACCCATACTTCAAATATCTCAGCTACAACCTCCCCCATTCATGACAATGACAACACACAACCATCAACTTTGGATTCTTCACCTACTCCACCACATACTTCTACTTCTCCACCTATTAATTATGAATCTATCATTATCCCTAGTACTTTGCATGTAACCACTTCCAATGTCTCTCAACCGTTACCTATACTAGTTACTATGCCTTCAAAGTCTACAACTACCACAACTACTAGACAGTCTATTGTTCCTATTCAACATCACATGTCTACTAGATCCAAAAATGGTATCTACAAACCAAAAATACTCCTTGCCACAAAACATCCTCTTCCAGATTCTTTACTTTATGCAGCCACATCTCCCAATGTTCCCACCTGCTTTTCACAAGCTGTCAAGGACAAAGAATGGCGCAAGGCAATGGCAAATGAGTACAATGCTCTCCAAACTACTAAAACATGGTCTCTTGTTCCTCCTTCTAATCACCATATTATAGGGTGTAAATGGGTCTTCAAAATTAAACTTAAATCTGATGGCTCTATTGAAAGATACAAGGCCAGATTAGTAGCAAAAGGATATCATCAGCAGCAAGGAATAAATTTCATGGATACTTTCAGTCCAGTTGTGAAGCCTTCAACCATCAGACTTGTCTTATCCATTGCAATTCAGTTTGACTGGATCATCAAACAACTGGATGTAAGTAATGTTTTTCTTCATGGCCACCTACAAGAGACTGTATATATGTCACAACCACCAGGTTTTATCAACAATGATCATCCCTCCCATGTATGTAAATTACTTAAATCTCTGTATGGACTCAAACAGGCTCCAAGGGCCTGGTATGAAGAATTACTCCATGCTCTTCTTGCTTTGGGATTCAATACATGTCCATCTGATCCATCTTTGTTTACAAGACATTATCAAGGAACTGTCACATTCATCTTAGTCTATGTTGATGACATCATTATCACAGGCAATTCACCTCTATACTGTAATACACTTATTCAACAACTAAGCACCAAATTTGTAATGAAAGACCTTGGTAAACTTCAATATTTTCTGGGAATAGAAGTTCACAGAAATTCAAAAGGTATGTTTATCTCTCAGTCCAAATATGCTCTTGAACTCCTCCAAAAGGCTTCAATGGAAGGTATGAAACCATGCTCAAGTCCAGCTTCTACACAAACCAAACTGGACACCACATCTGGTGATTTACTACATAATCCAACATCCTGCAGATCTATTGTAGGAGCACTACAATATCTTACTTGGATAAGACCAGACTTAGCTTTGGCAGTCAATCAGGTTTGTCAACATATACATGCTCCAAGAGGCCCACACCTTTCTGCAGTCAAGAGGATCCTAAGATTTCTGAAAGGCACATTAACACATGGCATTTACTTCACCAGAGGATCACTCAATCTCACTGCATACTTAGATGCTGACTGGGCTGGATACACTTATGATAGGAGATCAACTAGTGGGTATTGTATCTTCTTTGGCAATAACCCCATCTCATTGAGTGCTAAAAAGCAGTCCACAGTTGCCCAATCATCTAGAATATAAGTCATTAGCTCATATTGGTGCAGAACTTACATGAATTTGCTCTATCTTACAAGATCTTCAGCTACCCCTTGCAGCTCCTCCTCTGTTATGGTGTGACAACATCAGTACAATAGCCCTTGCATCTAACCCTATTTTTCATGGCAGAGCGCACATAGAGGTGGATTATCACAATCTTAGATAACTTGTTCTTCTCAAGTTACTTGTCATCAAATACTTGTGTACATAAGACTAGGTTGCAGATATCTTTACCAAAGGACTCTCCACTTCCAGATTTCAAGTATTACAATCCAAGCTCTCAGTTCTCTCCTCTCCCTTCAGCTTGAGGGGGTGTGATAACAGTCTCAACTAACTTCTGTAACTAACTTTAGTCTGTTATAACAGTAAACAATTATAATTGTAACCTCTGTATATATATACATAGCTCCTCTGCTTTGAGCTCTAATGAATTCAATTGTGTTTTTTTTTCTCTCTCTAAGCTCTATCAACTCCTTTGCAATTCCTAGACCAAATAGGATAGTTTTTACTTAGTTATTCCTATATCATCCAGCTCCAGTGGAGAGTTGTAGGTTAATAAAGGTCTTTCATATGAATCTCTGATAATACCACCTGCTGAAGCTTGATTACCATCCAGACCTCCATCACAGTTTAGTATCCATTGACATCCATTTATGTGTTGCCTGGCCACTTTTGATTGAGTTCTGCATCTGATCTCTTCTAGGATAATTTTGACAACAAGAAAAACCCTTTTATTCTTGTATTAAAAGATTTAATGATGTAAAGTGATTACGCGGAAGCCAATAATCAAGAAGAACACCAGATTAACAAAAGGAATTAGGTTCTTGAGGAACCCTAATTTTATTAACTAGAACTTTTGTTTTGAACAAAACTAACTTAACTGAATTAACTAATAAATAAATAGCCTAGACCTCCTCTTTTATAGAATACAAGGGGAGTTAGAATTATGAACCTTAATTCTAATTAAAATAGACTTCTACTTAAATTGAGAAATTGCTAATAACCCATATTGGACCTCTCCAACAGAGCTTAAGCTAAAACATAAAATATAAAACATTAATTAAACATAGGTCACACGGTGAGTAGACGACCTTATGAAGGATGTGCCACATCAAACCCTTCGTCTGAGAAGATTTCGTCCACAAAATCAAGGGGGTAGTGCTCCAAAGAACTCACGCACGTATGTAGTGCGCATCTCAGTCTCTTTGTCTTTATCCCAAAGAACGTACACGAAATCTGTAAGGTGGAACTCTTCTGGAAATCTTGAAGTCTTCTGCGTAATTTTTCATACCATGTCATTGTACCCAAGAGCGGGGGTACGATGTCGTTGCCGACATCCCTACATCTATTGACGTCTAAAATTAAAAGCTAAAAAAATACTGTGGTCCACTCCTCAAAACTTGCTACGAAGCTTTCCTAAAGCAGGTCAGCATACGAAAATACGGTCGTTGTTGGTAGGTCATTGACCGGACCTTCCAAGACGGTCAACGTTTCCATGCTCGCCGTATTAAACATCGGGTTTCTTCCCGGTATTGTTGGTGATTGGGGGATGTGTCTCGATTGTGTATCGGTATGAGGTTCTCGCGGTTAGTCGGTGTGTGTAGTGGCCGAACCTTTGCCCTTATCCCTTATCCTGATTTTATCAACATCACGGGTTTCGCTCTCGACTTCGAGACTAGCAAATGGGTTGTCAATTTTGCCGTTCCTCGCGGCGACGCTTCCCTCACGAAAGGGGTGTTCTAGTACGCCCAACATAGGTGGTTGGGGGGTGGGGAAAAGGCTCATCTACCCAAAGCCTCGACAAGCTTGTCGATTCTATCCGTTAGGGTTGCTAAATCTTGAGCTAGAGTAGGTTTCTTCGTCGCGGTTCTTCTACGAAGTATCGTTACTCTTGAAACTGACTATACTTAGATCTAATGCAGCTCTTGTACTACTTTGATGTAAACTGATTACGCGGAAACCAATAATCAAGAAGAACACCAGATTAACAAAAGGAATTAGGTTCTTGAGGAACCCTAATTTTATTAACTAGAACTCTTGTTCTGAACAAAACTAGCTTAATTAAATTAACTAAGAAACAAATAACCTAGACCTCCTTTTTTATAGAACACAAGAGGGGAATTAGGAACCCTAATTCTAATTGAAATAAACTTCTACTTAAATTGGGAAACTGCTAATAACTCATATTGGACCTCTCCAACAGAGCTTAAGCTAAAGCATAAAATATAAAACATTAGTTAAACATAGGTCACACGGTGGGTAGACGACCCTATGAGGGATGCGCTACATCATTTTAATTGTTTGGAAAATGAGGACACAAATAAGTGAATAATTGTTGTCAACTCTTAGAGGACAAGCCATCACTCCCTCTCTAGTAATTTTAACATGTTTCAAGCCTTCACTCCTTCCATTGTTCTACTATTTTCAAACTTTTGCTCCAAAATGATCTTCTTGATTGAAAAGTGGGTTTCAAGTATCAAGTTGGAAAAGGGCAAGACTAACTCGGTTCCATTCTGCGTTAAACTATCCATTGAAAATTGGACTTGTTAAGCCCTCTGCCATTTGGTGTGCATTTTACCTTGAGGAAGTGACCTTACTTATATAAGGTGTAGCTAACAGATTTGAGTGTCATTGGTGCAGTGTAAAAGTTTCATTAAGAAAATTTTGTATGTACTTTTGAAAAAAGAGTAAAAAGACAATTGATTGGGAGTAAGCAATCAGGCATATGGGTCAGTTTTGTTGAAAATGCTTTGATTATCGAAGTAACCCTGACGTGAATACGAATTGAATTAAACATATAACTTTGACTCTTAACTCTCTCTTATTGAATAACTTGAAAAAACCTCATAACCAAAATATCCCAATAACTAAATAACCCAAATAACAACTGACGACTACTAACACTAGGGATGACTTTTATAGAGAGAAGTGCTAATCCCATTAACATTAGGGTTCCTAAAATTTGAACACCTTCTCCAGCAATTACCCACTAACCAATTACATCAATAGCTGAAATAAATAAAAAGGTGGAGAGGGTGGCATCCACTTGGTCATCCTAGAGAGAGACGCAATCTCTTTTAAGTATACGTATGTAGTTGTAAGAATCGTGATACATCAAACCCACTTTTGACTTACCTGGACAGTCATTAGTATATTAGTCTAATTTTAAGTCTCTTATTTTGTCACAACCCCACTCTACGGGCACCGATATTGTTCTCACTTAACCACTGCGGATGTGAGATTTTTCTTCCTAAGAAAAGGCCTCGGTGACATGTAGAGTGAAATCTTAACTTAAGGACCATACACCTGACAGGATCTTAAGCGATATGGAACTAAACTATTGGTGCTACCGTCACCGCTAATGGGCTAGGCGTCTTTCCAATACCCGCTCAGCCGGGGTGTTACAGTCCCCCCACCTTTAAGATTGAGCCGTCACCGGCTCTAATACCATTTTGTCACGACCCCACTCTACGAGCACCGATATTATTCTCACTTAACCACTGCGGATCTCCTGCAGTGTGAGATTTTTCTTCCTAAGAAAAGACCTCGGTGACATGTAGAGTGAAATCATAACTTAAGGACCATACACCTGGCAGAATCTTAAGCGATATGGGACTAAACTATTGGTGTTACCGTCACCGCTAATGGGCTAAGCGTCTTTCCAATACCCGCTCAGCCGGGGTGTTACATATCTCTTTACATAGGTTTGTATTGAAACTTAATTTCGATAATAATGAGATTCCATTAGTAAAAAAACACTTTATAAAAGGAAACTGAAACCAGAGTACAAACAGAACCTCACATTCCACCAAAAAGGTAGAATGAATTGATAAAATTCCATGTAGAAAATTTTGAGAAATTTCATTGACTAGATCATTGTAATAGATCCTATTTCTGTATTCATATTCATGGTTTTTTTTTCGTGTTGTTGAACTTGTACAATTTCAAATTAATATGACTCTGTGATTTGTTTATTACATATCGTGTGTCATGAACAAATTATTGAGTTGTTTCTTACCTGCTGCTTTCTCCATTTGATTTTCCTATCATACATGCTATCTATTTATTTTCTACCTTTTTATTCCTGAAAACTCAATTAGATCTCAATATGTACATCTTGTGTCATGTATTTTTTTAGCATGCTCTTTAAATTTGTACCGCTTTCTTTGTTTTGACGATTTTCTTATAATCCTCTTCATATAGCAAGTGTCATCTGGAAAATGGAAAGGGTGATCCTGAGCGACATGCATCCATCCCCCGTAAGTAGCCACAATTACTGACGCTAACCAATGATTTCCCTTTCATTAACCTCTTGCTTGATTGCGTATGCGTTATTAGTTTTGTAAGATTCAGTTCATTTTATTTTATCGGTGAAAGAGGGAGCAACATCTCTGCAAAAATGAAATCGTATCCTAGGCAGGGTGTCAAAATGGGAAGAAGTAATATAGATAGGATTAACATTATTTGGTTTCACTGGCATGCAATTTGTAATGAATTGTTCTAAATGCAGAATTATGTTTATATATCTTTATTAAATCAACAGTAAATTAAGAAGAAATGAGTAACAGAGATAGATAACTTGGGCTGAGATGGATATACGCTTGGAAAGCAATCCTTAAGAGTCACACTTTTTACTGTGTTTTATGTGTGACTTCAGGAATGTGATATCTGTTCATGAAAAGATGGTTATGACGTGCCTGACGTTATTTTACTGCATCATTAGTCCAAGTATCAAAATGAAGTTATGCATGCGAGGTGCGAACCATACCTTATTAACTAATTAATTTCCATTATTTGTGACTATGATGCAGGTTTTCAATCAAAGCTTCAGAATCACAGGAACTTTTCATGGTTGAACGCAAATTTCTGATCAATATCTTCCTGATTTTATCAACTGGAATCCTACCTTACGCGGTGTTTTTTCCAAATTCTAGCAGATGCATTCCCCCAAGCAGAGACTCTGGATCGTCATATAACCTCAAATTTCAAATCCGTGAAGTCCCCCTTCATTTGCTTGCTTTTGCTACTTAACTGACAGGGGTACGGCTCTTTAAAGGTGATGACACAAGAAAACCTCAGTTTGCTCTAAAGATGACAATTGGTTTACTACTTTCTTGCGTGGGCGTTGGAGTTGCTGCAATCGTAGAAAATTTTCGTCGGGGAATGGCTATTAGAGAAGCGTTTTCAGACCAAGATCAGCCAAGGGATGTTGCTGGAATGTCAGCTATGTGGCTACTAGCACAAATTTTTATCTTGGGAATCGCGGAAGCGCTTAGTTGTGTCGGGCGGTCCGAGTTCATTTACTCTCAGATCCCTGAGAGAATGGCATTCGTTCATGTAATAGCCTATTTTCGTATTGCACGAAGATAGCGTTTTACACCTTCGAAATCTAGGATGTTTAGTTATGAACGGAAAATAAACAACACTAGATTTAGCGTAGAAAACCCTTGAATGGGTTAAAAACTACGACTTTTCCTTAGGATTTTAGAAAGAGAAAGAGGTTTATTTAGACTGCTAGTTATTACAAAAAAAAAAAAAAAAAAAATGTCGAAATGATCTCTTAGAGGTTCTCAGAGCAGTCCCTTTTAATCTGTAGCTATCTAGTCTTATTTATAGGTCTTATAATATGACCGTTAGTCACATTGATGAGGAACGTTATAATATCAGGCTTTGATGAGTCTTCATAGTGGACTTTTGTAACGTCTTGATACTTGTTGATCTGTAACGGATCTATTAACATTCTTTAGTTGTAGCTTCAGATCGTTGGGAAAATACGATCTCCTGTGATGCTCGCATGCATGCGATCTGTTGACAAGTAGAGGAGTATCTTCTGTAGCGCAAAGTCACAGGATGGTTTGATATCTCCGAACTGTTGGTGTAGATGCAATCTCTAATAGTGTTCGTGTGTATTCAAACTGTTGCTAGATATCTGAGTATTTTATGTAATGTGATGTTATTGGATGTTTTGTCATCCCGAGCTGTAGATGAGGAAGTCTGTATTATGATCTCCTTGCTTTAGTCTTTGATTGGTTATCAATGTGTTATCTCGAGCTATGTGAGTTCGAATATCAGACTCAGTACGGGGATTAGAAATAAGCCCTTGCAACTGCCCCCTCTCAGCCAATAGCAGGAGAAACGTGCGTTGCGAGTGGTGTTGGTTGAGAAGTCCAGTCGTCTAAATTAAATGTTGTATTGATGACCCCCATTTTATCTTGGAAGAATAGTAGTTTCGACTCTTGGGTCTCCCAGAAATTCCTTTTGAGACCTGTACTTGTGATGAATATCTTATTGGAAGTTGTAGAGTGCATTAAATGTTACTGGTATAAAATATGGTGAATAGTTGCTATTACTGTTCACCCTGGTTAACGTTGTCAACCGTTTATGTTGGGCTGTTGATGGTCTAACATAGTGTCTTCTTATGGTTTAACTGTGTTTTCTTATGGTTGAAGAGCTCTCCCTCTCCTTTCAACTTATGACTGAAAATGATCTCTCTCTTCTTTGAGGGAGCAACGTCATCCCTCGTGCTTTCATTTGGAAACCAAATAACCATATGCTGTTTTGGTTGGATAGATGATGTGCACAGAGAAAATATACAGTAATCCAACAATGAGGGCGTCTAGATACTGCGGTGTACAGATACAACAAATTGTTCCACATTGTTTTTGCATGTGACTGAGACCAGCCTAGCTAGCCGAAAGTAAGAGAGGGGACAGGCAGCCTAATAACTGTTCGATATGTAGAGTTGCAGAGGACGTTTCAACTCCTGTAGTAAACTCAACATATCAAAACTTTAGTTTGTACTACAGAGTAAGTATGCTTTGAGTTGTTTGAAATTTGAGATGAAACTGGGTATGTGTAGAGCACCTATGAAGGACTAAAACCATTAATCAGATTAACAGCAACATTTACATTTAATCTACTTCATTGCTTGACAATAACATTTTGTCCAACGGGTAATTTGTATGTAGTAAATTATAATAATGTTCATCGATCATGATATCAAAAGCTCAAAAGTCATGATGTAAATCTCTCAGATTAAAAAAAAAAAATGATGTAAATCTCAGTATCCCTCGGTCGCATCTGCACGACTCAAATTTCACGGTTCTGCAGACAAAATGCTCATAGGCACCACTATGGAAGTGGGACTGGCTGTCATTAGCATTTTATCAAAAGCAGGGGGAAAACTATTATGTACACAATTTCACAATGTGTGGGGATGGGGAAGCCTTCAAAAGTTGCTCTATAATTGCTAACGTTCACAACTCACAACTCACAACTCAAAGGTCCACCCATGGTCCTGATGAATGCATTTATGCCCTCTTCTGGTACCACTACGAACCAACCAGCCATGCTTAGGGAGGGCAAAAGTACCACCAACAAAACTCAAATAGCGAGTATGTGGTGAAAAACTTGGTTTCCCCACAATCAAAAGTAAATGAAACACTACTTTCTAGAGACAGTTTACGTGAGTTGAAGAGACTTTTGCCTTCTTCTTGGACAATTCAATTTAGAGTGGGGACGAAACTCCACCGAAAAGACAAAATGTCTGTTGTCCGAGTGGGATGACCTGACCCGACTGGCACCCTAGCTCCTCATGGGAAATCTCAAAAATGGCTAAAAACTCACTGGAGTTTAAGAGTTTAACCATCTCGAAAAAACAAGCTCACCTACAGAAATAAAACAACAGAAACTCACTGCTACCACAAAATATTCCATCAACTAAAAGAAACAAAGCATACAAGAAGTACACAAAATTCTAGCCTTTTCTCACCTGAGTAATTATTTCAACAACACTTGAAAGTTGAAAATAGAATAAAACAGTAGGAAACTACTACATGTAAGTTAACTGAGACATGATGAATAATTGTGTTCTTTCAATATGATCTATTTATTCAGTAAATGGTACACTTGACTTAAGTCTTCGTCCACTTGGTTTGTAGACTTTTCTGTCAAGATATTTATTGAAATCTAGACATTATTTAACACAAGCTTTAAATCTAAAATCCAGCTTGGATTGTAGACTTGGTTTGATGACTTTTCTGTCATCATTGGAAGGAGTTGTGATCGAAAATCCAGCTTTAGAAATTTCATCTGCATTATTCACTCATCATTCTTACCAATTCCCAAGATATGGCTGCACCGGTTGTTTCCATGGTTTTAAACCAACTGGGCACTTTTTTCCGAGAGGAGATCGAGAAAGAAGTGAGAATGGTAGTGGGTGCCGAGAAAGAGATACAAAAACTGGTGTTGGGTGCCAAGGAAGAGATTGAAAAACTGGAAGTAACATTGACAGCCATTCAAGCTGTTCTTCATGATGCTGACAGAAAACAAGTTCAAGACAAACGAGTGAAGCTCTGGTTGGAGAGGCTCAAGGAGGTTGTCTATGAAATCGAGGACATATTGGACAAGTGGAACACCAAAATTATTCAATCTAAAATCAGAAATCAGAACTCGCAGGTATTGTTCCCACTTAGACCCTTGCTTTTGTTTCAATGATAGTGTTCTTTTGCCAAATAATTTGGGACTCGAAATTAAAAGCTTAAGGGAAAAACTTGACTCCCTAGATCGTGATAAGAATACCTATGGTCTCGCAAGCGGAATGCCGACCGAGGTAGTACAAGCACCACCACGACAAACGACTAGCTCTTTGGTCAATGAATCAGAGGTCTTTGGCCGTGATGCTGAAAGAAAAATCATAGTTAACAAGTTGTTGAGCGAGAGTAGTGACAATGATCAAGATGGGGTCCCCATCATCTCTATAGTTGGAATGGGTGGACTTGGCAAGACTACCCTCGCCCAACTGGTTTCAAGCGATGAAAATGTTGTGAAGCACTTTGAGAAGATACTCTGGGTGTGTGTGTCCGAACCTTTTGATAGAATAAGGCTTGCTAAGGCAATCATTGAAGCCATTGAGGGGAAGGTTCCAACTTATCATGAATGGGATGCTTTGCATCGTCATCTATCAAAAGCTGTTAAAAATAAGCGATTTATGCTTGTACTAGACGATGATTGGACAGAGGATCATAATGATTGGAGTCCATTTAAGCTTTCGCTCAACGGTGGTGCACCAGGCAGTAGAATCTTGGTCGTTGGATTTGAGCAACAATTACTATCTTCGTGAACTTCCTAATGAGATAGGGGAATTGATACATCTAAGGTCGTTGGATTTGAGCAGAGCATTAAGTCTTAGAAATCTTCCTAATGAGATAGGGGAATTGATACATCTAAGGTATCTGGACTTGTCATTGACAAGGGTGGAGAAGTTACCAAATAGTTTGAGTAATCTGTGTAATCTGCAGACCTTGAAACTCAACGGATGTGGAGATCTTCGTGAACTGCCTGCAAGTATAGGTAATATGATTGGCTTAAGACATCTCGAAATTTACGACACGAGGAAACTGAGATCCTTGCCTGAAGGGATAGAGAGATTAGCTTCCCTTTGTTCATTAAGTAAGTTCATTGTAGGCAAAGGATGTAAGCTTGGAGATCTAAAAGGCCTAAACTTGATCCAGGGGAGCTTAGAAATAAGTGGGTTGTGGAGAGTGAAATCTGCGAACGAGGGTAAGGAAGTACATTTGGCAAATAAGCGAGGCATCCATGCACTAACATTGGATTTTAGGTTGCCTAATGAGTTAGAGGATATTAGTGAAGGTGATAAAGAGATGATGGAGGGTGTGCTGGAAGGACTCCAACCACATCCAAACTTGGAGGAACTCAAGATAAAATGGTACGCTGGCTCCAAGTTACCAAGCTGGATGATGAGCGATTTAGCTTCAATGTATTCGAAACTCCGTACATTAGAGCTGACTTTAACTTCATTGGATTCACTGAAGCGCATAGGCCCCGAATTCTTTGGAATTTCAGATGAGGAGGTTATGAAGGGTACAAGTGGAATTTCAGATATAGATGATGCTACTTCTTCCATAAACAGAGAAACATTAGTAGTTTTCCCATGCTTAATTAAACTCGAATTATATGGAATGCCAGAGTTGGAGGAGTGGGTGTTACCATTTGAAAGCAGTGATACATTACATATCATGCCACGTCTCCGTATCCTAAGAATTGACTGGGCCCCCAAATTGAAGGTGTTGTCTACTCTTGGAAGACTAGAATCGCTGGAAGAGCTGACTTTAACTTCATTGTATTCACTCAAGCGCATAGGCCCCAAATTCTTTGGAATTTCAGAAGATGATGATGTTATGAAGGGTGCAAGTGGATCGAGCAGAGGTGGAGAATCACTACCAATAATTGTTTTCCCAAAGTTGAAGAGACTCGAATTCAGGAACATGTATGAGTTGGAAGAATGGAAGATGATGATGCCGAGTTGGAGAGAAGACGTCAGTTTCATTATGCCATGCCTCAAGGATTTGTCACTTCACACCTGCAAGAAGCTAAAGGTAGTTCCACACAACATCTTCTCTTATCAAACGGTGGGGGAACGCATAGAAGGCTGCCCAAAATTGAATAAACGTTTAGGGATGAATCAAATCATCAGAAGGAAAGAAGAGGGAGAAAGGTAAATACACTTTGTTTTGTTTATTAACAGACAGCTCCTCTATATATGGTTATTTTTTGTTTTGTTTTGTGTAACTCTTACAAAAATGTTTTATTTGTAATTCTTATAGTCTTTCAAAATCGACAGCGCTGGAAATCGGAAACCGCCGAATCGACTTTTGGAGATCTCTGAAAGAGTTTACGGTGCGTAATTACAACTTCTTTTGGTTAATTTGGTGAATATTAGCTTGATAGAAGTTACTTAAAAGTAGTGGAGAAGTTTAGTGGATTTGCTTACAATTATTTAGTCTAATGAGATTTTATCCGCCATGGTGGAGAGAAGAATCTCTTATTGTATAGTGGTGAAGCTCAAGTATTTATATAGGAATGTATTGTGAGAATTGGAGAAGAATTCAGTTTTTGTGATAAACCAAACTGAATTTAAAAAATTGGACCTGACCATGTTCTTTTATTTTGTGTGATAACGGATTTTGTAAGCAGACTTATCTGTGCAAGCAAGATGGGTTTGCATCTCAGTCGAACAACACAAAGTAAAAATTATTATTACTTTGCAGCAACGCTTATCTCTCACTTAAAATGCCCATAACCGCGTATTTTTGTTTAAGAGTTTTATCTAGTGTACTGTGTATTAAAATTTTAAATGAAAAATGTTATCTTCTTCATTTACTTTTAAGAGTTGTGGAAGGGAAAATTTTCGTGAAGTTCACAACTACCATGTTTTCTATTCACGGGTATGCATCACAATTGGAAATGATATATATGCACGATAATTGATTTCTAGATGAGTTTATTAAGAGAAATGAGGTCTTTGATTTCGCCTTTATATTAGAAAAGCAAAAACTCTTAATCATTTCATGTCTTTCTTGATTGTATCATGTCTGACGTGCCGTGTCTTGGGTTAAAGCTATGAATATGGAATCTCAAATATGTACTATTGGGATTTGACCGTTGCAGTGTTTGATTCTTGCTTCTCCACGGACATTTTGGAAGTGGGTGAATTTAAGAGTTACATGGATGGGATTGTGGCGCAGCTACAAGATTACTTCCCAGATTCGTCTTTCACGGTTTTTAACTTCAGAGAGGGAGAAAGGAGCGAAATTTCAGATTTATTATCTGAACACGAAATGACTGTTATGGATTACCCTACGCAATACGAGGGGTGTCCTGTGTTACCGTTGGAGATGATTAATAACTTCTTGAAATCTAGCCAGGGCTGGTTGTCATTAGAAGGACAACAAAATGTGTTACTAATGCACTGCGAGAGAGGAGGTTGGCCCATGCTTGCTTTCATGCTTGCAGGTCTCCTTTTATATAGAAAACAGTACACGGGGGAGGTCAAAACTTTGGAAATGGTCTACAAGCAAGCTCCTGTAGAACTACTCCATCTATTGTCTCCTTTGAACTCAAAACCATCACAACTAAGATATCTCCAGTACATCTCTAGAAGAAACCTCAATTCAAATTGGCCCCCTTCAGAAACACCTTTGACTTTGGATATCCTTATCCTTAGAT
Organism: Kingdonia uniflora; assembly: GCA_014058105.1. Taxonomy (NCBI): domain Eukaryota; kingdom Viridiplantae; phylum Streptophyta; class Magnoliopsida; order Ranunculales; family Circaeasteraceae; genus Kingdonia; species Kingdonia uniflora. The sequence continues at coordinate 264,558 of JACGCM010002611.1, forward strand.
CCCTACCACTGATAAATGGAGAAAGAAGTTGCATGCCCATTGTTCGTGTTTACGGTCAGGACCCTTTAGCAGTAGCTAGCAGAAGTTCGAAAATCTTATTTTCAACTCCAAAGACAAAGAAACGTGTTCGCCGCTACACAAAGGTAATGCTTTAAAAAATTGAGAACAATGCTATTATTTGGTAGGGGGTTTGTTTTTTATATTCGGTTAAATCCAAGAAATGTCAGATATAGTGAAATCACAAATGATAAACAGGACAATCTCAAGCGAAGCGAATACAAAGAAATATTTTAAACATCAGCTAAAAATAAATAAATTTATGTATAAAAATCAGTCACACAAAGAAATTGTATAGAATAGCAGGTGTCGTATATGTCGACTAAAAGGGAAAACATGACTTTCGTGTTAATTCGTCCAATTCAACATTAACTTAATAAATATTCCTCAACTTGCAGAGCTAAAAGATAGTCGTGAAAATATTTGGTACTAACTTTGTTTAGCAAATTCACCGGTTTTCTCTCTTTTTCCTGAGAATTTGAAGAAACTTGTGAATATGGTTCAGAGTGTATTATAGATATTGGAATCTGATTAGGATGTTTGAAGAATGAAACCTTGTGAATTGTAATTGCAGGCGGAGGAGCACACATCAATGCAAAAAATCAATATTTCGTGTCTTATTCAAGGGGATGTGGTACTTGAATGCATTCATTTGGATGATGATTTGGTACATGAGGAAATGATGTTCAGGATTATGTTTAACACAACGCTTATACAATCAAATGTTTTCATGCTCGGCCGTGAAGAGATTGATGTCTTATGGGATTATAAGGATCAATTACCCAAGGAATTCAAAGCAGAGGTATGTGATCAGGTCTTTCTTTTTCCGGTTTCTTTGTTTTTGGTTATGAAAGACTTAAATGCATAAATTATCTGCGGGTCAGGTACTTTTTTCGGACTTCAATGCGATAAATGAAGACGAGGAAGAATTCTTTGAGGTTGAGGAAGAATTCTATGAGGTTGAGGAGATTTTCAATAATGTTGATGGAAAGGTGGATTCTGATGGAAAGGAGATTTTTTCTTATGAAGAGCTCAAAATGGCAACAAATAACTTCCAAGATAAGCTTGGTAGTGGCGGGTCAGCTTCTGTTTTCAAGGGTGTCTTGAAAGACGGGACACAGGTGGCTGTAAAAAGTGTCCTAGATATGAGTCTGGGGGAGCAGATGCTGAAGCGGTTTTATGACGCAGAAGTGTCTGCACTTGCAAATGTAAAACATGCTCATCTTGTAATCCTTCGTGGATATTGTATTCACATGATAGAAATGGTGAGACTTTTCTACATCGTCTATAATCTTTTACCTAATGGGTCGCTGGACAATTGGATTTTCTCAAGGACGGGTGGTCCCACCGGTCGATATTTATCTTGGAAATCAAGATACAGAATTGCGGTTGATGTTGCTGAGGCGCTTGCATACCTTCATCATGATTGCAGCCCGCAGATATTGCATCTTGATGTTAAACCCGGCAATATACTACTTGATAACAATTTTCGAGGAGTTCTATCTGATTTTGGGTTCTCTAGGTTGATGGAAAGCGATGTGGGCACAGTTTTTTCATCGATGAGAGGGACACATGGGTACATTGACCCTGAGTGGAAACGTGGGATCTCAGTAAAATGTGATATCTATAGTTATGGTAAGGTACTTCTGGATATATTTTTTGGCAAATGTGATGTTTGTTTGAACCTGGAGGGCATTGATATATATAAGAGGCATTCTGAAGGCGGCAATTCGGAAGGGGAACAAAAACTCTTCCATGCTTTTATGTGGAAAACATTAAGAGAGTCTAAAATAATGGACCTTTTTGATAAGAGACTTGTGGAGAATGAAGGAGTGGATGAGAGAGAAGCAATTTGTTTGGTTTATGCAGCTCTATCGTGCCATCAAGATAAGCGTGAGTTGAGGCCGCATGATATGAGAGAGGTCATAGACATTCTGAATCAGAAGATTCAGAAGGGTACTGAGCTCAGCCGGCTGTTGGAACTTGGAAGTACTACCTAAATGACGAAAGAATATTAGCTGTTATCTGTTTTTGAAAATCATGTTGTGTGCTCCTAAGGATCAATGATGCTTAGGAATTAGGATGGTGGATTGACAACGAATTCGTGAACTGTGAAGCCTGTACAAGGAAATGCTATGAGAGTGGAACCCAAGAAGGGTAAAACGCGTTAGAACCGGTCTTCTGTATTGGTGTCTGGACTCAAACCAGCTGATGTTCAAAATGAGGTTAGACGACTGGAGATCCAAGTAAACAGTGTATTCTTCCAACAACAGTTTGTCTTAACTTTCTTTTCTGCTAGTCTCTTAATTTTGATGGTATTCTTCTTTGATGTTTCTGTTATTATAGACTTACTGGATATTATTTTACTCCCAAGTTCCCGGCATTCGAAGTTGTTAATCTAACCATATGGCTTCTGCAATGTATTACGTAAATTTGCTAAAGAGACTCGCAAAGCACTAAAGGAAATGGAAGTAAGTTTCAAATCAGATGCCAAGCTCATAAAAGCCACTCTTAAGTTTAATGGTTTGGTTACGGTGATTTTAACTGGACAACTGAAGAGAATTTAAATAGTCGCTGGGTTGGATCTTTAATCTTCGTCAAGATAGGCAGTATGCAGTTAAACCACTCCTTTGTGCCAATTTACACTCTAGTTGAGATTTTAGCGCACCCCGAATAATCCAATCTCCGCGTAAGCATCTGGACTTGATAATCACCGCAGCTTTCAAGCTGGAGACCGTGAAAATACTATGCTGGCCATACATTGCTTCTATTACAGCTGAGACAAAATTTTCCCACATTAACCACTTAGAGAATGAAATAAGATGTTAAATCCGAATCAAAGCGAAAGCACAAGTGCGAGGAGTTATAACAAATAATTTAGGGGTTTTTATTTTTTGTTTAATTTGGATGCTGTTGAGTAATTTTGGTTAAGTTTTTGGTGATTTTTTTTCCAAATAGAGCTAAATTATGATGCATGTTGTTATAGTAACTGTTAGTTCCTACATTTTGTATTTGTAGTTGCTAGAAGTTACACAGTAAGTAGGAGTTTAGTCTATTTGTTTACTAGAGACACATTATATAGTGTAAATGAGATCCTCATCTCTCTATGTAGTAGTGAAGCCGAAGTCTTAAATTAGAAACTGAACGTAAGATGGATGCCAGTAGATTATTTACTCATTTTAGTGCAAGCAAGATGGGGGTTGCATCTCAGTTGAACTCTGAACGTAGAAGTTACTTTACAACAATGGCTATCTGGCACATAAAATACCCATAGCCTCGTAGTAGATTTAAGAGTTTTATAGAATGTATTCCAATTTGCTTGAAAATGGTATCTTTTGCTTTTTCCCTTAAGAGCTACGAAATTATCTGTAGAATTCGCGACCGACCGTCATGTTTTCTATCAACAAGATATGCATTAACAAGATACTTGTTCATCGCTACCCAGAGATAATGCTTTCAAAAATTCAGGATATAATGCTATTATTTGGCAATGAGCTAATTTTGATAAATTCATCATATGTCAGATGTAATGCAATGTAGGGTTTGGTCCCCACCGTGTCAGACTGGTAAGCCCATCTCCATAGGGTTCGATTAGGAAAAGAGAAGAAACGATGGTTAGCCTCTTATAAATATAAAGGCTAGGTCCTTCTTATATTAAACTAATGAAGTTTATACTCTAACAAGGATTTTTATTTATAAGAAAAGGCATCGGTGATATATAAAGTAGAATCTGAACTCAAGTACTATACACCTCGCAGGATCTTAAACGATGTGAGACTAAGCCATTGGTGCAACCATCACCGCTATTGGGCTAAGCGCATTTCCAATACCCGCTCATCCTGCACCGCTATTGGGCGAGACGCCTTTCCAATACCCGCTCAGCCGGGGTGTTACAACTTTAGTGGTATGCAAGTTATGTATATCCTTTGTAATATGCCCTCTTGGATACAGGAGATGGCATGTTTCCTTAGTCTTCCTACAAGTATTTGTAAAATAAAGACCTATGTGCTCAAATAGTTTAATATTTCAGTTAAGAATAGAGCCGATATTTCAAGCATCGATCATTTGTTCAAGTTTCAACAATAATTAACTTCAATTTATGGTAGACTGGAGTTTCGTATTATGCATTCAATCCTTTTGTTGCAAGTCTTTGTTGTCTTCAATATTGCGTACAATCTTATATAAATTCAATCCCATCAAAGAGATCTTCCGCATAATTCAAAGATACATTCTACCCTAACTTAATGCATACTAACCATTACATATACAATTTCAACAACGTAAATTCACTAATAAATATACTAAAAATCAAATCTTCGATTACAAAATTTTATGAACAACACGTAATTGAGAGATTTAAAAGAAATGAACCCAAATCTTTCTTAACAATTTCAATATTTTCTCTTTTCTATGTAGTTCCGTCGTGATTTCTCGCCAAATATTTATTTCCTCGGATTGGTAAGATCTAATATAAACTTCCTTCAATATCCAATAAGCTTATGCACTGCTCATAGCCTCATACAACTCCGGATTGAAAGATTTACTGAGATGTCAAGCTTAGAAAGATAAACCAAGCAAAAGATAAAGTATTGTCAATCAGTGTTTTAGGAGACTCGGGTGATATCTCACAGGAAGAAGTTGTACAAGAATTTTAGATTATAGCTTTCGCTGGAAGAGCATCGTCAGATAGGTTTATCTCATTACTTTTTTCGCGGGTTGATCATACAACCTTTTAATGGAATGACCAGACCAAAGTTCATAAACATGAGTTTTAGACTTTAGACTTTCTAGGGTGTAGAAGGCACCACCTCGTATTTACTCTACTCCGCCCCTTCCATATATCTGGCCATCCCCCAACCCGAACCATTCATCATGTGCCTGTTATAACCCCAATCTTGCCTTTAATGCATATGAAATTCGTCCCCAGACATATCGTTGTTCCCATCCCATCCGTGGAGCTCATCCCCCAGAATTTGCCATCCAAATGGAAGAACATGACCAGAAAATCTATCACCATAGGAAATGTGGTAAGGAACACCGATGAGGTTTAGCTCCAACATATTGCCGAGTAAGAGTAGACAATTAAGATTTAAGAGTAGATAACTGGTCCAGCTTAATTGGGTGAGTGACAACATCTATGCAAAATTGGAAATGCAGCATGTATATAAGATATGGCATGATACGACTAGGAGTGCTTATCTTGTACATTTAATGTAGAAGAAAATTTGGAGAAAACAAATCCAACATAACAGATCAAATACTGAATGAATATTACTTTATTGATTTCATCTCATAAATCTTGAAACCGAATGTAACAGTTTAGAGCTACTACAACCTAAGACTTTTAAGTCGCAGCCTTGTCGAGGAACCTATAGTAGTATATGAAGTTCAAGTGAAATTTCAGAAGAGCCAAGTGGATCTGTTTGTCTACTTATATTAAGAAATGAGTCTGAATCCTCTCCATTGCCGTGGAGAGAAATATCTCTACTCCTTTTAAGTAGGTTTTTACCGCGTGGCTAAATTTGTACTAGCAGGTTATTTGTAGCGGTTCAGGTTAAAGAGTTAAACCACACCCCTGTTTATGCTAATATGGCAACAATCTATCTAAAAAGGAGTAGATAATTTTTTCTTTCCACCACGGAGGAGAGGATCTTATTCCCAAAAATTTTTGGAGAAAGAAGATCTTTTTCACAAAAATTTCAAAACGAGAATGGCTTGTGTCAATGAGATTACAATCATAGTTAGATGGAGCTCACCTGAAAGTTGGGGTGTGAAGAACCTGTCGTTTTCCTGTGTTGTAATGTAAAGGCCCAAATTCATGAAGTTCTGAGGGATCACTTGGAAGGGCAAGTTTACGATTCTTAATAGCAGCAGTTGGGACATGAATAAGATCCTTCGCGGGGCTCTTGGTGTTCCGAACCTTATGCCTGTAATATGGTGTACCTAGGTAGAAAATAAATAGTAATAATGCGAGACCGACTGTAGGGATACCGTACCCCAATCTCCAACCTAAATTCTCTTGTATATACACAAGCCCAAGTGTAGCAGCCAATATCCCAAGAAAAGAGTTTTTTTGCTTTTTCTCACTAGAATTGAAATCGTCAAATTGGTCTGCACCAAATGTAGAGATATTTGGCTTAGTTCCACCCGCTCCAACGGCTATGATATAGAGAGCTAAGTAGAAGAAGGCAGTTTACATAGTTGAAGCTTTCTTGTAGATTTCATTTGTACAAGTTGGACGCAATGATTTTAGAGAGACAACCATCGTTAAAAGCACCATACCCTGCTCAGATATTTGTATGTTTTTACTAGTTAAAGGGAAAAAGCTTGTGAAAACTGGAAGATTAAAATGCGAAGATCTAAACCAAGTAACTAGGATTTGTAGATAACATGTATTAAGAATGAGAAAAATACTTAATTAATTACCCTTATGTAAACAACGGCTGATGCAGTGAAGGTCCAAAACCGGCCAAAATAAGTATCTGCAACATAGGCACCGAATATCGGTGTGAGCCAAACTGACCCAGACCAATTATTGACATTCTTCACCGATGAAACCGTGTCTTCACGAAGCTGAGTTGTCAAGTACGTCACTAAATTTGATGCTATCCCGAAGAAAGCCATCCTCTCAAATGCTTCATAACCTATAAAATTCACGGGAAGAGGAAAAAGAGATATTGAAATCAGTATGGTAATGTTGTTTATTTATTAAACCTTACAGAATTGCTATAATATCTTTTTATGTTCTGAAAAAATCAGAATTTTCAAATAATCAAAGACTTACAGAGAAGAAAAACGCAAGCCTTCCATTTTCCAGTTTTAGAGACAAGAACCGGTTGCCTTTGAAGGTCAACAGTTCCATCTCGAGTATGGAACAAATTCTTATATACCAAAGAGAAAGAAAGGAAGAAATTCAAATCAGTTGATGTTTTGAGTGGGGAATTCTTTCTTTATCAGTTGATGTTTTGAGTGGGGAATCCATTCTTTGCTTTTTCGTTGCAGTTTATGACCATAATTCAAAAGAAATGGAGGTCTTGGAGTTGACTAACCCCAACAAGGACTGTAGCGCCCCGTTTTTATTTTCTCTTTTTGTTTCACAATTGTTATTTTCCTAACTTAACTTGGGTGTACCATAACATGTTTAGTTAGCTTTTGAATTTGGGAAACTTGGTCAAAACCTTCATCGTATCCCTCCCTGATTCTCCTCCACATTCTTCTCCATCTCCTCTTCCCAAATCCTCCATAATCCCCTTCTTCTCCTCCACTTAAACGACAACACCTTAAACTCATCTCTTCTCTTTGTAATCTAGAGAGAGAGGTACACCCCAAATCCCTAATTCAAAAACCCAACCTTTCCCCATTGTTATTTATAGCCAGGGGGTTTAAAATCAGATTCCTCAACCCATCCTAATCTTCTTCAGAGGGAGGGAGAATCTAGGAAGGAGACCTGTAGTTGTTCTATATTCACCGATTTCATCTTTGGTTGGACAGTTAGTTTCGGGTGGTTCATATCCGAGTATATCGCATTGGTTTCCAAATTCAGGCAAGTACCATTATTGTTTGTCATTGTCCATTGTAGATTAGGTATGCTATAACATGTTTAGTAGAATTACCATATAGGTTTTCATCAAAACTGTTCTTGAAGGAATGACAGTTGGCATTCATAACTCTAGTATGATCCTTAATGTTTTAGAAACCTTGAGTAATTAAGTATGTCTTATCTTGAATTCAAAGAATTAGGGAATTGTATAGGTCTTTTGAAGATGTAAATTTAGTATAGTTAGATGCATACCTTAGTGTTATAAACTCATGTATTAAATTTCTCTTTTACTCAAGCATACTACTGTGAGAGTTTGAATACTAGAATGGGAAGAAGATATGGACTTGTTAGAAATTAAACTCAATATAACTATGAGTTGCTTCTGTTAGTAGTTATATAAGGCTATACTATTTTTCCTTTCATCCAAATAGTAACAGATACATTATAACTCAAGACTCATCAAGTATATCCTAGAATAAAACTTGATTAATTTGAACAGTACCATATCATACTCAGATCATATATATATGTTTGTGGAATGTATAAAGTAACTTGTAATGATATAATAAGCCCATGGCTATATTGTTAGCATTAATAGTAATTAATTGGTGCCCTCATATGCAACCCTTAACCATAGTATAGGTTGTAGCTTGATGTTCAATCAAAGGAGTACTAGTATAAGCCTATATAAGGTCATCGACAAAGTCCCCACTTGTATATATGTGAGGGTAGAAAAGTCGTTGAGCATAAGATCGTCAATCATATGATATAGTCTCATTGCCTATAGAGCAAGGACAGATAGGTCATTTTGATTGAGTGCGGTCTCTTAAATCATTCATGCATAGGATAACTTAGAGTTGTGTACACAGTAGGGCTATGATATCAGGGTCCTTGGGTTCGATTCCCTAAACGAAAGATTAGGTGACTATTTATCAGTGTTCCAGGGTTATAACCCCTAAAACTCTTCCCCGTTTACATATCGGGTTTGTTATTCTTTGTGAATACTCCCCGTGGGAATAGATCCCTAAAATTAAAAATAAATCAGGCTTTAGACCTGTAGGTTGAAACTCCTTGAGCACCTTGATCTGGTGATTTCCCCGCTAATTTCTGGCTCACTAAAAAGGAATCCGCCAATCCCTGGCTCGACAATAAGGGATACGCTTCTGTTGAGGACAGAAGGGTGTGAGAGTGTGGTCCCACTAAATTAAAAGTGACCCTGTGTACATCGTCTGTTAGTTATCTCCCACACCTAATAATACTCTATAATTATTTATAATACCAGTTGGAGCCAACGCTTAAAAACAACATTAATAATTGAACCTCATTTCCTCAATGCCTTGCATCATTCACATATATATAATATTATATCACACTAGTACTTTTGTATAATAGATCGGTCTGTCATGTTCAGTGACCGGTAATAATTGTGCTTGCTTGACGCCATGTGCGCTATATTTTTTTCAGGAGGTCGAGCACAGTAGGTTTTTGCTTAGTGAGGCTTGGTTGATCATTTTCGGGATTCTTTGGAGTTCTTTGGATCGCTGAGTTGTCGTAGGGTATTTATGATATTTATTTCATATTTCATTGTCGTAGTTTTATTCTCGTTTTTAGAGTTAGTAGAGATTTTATTCATTTTAATCTATTTATTCATTTAATTTATATTGAGTTATTTTCCGCTGCGTTTCTTTGGTAAGTAGATGTAATTTCTGTTGAAATATAATACATCTGTGGGGTTTCATCCGTGGGATGCCCGACTTGTTATGCCTTAGAATGTGTTTTATGATTTATTATCAGAAAGCGGATTTTGGGGGCCACATTCGGATTTATCCACCCAATATGTGTAACTGCTAAAATCTCTCAATCACACCAAAGGATTATTCAGACAAATGGTGATAAATTATGAACTTGGATCACCTTATCAGCAAATTATCGTTGACACATGTTTCCAAACCTTTAAGGTCATATATGGATTACCACTATCTAAGTTTGGTAAAATAGTATATTAATAGTACCTGAACTACAGGCTGGGAAGCAAGTTAGGTACATGCGAAGAAGCATCTCATAATTAAGCGCTAATAAACATGATGGGAAAACTCCTAATACAACGTTCTTGAATCGGAATTATCCAGATTCTAGAAATGAAAAGCTGGAAACGTAAGTATTAGTAAGGAGAAAATATGGTAGAGTGTGTCTGTCTATCATTGGACTAGATAGAAATAATGGGTTATTCCCAATAGCAGTATACTTATGCAGGTCTGAATATTTTAAAACTTGGTTTAATTTTATGTAAAAGCTGAAACCTTATTTAAACCAGTACAAAAGCAAGTTGACCTTCATCAGTGACAGGCAGAAAGGTCTTATACAGGCTATTGCAGATGTATTCCCTAATGTAATTCATAGGTTTTGTTTTAGACATATGTACAAGAATATGAAGAAGTACCACAGGGGAACACATTTGGAGAGTCTTATTTGGGGGGTAGAAAAAAGTTTTTAAAAATATAAGAAAGATGAGAAGATGGATAAACTCAAAGTTGATAACCCTGCGACATATGATTGGTTGGTGAAGGAAGTATATGAGCATTGGGCAAGTCACATTTTGACTTCACATCCAAATGTGAGCACATAACAAACAACTTCTCATAATCTTTCAACAATTGGATATTGATTATTAGAGATAAGCCAGTTCACAGAGCCTTAGAGAAATTGAATTTGGTGTTGATGAAGCTGATGTATGAGAGAAGATTAAAAGCAAGGGAATGGGACCAAGATGGTATGATACTATAACTTATAAAATTAATTTTTGTTTGTAAAGGTTTTGTTTAGCTTATAACTTGCTAATTAAGGTTTGAACTTTATTTTCAGGGTTATTGTCAAGAGCTAAGAAACACATTGCAAAAATGGAGACATTTTATGGGCACTACCATCCTGAAGGTGTTGTTGATGGATGTTTTATTGCTATTACTGTAAATGGGCAAAGATGGAGGGTTAATACTGAGAAACATGAGTGTGATTGCAATGAGTGGCAACTCACTGGCCTGCCATGTGTGTATGCAGTGAGTATATTATTACCATTTAGAGAATCTTGGATTGAGTAAGTATCACATATTTAATTAAATTTCCAATTAAATTTATTGTTTTTGTTTATATTAGTTCCATTTTTTTATGTTAATGCAGGTATTGTAGTCCATATCATAGAGTGTCTTCATATGTTGCCACATATAGAAAAGCTATATATCCAATGGTTGATTCATCTGCTTGGAAAAAGGTAAAATTGCAAATATTACTATTTTGTACATATGCTAGGTGTTCTTTATTTTTTGTTAACTAATTGGGGAATTGTGTTATTTATTTTTTATAACCAAATAATGATTGGTTACCCCCACCATTGGTGGGGGGGACCAAGAAAAGTGAGGCTAGTAGATCCAGATGAGGCACAAGATGTACAAAAAAATATGGTGAGTGTGGGGGATTTGGACACAATAAGAAGACTTGTAAAGGTGTTCCTGCTCCACCAAGGCCAAGTGTACCAAGACAGTGGCTAAGAGTTGATACACACCCTAGCAGGGCTAAGCTTAGGAGGAATAAAATTTAGCCACCTATAACACCTAATCTAAGTGAAAGGGGTAGAAGTGTTGGAAGGAGTGCAAATAGAGCAAGGGGTAGAAATGGAGCTAATGTTCACTATAACAATTATGGAGGTACCATTGGGATTGGCATTGATCTTTTTGGAGATAGTGTTGTAGTGAGAGGTAGGGCAAGTTGTGGTAGAGCTGGAAGAAATGTTGGTGGCACAAGAGGTGGTGGGGCAAGTGGTGGTGGTGCTACAGGGAGAGATGAGGCAAGCGGTGGTGGTGTTGCAGTGAGAGGTGGGGCAAGGGGTGGTAGAGCTGGAAGGAATGTTGGTGGTACAAGAGGTGGTGGGGCAAGTGATGGTGGTACAAGGCCAAACTTCAACCCACCAAGACAAGTTCTAGCACAGTCTCAACCATCAACTTCAAACCCTTACAAGAAGAACTTTCAACCACCAAACAGGACTTGGAAGCCATAAATAGCTTGTTGTAGGGCATTTTCTACTTTTTAGGTTATTCACTGTTTTTTTGTGACAGTAATATGCAGTGGTTATTGTTTGTAATGGTGACAATGTGAGACAATGTTATGTGTTGGATGGTTGAATGCATGGTATATTATTGCTATTGAAAATGTTGCAGGTTTGTGTATTTTTTTGCATATTTTAGTTATGTATGAATTCTGTCTGAGTGGATATTTTGCTGCTATTGAAAATGTTGTAGGTTTGTGTGTTTTTTTGTATGTTCTAGTTATGTCTGAATTCTGTCTGAGTGAATATTTTGTTGCTATTGAAAATGTTGCAGGTTTGTGTTTTTTTTTGTATGTTCTAGTTATGTCTGAATTCTGTCTGAGTGGATAGTTTGTTGTTATTGAAAATGTTGCAGGTTTGTGTGTTTTTTGCATGTTCTAGTTATGTCTAAATTTTGTCTTAGGTTTGTGTGTTTTTTGTATGTTCTAGTTATTTTGTCTGAGTTATGGTTTCGTTGCTATTTATTTTGCATGTTCTACTTATGTCTAAATTAGAGATGCATTGTGTGTTTGTTGCAGGTTGGAGTGTGTTGTGGAGTTTTTATTGAGTGTTGCAGGAGTTCACAGGTTAGTATCACATTTGACATTTCTTACATTACAAAAGATAAAAATGTACAAAAGTAGACCCCTAAAGGCTATTAAACTACTTTTGTACAAGGTTAGTATTACATTGGAGTTCTTATGTTTTATTTTGCATGTTCTAATTATTAAGATACTTCTGTACAAGGCTTAAGTACCAAGTGCTTGAAGCATTTTCTTGGAGTCCACCAGTTTTATAGCTTCCATTGAATCATTGTAAACAAGAATCTTTAAAATGGATAGCTTCTTAGAGTCCACCAGTCTTATAGCCACTGGTACACCCTCCCAAATTTAGATTGAGCTTTAGTCCTCCCTGTTACTACAGTCTTACATCAGTGTACCATCAGTAGGGGTTTTGTCAATTTACATCTTTCAGTCAACAATACTCTAAGTATCACAATATGAGGAAGATCTAGCTATCACAATACTCCAGGTTTTGTTCATATTAAACAATAACATAAAAGAAAAAAGAAAACACAATAACACATTTACTGAAAACACAAACTAGAAGAAAAACAAAAAAAAAAAATTATACAATAACACATTTACTGAAAACACAATATCACAATAATCTAAACTTCATCTCCCTTCTCCCCACCATCTTCTTTCTTCTCCCCACCATCTCCTTTCTCCTCATTACCATATTTCTTCTTCTTCTTCTTCTTCTTGCCATCTACACCATCCTCCATGCCATCTTCTGCATCATCTTCACCATCTTCTTCTTCTTCTTCTTTTACATCTCCAATCTCTATTTCATCAAAATCAGGGTCAGTCATACCATCATCCCACTCATTCTCAGACTCTACAGATGAACCATGAAAGTCTGAGTCTAAGATAACAATCTCCTCCTCCTCTTCCTTCTCCTCTTCATCTTCATAACTTAAGAAGAACCTAGTTGCCTTGGGAGAATCAGTTCCATCCATATACATCCATTCATTATCACTGTCAGAATCCATGAATTCTGGTTTTTAAAAAAGGGAGAAAAAACACAAGATGGTAATGAAGTGCCTTTGATAGAGAATAAGATATGATAAATAAGAAGTATAAGCCTATACCTTTTAAAGATGAAAACCATTCACATTGGGGAATTACTTGGTGCAATTAATGACTGGTAAATTCTTATAAACTAGTCAAAAGGGGTAAATGGTTAGGAGTTGGGGGTTTAAACCAATGCTAATTCCCATAAAACAATGTTCAAGTAATGTTAATACAAGTCAACTCATTTAAAAATTAAATAATAACAGATGTGCTTCATGACATTAACCACAAAACTGTGTTACATGACATAAAAGAGTGGGGCTTTGGGGATTAAAAAGAAAATTCATTACACAAATACATTTGAAGTACTATTACAACATAAAAAGAAAATTCATTACAACATAATCTTAAAATCCCTTACAACATACAGAGAAAACCCTTACAAATAAATAAAATAGTATGATCTTATACACAAAACTTGTCACACAAGTTTAGTCTTCCATTTGAATTCCTTACAAAATTCATTCAAGTCCGTTGTAACTGACATTTGAACATTAAGGTCTACATCCTTGTTTCTCTCATTTCCTTCTTTCTTCTTCACCTTTTCATCTTGTATGAACACCTTAAGCTAATCAAAGTTCCCACAGTGACTATTGACACACTTGAGAAAATTTTGCCCCTTGGATTTATCAATTGTAGAAATAAGTAACCTCCTTGGAGCACTACAAAGATCACAATTGGTGGACCTCCACGGGCATAGTTTTTACCAATGTTTTGAAGATCCATACCCAAAACAACCACCACTAAAATAGGTTTCAGTATCACATTTGAACTCCTTAATTGCAACATCCAACCACTTAAAAGCATTGCATTCACTAACTTGGCAACTAAGGAACTTCCTATTAGGTTTTTTTTTTCAGTGTTAGATTTTTTTAGCATCATAATTCCCATACAACCCTCTCTCTTACATTTGTTGTAAATCCATGGACAACCCAATCCTGTTTCATGACCACCATCACCACATTACACAAATTTCAGCCTACTTCATGAATTTATGTTAATTAGACTATACCCCCGAGCGCACTCTTGTGTGTTTTGGGGTTTTTTTTTTAACTTGCGTACGCTGAGTTGAGTAGTTCTAATAGGAAGCCGCATTGGTGAGACGAAAAAGCTTCGAGAGCAGTAGTTAAAGGTCCTATTTCGTTTACAATGAGTAGTTTATAAGACTTTCTTTTTTTTAGGCCTGAGCGATTTGCTCAAGGTGCAGAAAAGCATGTCGCTTTCTGCCCACAGAGAAGCACTAGACTTCTAAACTACTCGGGTGAGTGTTAGGTCTAGGACGCCGGTTATAAAAGGCTGAGCGGACTTGCGTACGGAGACCCGAAGTTGCCTAGGAGGTCTGCAACACACCCACAACAGCGTACTAGTCTAGTCGGCCTCTCTCTCTGGTTTACTAGGGCTTACCTAGCCATATTAGTTTCTCCACTTCGTCTTTACACCCCAAAGCTTAAGCAAACTTTAATGGCTGAAAAAATTAAAATTTAAATACAAACACAAAAGCATATGAGAATGAGATATAAAAATGTTACCTCAGCCTTCGAACCCCCCCCCCCCCCCCCCCCCTATTGTCCAAAAAAACGAAACACAGAGGTTTGAGGTAAGTTTTTGAGCGAAGAGAAACAGAGGTACGCCTATGCCTAGTTTAAGCTTAAGAATAGCGGTCAAATATGATTTCAATCTGGATCGTCAGATCTTGATGAGTAGATCAAAGTTTGGGTTTTTTTGTTTATTTCTTCTGCAATCGGTAACCTGTTGGGTAAGTGATTCACGCGATGGTGTTTTTGGAAGTTCACCAAAATATTACCAATCAAACCAAAAATGAGGGTCATAGGCCAATAAGTGCCAACAACACTGGGGCAATTGCGAATTCGTTTATCATAGAACAAATTACTTTACTATGCTGAATGCCTGAATCCTTCACTCGTGCTGAAATCTTAAACCTCACCAATTTCAATTTAATGAGAAAAACCCTTGTCCTCCTCAAGTATATCTCTCTCTCTCCAACTCCACCATTACTCGACCTCATCAATGGATTCCTCTTCTCCTCACAGGTACGCTCGACCTCATTACTCAACCCTAATTCTCAATCTCTCTCCACTCTTCCTCCTCCTGAATGGGTAGAACCCACAATTGACCTAAATGATCTCATCACCAATAACACTAAAACCCTAAACCCCTCTCCTTGGGTTCATCGAATTCTCGCCATTTTAAACGATAACTCACCTAACATGGAAACCAACTTAAATGAATTTTGTTTCAATTATATGATCAAATTATCGCCTAATTTTGTTTCATATATATTGAAATTGTTGAAAATGGATGAGGCCTTTCGATTTTTTCGTTGGGCGGGAAAACAAAAGGAGTATGAACATAAGCTTGAAAGTTATGTGTTGTTGGTTGAGGTTTTCACGGTGAGTGGCGGCGATGTAGAGAGGATTAAGAGGTTGGTTAGGGAGATTAAGGAAAAGGGATTGTTGATGAATGAGTTGTCGGCGAATGGGTTGATTAAATGTTTTGGTCGATTGGGTATGGTGGAAGAGTTGTTGTGGGTTTGGCGTGGGATGAAGGAAAACGGAATTGAGCCAAGTTTGTTTACGTATAATTTTTTGTTGGATGGGTTAGTGAATTCCATGTTTGTTGAGAGTGCGGAGAGGGTTTTTGAGGTTATGCAATGTGGGAAAGTTCGTCCGGATGTTGTTAGTTATAATACTATGATCAAAGGGTATTGTAAGACGGGGAAGTTGGGGAAAGCGATGGAGAAACTTAAGGAGATGGAGGTGCTGAATGTTGGGGCTGATAAGATTAGTTATATGAGTTTGATTCAGTTGTGTTATTCGGATAGTGATATTAATTCTTATTTGGGTCTTTTTCGTGAAATGGAAGAAAAAGGATTGGAGATTCCGTCACATGCTTATAGTCTAGTGATTAGTGGTCTTTGTAAGGAAGGTAGATGCAGTGAAGGGTACGCTGTTTTTGATCTTATGGTTAGAAAGGGTTGTAAAGCTAATGTGGCAATATATACTACTTTGATTGATTCATTTGCTAAAAGTGGGAATATTGAAGAAGGTATGAAGTTGTTTGAAAGAATGAAAGAGGAAGGCTTTGAACCTGATGAAGTGACGTATGGAGTTATTGTTAATAGTTTATGCAAGGTAGGGAAAGTGGACAATGCTATGGAGTATTTCGAGTTTTGTAGAGAGAATGGTTTTGCGATCAATGCTGTGTTTTACTCGAGCCTCATTAGTGGTCTTGGAAAAGTTGGTAGGGTGGATGAAGCGGAGAAGCTTTTTGAAGAAATGGAAGTGAAAGGATGCACACGGGATTCTTATTGTTATAACGCGCTTATTGATGCATTTGCCAAGTGTGAAAAGATGGACGAAGCGTTAACGCTCTTTGAGAGAATGGAAGACGAAGGTTGTGATCAAACAGTTTACACATACACCATACTTATCAGTGGATTGTTCAAAGAACGTAAAAATGAAGAGGCATTGAAGTTGTGGGAGATGATGATCGATAAGGGTATTACACCTACTCCTGCATCTTTTAGAGCTTTGTCAACAGGGCTCTGTCTTTCAGGAAAGGTTGCTAGGGCTTGCAAAATATTAGATGAGCTAGCACCAATAGGAGTTATTCCTGAGACGGCATTTGAAGATATGATCAACGTGTTGTGCAAAGCAGGTCGGTTTGATCAGGCTTGCAATTTGGCTGATGGTATTGTTGATAGGGGTCGTGAGATACCTGGAAAAGTTCGTACAGTTTTAATTAACGCATTGAGAAAGGTGGGTAATGCCGATCTAGCCATGAAATTGATGCATAGTAAGATTGGAATAGGGTATGACAGGAAGGGTAGTGTTAAAAAGCGAGTCAAATTTCGGATTCTCTTAGATATGTGAATTCAGAAGGCTTTTTATACCCGTTATTTTTGGACTTGAACTTGCTTGAAGGAACACAAATTACCACTTGCGACCATTATTCTCTTGTATATGTAAGTCGCCCGTTTCTAAGCAAAAGTAAGTTACTTCAGTATTTCTCCACAGTAACCTTGGTAAACTGAGTGAAATTTTCTAAGTGTCCCTCTTCCAAACATTTTACTGGATGAAGTGTCACTGAAGATTGAGAAATTGGAATCTTGGCATTGTCATATGCAGTAATCAAATAAATTATTGGAGCACTCTGTTCAATTGAAGTAAGAACGATCACGTCTAACACTCAAGTGCAGTACTGGGGTTCTCGACAAGGGTTCCATAAAATGGCAGATTAGTACATCCAATAGAGATTATTGAGGACCTGATCAGCATTTAACTCCCACACTGTTGGTATGTTCATTGACAATTTTCCCTATTAATTGATGTCCTTATTGTATTCTTGCTAGCAGCAACTGCCTTGCGGAGCCAATGTAGGACTGGGTCTGGGTATACATGTGTTTCGTCTCTTGCTGAGCCTACATAATGTTTCAATTCTGGTAACCTATACAGATCTCACCCCATGAAGGTTAGTGACACCGCATTACCATGAAGGTTAATTACCTGAAAAATACCAAATCCAACAGGCTAGAGATTTTACTCCATGAAGGTCACGTTTCTACACTGTGGCTCACGTTCAACCCGGTCACAGGATATCTGTTCTATCCTTCTGGATTCATGGTCTTAAAATTCGATTGGTTAATAAAAAGGTTGTAGAATCACTTTCGTGAGCTGGGAATTTGATGCGTGACAATGTGGGATTGGGCCTACGTAGAGTTATTATAGAGAGGAAGACCCTCAGAAACGGATGGATATGATAGTCTCCAAGGCTTATGGCTTGATGCTAACGGGCGATACGAAAATTTATCTGAGACATTGGAAATTCTGCCTCATCAGGGTCCGGTCCTTTCTGGAAAATTTTGTCCAGCCATTAGTTGCAAGTCCCTTTCGCATCCACGTGGAACGACTAATAAATCAAGGTGGTTGTTGGGAAAGTCGATTAGGTCAGATTCTGTTTGGCCAGATGATATCGTTTACTTTTACTTAGACCTTGACGGATCGATTTAGCTATCAGAGATTGTACTGGACATGGAATGCTCCGTTTTCATGTTTTCTTTTCCATTTGCATTAGCGCCGTAATTCTGAGTTGTTCATTAATACATTGTTTTTTCCAATTTCGTTGTGTTTGTAATTGTCCACACCCATGCCATTTCGTCCTAAATCTGCACAACATTACCTTTCCAAGTTATTTCTGGGCTAAGTTAGCAAATATAAGGTTTAAAAGACAAAACTGTAGAAGCTGTCAACATATTTTCAGACTTTATGTTCCATGAAAATAGAAATTTTCAGAATAGAAAGATAAGAGGGTAATGCACTAATGCAGCAAGCAATATGTTCATAACATCAGCAATGAAGGAGATAAGCTTGCGGATAGTAGCATTCAAGCAGTTCTAAAAGGTGTGGGAATCTGTATAACATAGACCCTAACAGTACTTAATAACAAGAAATTGTGAAACAATGTATCAGAATTCCTCTCGACTTCCACTGGATCTTTTAATCAAACAGATTTACAAGCACATCTATATTGACGGGATTCAATAGCTTTACAAGATTAAATTGTACAACACTTGAAGAAACAACTGACTTCCATAAGCTTAACTTCTCAACATTCATAAACATTACATTCACAGATTGACTCTACACAATCCTGTTGGAGTTAATAGATAGAACTAAAAGAGAAAAGATTGTGACTACAAAAATGTTAGTGATTTACCCATTTAAATGAGAAGAAACTATGAACGTCGGGACTTGAGGAATTTGTACGATGACATAAAATATACATCAATGATGGCATTGTTGGAGTCATGCAGGAATGCAATACGAAGAGCTGAGAGCTGGAGGCAAGACACACACCAGATGGGGTCCAGCGGGATTGCAGCTTATATTGGCTTCACCTATATTTGGCAGTTTGAGTTCAGGAGGACGGACATAGCCAGATACTAGTGGTACACATATTACTGAGATAACAATCCTTGAACCTGCAATAACAGATAAGGTATTAAACCACTTGTAAAACCAGGTTTCATAAGCAAACATATTTTGAAATTCTGGCTTGAACTCTGTAATATAAAAATCTTACGGGTGTCTCTGTATTAGCATTTATAATGATGCTGCAAATGGGGAAAAAAAGTATATCAACATTGAGTGACATGCCAGATCATATGTGTAATGGTGACGACAGGGGAGTATAGGTGGTATCTATCTAACTTTGGAATCATACAACACCTCTCTCCCCCCACTGAAAAACCTTTCCTCTCCCCCAGACCTCTTCTACTCAACAATTATTTTCTCCTATCTAAATATATTCCAAAAGAATGTCCTCTAGCTTCTTCCCGCCGAATAATCCGTTGCTGCAGATCCCATCAGATTTCTAGAAAAAATATTAATCAACCCATAATAGGCTGAAGCCAATAAAAGTCTGCTCAAGGATTTCTTCAATGGTGGCAATGAATATCACCCAAGGAAGAATAATTGAAGCTAGAATATGTAAGTAAGGACTCAGTTAGAGAGATTATAGTACCGGTTCCAAAGACAAGGAGAAATCAATCCGTGGTTGCAGATGCAACTCAAAGAGAAAGTAGGGAAACTTCAGTTCTTTCACCAAACCTAGAGGCACAGAACTTCTTTGAATGTGAAAATTTCGTTCTCAAGGGAACTGGTAAGAAGTGGTTTGCTACTACCTAAAGACATGTGGACCAATAAAAAAAGTCTGGTCAAGTAGGATAGTGAACTTGGAGATTCCCAAGCATTTCTCCATAACGGAAAGTAAATGATGTTTTCTTCCAAGGAAAGGAAATATAGATACCATTAACTTGAACACGGCAGGATGAGGCTGTCACGTGTTACTATGATTAAAAAAAAATCGAAATATTATTATTCTTTTGATTGAGACAAAAATAATGTTATTTTGTTCAACTTTTTCTGAAATCCAGGGGCAACCAGGATCATCATTTATCAACATTTTCCCAACGCCCAAGGATGTGTGCACTGCCTCTTTAAAGCGGCTACTCGAGCCTACAGTAACGGTTCAAGGCGGTTTTTACTAGACTTTTTTTCCGGACTAAAGTACCTCCCTCCTTTTCTCAAAGATGACCAAGTAACCCCTACCCTTCATTAAATCAAAAAGTCTGCCATCGAAAGAATTTTAAAAGTCAATCTAGAAACTCTTGATTATGTATGTTTAATAAAATATCTTCGAAATCTTAAATGTTATATACATAGAAGTATTGGAATCACATTGTTATTTGAAAATTAATATCTAATGTTTGTATCAACAACAAGATGCTATTATGTTGTCTTACGGAGCTGCGCGCAAAACGAGTAATAAGGGGAGTGCGTGCAGCTACATTAGTGAATATAGGCCAAGAAAAAACCTAACAGGTTTCCTGTTTTACAGGAGAGCTAATCCTAAGACCTCTTATTCTTGAGATACGGTCCCTAATACTGCAACAAACACCTTGTTGGATGTTACTGATCATGGGATTAGCGTCAAGCGGTCTTTGGTAGCATTAAACTACAATAAAATAATTGCTTTCACAAGAACCTATGAGTGGATAGTTCAAACCTTGCATTATGGAGAGTGAAACATGCCCTCGCTTCCTACCAGCTATCATCCAGTTTTCTTGGTTTGCGTCGACTTCATATAATACCTCATCCTGTTTCACACAAAAAAAATACAAATCTATAGTATCAACAAGATGAACCTTCGGGGACCTCAAAAAGAATGATTCTGACAATAAACCTCCAACTGTCACAGTTTTTTAATTCACAAAAAGAGCATATTATTCTTTCCACTATGCTCAGATACTGGCTAGTTTGAAAAAATTAAGTAAATAAATAGACGATAAGAGGAAAAAAGAAAAAGGCATATTGACTTACATTATCTGGGGAACTGATATTCTCGTCAAAGTCCTTCAACCTTTCAACTCTCCATCTCATGCTAACCAGGTGTCCAACTCTAAGCCCCCCTGAAGGGAGTGGAAGAAAACCAACCGCCAGACAGGGATCAAGCACAGGCCTTTGTAGAACTAGTGAGCTCCTGAATAGGAACTCCTGTTCCTTAACCTCGGAGGTAGTAGATTCCATGACCACAGGGGTGTGTGCTCCTATGGTCCTATCACCTGTGATTCCATATATAATGTTCAATATACTACCTTTATGCAATTCCTCAACTTCATCTGTAAAAGAAATACACAAACATGTATCAGTGTCCGACATGGGTCAAGGTGTTAGAATGCTGAGCAGCATAACAGAAACTATTAGTAAATTGTATTGGCACGTGCTTGATACTTAGTATGATTAGTACCCTTCTTATATAGATTACAAGCAAGGATCAAAATGTTGTTATAGGAATATATAGAGCAGTAAATAGGTCAATACATAGAAGAGCGGGACAATGGGTAGATTCGGATGATATATTCAATATGTATCAGATACATTCAGTATATCAGGCAAAATTATATCTGAAGTACTTTAATTGTGGTGGCCACATCTACAGTGCCAGCGTAACGTAATGGCCAAAAATCATCTCCCATTTTGCCCTATTTTTTCTAATTGATTAACAATTGTGCCCTTTTAATTTTTGTAAATCTCACGACCCCCCTTTGGCCTCTACGTGCACCGATATTATCCCCACTCAACTACCTCCAGCAGAGGCGTGAGGTTTTGTTTCACTCAAAAGGCCTCGGTGATAAGTAGAGTGAGATTTTCACTTAAAGACCATACACACTAGCGCAACCGTGGCCACACTTGGGGTAGGCGCCTCTCCAGTACACCCGCTTTGGCAGGGTGTCACCCCCACCTTTAAAATCGAGCCCTCACCGACTCTGAATACCATCTGTCATGACCCCAACTCTACGCACATCGATATTGCCCCCACTTAAACACCTGGGTGTGAGACTCTGTTTCCCTCAAAAGGCCTTCGCGACAAATACAGTGAGACTCTGAGACTTTAACTTATGGACCACACACCCGGTATAATCTTAAGCGATGCGGCCACTGGTGCAACTATCACCATACTCGGGTTAGGCGCCTCTCCTGTACACCTGCACCCGCTGGGGCGTGGTGTCACAATCAATTACAAATTTTACATTGCCAAGAATATTTCAAGCTTCAAATGCAATACTCGTGTACAATATAGTATTTTTTTTTAACGCCATTTATAAGTAAGTCATTGAAAAAATTATTACTAAATTCTTTCTATTAAAACCCTTGAATTTTTTTTGCAATTTAGTCCATATTATAATTTAAAAGGAGATAATAAAAAAAATAGTAAGAGTTTTGGCTTACCTCCAGTAGTCCCGCTCCCTATACTGATGCCGAACAAGATGCCTGCTCTAGAAAATGGAGAAATCACAAGCGGAAAGAAGCTTGGAGTTGGTCTTCCATTGCCCTTTCCTATATGATCAAATCCCGATTGAAGATCCAGCCAAGCATCATATATGGTCGACGTCGCCTTCACTTGGGAGTGGAGTATGACCTTAACAAACATATAACAGGAGGGTTTAGAATACACAGCTGATTGACTTAGGTGTTATTTTGAGATGTAAGAAAATTTCAAAACCTTGTTTTCAACCCAACTTGGTGATGGACCACACCGAACTTGCTCAATATGCAAGGTTGATTGACAGCGTTAATAGGGTCGATCCATAATATAATAATTTATAACTATATAAAATATTTTGAATTGAGTATCGGTAACAAAATGGCTTAGCAGCTCTTTCATGTCAGTAGAGGTCAATTAATTGCTATAACTCTTTATTATTTTTATTATACACAATCATAACTACCTTGGAGATAAATTATGATTGCAGACAAATTAAATGATGTTGGTGTAGCAGGTGGCAGTGGCAGTGGCACTAAATCACAAAATTAAACCACCAAAGGTGCAGGGGTCACCAGTTCAATCAGTCGAGTTGAAGAATTTGTGAAAATATCACAGTTTTTAAGATGCCTTGCTGGGTTGACAATCACCACTATTATGAAATTGTCCCAGTTCCAGAATTAACAGTTAACAAGAAAGTGATATTGAAGGCCTATTTCGGCATTTTATTTCCTGTATCTTTTGGTCGATACATCAGTTTTTTACTTATCAAAATGTAGTTCAAGATCAAAAGGATATACTTAGGTGGTGTTTGTTTTGCTTCTTTTAAGTGCTGAAAAAATATTTAGCACTTGAAGCAAGCTAATTTTTTTTTCAGCAAAAAACATCAGCAGTTGGAACTTAAGAAACAAACACCACCTTAGACTTGTAAGGCATATGAACTATCTTTGAAAGGCAGCTGCATTCATGATACAGAAAAGAACTAACAGCTGAGTTGAAGATATGATACCTGTAATAGGAAAGTACCTTCGTTGCACTTATCTGCGACACGTGTAGTCACATGGAAAGGATCTGTAAAATGCACTGCCACAGTCCTGCAGATCAAGATCATGTGTTTCAGGAGGACAAAAATATAGCATATAGGATCAGAGATATTTCCATGTCTCTACAGATGCGAAAACACCGTCTGGCAGGTGACCTGTGAGTGTCGTCAAGATACAAATCAGAAGCTCGAGTCGAGTATCTTGAGGACAACGGACTGCAGCATACACGAAATGTTAACGTTTTTGCATCTATAAAGACGGTTAACTTTTATTCCCAACAAATAGTTTCACAAAGATCATGAAAATCTTAAAGATAAAGAGAAATGAATAAGCAATGCCTTTCAAATGTTTGGTTGTGGGATATGCCAAATTCAAGCTTCAGAGCTATCGTTCTCATTCCATCAACAATATTTTGTCTCAGGGGATTAACTGTCAGTAAAGATACAGCAGAATAAAGGTTTAAGTAGAAATGCAACAAATATATATGCGTACTAGAACTTATTATCAAAGCTTTTACCTCAAGAGTCCAAAGTTGCTCAAAAATTACATATAACCCCAGTGTTTAAGAAAACTTTTGAAGAACTAATTCAGAAATTAGATTGTTTTTGTATCCTGAAATTCTGCAATGGCAATTTTTTACCCTTATTCTATCTAGTTGGCGCTTTCTTTACTCGGTCATATTTCGCTTAGTAACAACATTCCTAGTAACTATAAAAAATAAAACACATGTTTCACTGACAACTGAAGCTTATAATTCTTTCTCTATTTTCCATGATATCTCAATCTCATAAAGCTCAACAAATTGAACAAACGCGGCAACAAACCAAAACGTCTTCGAGGGAAAGCCTAGATTCGACTTGAACAGCCATATTGGAATCAAATAGTAGAAGATGCTACAGGGTGGGGCTGGATGAACACACTTCCTTGAAAATAAATGACAATGAGACATAAAGAGAAGAGATAAAGATGTTAAATCTTGTTATTAACCAATATTCTTACCATTAAAAGTTAGAAACGCAAAAAAGGATAGGGATTATTATTTTGAATTTCAGGGTGGCAATCAATTCAAACTTTTAACACTGCAATGTCGAATGCAATTTCTAGAAACTTTGGGCCTTATACGGTAAAAAAATCTCTATTACATAAATAGAAACCTCCAAACCTGATGATGTTCCTCTTGCCAGCCTATTGTCAATAGCACGCACTGGAAACCACAAAACTGAAGCAATTTCGCTAGTCCAATCAGGCAACATTATCTTACCATCTTTGAATGGCAACTGTGTAAATTCGTTAGTACTCTCTGCTACCTTATTATAGTTCTCCATCTCAATACCAAGGGTGTCCTCAATCTTCAGGCCTGGGCCAGTATCTATATGTAATATAGCACCTCTGAGGGAGTAGGTAATGGGCCTTACTATTAACCCAACCCACTGAGGCTCATTCATTAGCAAAGCAGATGAAACTGCGGCTGTTAGATCAACTAGAGATCTTGGCTTCAATACCTACAAAGAAGAAAGTTCTATGACTTAGTTGAAGAATAAGATTATTCAATTTCACAGCAAGAGACTTAGACATCACATGGTAACAACAATGTCATAATTTGGGTGTCTTTCTCGTCAGTAAAACATAAATCTTTTAAAAATACTTGCATCTCCCTTCTATTTGATTGTTTCCTCAACTCCATATGTTTGTTTACCACATGTAATATATTGATGTAAACTGATTACGCGGAAGCCAATAATTAAGAAGAACACCAGATTAACCAAAAGGAATTAGGTTCTTGAGGAACCCTAATTTTATTAATTAGAACTTCTCTTCTAAACAAAACTAACTTAATTGTATTAACCTAGACCTCCCATTTAAAAGAACACAGGGGGGGGGGGGGTTAGAATTAGGAACCCTAATTCTTGAAAATATAATTCTAATTAAATTGGGAAATTGCTAATAACCCATATTGGACCTCTCCAACATAGCTTAAGCTAAAGACGAAAATACAAAGCATTAAATAAGCATAGGTGGTATGGTGGGTAGACGACTCTATGAGGGATGTGCCACATCAAACCCACTGTCTGCGGAAAATTTCGTCCACAAAATCAAGGGGGCGGTGCTCCTGAAGACTCAAGCACGTATGTAGTGCGCATCCCGATCTTTCCTTCATCTTCATCCTTCATAATACGTTGAACTGTTGTTATCACGCTCTCACGCATACCGCTTTCCTCGCAAATGCAGGACAATCACGTTTTTGGTGCCCCGGTTTGCCACATCCATAATAGTTACCTAAGACAAAGGTAAGTGGTGCAGTGGCTACTAGAATAGCTGGAGCTGCTGGTGTTGCTGTTGGAACCGGAGGACGATATTGCGCATGTAATTCGTTCGCTTGCCTGGCCAACTGTACAATTTCAGCAAGACAAAAGACAGGTTGAAGTGTTGTTGCTTCCTGGAGTTTCTTTGTCAAACCGGACTTGTATCTACTAACCCGTTGTTCAGTCTCATAGAGTTGTGCATGTGCCTCAAGGAGATAATACTGATCAGTGTAATCATCAAGGGAAGCGAGACCCATTTTAAGGGACTGAAGTTTCCCAAATGCAACCTCGCCATAGTTCATAGGGATGAACCTCTCCTTCAGCTCTCTCCGCATTTTCCACCATTCCAAAATAGGACGGTAACCCACTGTACGCCTCGCTTGTTGAACATTGTTCCACCAAATGAGAGCAAAACCAGTAAGGCGAGACTCAATGATCATCACTTGTTTTAGATCTCCATATTTCTTGTAGTTGAATATACACTCAACCTTATCCAACCACTCGATAAAGGCGTCCGCGTCAGACTTTCCAGTGAACTCTGGTACTTTAAGGTCAACGTCATGCGTCTGTTCTGATATAGCTCTGGCTAAGGCTTCAATGTAATTACCCTTTACCTTTTCGGCGTGGTTGTGGTCGTTGTTCCTCCTCATAATCGAAATTGTACTCATCGTCTTGCCAAGTCGTAGCATACGGATGTCTTGGCGGACGAGGTGGTGAACCAAGTGGATGCTGCCAATAACGGTTACGTAATGGGGTGTCGACCGGAGTATGAAAACCACGGCCCCGGTTTCTCCCGTTGAATTGCCTCTCTCTCTCTCCAACTTGCATAAAACGAGAACCCATATACTTATGTCTCCCGATCGAGCGAAAACTGAGGGCATCATCATCACGTGGTCTTCATCCCTCAATATAGGGGTTTCGGTATTCAACACATAATTTAGGATTCGTCTTTGGTGGTGCTCGTTTGCCGGTGTTGTATTAGAGGTACGGGTCTGTCGGCATAAGGAGAGATATCTCAAGGTTGTCCAATGTGGCAGTACCCGGTGGCAGATTTTGTTCGTTACCGACTAATGGCATGCCGGTTTGAGTTCTTCGGCAAGTCGTGATGTCCGGAGGTATACCCGGTGCGAACTCGGGTTTCAGCAGTCCTTTCTCTTTGGGGAGGGATGTCCCCTCTACACCGATTGTCTTCCTTGGTGAACATAAGAGTTCGTGGTTGATCGGAGTCGGTGATGTTGGCCGTTGGTTGCTGCGGAGAAAGTCGACAGTAGCATCATCTAATAGTGCCCACCATGATGGATTAATGTTCACAAAATTTGGGCCTTGTAATGATCGGTGTAGCCCAACCCATCGAGCCCACAAGTTCTGGGTCGGGTTCTCACCAACTGTATGTGGATCAGATCTGCTTTTGGAATTGATAACATAGGTCTCTCTTGTCTAGGCTTGATCTGGGAGTGGGGGTATTGATTGGTTTTGTGCGTGATAGGCTTGGACTTGCTGTTCAGCAGCCCAAGCTAAAAAATCTGTTTTGTTCAACGCGATTGGGGTTATTGCCGTGGTGGCTGCCTTCGGGGCCGACGCCGGCAAGATCCGATCTCCTCGTGGTGTGGTACTACTTGCATGAAGGTCGGTTAATATGTTTGTATTTCCAACGTTTTGAATATCGCGGTTTCGACGTTCAACTTTGCGAAAGGGTTGTTTAGGTCGTCGCTCCTCGCGGCGATGCTTCCTTCTAGAGAGATATCGTCAGTTACGCCCAACTTGGGGGGGGAAGGCTCCTCTACCCAAAGCCTCGACAAGCTTATCCTCTATCCTTGCTACATCTTGAGCTAGGGTAGGTTTCTTCGTCGCAGTTTTTCCACGAGGCATCTTTGCTCTTGAAACTGTCTACTCTTAGATCTAACGCAGTCTGGTACCACTTAGATGTAAACTGATTATGCGGAAGCTAATAATCAAGAAGAACACCAAATTAGCCAAAAGGAATTAGGTTATTGAGGAACCCTAATTTTATTAATTAGAACTTTTCTTCTAAACAAAACTAACTTAACTGTATTAACTAAGAAACTAATAACCTAGACCTCCCCTTTTATAGAACACAAGGGGGGGGGGGGGGGGGGGTTAGAATTATGAACCCTAATTCTTGAAAATAAAATTCTAATTAAATTGGGGCATTGCTAATAACCCACATTGGACCTCTCCAACAGAGCTTAAGCTAAAGACTAAAATACAAAGCATTAAATAAACATAGGTGGTATGGTGGGTAGACGACTCTATGAGGGATGTGTCATATCATATATTATATATTTGTACTAAGTAACCGTATCCATGGGTACTCCATCCTTTAGCAACCTTATACACCAAAAATCAGTATGTTGCATGCAATTTAGCCACTGAATTTCGAAGATGAGAAATGTCACAAAAAAATTGATTGAAAATGTCAAAAATTTCTCCGAATTGACATTAAAGAGGTGCCAAAATCGAATGATAAAGATCACGCAAGATCTTGACATGTAAGAGGAGATCCAATTAAGTGTACAATCAGGAGATCCAATTAAAGTGGCCCATACAATATACTAATGGGGGATGACGATACCCTCAAACAAGAGTGGTGAGACAAGTAAGATTCTAAATATTTTAGCGGCAGAGAAGAAGTCTGATAACAGCAGGAATGACGCTTTAGCCAGTGCTTAAGTTGGGAACCTATGTTACTACGTTTGATTTGGCGTGGTGAAAGTGGCACCGTGCCAAGCACCTGGACCACTCAGTGGGGAACCCACTGAATGAAAATTTCCATGTAACGCATTTGAATTCTAAAATCTTAACATATTCACAAATGGCCAATATTGGTTTATTGGATCGCATGTCTGACACCTAGAAAACTCATGTCAAACACCGAAAAATATGTGCTTGTATCTTAGATATAGCTACAATAAAAAGAAGAAAGAAATCACCTTTAATATAGGTCTGGCTGGCTTCTCGTAGCTCATAAAATCATCACTATCAGCTGGTCCACCCTTAGAGAAACTGTGAGATCTGAATCTCAAGTGCCCAATCTGTCCGGTAAGAACCCCCAAGACGTACGAACCTGGTTTTTGTGGGGGTAGGGAAAGCGTAATAGTGTTTCTACCCGGCTTGATTATAGAAGCTGTAGAGCTTGTTATAGCCTTCAAAATCAGATAAGAAAACAACTTTGTAAAAATAACTTCTGGGAAGCAAGAACAACAGACAACCTAAATAAGATAATCTTTTCATAAAGTATTGTACAGTGTCAGTGTGTCGCTGTTATGGGTGTACAGGGAATTGATTTTATCAAACTAGTAGAAAAGGAGATTTTTGAGGAATTAGAGGGGTATTTTTGGGGCGTTCAAAACAAACAAAAATTGAGGAATTTGTGGGAAGTTGAGAGTGAATTTTGTAGAATTGGGTTAATAGAGGAAATGTAAATGATCTTGGGGTCCATATAAAAAACTTTGATAGAAAAAATTTGGAAATTTTGAAGCATTTTGAGAGGGGAATACGAAATGGTGTTCCTAGTTACAGATTAAATTATTGCCTATTTATAGGAACCACAACCATGGAAAAACGGTATAGACCAGGTTAAACATACCTTAACACCTTCATCTGCACTATATGTAGCTATCAGCGTGAAACTAAGAGATTCAAGAGTAATATCATCAGGAAAGCCGCTCCAAACCGTAACAGATAGTATACCAGGATCCCTATCACATAACTCAAGTGGTGGACCAGGATTTCCAGAGAACGTTATTAACGATGATACATCTAAAGGCACAGGATGCTTCATTTCGCTATGTGCAAGTCGAACAACTTCCAATTGAAACGCCTGGCGTTCCTTCGTCAAAAATAGACCTTTGTCCAGTGAAAGCAATCTCACACAAGATGAGAGATAACCTGCTTGATCATTGAGTATCTTTTGGCACTCGGCTAAATTGGGGAGGACTTCAGCTAATAGGTCTTGCCATCCTTCGCCCGCATAAAGGGCACAGACCTTTTCATATGACTTTGCTGCTAAATCGTAATTCCTATGTCTATAGTAAACAGCTGCGATCTCACCATCAAGAACAACCCCGTGTCGTTTCCACCAAGAATGATGATAATTATCAGCGGCGCCTTTTGTTAGCTCAAGATATTTTTTCTGCCATTTACCAATCACAAGACTATGTAAATTAACAAATATGAGAGAAAATAGATCTATCAGTATTCAAGCAAAATAGGAATAAAATCAGGCAAGGCATTCCCAATGGTGCTTTTATGCATTATGTTTTGTAAAGAAGAACTAACTACAGATTTTGCTCCAGGTGGTTAAATGCCTGAAGTTGTGAAACAAAACAAAAATGGCAGACAGTATGGAAGAAAGAAAAAAAGTGGGGGCAAACAACGATTCATGACAGCCGCTTATCGTCCAGAACAACTTTTTCCAACTTTTTTTTCGAGGGGCGACATTCAAAATGGAAACCGTCCCCTTTTAAAGTGGCGAAGTGCAACAGTTGTGTGGGCACTCAAATTCGAATTTCCACTTTATTTTTGAGTTTTATGGATATTATAAGCACTTCAGAACTACTAGGGAGAGTGGATTTCACTTCTGCTTTTAAGATCTCGAAGTCAACCCTAGAAGATGCTCTAAGTAATAAAGTCATTATGCAACAAGTCGTGCACATCCTGATACTACCAAAAAAAAAAAAATTACCTCAA
This sequence comes from Kingdonia uniflora, assembly GCA_014058105.1. Classification (NCBI taxonomy): domain Eukaryota; kingdom Viridiplantae; phylum Streptophyta; class Magnoliopsida; order Ranunculales; family Circaeasteraceae; genus Kingdonia; species Kingdonia uniflora. The sequence continues at coordinate 295,268 of JACGCM010002611.1, forward strand.
AATTCTCTACAGACGATAAAGACCTCCATAAATCAGGATCAGAAATCGTACGTTGCAGAGCGTTCTCAGCAGCAACATGAATTTCTGATATTCTCATAGGACGATTAAGTGAGCTCTCAAAATTCCCAGGTGAAGAGTTTGTGCGTGACATAGAGCTCACTTGAACTTTACTCGATGGAGACATCCGCAATGATGCATCTAAACCTGAGCTGTCAAAATACCAAAACAGTACGGATTCATAATATGTTATTTTTTCAAAAAAGAAGAAAAATATTATCGGTAAATTTTAAACAAAATAGAACTGTATATGGTTTAAAGATTAATTTTTCATTACCCATCAGTAAAACTGGGACGACTGTCAAACATTTCAAACATATTTCCAGCAGAAATAGAAGCCCTCCGCCGATTAGCCTCTCGTAGAAGCACTGAAGGTTCTAGAGGCAATGGTTTCCTTTGAATACCGAAGTGTTTGGTTCTGGGATTTGATAGAAGAATCATCTGTAGAAACAATAAAATGTGAAAACATGTACCAAAAGGATGGTATTATCAGATGAAATCATGATAAGAAACATTTTCATGATGAAGCCTAGCTACGCACAACATGGTTAAGCCACCCAATACATGTCAGTGTGTAAGGTTTTGTTGTAACCTTCTAAAGAAAGGGTTTGTTGATATTAAACTCTTGCTTAAATTCAATGCAGTCTTTTCCATTTCAAGTCGAAATGGGTAGTTGATTATGATAAGAAATAAGAATTGGGAGGGGTTAACCGAAAATAGGGACCGGGCTAAACAATCAAAGGTAAGAGATCACTGGACAAATATCAAGGGTGGTATCAACAGAACATCGGAAGAATGGCAGATAAAAGTTAGAATTTAGTCCAAGATATTTAGTTCACATTAACATAGTTTGCATTTTAAAGTCTCAGTGCTTCAATAATGGCTCATTTTTAAGATACAGCAAAGCCATAAATGATAGTGGCGGTAAGCGTATATTTGGTCTTTTAGACCTTACGTGGGTATGGTTTATGCACCATGTTCATGTAACAGTTATAGTTTATGCTTTATGGTCCACCGCCATTATATTAGACCACCTCCTTTTATTATAAACAACAAAGACCTCCCTCTACCTATCTACTTTGTTATGATGGTTTTTTAGACTAGTTTATGGGGAAAAAGACATTGAATGTGTCCAATAATTTTCTATAAGCATGCATGAAGTTGACCCAAACCCTGAATTTTGGTGAGGATCATTTCCCTGTCTTTAATCTCTATCTTTCTCTATCCGTTTAAGTGTGACAGAAATTTTCAGTATAATGCATTAATTTACTTGCCTTTTCTTTAGTTAGCACTTCAGATGAAGCATCAGGAGACATTGAAGGCCAAACTGATGGTTTGGGCCAAGGGAGCATACTCAACACAGCACTGCAGCAAAATGAAGATAAAGAGAGTAAGAAAGGTGTATTTCGTGGCATATAAAAACACAACAGTTATTTGGAGATATTTTCAGCCATTATTTTAGGGTACTTCATGACCACCGCCCAATGTTGAAGAAGTGGTGCTGATGATTTTTCTATTCTCTGTTTCTTCTTTAGGTCGGTGGGTGGGTAATAAAGACCCCAAAACATTTACAGTATCCCCAAATAACTCAAAATAGTACAGTTGCACGGTAAACTGCAAGATAAAAGAAGATTTCAGGCAGGGCAATGTCTTATGGATACACTGGCATGATTACCCGTCCTAAATCCTCCCTAATGCACTAAAAATAGGAAAAACTGCGCAACAGAAAAAGGTTATTAATAGTAGAAGATTTGATATACAAAGTTGAATTCAAACCTGTTACCAGGAGTTCTTTCAATGTCGCTTCCATATCCAATCAAATACGCGAGCCTCAAAAACTGATCAAATCCATAAATATATTTCATTAAATAACCTACTGCTGGCAAACTTGTATACGAATATGAACATTAATATACAAAAAGAAAAATAAAAAAAATGGATACTGCATTTAAAGTCTTGGTCTCATTGGATAAATGGTCAGGCAGAAAATAATTGCACCAACAAAATCAAACATTAGAAATCAGAAATCATGACCCCCTTAAGATCAATTTATCTGAGACACATTATCATGCAAAACTATTGGGTTTCAGTGACATATTTACGCCTCAGATATTTTTCACAATGATGCTCCAGCATACCAATATGTCAGAAACTTGGCAGCCAGATAGAATGTCAGTTACAATTTTGATATAAATCTGATATGGTACTCATAATACTGGTTTACAGGCATTGTTGACCATCATAAGATATACATCAATTAAGGAACTTGATAGAACACTGCTCATTGACTTCATTACATGCTAACAATACTTTTTGATATCAATTAAGGAGTAGAAAATATAGTCAAAAAATCCATAGCTCCTAGCGTGAAACCAAGGGAATTTGGTTTCTTACTCCACTTCGCTAACGCTTCGTGTCTGACTTGCATGGCGCGTAGGCGAGTTTGGAAGGCTGGCGTAGTATATATCAAATATATACATATGCTAACAGTTTTATATTTCGCGTATTAACATTCTGCTGAGCCAGCGGATTTCTCTGGCAAACTTATCGGGCTTATATATCAATATTAGCTGCGGATGCATCAAAAAAATTTGACAGTTTGATCCTTGGTCTCAGATTGCGCAGACTTAGGTATAACAAGTTTTACCTTAACCCGACTTAATGAATAAAGATCGCCCTGAAGGCGAGAGAACTCCTTTTCAACATCAGGTGCTAGGATTCCATCATTACAGCAAGTACCAGTAGCATCAATTAAGGTCAAGCAAGCAGTTATCACCCATACTTCCCGCATACAAAAGGGTAATATATTCTGCGAGGAACTCCGAGGAGATAATTGAGTACAGCCAGATCAAAAAAAGTTCTTGAACAACTTATGCAGAAAATAAAAATAAGGGATAGTATAACATACTTCATGGAGTGCTAATGCCTTTGAGAAGCTGATTATAAAGGAATAACCCCTTGAAGCAACCTCCAGATGACGATTTTGCTTGAATAATAACTGCAGTAAGACTTATAAAATTAATAAGGATACCTATATAGAGGTATATGAAAAGATAGAAGTAGATAACTGAGAGAAGATATGAAGGCTAAAATGATAGTGAGGGCAGAAGTTTTCTATCAGAGAAACATATTTGTATCACAATACATAGAATTCCTCAAGAAGGAAATGCTATTAAGACTTCTCTCATAAGCCCTCACTCACCCAAATCACGTAAATAAGTACTGGTTTATGTCCAGACATCACATTTTTTCGTAATAAACTAAAATGTACCTTGCTTTGACAGGCAAACAGATACTGTCTAAATTCAAACTCCCTAAAGGAATCATTATCTTGAACAATCTGGGATAAAGGCTTATATCCAGGGTTTAGAAGTGCCGCCTGATCATCACCTTGGTCCACTGCTCCAAAATCCCTCCTTTTGAACCCTGTAGAATTTACTGCAATTACAAAGTAAGACAAATGGTGAGGAGTGTTACTCAAGAAATATGAAACTCAGATCATCAGTAAAGCAGCTGAAGCATCTAATTTCTCGGCAATTGTGGTATGTTGTGACCATCTATGATGGCAGTTATGGATACAGAAGTGGGTACAAAACAAGGACTAGAAAACAACATTCCTGAAAATCAAAGCCACAGATGCAGATACAGGTATTATACCAGATATCATAAAGTGGTGATTCAGATTATTTTTTCACAAACTGTTTCAAAAGAAAACATACATATATATACAGAATTATGTGTTTGAACGTATTACATTTATAATTATTTGATAAGTGTAAATTGAATTTTTTATATACTTGTCAATTATAATCGATGAATAGTAATCAGATATCATAAAGTGGTGATTCAGATTATTTTATCACAATCTGTTTCAAGAGAAAGAGAAAACATACATATATATACAGAATTATATGTCTGAACGTCTTACATTTATAATTATTTGATAAGTGTTAATTGAATTTTTTATATACTTGTCAATTATAATCAATGAATAGTAATCAGATATGATACCCAAAGTAACATTGGCGCAGATCTTATTATTTTCTGATTTCAATAGTTTTTTTTTTTCCTTTTTTTGAGAGAAAGAGATGTAGGATTGAATGATAGATATAGATTCTCATACGCAATTTGCCAATTTCTATATCTATCTATTTTTTGTTGAAATATATAGTCCCACATTAGGTATTCAAGTCTTGCACCTAAATAATATAAGATCCTAGGGCTACTCCTCTCATGGCCAATTGGTTTTGAGAGGAGTAGCTCCAGGATCTTATATTATTTAGGTACAAGGCTTGAATACCCAATGTGGGACTATATATCTTAACATTTTTATATGTACAAGTCTTTAGATCATCATCAAAGACAAACGTGGAAAGTAAGATTTATAAAGCACTGAGGACTAATCTATGGCCTTGTTAGAAGAGCACCTCTAGTTAAACTAGAGAAGGTAACATGGTATTCAGCAAATGTTTCAGTAAAAAAAACTGCAATAAAAACATTCATAACAAACATAAAAAGTAAAATAAAATCATTTAGACCTGTTTCCAAGTAGCAAAGTTCCAGCTCATCGTATTCTCGTAATGCATCTTCATGAAGATGGGCCATCTCAAACATAAAAGCTAAGCTTTCCTGCAAAAAGAAAAAATGGGAAAATCATTCAGGAATAAAAATGGAAATACCTTCACCATGGGTATATGATACACAACTTGGTGAGTGGTAGGGAAGAGGTGTGTTTCAGAGGAAGGACTTGGGAATGGGATTGTACAATTCGTTCCTGACATTCATGAAAATTTAAGACATTCATGAAAATTTAATCATATTTTACTTGGAGGTCCTTGGCCAGAGATGGGGAGAGAGTAGTCGGGACTAATGTTTTCGCCATGTTGTAAATTTGTTTGTCAAAATTTGGGTCCCTATTACTGACCCACCCACCCACACACACACAAACAAAGATCATAGTACTAAAGAAAATAACCTTCAAAATGAAGAAATTACAAAAGTTCCACACTGGCATGAAGCGTTGTTCACTGAGCTTTCGAATCTCGTCCTCGTAGAACTGAACACGTCTATCCAATGTATTCCTAATGGACTCCATGATTTTTGAATCCAAGTCGTCCCAGAAGTTTGAGTCCGGTCCATGTAGATCAAGTTTGTAACACCTAAATATTTGTTGCAGAGAATTAGCAGAAAAAAATATATATAATACAAAACAAAAGATGCCAGGAATAGATACATACTTTGCATAACAAAGAGCCCATGCTTTCAATACTATAAGCTACAATCATAGCATCAATGTCATGAAAAATTAAAGATGACATGTCAGGGGAAAGCAAGGTTAGTTAGTTAGACTACCCCTCACATCCCATTAGAGAGAATACCAATTTTATCAATCTCTTTATTGTGAGTGAAATCTGAGGTATATAATATTTCAAAAATTAGAGGGGATTTTTTTTGTGAAAATGAGAGGCAAGTCTAAAGTCAAAATAAGAGTGCATCTTATTTGCAAAACTAATAGGGTCTGAGTCTCTCTAATTCAAATAATAATAAGTGAACATAACGAAATTGTAAAATTATAGCTCTTCTTAGAAAGACGGTTCAATAATCACATGGAAATGATGCAAGAGCTGGATTTTCAAGTAATAATTGAATATAATTGATCCTGGTAAGCAACCATAAACAACGACTAATGCATGAGAGTAGCAAATATAAATTTTCACGCATACCTTTCTCTCTTTTTAGAGCTAAAATCAACTTCAACTTTGGCGTATATTTTTTTCGCTAACTTAGTGGCCTGATCGTTGCTGGGATGAGCTTTTGACACGAATACAATAAACCACTCTTTTTCATCATTTTGAACAATTAATTTTAGTCGTGGTTTAAGAATAGTCTTGAACTCTTCGAGGTCCTGTCATGATAAAAATCAATTTAGTGCCATATAATCAAGAAAATAATTGCCAAATAAGTGCCAAAAAAAAAAACGTGACTAACTTGAAATTACAAAAATCATACCTCACAAGTAACAAGAACCACAGTTGCATATGGTTCCCGAAACCAGAATATAGACTGCTCCTGTGGAAAGCGGCTACGAAGTCTCGCATCTGTTGTTAATATAAACTCGGCAGGTAGTTTCTCCACATACAGAAGATTATGTGTCTTGTTGTTCAAACATGCTCTTTTGAATGGTAAGCGTTCTTCAAATCCGCTTTTAACAACGTGCCACAAGTTGCTGACATCTTCAACTGTAAAGCAATACAAGTCACAATTTATTAGAGCAATTCGGATGAGAAATATTACAAAGATACAACTAAAATAGTTAACCGTGATAAACTTTCTGCATCGCTAAGCAATATTAGGGCAGTCTACAGCTTTAATTCTTTCCCAAATACTTTTCATATTATTTTTCCATAAATTAAGTATTCAACCCAATATCTGAGACAGGAATCACATGACATATATTCCACCGCTTAAACCCCTATTTATCCCCTATAAAACTCCAGCCATGAACTCATCTTGAGATCTACATTTTGAAAAATGTTGAAATTCGTGCAAGGATAAAATTCGTTCTCCAATGTTATTGTTGGTAAATATAAATAGTTGTAAAATCATGATAAGTATGATCTAAAATCGTGATAATCAGAGTAGGTCCCATCTCAGTGCTCACCTAAGTACGATATATATCGAAGGATAAAAAAACAATAACACAAACAAAAGATAAATATTATGCAAAAGCTAGATATTGTAACTGCCTTTTCATTTTCAAATACTTTTTATCGTCTCAATTTCAATATGCCATAACTTTTGATCCACAGATTGGATCAAAATTACAATTTCGCACTATCTCATCCAAATGACTCCCAGAGTAATTCTCTTGAATTTCTATTTTATAATTCTCATTGGACTAAAGCACCTATTGGAGGGCTGAAGGGGACATTATGTCTAATGTAATTCTCAGTGTTTACCTCCGCAGACTAAAGTATTTTTAAAATCGATTAAAGTGCATCCTTTTAAGGCCCCGCTTGTCGCCTATTCCGAATACATATTCGACGACCCCTCATGAGTATATTCCACTGGCGCCGTCACGCCCAGTGAAGTAGGCTTGTGCATGCTGGCCACACATGCATGTACGCCGCACGCCTCATATTCCGCTGATCTCCGGGCACTGTAGTGCCGACCCCGAGCCAGGCCATGACAATCAGAGTGCCTAAAATTGGGCATAAGAGCTTGAAAATCCAAGTTTGAGCTCCAATTCCAAACACGGTTGGAGATGCTTTTGGGGTACCAAATACACAGCTACTCTCAACTCTCACCAACCATACAAAAGCAAGCGAAAAGTTGCCGATAAATTACAAATTACGGATTACGGATGAGAGTGACAAGCGCCAAAAGCACTGCAATTTAACTCTTCCTTTCATGGCGTTTCCATTATCTTTCAACATTGTCTCTCACACAAACTCCTTTCACCCTATAATTTTCTCCACATTTCCACCACAAATCTCCCTCACAAACCACTCCGCATTCCGCTCAAATCAAACATTGAGATTGCGAGACTCAACCGCAATATCCCCCCTCAAAATTTGCTTCATTTCTCCTTCAAAGGTTTGTTGATTTCCACTGCATGTATTTTGGTTTACCTATCAAAATCTAGTGACATAACACTCTAATGAGGCGATAATGAGAAGCATAATAAATGATTTATTAGTTTTTCTTACTTAGCTCGTTATTGTGGACTAAGTAGAATTTTGAGCCTTACTAAAGCTAAGCTTTGATTGTTTCATCGCACTGGGTTTAACATTGGGCTCTAGTTAACTTGCGTATTAGGGGGTTTAACATCCCACATTGCTTTGAGTAAAATGTCTCCGATCGGGGGTTTGTGCCTTGAAGTACTTATCACTCATGAAATACTTTGTGATTGCCCTTGCCGGATGTTTCGGTGCCCACTGTTGAAATATATAATCCCACATTGGGCATATATTAAGCCTTGCACCTTAAAATATAAGATCCTGACTACTCCTCTCATTGCCAATTGGTTTAGAGATGAAACCTCCAGTTCTAATACCCACATCCCTGGATATACAACGTATCGTGGTAACTAACCACGGTTGATGCATACTTAGAACTACAATGGAGGCTTTGATGCTAAATGATGCAAAGCATTACCATATCCCTAGCTAGGATACTCTCATTCTCAGGCTTTGGCTTTTACTACCTTAACGATCTCTCATTCATTGTCATTTGCCTCCTTTGAAGCTTTGTCAATTGTCATCCACTATGATATTCCTTCCACCCTTGAATTCTTAGAGAGAGTTAAATTGTTGCTAAGGCGATCTACTACTAACTTGGTACCATAAGGCTGAGATCTTTCGACTTCACCCTCATTTTTGAGAGGAAGTATTGAAAGAGTGAGAGTATGGCAGATACTTAGTGAATGTGTGTTATTTTCTCCAAAATTTTTGTCTAGAGTACCTTTATACATTTTCGTTTTCTAAATTATTCATCTCCATATATATTTATTCTTTTCCTAATTCTCTCTATTTTTCCCTATGCTCTCCACATTTTCCCATTCTCTCAATAATTCTCTTGGATTTTTTCTTTCAAGTTCGCTTATCTAGATTTTTTTTCCTTTTTCTTCAAATTTTCTCTACAGATTTTAGCATCAAGAAAGTTTCTTAATTATAAAAACATATAATCCTTAGCAAAGTAACCCACTCTTCAACTTTCAATGAACTCCAAGTTATCATGACACATTTTCCAATGTTGATTTGTTCTCCTGCAGGAAAGTTCAAAAACTTATAGCGATCCATTAACATCATTGGTCTCAACGCTTTCCTATGGAATTAAATCACTGGAAACTGCATTTGCTGTTGTCCTCATTTTCGTCCAAATTTCCTCTCCTCTACCATTTCTTGAATTGAACCCTTCAATGATTTCTCCTGCAATAACAGTGTTACATTCGCCTGATACCAAGGTCCCAAGGACTGGAGAACTTGCTTTAAGAAGAGCAATACAGGCAAACACAACATGAAGGCTATACAGGTTAACTGATTTCTATGTTACTTTTGTAAATAAAAAAGATGCAAAATTTTCATTAAAATAAAGCTGAGACAGTAATTGATGTGTAGGTTGTCCTGGTTTTCCTTTTAGGATTCTCTGGAAGACATCTCATACTTTCTGAGGATACCACAGAGAAAGCCTTATGGTTCAATGGAGGGTAATGTGAAGAAAGTTCTAAAGATATTATTTCTATGTGATTTTCCTGATATTTTCATTGCTAAGTGTAACACATGCTACTGTATAATTTTTGTTCAACGTGAAACTTGAGAGTTACTGAAGATTGAGTATAATGAAATCAGGATATATATCCTGCAGTAAGATTTTTGATGTTTACGATACTTGATTGAATATCAAGTATTTTTGATATTTAATCGAAGACCTATTGAGTCCATTAAATGAATTAAATATGGATTCTATTAAATGCTCTTTTGAGTTATCTTGTTGTTCTCACTGTACTGCAATATAATTTACTAAGTTCTAAAGAAGCATGTAATAGGTAGCTTGGCGCTTGACCTATCTAATTGACGGCTATCTTTTAGTTTCTTCATTGAGTTTATAAACATATCCTTACGGAGTATGTTGTTTATTGTTCAAGATTTTCGGAGTTTGGTAGGACTAATAGGAAAACTAACCTACCATTGTAGATGTTGTTTATTTATTTCTTAACATATTTATCATGCATTATCATAATGTAAGGCGTAACATCTAAATAAGAAGATATATTATTATTAGTTTAAGTCTCTTTCTGTAAAGTGTAATAATAATCTACATAAGGTGTGCACGCTCATCTCTCTACGTAGATAGTTTCTATTTAGTTATTGTTGCTTCTTTTTTCTTTCAGATTGCTAAAGATGAGAAGGAGTCCATCTTGGGTAGCATACCAACAGATCTTCAGGAAAAGGCTTCCTTCTTGTATGTTTCTCTTTTAGATGGAAAGGTACATTGACACAATTAAATAAATTTCCGTTTTATTTTTCTATATTTGTGGTCCAGGATATAAATCTAGATGGAAACGTAGATGATCTCGGAAGGAAAAAATAAATATATGAAGTCACTCATGACGTCAGCATTCCAGTATTGCATTATATATGTGGGTTCTAAAGAAAAACTACACGTTCGAGCTCTATGTTGATACAATAATATCGTTCTCCATTTTGTCTTTCCACTTGGCTTCAGACAAAGTCTGCTCAGATTAATCACATCTTTTGCATTTAGAACAAGAACAGTAGTCTAGCAGGTTGAGAGTCTAAAAATAAATCTGCTTTACCTTTTGGTTTCAGGGTGGATTGCAGAGCCTTCTTGAGTCTATAAAAGATAAGGACCTAGACAAAGTATCAGTGTATCTTGCATCTTCACTGGATATTGTTGCAGAACTGGAGCTGTTACAGGTAATAACGGCCATCTAAAGAGTTTCCATGTTTTTCATTTAGTAGCTATTTGGCCTCTTATACGAATCAATATGCAAACTTTTGGAATGTCAGGCTCCAGGTTTGTCATTTTTGTTACCAAAGCAATATTTGACGTACCCAAGGTACGACTTCTCTCTTTATGTTCAGCAAAATATTTTGTTTATTGTTTTAGTTTTGTAAACATGAAAAATCAAAACATGTGCTACCCATATTAACCCATTCCAGTTTGTGCACGCGTCCTACTTGGAAGATTCTACTTGGATTGTATTAGATGAAATTAGATCAATTTGAGCAAAAACCCAATATTCTGTTTAAGACTTCTTTGTTTACATTTGCTTGGTGAAAATTTCTTGTGAAACTTTATCTTTGTATCGATATTCAATTTTCCAAAACTAAGGTCTGTAGTGATTTAAGGTCCCAAAATGTGAACAAACGAAAACTTATTGCTGTAAATCACATGTCCTGGTCGTTTCCCACGCGGCATAGAAGTGCATCTAATTTTAGTTTATTTATTTATTTATTTGTTAAATTAGCTTATTTCTTATTTTGATTATGAATAGGGTTTCTAAAATAAAGCCCATTATGATCTATAAAAATGAGAGTTTGGTCTTAAATTATTTAGTTGATTAGTTTTAAGGATTGAACTTGTAGAGTTTTCTCTAAAATTAGGGTTCTTGATGAAACCCTAATTTCTTTCTATTGAATTATATTAAAGCGTTTACCTTACTAGATTGCTTCCGCCTCGACAAAGTTTCTTTTAAGTTACAATGGCTCCAGGAAGGAAGAAAGTCCAAGCAGCCAAGAAACCAACAACAGTAGAAAGTCTTACCAACTTGTCTAGCCAAATTCAGCAACTTGTCGCGGTCTTCACCGCCCACGTACTACAACCCGCTCTACAACCGGCACCGTTGGAAGTTGACGTAGTTTTCCCATCAGTTACTGATGTCACCGACACCGAATCTCAGGTAAGTACGCCGAAAACCAATACTGGCGATATCAATCTGTTTGCTGCTGACTGCCTCAACGGAAACCACCAAAAATCCCGATGATAATGATGGGTTCGTTGCAACAATCATAGGAAGCTCGGGACAAAATTTGGAATCAAAACGAAGACTGGAACGGAAAAAGAAATTGGGGTAGCTACCAATAAGACGCTGGGTTTGCCGATAGAAAACATGGAATTTACAAGAGTTCCAGAGTGAGTTTTAACCGACAAAACAAACAACAACGAAAACCCACAAATCACCATTGTTGCAGACTCACCAGAACTTGAAATCGAAAGAAAACCAACTTGAAATCACAACCCATATCTAGGGAAAGTCTAGCACCGGAGTTTTTGATACTACTGAATTGTCACAATTAAATCAAAAAACGATACAATTACTACTACGATGAGATCCGAGAGATCACAAATTTGCAATTCAAATTGTACTAGTTGAATTAAAATATAGATGATTACCTGCAACAACGAGGTGATCACAAGCATTCTTGATTGATTGAAATTGAGCTAAGAAATTCGCCATTACAATCGTTGAAAACCATGTAAATTGGTGAAAGATTAACGATGTGAAACAACAGTACAGACGAAGTTATTATTCGCGGCGTGAATGTTTAGAGCATCTCTAGCAAGGTGTGGGTATGAAAGGGCCTCCGTCTTGGAATGGTTTGCTACTATCTTATGGACGACGATTTGTCCCATTATTATTGACTTGGCTGCAGATAATGATGTTTGGAATTCATCAAATGAAGCAAGTCTGTGTCAATAAGGATGGTGACACCCCCGTGGATCACTATGAAGTTGGTGGTGAACAATATCATGCATCGGTTAGTATATATTCCCTTAATAAATAAAATAATTGTCAGATAAGTGCAAAAAAAAAAAAAACATGACTAACTTTAAATTACAAGTATCATGCCTCACAAGTAAAAAAAACCACAGTTGCATATGGTTCCCAAAACCAGAATATAAACTGCTCCTGTGGAAAGTGGCTACGAAGTCTTGCATCTGTTGTTAATATAAACTCGGCAGGTAGTTTCTCCACATACAGAAAATTACGTGTCTTGTTGTTCAAACATACTCTTTTAAATGGTAAGCGTTCTTCAAATCTGTTTTTAACAACGTGCCACAAGTTGCTGACATATTCAACTGTAAAGCAATGCAAGTCACAATTTATTAGAGCAATCTGGATGATAAATATTATAAAGATACAACTAAAATAGTTAACCGTTATCAACTTTTTGCATCACTAAGCAATATTAGAGCAGTCTACAACTTTAATTCTTTCCCAAATACTTTTCATATTATTTTTCCGTAAATTATGTATTTCAACCTAATATCTGAGACAAAAGTCACAAAAAATATATAACTCTAGCCATGAACTCATCTTGAGATCTACATTTGGAAAAATGTTTAAATTCATGCAAGGATAAAATTCATTCTCCAATGTTATTATTGGTAAACATAAATAGTTTTAAAATCATGATATGTACGATCTCAAATTGTGATAATCATAGTAGGTCCCATCTCAGTACTCACCTAAGTACGATATATATATCGAAGAATAAAAAAAGAATAACACAAACAAAAGATAAATATTATGCAAAAGCCAGATATTGTAACTGTCTTATCATTTTCAAATACTTTTTACCGTCTAAATTTCAATTTGCCATAACTTTTGATTCTCATATTGGGTCAAAATTACAATTTTGCATTATCTCATCCAAATGACTCCCAGAGTAATTCTCTTGAATTTATATTTTATAATTCTCATGGGACTAAAGCGCCCATTGAAGGGCTGAAGGGGACATTATGTCTGAAGTAATTCTCAGTGTTTACCTCCGCGGACTAAAGCATTTTTAAAATCGATTAAAGTGCATCCTTTTAAGTCCCCGCTTGCTATTGTTTGTGACCTAACCATTTGATTAATGTATGAGATAAAATCTCAGTATTTCATCATCCAATGATCAACAATTGTCTAAAAGACTAAATCGCCGAAAATGTTTCTAATTGCAAACATTTTCATTGTACCAAGCGGAGCCTTAAGTGTTCAAACATTCTTATAAATGTAAATGCAATCACTTATCGCACAAAATGGCGATCTTCGAAACTACTGATCTAATTGTTATAATTAAATCAAAAAACAATATAATTATTACATCGATGAGATCCGAGAGATCACAAATTTGCAATTCAAATTGTACTAGTTGAGTTGAAGTAGGGATGATTACCTACAACAAACAGGTGATCACAGGCATTCTTGATTGATTAAAATTGAGCTAAGAAATTTGCCATTACAGATCGTTGAAAACCATGTAAATTTGGGTTAAAGATTAACGATGTCTCATGATAAGCTCTGTAATGAGATACTGTAGTTGGGAGAAACAACACTACAATACACCAGTGAAGTATGCACGCGTTATTCACGTGTGAATGTTTAGAGCATCCTCAGAAAGGTGTGGGTTCTACTGAGTTTGGGAAACTCACACAGACTCTAAAAAGCATCTCCAGCAGGCAGGTTTAGGTTATGGCAGAAGACCCACACGTCAGAACCCAAAAAACCTAACCCACATTGGACCTCTCCAACAAAACTTAAGCTTAAAGCATAAAATATAAAACATCAAATAAACATAGGTCACACAGAGATAGACGACCTATGAGGGATGTGCCACATCAAATTCTCTTGAATTTATATTTTATAATTCTCATTAAGGGGTTGAAGGGGGATTTATGTATGAAGTAATCCTCAGTGTTTACCTCCGCAGTCTAAAGTAATTCTCAATGTTTACCTAAGTGGACTAAACTATTTTAAAAATCGATTAAAGTGCATCATTTTAAAGCCCTGTTTGCTATTGTTTGTGACTTAACCATTGGATTCATGTATGAGATAAAATCTCAGCATTTCATAATCCAATGATCAGCAATTGTCTAAAAGACTAAATCGCCGAAAATGTTTTCGATCGCAAACATTTTCCACTGTACCAAGCGGAACCTTAAGTGTTTAAAAATTCTTATAAATGTAAATGCAATCACTTATCGAACAAAATGGCGATATTCAAAAATACTGATCGAATTGCTACAATTAAATCAAAAAACGATGCAACTACTACTACGATGAGATCCGAGATTTCACAAATTTACAATTCAAATTGTACTAGTTGAGTTGAAGTAGGGATGATTACATGCATCAATGAGGTGATCATAAGCGTTCTTGATTTATTGAAATTGAGCAAATAAATTTGTCATTACAAATCGTTAAAAACCATGTAAATTTGGGTGAATGATTAGCGATGTCTTAGGATGAGCTCTGTAATGAGACATTGTAGTTGGGAGAAATAACACTACAAACACCAGTGAAGTGTGCACGTGTTATTCACGCATGAATATTGAGAACATCTTCAACAAGGTGTGGGTTTTACTGAGTTTGGGGAACTCACTCGGACTCTTAAAAGCATCTTCAGCAGGCGGGTTTAAGTTTTGACATTAAGCACACACGTCAAAACCCAAAAAACCCAACCCACATTGGAACTCTCCAACATAGCTTAAACTTAAAGTATAAAGCATAAAACATAAAACATCAAATAAATATAGGTCACACGGAGGTAGACGACCTATGAGGGAATTGCCACATCAAATTCTCTTGAATTTCTATTTTATAATTCTCATTTGAGGGTTGAAGGGGACATTATGCATGAAGTAATTCTCAGTGTTTACCTCCGCGGACTAAAGTAATTCTCAATGTTTACCTAAGCGAACTAAAATATTTTTAAAATCGATTAAAATGCATCCATTTAAGTCCCTGCTTGCTACTGTACGTGACCTAACCATTGAATTCATGTATGAGATAAAATCTAAGCATTTCATAATCCAAAGATCAGCAATTGTCTAAAAGACTAAATTGTCAAAAATGTTTATAATCGCAAACATTTCCATGGTACCAAGCGGAGCCTTAAGTGTTTAAACATTCTTATAAATGTAAATGCAATCACTTATCGCACAAAATGGTAATCTTTGAAACTACTGATCGAATTGTTGCAATTAAATCAAAAACCGATATAATTACTATTACAATAAGATCCGAGAGATCACAAATTAGCAACTCAAATTGTACTAGTTGAGTTGAAGTATGGATGATTACCTGCAACAACGAGGTGATCACAAACATTATTGATTAATTGAAATCGAGCTAAGAAATTTGCCATTAGAGATAGTTGAAAATTACGCAAATTTTGCTGAAAGATTAATGATGTCTCATGATAAGCTCTGTAATGAGACACTATAGTTGGGAGAAATAGCACTACAGACACCAGTGAAGTATGTACGTGTTATCCATGCATGAATATTTAGAGCATGTCCAGTAAGGTGTGGGTTATACTGAGTTTGGGGAACTCACACGGACTCTTAAGAGCATCTCCAGCAGGCGAGTTTAGATTTTGACAGAAGGACCACACGTTAGAGCCCAAAAAACCAAACCCACATTGGACCTCGTCAACAGAGCTTAAGTTTGAAGCATAAAACATAAAACTTCAAATAAACATAGGTCAAACGAATGTAAACGACCAATGAGGGATGTGCCACATCAAATTCCCTTGAATTTATATTTTATAATTATCATTGGAAGGCTGAAGTGGACATTATGTATGAAGTGATTATCAATGTTACCTCCCGCGGACCAAAGTAATTCTCAGTGTTTACCTAAGCGGACTAAACTATTTTTAAAATCAATTAAATTGCATCATTTTAAGGCCCCGCTTGCTACTGTTTGTGACTTAACCATTGGATTCATGTATGAGATAAAATCTCAGTATTTCATAATCCAATGATCAGCAATTGTCTAAAAGGCTAAATCGCCGAAAATGTTTTCGATCGCAAACATTTTTACTGTACCAAACGGAGCCTTAAGTGTTTAAAAATTCTTATAAATGTAAATGCAATCACTTCTCGCACAAAATGGCGATAATCAAAACTACTGATCGAATTGCTACAATTAAATCAAAAAACGATGCAACTACTACCACAATGAGATCCGAGATTTCACAAATTTAAAATTCAAATTGTACTAGTTGAGTTGAAGTAGGGATGATTACATGCATCAATGAGGTGATCACAAGCGTTTTTGATTTATTGAAATTGAGCTAAGAAATTTGTCATTACAAATCGTTAAAAACCATGTAAATTTGGGTGAATGATTAGCGATGTCTTAGGATGAGCTCTGTAATGAAATATTGTAGTTGGAAGAAATAATACTACAGACACCAGTGAAATGTGCACGTGTTATTCACGTGTTAATATTTAGAGCATCTTCAGCAAGGTGTGGGTTTTACTGAGTTTGGGGAACTCACACAGACTTTTAAAAGCATCTTCATCAGGCGGGTATAAGTTCTGACATTAGGCACACACACGTCAAAACCCGAAAAACCCAACCCACGTTAGAACTCTCCAACAGAGATTAAGCTTAAAGCACAAAGCATAAAACATCAAATAAACATAGCTCACACGGAGGTAGACGACCTATGAGGGATGTGCCACATCAAATTCTCTTGAATTTATATTTTATAATTCTCATTGGAGGTTTGAAGAGGACATTATGCATGAAGTAATTCTCAGTATTTACCTCCGCAGACTAAAGTAATTCTCAGTGTTTACCTAAGCGGACTAAAGTATTTTTAAAATCAATTAAAATACATGCTTTTAAGGCCCCGCATGCTACTATATGTGACCTAACCATTGGATTCATGTATGAGATAAAATCTCAACATTTCATAATCCAATGATCAACAATTGTCTAAAAGACTAAATCCCATAAAATGTTTTCGATCGCAAACATTTCCACTGTACCAAGCGGAGCCTTAAGTGTTCAAACATTCTTATAAATCTAAATGCAATCACTTCTCGCACAAAATGGCGATCTTCGAAACTACTGATCGAATTGTTACAATTAAATTAAAAAACGATACAATTACTAATACGATGAGATCCGTGATATCACAAATTTGCAGTTCAAATTGTACTAGTTGAGTTGAAGTAGAGATGATTACCTGCAACAACGAGGTGTTCACAAGCAATCTTGATTAATTTAAATTGAGCTAAAAAATTTGCCATTACAAATCGCTGAAAACGATGTAAATTTGGTGAAAGATTAGCGATGTCTCATGATGAACTCTGTAATGAGACACTGTAGTTGAGAAAAATAGCACTACAGATACTAGTGAAGTGTGCACGTGTTATTCACGCGTGAAGTTTTAGAGCATCTCCAGCAAGGTGTGGGTTCTACAAAGTTTGGGGAACTCACACAAACTCTTAATAGCATCTCCAGCAAGCAGGTTTTGATTATGACAGAAGTTCCACACGTCAAAACCTAAAAAGCCCAACCCATATTGGGCCTCTCTAACAGAGCTTATGTTTAAAGCATAAAACATAAAATATCAAATAAACATAACTCACACGCAGTTAGACAACCTATGAGAAATGTGCGGCATCAAATTCTCTTGAATTTTTATTTTATAATTCGCATTGGAGGGTTGAAGGGAACATTATGTATGAAGTAATTCTTAGTGTTTACCTCCGCGGACTAAAGTATTTTTAAAATTGATTAAAGTGCATCCTTTTGAGGCCACACTTGCCACTGTTGGTGACCTAACCATTGGATTCATTTATGAGATTAAATCTCTGCATTTCATAATCTAATGATCAACAATTGTCAAAAAGACTGAATCGCCAAAAATATTTCCGATCGCAAACATTTCAACTGTACCAAGCGGAGCCTTAAGTGTTCCAATATTCTTATAAATGTAAATGCAATCACTTCTCGCACAAAATGGCGATCTTCGAAACTACTGATCGAATTGTTCCTATTAAATAAAAAATTATACAATTTCTACTACGATGAGATCTGAGATATCTCAAATTTGCAAGTCAAATTGTACTAGTTGAGTTGAAGTAGGGATGATTACCTGCAACAACGAGGTGATCACAAGCATTTTTGATTGATTGAAATTGATATAAGGAATTGGCCATTACAGATCGTTGAAGACCATATAAATTTTGGTGAAAGATTAACAATGTCTCATGATGAGCTTTGTAATGAGACATTGTAGTTGGTAGAAAAAGCACTACAAACACCAGTGAAGTGTGCACGTATTATTCACGCGCGAATTTTTAGAGCATCTCCAGTAAGGTGTGGGTTCTACTAAGTTTGGGGAACTCACACAGACTCTTAAGAGCATCTTCAGCAGCCGGGTTTAGGTTATGACAGAAGGCCCAAATGTCAGAACCCCAAAAACCCGACCCACATTGGACCTATCCAAAAGAGCTTAAGCTTAAAGTATAAAATATAAAACATCAAATAAACATAGGTCACACAGAGGTAGACGACCTATGAGGGATGTGCCACATCAAATTCTTATGAATTTATATATTATAATTCTCATTGAAGGGTTGAAAGGGACATTATGTATAATGTAATTCCCAGTTTTTACCTCCGCGGACTAAAGTAATTCTCAATGTTTACCTAAGCGTATTAAACTATTTTTTAAATCTGTTTGCAACTGCTTGCGACCTAACCATTAGATTCATGTATGAGATAAAATATCAGCATTTCATAATCCAATGTTCAGGAATTATCTAAAAGACTAAATTGCCAAAAATGTTTATGATCGCAAACATTTCCTCTTTACCAAACAAGGCCTTAAGTGTTCAAACATTCTTATAAATGTAAATATAATCACTTCACGCACAAAATAACGATATTTGAAACTACTGATCGAATTATTACAATTAAATCCAAAATCGATACAATTACTACTACGATGAGATCCGAGAGATCAAAAATTTGCAATTCAAATTGTATTAGCTGAGTTAAAGTAGAGATGATTACCTGCAACAACGAGGTAATCACAAGCGTTCTTGATTGATTGAAATTGAGTTAAGAAATTTGCCATTACAAATCGTTGAAAACCATGAAAATTTGGGTAAAAGATTAACGATATCTCATGATGAGCTCTGTAATGAGACATTGTAGTTGGGAGAAAAAGCACTACAGACACCAGTGAAGTTTTAGAACATCTCCTGCAAGGTGTAGGTTCTATTGAGTTTGAGAAACTCACATAGACTCTTAAGAGCATCTCTAGCTGGCGGGTTTTGGTTCTAACAAAAGGCCCACACGTCAGATCCCAAAAAACCCAACCCACATTGGACCTCTCCAACAGAGCTTAAGCTTAAAGCATAAAACATAAAACATCAAATAAACATAGGTCACACGGAGGTAGACGACCTGTGAGGGCTGTGCCACATCAAATTTTCTTGAATTTTTATTTTATAATTCTTATTGGAAGGTTGAAGGGTATATTATGTATGAAGTAATTCTCAGTGTTTACCTCCCGCGGACTAAAGTAATTCTCAGTGTTTACCTAAGGGAACTAAAGTATTTTTAAAATCGATTATAGTGCATCCTTTTAGGGCCCCGCTTGTTATTGTTTGGGACCTAACCATTGGAATCATGTATGAGATAAAATCTCATTATTTAATTATCCAATGATCAACAATTGTCTAAAAGGCTAAATCACCAAAAATATTTCCGATCGCAAACATTTACGTAGTACCAAGCGGAACCTTAAGTGTTCATACATTCTTATAACTGTAAATGTAATCACTTCTCGCACAAAATGACGATTTTCGAAACTACTATACTTCAAAAGTGACCCCGGTCCAGCAAGGGCTGTACAATAAACCGGCCAACCCGTGAAACCGGCCCGGACCGATCCGACCCGATCAATTCGGTCTGATTTTGTTAAACAATTGGGTCGATTTCAGTTTAAGATGCATAAAACCCAGTTATAGCCGGTTCGGTTTTGATTACTAGGTTCGATAACCGGGTTGGACCCGAACCGACCTTTATGTTTTATATAAAACTTAAACCTAGCCGACCTCTCTCTTGACAACAACTACTCTCTCTCTATCTCTAACTCTCTAAACTCGTCCACCAAGATCAACTAAACAATTCTACCATTTCCTTTCGATTTCTCAAACCCTCGCCTTCTTCGCATCAAAGACACGATACTCATTGC
Organism: Kingdonia uniflora; assembly: GCA_014058105.1. Classification (NCBI taxonomy): domain Eukaryota; kingdom Viridiplantae; phylum Streptophyta; class Magnoliopsida; order Ranunculales; family Circaeasteraceae; genus Kingdonia; species Kingdonia uniflora. The sequence goes on from JACGCM010002611.1 coordinate 315,847, forward strand.
TCAAACATGAAATTAAGGTGTACAAATTAGGCAGATCTGATGCAGGCTTCCTCGCAGATACAAATTAGGGTTCAAGGCATCAAATTTGGATAGCATCAAACTTCCTCATCTCTTCTCTCTCGCCTTCAGATTTTATTTTGGCGGGAAATCAGCCAATGTGTGCACTTCTTATCGTCATCAAGTGGTGCATAGGATCTCAAGCTGACCTCTATCATATGATGATTTACATATTCTTGCTTTTTTGGTGACATTCAGTTATTTTGGGGCCAAATACCTTTGTTTTTTTGGTGATATCTTGTTCTTCAATGTGGGTTATGATGATGGTTTGCACCTGAGCTATTTTCAATGTGGGTTACTAGGTTTGTATCTGGGCTATTTGGTCCAATGTGGGTTATTGGGTTTGCATCTGAAAAATATTAACAAACCGAACTCAGGACCCGCCCCGGCCCGACCCGACCAATCCGATTCGGTTTGGGGTCGGGTTATGCACTTATTCGATTCGGGTCCAGGTCCATAATTTGGTAACCCGACGAGTTCGGGTCAGATCACTAAAATACTTGGACCCGAGTACAGCCCTAGGTCCAGCCCACTCCTAGACCCGCCTCTGGTTCATTGACCAAGCCTCTAATGATACTGAATCCAAGGTAATTGTGCAAAGGGGCCATCAACGTAGCCGAGCAAGTCCCCCTAGACTAAAGACTATTTCACCAATTTAAGGGTTCCTAAAGGAATGCGGACAACGGCCAAGCGGCAAGAAATTAGGTCACCACTACTCACCACCTAGTCCAGCCGCGGCCGGCAGGGTGCTGAACAAAAACTTTTGTTATGCCAAATGATACGCCGTCATGAAAAATTGCTCAAAGATGCCCACGTCATCAAGTCACACTCTCTGCGTTTTAAGTTTCACAAGTCTCTTCACTCTGTTATTCGAGATCAAGAGATAGAGAGAGCAATGGCGAAGATCAACCCAACACTGATACTTCTCTTAACATCTCTCTTGATCTCTTCATGTCTACCGATCTCTCACTCTGCAAAGAAGAAACCACAATCAACCGCGAGAAAAAACGATATTCCGTACATCAGATGCCAAGTATGCCAATACCTCGCAACCCAATTACACCACCAAGTGAAGAAGAAACAATCCGAGATTTATCCCAAAAAGGTATGATTTTTATTACTGGGGTTGTGTTGTTTCGTCAATTTGAGTCTGGGTTTTTGAAATATTCGGTGTTTTTGGTGTATTTCAGGTTTCGGAGTTTGAGATTATTGAGATATCGGAGAATGTGTGTAATTTGAAGAAGGAGGAGTCAGATTGGATCCCGAGGATGGATATTGTCAAAAATGGGAACAAATTGGAGGTACAAAAAGCGCGATTATTTGAGTTAATTTTGAATTTTTTTTTTGTGGTATTTAAGCTTTGAGTTTTGTTTGTTTACTGTGAAATGTGCAATTTTTTTGAAGTCCCATTGTGTAAAACTAGGTGTAGTTCTTAATTTTTGTGGCAATTACGATAATGAAATTTAAGTGTACCAACAAGTACTAATTGGTTTAGAATTGACCTCAATAAGCATTAATGAGTAATGTATAACTAAATCGCGCTCATACTAACTAATTCCCGTTGATAGTGTGAGTGTAATAATACTGAGAGTGTCACGGTTCACATTAGAGCACTTGAGTGTCAAATTGTATTTATTTCTTAGAAAATAAACAGGGACAATGAGCACTCATTTTCTCACTCAATGGGCACTCTAGTGCGTTGTATTTTTATTTATTTTTTTCCAGTTTTTTTCTTTTTCAAATCTTAGGATCTCTCAAAAGTCCAATGTAATTTAGCTGAAATCTTGTTTTTCATTTGTTTTCTTAACCTTTTTTTGTTCTCTCATAATAGTTGCCTTGTTTCTCCAGCTTGTCGAACAAGATACTGAAGGGCAATGCAATTCACAATGTAAGACTATTGAGCGGGTTTGCCAAGAGGTGAATTATTCAAAACTTTTTTCCCCCTTTCTATACGTTATCGTAGGAAATAAATAAATTAAGGGGCTTTGATTAAATCAGGATATCAAATATAATAACTGAGCCTCTTCTTGAATATTCAGGTCATGGGGTACTCTGATACTGATGTTGCTGAATATATGTTCAAATCCAAGCCTCAGATTGAGTCATTGGTGAAGTTCCTTTGTAATGATCTCACCAAAGCATGCTCTGTACAGCCACCTCCACTTCCTAAGGTAGTAGTTCATTTTGCTCATTTACTTTCCTGTTTAAGATACTCCGAAAACTAAGTTATATGTGTAAAATATCTACTATATTGAGAAATACTACTAGAGAATCTGGAAGGTGTTTTTGTGCTACCAAACCAACATGCGTGTTGTTATAAAATTTTCTTATAGTATACGAAGAGATTTCATTTGCTGAAAAGGCCAAAGCGCCCACAAGGGCAAGAAACTGGATTAGAAGTATGTAGGTCTAAGAGTATCCTTAGTAATCCTCTATCTAGTATTGTCTTAGTTGCAACTAATCGTGCTTGCTATACTTAGTGTGTAGAGCCAAACCCACATTTCCACGGTAGAAAACTATACAAATAAAAGCAGAAACAGCTTTTGCAGACGCCTATTAATAGGCGTTCTCAAGGTCTAGCTGAGAAATGGGACCAGCCTACATCATTTCTAACAAACTTTTTCAGTTAAAACATATAGCTACAGCTATATGTGGTTGAGAGCTATAGTTGTCCCTACTGTAGATTAGAGGTGGCAATTGGGTCGGGTCGTGTCAACCCGGACCGGGTCAGTTCGGGTTCGTGTCACAAACTCTAAACTCAAACCCGACCCAATAATTTTTCGTGTCAAGGTTAGCAAACCCAAATCCGACCTGCTAATTTTCGGGTTGACCCAACCCAACCCGTTTGACCTTATTATACACAGATGGGTCAGGAAACCTAGCTTACCCAACCTCGACCAAAAAAATACTGTCGACATATTTCAAATGCAATAGTCTAAAGACCTAGCCAATCGAAAAGATAACCCTGTTTAGATTTTATAATATATGTGCAAGTGAAATAATGCATTAAACATAGAACAAAACTTGAAAAATATAGACCAAGTAAATTAAAACATAAACTTCACCAAGTTAATTATTTTTAAGAACTAAGCGATCCAAACATGCATAACATAAAATTCACCTAAGCAAGCATCAAAGACATCAAGAGGTCCTAGGATTAATTCCCACAAGCAACTTCCAACTCAAAAAAATAAAAAATAAAAATAAAAATCAAGAATACTTAAGTTATAATGTTATAAGATACTACTGCATTATTCTAAAAAGTTTGTACTTCGTAATCAAATGAAGTTTACTTTGTTAATTAAGAATCCAAAAGAGATGAAAACCCGCCGAGAAAGAGGAAATGGTGGAGCAAGAGAGAACGTTTTCTCACCCTCGGGAACCCAAAAGGCTAAAGCTAAACCCAAACCGTTTTGGGGAGTATTCGGGTTGACCCAATTTTGACCTAAACTCATGAAGAGTAAACCGAAACCCGGAAAACTCAGGTCGATTTCCTGTCGGGTTTGGGTTTAAATTGCCAACCCTAATGTAGATAATGTTGTTGTGTAGGGTTTCAAACCAATAAGTAGATAACGTAGATAAATTATGACATATTACTCAAACACTGTCCAAGCCCCCCAAGAGCACGTCAAGCAAAAAATTTTCAATTTCTCAGCATTATAACTTGCTCATTTAATTCTCATAAAAATAGAAAAAGTGAAATTGGTAGGACACTTTCTACGATTCAACCGCTAGCCTTTTCTAGGAGCTACATGAGGACCAGTGGGGGGGCAGCTGCCCCCACTCACTTAAAAAAAAAAAAAAGGTTAGTTATGTAATTTTGAAGACAGGTTATAAGAAGAAGAAAAAATCCCTCTACAGACTACAGCTCTCCTCTCCTAGCCATTTAGGGTTTTCTATTCTTCCTCTAATCCTCTGCAATCTGGGATTTTGGGTTCTATCTGTTGTTGGTCCCAATTTCGATCTAAATTCTCCTCCAAAACCCCCAAATTCAACTTCAATTCCCACTTCCAACTTCAACCTTAGATAAATCTATGAGAATTTTAGTGATTGTGCCATTGTGGAGGAAAAGGTTTTGGTGGATGGTGAGAAATCTCGGATTGGGTTTTCGGTGATGAAGATTAATCCGACGCGTTCTGGGAGATTTCAGTTTCTATCGGTTGTGAAGCTAGAGTCGAGCAAAATGCATTAATGTGTTGCCGTTTGAAGATTACGAGGGGTTTATTAAGTATGTTGTGGTTGGAGATGAGCAAGGGATGGTTTATGTGTTTTTGCCAAATGGGGATATTGTTGTTGAGTTCATTACGTTGTCGGAGTCTTCGATTACCGCTATGGTTTCTTATATGTCAATTCACAAGAACGAAAGTGTTTTAGTTACGGGACATGACAATGGGGTTATCTTAGTTCATCGGATTTGGGAGGCTTTGGCAAATGGAGAGGTTTGGCATTCACTTTCGATGGCGAATGTGAAGGCATTTGAGTCAGAGGGGGAAGAGAGGTTGAGGATTACGATTTTGGAGGTTCATCAAGTTGGAAGAATGATGTACATTCTTTCTTCGGATGCTAGCGGAAAGATAAGCGTCTTTTCCATCCATTTTCTGAACCCTCTGGATCTGCCTATAGGCAACAAGTCTATTGTATCCATCTGCCCCAAAAAAAGTTTGTGGGGGCTACCGCCCCCAAACCCCCAAAAATCCCTTCCCCTCTTAACCAATAATCCTAGCTCCGCCACTGCGTAAGCCAGTTTATTCATGACCCAATATATTCCTATTATTTGAGAAACTGCTTCGGAGTGTGTTTTCACTATCTGTACCTGAGCGGTTTGAAAGTTGACGATGTTATAGTCTTAATTATAGACAAATCCTCCCATTATGTTTTAGGCCGCACTCTGTTTTGTTCAGCTGCCCTAGGCCGAACAGCAAATGGCAGTCCACAGTCTAACGACCTGTCTCATCCTTACGCCTAAGAGCTAGAGAACTGGCTCCCTTCTGCCATTTCTTTTATCCTTTAAGCATTAAATCGTAGTTCTTTGCTTAAGAATAGCCTGTCTGAAAAAGAATAGTCGGTTTTCACCTGAAGAATAATTGGAGGGGAGCAGCCGTGGAGAGCAAAGGCTAATGGGCTACTGGCTGTCATTCATTGTTTAGGTGGAGAGATGCCAAAACCGTGAGACTGTAGGACGTGAGAGAATGTTATTTTGGCCTAAATTTTTTGATTCTTCATATTTTAATTTCTGTTAACGTGGTTACTAAAAGTTTTGATGTTTGAGGCTCGTGAACTTTTTGAGATAAATAAATACTTAGCTGCTTATTATTTAGCTATAGGGAAATATTACATTAATTTTTTTGGATATCATGTCTGTACTATAATTTTTTTGGATATTCTTCTGGCTTTCAGGACTGGACTCCAGCGGCACTTTTTATTCCTAAAGCACCAAAGGAGGCTGAGATGGAGAAGATCATGAAATCCATGGAGGTAAATTTCTACAGTGAAAAAAAAAGAAAAGTGTTCATAGCTTGGTGTTGGATCTCTGCTTTTACTATGGATTTCGACTTCCAATGGTCTAATTTATGTGATATTTTTCAGGGTATGCCCGGAGCACCTAATATGAAAATGTATTCAAGGGATGATCTAATGAACATGCAGAATCCTGGGAAAGAAGATGACGAGGATGATACTGACGATGACGAGGATGATACTGACGATGGGGACTTTTCTTCGAAATTGGTATTTATAAGATTCAGTTCTAACCAGTATATACTATTTAAAATTTTGAATTTATAAGGCAAGACACATATATTCAGAGTAATAATACTATTTCCCACGTCGGCCCTCTAATAATACAAATCGGATATTTTTCTGTATTGTGCTATGAAACTTTGATATATTGGTGAAGCTCATTGCCATGTACATGTATGAGAAATTTTTCATAAAATATTGTTATATAGCGGGACATGATACCTAAAATAATAAATACATATTGCTGAGATGATACGATTGGGGGATAATTATTGACCTTCTCAATTCCACGACATGTCTGCACAAACCAAGATGTATCACAGGATACCTACATGTGATGCTTTCGCCAACTGTGTCGTTTTTTTTCGTTCTTTTTTTCTTTTCTCAGTGTTGGTTTAAGGTCACATATTTCTGTTAGCTTTGTTGCATTTGGTATAATAATATAATCATGTCTGTCTTGTTTGGGTTTGCAGGGAAAAGTCTTGAGAGCAAAAGAAGCGGCGAAAGCAGATTGGAAACAGAAAGTCGTGAAGGGAGTTTCAGATTGGAAACAGAAAGTCATAAAAGGAGTTTCAGACACAAAAAAGGTATTAACGAAACGTGCAAATAAGGTATTGAGGCGGATACAGCAATGGTGGAGAGGAGATAAGAGTTCAAGAAAGCCTTCAAAGGGCAGCAAATCTGAATTATAGAGCTATGGTGTTTTTACAGTTTTTGAGAAGAGCGTCGAGAGATTTTGCATACTCCTTTTGTAACTTCTATCCGACAATTAACTTAATTTCATTCGGCAAAAATGTTTAGGAGTAGTTGACAAGTAGAAAATATGGCTCGTGTTGAATTGGTCACCACGTGTAACACTATTTTTCATTTGTAAGAAATTATTTTATTAACTTAGCTTTCAATTTCAGAATTAACTGAATCCTCACCCATAGGCTGCAGAAGGGCCAGTTCCTGCACACCTCATTTGGCTGGGTAGTCCCAACTGTTATAGTCCTGGATAGGTGGTCATATTGACTATTGAGCATCATTTAGGTTTTTCTGGAACTGTGGTTCGCAGTGTTGAGTTTGCTGGGTGAGTTGAGTTGAGTTCAGTTCAGTTGAACTACTCTTTAACGCTAGTAGTCTGCCTTGCCATGCATAAATTTGCTGGACCAATAACAAATTTCTTAATACCTAAATGGTCTAGCTGGTAAAGACATTGAAACATATATCTGCAGTCTTATCAAATCCTGGTTAATTACCTGCAAGCTTAGAATTTAATCCTGTAAAAACAATTTTGTTTCATTGCAAAATTATCCGAAGCTCAGGCAATACGAACTGGGATATATCCATTCACTCAAATAGATTAAATATGGGAAACTAGGGTAAATTTTTGGACATGTTCTAATCCCCACATTCCTATCCCCACATTCCTCAGTTTCTTCTGATATCTTTAACAGTCTGAAACACTAACACTAAAAATACAACAGTAATGATGGAGAAAATAAATAAATAATAGTACATTGAGCTCACTTTCTTCGCATAACTTACATTTGCCTCTCTTCTCATTCAGAAAATAAAGCTATATAACTTGTTGATAAAGCTATATAACTTATTTGAGATTACAAGCAAGTTATACATACTTGCATCACCACTACTGTTTTCAATCACCAAAAGAATAATCTAAAAAATCCTTGTGCCTTCAAAAAAGCGAAAGCAAATTTTCTGAAATACTGTTGTTAGAGAACACTTCAGAAAAAAGAATATTCATTGGATTCTATTGATAGAGCTAGTGATGATGGCATTGGAGGTAGCAAGGTTAACGCATCTTATAGCATTGAGTTCTTGAGGCTTGGCAATGCTCACCGTTCAGTGTATATTTGAGAATTATATCAACATCACGGGGATTTTTCTTGTTGGGTGCCACAGTCATGCTTCCAGTCAATATTTCCCCTTTACATATGGTTAGCACGTCTTCTAGGTACAGAACCGTTTGCTTCCAGTGAGTGGCCTTTGATCTTGGTCCTGCAAAATTATAATCTTTTGTTTAGAAAAAGCTTAGCGGCAGTGGACAATAATTTCTCCAGGTTCTGTTTGTCTAACCAAGTAAGTCCACGGCCCACGAATATCACCCCACTTTCAGCACTTCAAACTATATTTTATTTTCCAAGAACAAAAAAAAGGAAAGAAACATCGTTGCTACCAGTCTAAATTTTGAGCTCATACTGAAGTAGCTAAAATTGAAAGGAAAGGTTAAATGTAGAATAAAGTAGAGAGAGTAACCTGTAGAGAATCCCATCAATTTATGGCACTTCGTGAAGGAGACATCAAAATACGCTACAAGAGCATGAATGTAGTCACTACGTTCAGCCACAAGCTTAAAGGGTGCAACGAATGAGACATCCCCACGAGCCATCTTACAGATATCCATAGTCTGAATAACCAAATGCAAATTGAACAATTAGATGAGAAGCATGGTATAAAATGTGGAAAGACAATGCGTTGAATTAAAACATGTAGTGCTCTACCTTCCGAGTAAAACTGTACGGAAATGTGGAATCTGGACGACTTTGAATAAAAATTAAGACAATGTGTTGGATTAAAATATGCAGTGCTATACTTTCCAAGTAAAACTGTATGGAACTGTGGAATCTGGATGACTTTGAATAAAACTTTGGACCAGTGGACTTTGACTTTCAGAGAAAAGAAGTTTTTGTGATTTTTTTGGCACTTGAGTCTTCTTCGGCTTTGTTATGATTTAAGTCGACTATCTCGAAGTATTAGTCTTCTTCTTTTTTCTGCTTTAGCCATGTCTCTAAACAAGGCAATCTTGAGTTCCGGGGTTTGACAGATTGTTAATACTTACAATATCAAAGAAAGTACCAGGAATAGAAACCTATATCTCTTTAAGCGATAGTCAACTCCCCAGAAGATTAAAAAGAATCTTAGAACACCCCAATAAAATGAAGCCCGGAATGTTCTCACATGGTGGATTCAAACCTGATATAGCTATCTACCCGCTCATTTCTCCAATCTATAACGTGCAGCGTACGCGTACCTTCTCTCTACAGGCTACAGACTGTTGATTTCAAACTCATTACTGCATGCAATACTTTTATTCAGGTTTTGTACGGCAGGGTTCAAGCCCACTATAGTTACTCTAACACTATCCTATTTGACTTGAATTTTTCCATTATTCCTAATATCTATAATTCAAACAATTAAAATATCGAACCCACATCTTTTTCAACTTCAACTAGTTGTGTTACTTCACGTTCATTATACAATAGATCAAAATAATAAAAAATGTCAAAGGGCCCCATAATAGTATACAGTGACTTCTTCATACAGAATAGGTCTCCTTGCTATTACTACAATGTTTTGTAAATAAGTGGGATAAATTGGACTCGAGGTGATCCAGTTTTATTATTTTCAAACCCGACAAGTTCAAGTTTTGTTTAGGAGCTTGTTATGGGGTACTACAAAGCATTCTCTGGATCATTCCTTTTTCATCAATGAAAAAGAATTCCTGGTTTCATCCTTTGTGCTATTGTCAATACCAAAGGTACTAACAATCTGCATGATACAAAGAGTTCACGGCTGTTTTAAGTCGATGGGAGAAAGTACAGGTAAATAAGAGAGCAGAATGTGCAAAATGTTTAGATTCCACAGAATACAGTTACAATATTTTTATAATCACCTTGAGTAATTGACAGTTCGTAACGATCTGATTCTGGTCAACTGTGTCAACAAGAGGCTCCATCATAGATTGCTTCTTGATGCAGCTCATGTCAAAGCCGTAAACATTGTCCCAGACTGGAAGTACAGAAATGTCATCAAAAAGAAGCAAAAGGAAATTAACAATCTCCACAACACGAGCCATATGTAATAGTACAATATCCAACTATTTGTAAGGGCACTGGGGTTATTAAAGTGTTATACATTCGCATAACTTATTTTCCTTTCCAAAGTCCTCATTTTATGGCGTTGAAAACAGCTGAAAAGGGTAGGCATCAAGCAACCAAGTAGTGCATTAGCATTTATTACATAGTGTTTATTTGCATCATCATCAATTCTGTATTCAAAATTTCAATGATAAAAAATTATGTGAGAATATTGCTATTTTTGAAAAAGTTGTCACTAAAAACCTTCAATGACAACCTTAATAAATGAAAGGTGGGGGTTTCTTGCCCTTTAAGTATGGAGATTTTCGGAAAGACAAAAGCCCACCCTCCCTCTATCCCCGTGGTTGCCTCGCTTCAGCCTCTAAACCCCCCTCAAAATCCTGTCCTTCCTTACGCTTCGAACTCTGATCAGATCACAGAGCAAAACCATCTCTCTGAAGATGGATAACTTGCTCGTGCTACCCAGATAGCACTTAAACCAAGACCTTGGACAAGAGATTCAGAGAAGTGAAGGATAACAAGGGCCTCATTCCTACCATTCCGGTGTGGGTTTTATTTTTTAACATATCAAAATAAATTCGGACTACAGAGAGCCTGAGCATTATTGTTAGTACTATAAAAATGCAAAGACAAGAACCATGATTTGGGCTACAGAGGGCATGAGCATTATTGCTAGCCCCTTTACATGGATACCGATGCGGAGACGAGAACCATGCTTTCTTTTACTCGCATTGGTGTTGAGGTTAAGGATGATAAAGAGTTGCCTAACAGTGCCGAAGTCAGATTGGGTAAGGAGAAGATGGTTGAGATACAATTAGACTACCTTGGAAGCCCCTTGTTTGCTTGAAGTGCAAGTGTTTGGTCACCTTGAGGGAAAGTGTAAAGTTAATGAACCTGCTAAACTTTTAAATAAGGTGAACCAGTATAAGGTCAAACAGGAAGAGGAAGAGGAGGGATGGGGTAAAGTTATACAGCAGAGAGTACAATAAGATAGAGGGAGAGGATTTGAGGAAAACAAGAGGCAAGGAAATGTAATGCTAAAAGACATACCAATGGGAAAACATACGCCTAAAAGCTCAGCAAATAGGGGACCCCACTAAATATTTGAAGGACCCAGAGGAGGAAAATACAAGAATGTGCTATAGAATGAGGACACAAGGAATTAAATAGTGGCACAAGGAATTTTATTTCTAGTGGTAGGAGTGGAGTAACAATAAGAGATAGTTTGATTTGTGCTTACAACTTTGGAGAGTGGAATTGTAGGGGTTGAGGCTTAAATGAAGGAAATAACATCATAGAAGCCAGAGGTCTTATTCATGTCAACAATTTTAATATGTTGAGTCTAGGGGAGAACAAAGCTAAAAAAGAAAAGCAAGATAATATAAAGTTGTCTTAATGCCTCCTATAACAGTATTAGTCCGGCTTGGAGAAGTATTAACATTGAGGTGGCCCAAGGAGGTAAAATATGGGTTTTATAGACCCTTTTGCTTTTGAAAGTGAAGGAACTAAAGACTACAGATCAATTTCACAATTAAGTTAGAAACAAGACAACTAATGAAGACTGGTTACCTACATTTACAGGAGGAACACTAGGGGAGAATGGAAATATTTGCGAAAGAATTTGCATGACAGTGCTCAAAGGTGCACATAACCTTGGATTTTCTTTGGAGATTTCAAAACCAACATAACTCCTTCAAAGGGGAAAATTTACACCTTTTAAATAATGAGGACTTAAAATATTTTGCTGTAGAAATAAATTATGTGAACTGCCTGCAACTGGTTGCTTTTATACTTAAAATAACAGAGGAGATGTGCCTAGAAGAGGACGGGAATTTGGATAGATATGATGAATGTTGCTTGGTTTATTAAGTTTGCGGAAGTTCAGGCTGATTTTATCCTCAGGTAAAATAAAATCACAGTAAAGTCACTGCTTTTAGGCCCAAGAAAGTGGAACAAGTTAGAACCCCTTTATAGTTCTTTAACCATTGGTGTGATCACCAGGATTTTGCTGAGCTTGTGGCTAACTTTTGGAAAAACAAACTTTCAGGGAAGCCCTATGCTACAAATGAACTCTATGCTGAAATAGCTAAAATCCATTATTAATGACTGGCGCAACAATACTTGTAACAATTTGCCTAAAGGGGTTAAGAAATCTAAAATTGCTCCTGATAGATTGCAAGGTGAACTTCAAGCTGCCCCTTTGGTCACTTTTGGACCCTTATTAACCCAAATGATTGTTCCTGGGCTTGGAAAGACAATTTAGACAAAAAGAGCTACAACCAGACCTTTCATTTCTCATTCGATTGGTACAGGAAACAACACTATTTTTTGGCATGACCGCATGACCATTCAAGAGGGGTCCTTCTTGATCAAGTGGATGATATTACCAGATCCAGAACCAGAATTAGAGACAACTCTAAAGTTGCTCAGATATGGGCAACTTTTTTCTTCTTTTTTTTACCCTCAAATATAAATTTATTAATCGTCCAAAAAGAAAGGAGCACATTCATCTCTGGGTCTAGAAATGTCCCAACTTGAAAGAGAAAAAATGTGATCTTGCCAAAAGCTAAAAATACTTGATAGTTGATGCCTTGATGATGGATTTCACTCCTAAACAGTGATTTTCTGGGACAAACACCTTCATAATTAGCTTGGAACCACTTCATTGCATCTTCCTTGGACCTCGATGTTGGATTCCGACACTGGACCTGCACCTGCGGCGACATCCTACACGGTACTCAGGACGCTCAAGAACAACATAAAACTCAATTCCGTAAATGCCTGTGGATGGGTCATACTTCATTCCCAGATCAATGTGTTCCTGAATCCCAAGCCCGAAACATCCAGTATCGCGGAAATTCTTCCTCACGAGCTCAAACTCCTTAACCTTCATCCCATTCTCCAAAAGGCTGTACTGCCCGGGCACCCATCATAGTATCATGTGCACCAATATTCTCATTACGCCTTATTCCAAACGACCTAACGGTGTACCAAGCCTTGGATAACACAGGGGTTTGTTCACTCAACTGCTCGAGCACCTTTGAAGCCCTGGTGAGACAATCAACACTTTCACCAACAGAGATATTGACGACAACCTTTTGCACCTTGATGCCCCTCATAGGGTTTGAGAGCTTATTCTCCAAAGACATTGTAGTGTGCAAGTTGAGTCGAGAGTCGAGGTGGAAAATGGAGGCTCGACTTGGGTGGGGCTTACCTTTTACAAATCATCAGTAGTTAATAAAAAGGTTGAAAGGAGTAATAACTATTGAGCCTAATTTCAATCTGAGGATGAGGCCATTTAAAGTCCTAACCCTAGGGGAAATTCACTATATATAGTGCTTATGTTGCAGTTCAAAAGAGAAGCCCTAAACAAGCTTGGGTTAAATTTATTTGGGACTAAACTTATTTGGGACCAATATATCACACCTAGACATAGAGTTATTGCCTGGATGATCACGAAAGGCTATACAATACAAAATATTAAAGAGCTCAAGGGTCAAATGGTTAATGCAAGGAAAAACAGCAGTAGAAAAAGACATCCTAGAGACCCAAGTTAGGGATCAAGCTTGGTTATGAACCTCCTATATGCAGATTGGTTGAGACAAGAGTGCCGATATCTCTGAACCATGTTTGTGCTTGCACCAGCAGACAATGTGTTAGACTCGGTACAATAATTGTTCTTTGATTGACATGTGTCTAAGAGAGTTTGAAATAATATTTTGGGATGATGGGAGTTAATAGAGAGGTTCTGAGATCTAAAAGGGAATGGAAATGGATTGTACAGAACTTCAAAGGAAAGAACTTTACAGATAAAGTGTTTCAAACTGGGTTATGTGCTATTGGATTTGAATGAAAGTAAACACAAGAAACTGTAACGATGAAGCCAAAACGTTTAATTACATTGTCAACAACATTTGGAGACAGATAGATAAATGGGCAGGGAACACAACTAAAATAGAAGACAATCGTTTAGACATTCATCTGGCTAAAAGCATGGGAATCACTAGTCACTTCAGGTCCTTCCAACCAATTATCTGTATATGGAAATCTCCCCAAGAGGGATGGGTGTCGCTGAACACATTGAGCAGCCACCACAAAGATATGTGGTATGCTCAGAGATCACGATGGTTTAGGGATAGGGGTCTTTCAAGCTTCTATCTTAAGCAGTTCTATCTTGGATATTGAAGTCAGCCATCTTAATGGGCCCCAAATGTGTACAGAGACGGGGTTCAAAAAGATACAAGTGTGAATGAATTCTAAGCTGGCTGATGGTGGAAGGTACCTTATGTTCTACTTGGAGAGTCAAACATGATATAGAAAAGATCAGGAGCATCATAAGTGATCGTGAGGGGTTTAGCATTAAACACACCTTTAGAGAAACCAAAAGAGTCGAAAGTCCCCTAGCTGGTTTGGAAAGTGTAACTTCTTTCATTCTCTTTACAGGGCCTTTAACTTGTTGTACCAGGATGCCATTGGAACCGTATATATTAGATTGTAACCTATTCATGATTAGTAGGGGTCATGCCTTGACCCCAGCTTGCTTTTCAAAAAAAGAATAGAATATTGTCTGTGCAATAAGTAAATAACAGTTGGCTTATATATTATAAAATTTCTCATTTTGAAAGCAATTTTATTTTTTTATTTTTTTTAAGAAACTGTCAGTGAAGAAGTATATTATTTATCTGAACTAATTAACTAAGAAATTTGTTTGTTTTTATTTTTCAAGTAACATGTGTAGCAAACGTTCAAATGGGCTGCAGTACTTAAAGGGTACTGCACCTCCGTACAAGCCAGGTAATGGATGCAAGCCAACCAGCTACAGAATGCGCACCCACGTATAAGCACATGTTATATGAAAACCCACACTTGTGATCACATTCATGAGCACATGTTATGCGAAGAAAATGTAAAATGGAAAATGTACTCACATTCAATCTTATCTTCTTTGTACTCAGCATCCTCAATAGCTGTCAAATATAGAGAAGCTCTGTCCGGTAGCACTATTCCATCATTAATCTGCATGAAAACAAGCACACAAAATTGAGAGACAAACAAACACAAGATGTCCAGCAAAGCTTCACCGACTAATCCCTGGGCACGTGAGAACCTCGCCAACCCACATGAAGGGTAAGCCAGGATAAATCCTGGCGAGTGATCCTTGTTCGTGGTGAATCGAACTTGGGACCTATGCCTCTTGAGGCATGGTCCCACACCGCAGTACCAATCCCTGTTGGTTAAGGCTCTATGTGTCTATCAATGACACTCTATGGCCATCACACATTATACATTACAGATTTCACGTCTCTAGAGATGTGAAATAAACTTTTCGGTGGCATATATGTACACAAAGTCACAAACACACATACATGCATAATGGACAACTATTAAAAGGAAGGTGTTACTCACAAGCCACTTGTCGCGTGCATAAAGAACTGTGTCTAACATATTCTCAAACAATAGGAAATAGCCCATCCACTCTGAGATTATGATATCCACATGTGTGACTGGAAGTACGATCTCTTCGATTTTTCCTTTCAACACAGTTACTACTGTTAAGAAGGAAAAAACAACAAGCAAAAAAGAATAAGGATAGGAACAGGAATTAAGAGGAAAATGATATATATAGTTACTTATCAGATTTTGAAGTGATATTACCATTAGATAACTTATTTGCCTCAACTATTTCTTTCGCCATATCGGCCATTTGGGAGCATTCTACCTGCAACAGTTAAAACAATTGTTACAAAGTTGAAATTAGCATAACACCATAGCTTAATTAATAGACTGGTGGACTAATAATTCGAACATTTGAAGTGAAGAACTATGATCTGGCATCTCCAATTAACATAGATAGGAAAGGGACGAACAACAAAAAAAGAAGAAACATAAATCACCTACCGCATAAACATGCTTTGCACCTGCTTTTGCACAAAAGAGGGACAAAATTCCAGTCCCAGCTCCCACGTCAAGAACTACTTTGTTCTTAAAAAGGAAGGTATTCTGATAAATAACATTCTGATATGTCTTGGTCCTCACTGAATCTTTCAACATTTCCTGCGTCATGAAAATAGCAGAAAGGTAATCATGTTAATACAAACATCTTAGTTACTAAAATATAGTAGTGACTAGTGAGGGAGGCTAGAGTTTTCTTTCTTCTATGTGTTCAACTTTGCAGATGTTCTTTAATAGCTAATTGTATCGAAGCAAGTCTGAGTGAAAACTGTACTTACTTCATGGATACCTGAAAACACAAAAACGTCAACGAAAGATAAGTTACTGCAAAACCAACAGCCATTTCACCACAGAATCCGAAAAACAAGTACAAGTTTATACGATCCAAGCAACTTTATATAATACAGCAGCAGGAGTTCAATGACAACACGGTGACGGGTTTTAAAATTGTACGCATTAAGTGTTCATTTAAGTGGCCTGAAATGATCATTTTAGCAACCCACATGAAGCATATCTAATACACGCAATTTTTCCTGCTGTATACATGTGCTATCCAAAAAATCTATTACGGGCAATTGCTCAAGAGTTATGATACAAGTGGTAAATGTTTACGTTTCAATATAAGAGTACTTTTCTTTTATGAGTTAAGTAAGATTACTTGATTTTCACCAAAGCATCAATTTGGGTATGTAAGAAACAAAGAATGTGCAAGTGATATGAAATTTACAGTGACTAGAACGTTCGACACGGTTATTAGATAAACGACAAGTATCCTAAGAAATTGAACCCTAAAATAAGAATCCTACGTTTTTTTGGGTAAGAGAATGCTGGTTAAGCCTTTGAAAGAATGACATTTCGAAATATCAGATAAAATCGAATTGGTTCTATCTATAGTTAACAATTTGACTCATGGAAAATAGGGTTTAAGAAAAAGAATGTTCTATTTTTATTTAGTAGCAAGATTATAAACAAGGTTATGAGCCACGTATACAAAACTAAAATTTGGTTCTATTTATTTCTTGATAGAACATACTTTCTATTAGTTAAAACAAACGAATAGCATGATAGGAAAATACAATATTGTGTTTACGAAACAAGTTTATATTCAACATTTTACTACAA
The DNA here is from genome assembly GCA_014058105.1 of Kingdonia uniflora. Taxonomy (NCBI): domain Eukaryota; kingdom Viridiplantae; phylum Streptophyta; class Magnoliopsida; order Ranunculales; family Circaeasteraceae; genus Kingdonia; species Kingdonia uniflora. Next base: position 332,601 of record JACGCM010002611.1, read on the forward strand.
TATGCGATCTTGCAATCCTACTAATGCCCATAAGTCTCTGAGTTGGTAAGTTTCCCTATATTTCTCCCACTAAATGTTCCAGTGTTCGCCATATAGTCATCATGGTAGTTCGAAGTGGGAAAAACACAAAAGATATAGTTTTTCTTCTTCGTTTTAATTTGGGTGAGCAAATTATTGGAATTCAAGCTGAAACAAAACATACCCATAAACCCAACTTTATATTTACCAAGTAAACTCAACTACCAACTATAACAATCACCTCAACAAAACATACCCATAGAGCCAAACTTACAAATTAAAGCTAAAAACAAGAGATGGGTTCAACAAATTAGCAAAGTGAGAGTATGAATCGAAGTAATAATCAGCACTCGTCTTGTCACTACCAATTAGGGTTCCTATTGATTCAATTACAGACTGTTGGAATTTTTTAAAACTTGTACCTCATTTTGAGCCTTGAACCCATGACCTCTTGGTCATCTATTTTATGTGACTCCTAAACTATAGCCTAAAGTTTAGTCCCACATTGTTTATAAACAATAGAGGAACTAAACATATAAGGTAGTACCCATGTGACATGTGTGTAACATGTGACATAGAGAGAGTATATAGGTGTGTGAGGGGATTTTATACCTTATACACACTTGGACCTCTCTCGGGCGGTCCGGTAGGCTGGGCCGGCTCGGACTTGGGATTGGGCAATTGGCTATTCTGGCTATGGAGGCCTTGGGGGCCATTTGGGCTTGGCCTAGGCTCACCCTAATCTTTTTAACAAAAGCTTTCTTGGGCTTGGGCTTGAACTTGTTTCATTGGTCTTCACATTCTTCTCTCCACAACAATAGGAGACATGATCTTCTGGGACACGTCCCACACGATTTGAATAGAGAGAGCCGTTGGTAAACCTCTCTCTATAAATACATTTGTTACCACCTTCTAAAAATAACAATAGATAACCAGTTTCATTTTTTCCTCTCTATGTTAAAACTTTTTCTCTCTTATTCGATTTGTACGGTTTACGTGAGGTGCAAAAATACTATTACTTTATGTAGACTTCCGGTACTGAAGCTCTACCGTCTATGCTCGTTGTATCCTGGGAGAGATCAAACCATTTACATGTACCCGAGGTAGGTCAAAATACTCTTTAAAGAGAGTGCGACCCACGCCTTGAGCTGTTACTATTTGTTGTCAGTTTCATTGCCGGAGCTGTTGTTGTTTGTTACCGGAGTATAACCTGTTGCTGTTATTTACAACTGAGTTCTTCCTACTGCCTGTAACTGCGCTAAGTTCCTCCTCCTGCCTTGTAACTGCGCTAAGTTCCTCCTCCTGCCTGTTGTTATTTGCAGCAAATAATGGCAGTAACACAGTTGTAATAGCAGCGATGTAACGAGTTAACAACAAATAACAAACATCAACAGCAGTGGTAGTATACAGCAGCAACAAGCAGGCAGGTTCCGGCAAACAACAATGAATACAGCAAGTTATTAGCGCAAGAACGACAGGCAGGAGGAGGAACTCAGCGCAATTACAAGCAGCAGGAAGAACTGAGCGCAGTTACAGGCAACAAGAAGAACTCAGATGTAAACAACAGTAACAGGTTATACTCCGGTAACAAACAGCAACAACTCTGGCAATAAATAGTAGCAGCTCGAGGCGTGGGTCGCACTCTCTTTAAAGAGTATTTCAACCTACCTCGGGTATAGGTAAATGGCCTGATCTCTCCAAAGATACAACGAGCATATACGGTAGAGCTTCAGTACCGGAAGTCTACGTAAAGTAATAGTATTTTCGCACCTCAGGTAAACCGTACAAATCGAATGAAAGAGTTTTAACACAGAGAGAAAAAGATGAAACTGGTTCTCTATTGTTATTTTTAGAAGGTGGCAACAAAGGTATTTATAGAGAGAGGTTTGCCAACGGCTCTCTCTCTATTCAAATCGTGTGGGACGTGTCCCAGAATATCATGTCTCCTATTGTTGTGGAGAGAATAATGTGAAGACCAAAGACCAATGAAACAAGTTCAAGCCCAAGCCCAAGAAAGCTTTTGTTAAAAAGATTAGGGTGAGCCTAGCCCAAGCCCAAAGGGCCCCCAAGGCCTCCAGAGACAGAAGAGCCAATTGCCCAATCCCAAGTCCGAGCCCGAGCCGGCCTACCGGGCCGCCCGAGAGAGGTCCAAGTGTGTATAGGGTATAAAATCCCCTCACACACTCACACACCTATACATTCTCTCTATGTCACATGTTACACACATGTCACATGGATACTACCTTATATGTTTAGTTCCTCTATTGTTTATAAACAATGTGAGACTAAACTTTAGGCTATAGTTTAGGAATCACATGAAATAGATGACCAAGAGGTCATGGGTTCAAGGCTCAAAATGATGTACAAGTTTTGAAAAATTCCAACAATCCCCCACTTTTAAAAAACTTCCAAAAAAAAAGAAAAATGAATAAGGAAACGAGAGTACAGTTTCGATATATAGTGATGTACTTAAGTAAAAGTGTCCTTAGACTTGAACCTTTACGTAGTAGATAATCTTTAACGTATAAGAATAATAAGTGATCAGAGTCTTGAACTCATTATTCATTTTTATACAGTGAAGAAAACTGCATACAACCCTACCAGGTGCAAGTTCTAAATGTCAGCACTTTTCGGCCATGTGCTTAATCCCAGTATAGAGGTGAAGGCTTTAGAGAATTTAGCCTAATTCTCGTAAGAAGCGGCCGCACTTTCACAATCACCTTGGTAAGTCTATTAAGAGTGTTCTTGTAGCTAGATACCCCACTCAAGAATGAGATATAAAACTCATTAAGAGTTTAAGAAACTCAACCTCACAATCGCTGCAAGATATCATGCATATATACAGTATGTACAACGAGATTAATTCTGGAGTGACAAGCTCCTAGTTGCATGATTCTATATCCCAATGATTTGTTTTTCCTATTAAACCTATTTCTTGGAATCTCCAGTCATTTAGGTTGGGTTCCCACCACTTGTGATTCTATAATAGGTTTTAGTCCCATCCCTAAGGATGTGCTCTAAACTTTGTCACGAGACAGTCATTTCGTCAAAGGATCTGCCAAGTTGTTTTCCGATCTTACAAAATCCACTGTAACAGTACTAGATGTGAGATAACCTCTCATCGTGTTGTGCTTGCGACGTATCGCTAACTTTTTACCATTATAGTAATTGTTCCGTACTCTGGCTATCGCAGCAGTACTATTCGAGTGGATCAAAATCGGCGGTATAGGCCTACTCCATAAAGGAATATAAGACAAGAGGTCTTCCAACCAACTTGCCTCCTCACTAGCTGCAGCTAGTGCTACTAACTCAGACTCCATAGTCGACTGAGCTAAAATCATTTATTTCTCGGATCTCCAAAAAACTGACCCGCCAGCTATACTAAACACGCATCTGCTGGTGGCTTTGGAATCATCCAAAAATGAGTTCCAATCTGCATCGCTAAATCCATCAAGAACTGCGGGAAACTTCTGATAATGTAAACCCAAGTTCATGGTCATTTTCATGTACCGCATAACTCAATCAATAGCACCCCAGTGCGCCAAACCTGGTTTACTTGTGAATCTACGTAGAACCCCTACAACATAAGCTATATCGGGTCTAGTACAGTCCATATCGTAGCGAAGGCTACCAATAATACTTGCATAAGTGTTTGTGCGTGTGATCTTCATGCCTAATATCAGATAAAATTGAACTGGTTCTATCTCTAGTTAACAATTTGGCCCATGGAAAATAGGGTTTAAGAAAAAGAATGTTACATTTTTATTTAGTAGCAAGATTATAGACAAGGTTATGAGCCACGTATACAAAATTGAAATTTGGTTCTATTTATTTCTTGATAGAACATACTTTAAAACAAACGAATAGCATGATAGGAAAATACAATATTGTGTTTACGAAACAAGTTTATATTCAGCATTTTACTACAATATGCGATCTTACAATCCTACTAATGCCCATGAGTCTCTGAGTTGGTAAGTTTCCCTATATTTCTCCCACTAAATGTTCCATTGTTAGCCATATAGTTGTCATGGTAATTCGAAGCGAGAAAAACACAAAAGATATAGTTTTTCTTGGAATTCAAGCTGAAACAAAACATACCATAAACCCAACTTTATATTTATCAAGTAAACTCAATTAGCAACTATAACAATCACCTCAACAAAACATACCCATAGAGCCAAACTTACAAAACATTCAAATTTAAGCTAAAACAAGAGATGGGTTCAACAAATTACCAAAGTGAGAGTATGAATCGAAGTAATAATCAGCACTCGTCTTGTCACTACCAATTAGGTTTCCTACTGATTCAATTACAGACTTATCATCCAAATTCGAACTCTCAGTAATCTCATTCAACACTTCATCTTCAATACTCATGTTTGTAACTTGGTTGCAACTAAGAACACCGTTGGTGTTGCTCGATGAGCTCTGCCTGTTACTACTCTTTCGTTTCCCCATTTTTATTTCTGCTAAAACTAGGGTTTTGATTAGGGTTTATTGTTACCGCAGAGAGAGAGAGAGGCGCGTTTACACTTCAAGATTTTATCTTTTTTGGGTTAAGTAGGGAAGTTTGGGGTAACTATTGGAGTCGTTAACAGTTGCAGTTTTAAGCGCGTAAGCATCTAGGAAAATTTTGGAGATTATCTCCAATAAGGTGTGAGCTTGTTTTGGCGAGGGGGGTCTTCTGGTGGGGTGTAGAGTTTGTTCGAGACCGAGTGGATTCCACCTTTTTGCTCCAGAGTGGTATATATTGTTGCTTATAAAGCAATTGAAGAAACCGAACTGGATGGCGGATTATTGAACCTATTTTTGATAGGGGGTTTAAGAGCCGCACGCACGGCTTCTAAACTCTGAATTGCTTGCCTCGAAAACACGTGTGAGGATTCGTGACAAATTTTAACCACATAAGTATTTGTCAAGCATAGTTGTTTTTAGAGATTACTTCAACTTTATGTAAGGCAGGTATACTCTATGTAGCCTTCTTAAAGTATGTCGACATTTTACTTTATGATGACTTCGATTACTGCTGTATACGTAACACCGGGTATACTTATAGTATCTTAAAGTTATATTTTTCAATCGCCTTCTAGTCGAGACAAAAAAACACAATAAACCCTAGTTTAATTCCCAGGTGTTTAAAAGTCATAAATGTGAGCTATGGATGGATAAGAAGGCCTACCATTGTATTTAAGATTATCACAATTGCCAACCTCTTTATTAATGCCATCTTAAGCATTACAATAAGTCATTGCTCGGTGGTTTCCATAAATAACTATTATTGTATAATAGTAGTGCCTAATGCACCCTTTGCCAATGCAAAAGATGGAAAAGTTATGTGGTCATAGAGATATGAAATCCACCATCCACGGGATACAAACCTTATGCGTCATACATTTTATGTAACAACCAAATATTTGGCAAAAGGTGGATAGTTATTTTACGACATAAAACATTATATATAACCTTTTAATTCAGTGTCATCAGAAGATTGAGACTTGTGGAAAAATAAGATTATTATGGAGTTCATTTTCCCCAGTTGTTTTTGTTTTGTTTTGTTTTGTACATACGCATATGTTTGTTACCGTCCGTAAAGTGACTATACCGACTTTCAACCACGTGAGAATAATCTCAATCTCATAATTTTGCCATATAAAAACCCATGTTTATGAGTATCATCCTCCATGACGTGGAATTGGTAGAGGTCATAAATCTCAGTATAACATGTCAAATATACCCTTGTTATTATGAACCTATGGCAAGACAACTTACTTAAAATCCCAAGCGCCATAAAAATATGTATTTACATCCTACAAAAGGAATAAAAAATATAACTCGTTCGAAATTGCAATGTTATATGAATATCACGAACCATAACAAGAGTCACATGGAGCACAAACGATAACTTATAACGAAAACAATACGTATAGAATTTATAACGACGAAATCACGTTTACACCATCCATGCACAGTAGTGCTAAAACATCAAGTTAACTATTTTCCTAGCCATTTATAGCTTGTTTATCTCCCGCAACTACTAAAACTCAATATTCTATCCGTCTCATCATCTCCTTTTAATTGACTTCCCCCTATCTATTTTTGCTGCTTAATGCGTTTTTTCGGTTAGTTAGTCCCATATGCAATACCTCTCAATTTTAGATGTCGCACAACCCCCCTTCCGGTAAACAAAGAATCGATATCAAATTTCTCATCTTAAATTCCAAGCGCTAAAAATACTAGTGGACCTACATACTTGTACATATACGTCATCTTTTCCTTTTTTTCTCTATCTCCGCATATTCTCTTTTGGTTTTTGACTATATTGTGGGGGGGAGGGGGAAATGAAAGTAAAAACTGCTAGTAAGGCGCAACGATAGAATTCCATTTTACTATCCATGTTTCTCTTGATTTGTGAGGCACGATGATAAATAAGACATTTGTGCGAACAAAAACGACTGCAGCTATCAAATACTCCGAGGTATATTTTCAAGTGCAACAATCAGCCAACTAATTTAAAACCCGAAAACACATGTTTTTCTAATAACCATCCGATTAGACAGTTGTCATCAGCAGAGCAGTCGGCCAGGCGAGCCGACCGGTAGGCTCACCTCAATCTCGTTAAGTAAAAATTGGACTATAAGGAGGTATTTTAGTCATTCTACACATCATACTTGCTACTATCATTTCCGCCCTGCAGAAATCACAATACGGTGAAGTGTGCGAGCTGTAAGATCGAGAAGTGTTTTGGCCCCAAAGCCTGAACTCATTTTCCTTTCTCCTCCGTTATATTTTTTTTACCACCAAAAGAGAGAAAAAAAAAAAAGGTTTTTAGAGAGAGAGAAAGAGAGTCGAGAGAGAAGCAGCCATTGTTGGTCTCCAAAGCTCAAAACCTAACTGTTCGTGTTAACCTAACCTGCATTTTAATGAAGTTTTACTCGAATTCGAATCAATGATATTGTGATCAGAGCTGAAACCAGAGCGATCGTTGATGCAGTGAACCGAGTTATCAAATTTGAGGGTCGATTTCGCGGAAAACTTCATTTGAATGATGAATGGAGATGGAGCTGATGGGTCTGCCACTCCGGCAGGACCGCCACAACCTCTCGACTGGAAATTCTCGCAGGTTTTCGGCGAGAGAACAGCCGGGGAAGAAGTTCAGGAAGGTATGATTATCTTACGATTAGGTTTATGGTAAGTTTGAATTCGATTAGTCGTTGATGAATTTGGTTTTGATCTATTGTATGCGTGCGTGAAGAATTTGGGGAAATATGTTTGAAATTTGGGGAAGTGTTGGTTTCGACGCTTTAGATGATTAATGAATGATTCAAGTCATCTTTAACTGATTACACTATCGATTATAAACTCAAATAGTTCGAGCTAAACTTAATCAAGCTACAGGGTTGCTAATTTAATCTGAATTTAGGTTTAAATAGTATAGATCTATGGGGTTACTAATTTACTAGGGATTCGATTAACTGTGGCAAGTTAAAGATGACATTTTGTCTGATGCAAAAAGAGTTCCCTTGTTTACAGTAGGGTTGGTCAGCGAGTTTTATACTCTCCGTAGTGTCATGTACCTAAATTTGGGTCATATTGAACTTATTCATGTATCGTCCCTTTGATTAGTTGATGAAAATAAACTACCCAAATACGCGACATCCATAGATAACTTTGTCAAGCACACAACACATTCTTCCCATTATTCTTTAATTTTAGTGCTGAAGAAGGACCATTTGTTAAGGAAGACAGAGTAGTAGTTGTAGTTGAAGTATTAGTAGTCTTGTACCTTGAACTTCTTGATCTTCTATTTTGCTTCAGCATCGCAATTGATTGGATGTCGAAATCCAGCTTCTGATTTCACTAGTACTTTTTTTTCATTATTCTCCATGATCTTAGAGTCTCTCTCTTTTGCAGAGCGACTTCCATAGTACTCAAGAGAGATTTCAATAACTGGAATTCTTTACCACCTTCTCTATATGACTTCACTTGATTGGATGTCGAAAGCCAGCTTCTGATTTCACTAGTACTTTTTTTTCATTATTCTCCATGATCTTAGAGTCGCTCTCTTTTGCAGAGCGACTTCCATAGTACTCAAGAGAGATTTCAATAACTGGAATTCTTTACCACCTTCTCTATATGACTTCACTTGATTGGATGTCGAAAGCCAGCTTCTGATTTCACTAGTACTTTTTTTTCATTATTCTCCATGATCTTAGAGTCGCTCTTTTTTGCAGAGCGACTTCCATAGTACTCAAGAGAGATTTCAATAACTGGAATTCTTTGCCACCTTCTCTATATGACTTCACTTGCTGCGATTTATCCGTTCAGAATAAAAAATTTCCAGTTCTTTTTTGTTTTCTTATTCTTAGATCATAGCCATAATGATTATCAACTTCAAACCCCATCACACGATTCTTGTTTCCAACCATCAGTAGATGAAGAAACCTTCCTTTTTTTTCGATAAGTAAAACCTCTCTCTTGTTAATCTTCTCATTTGCTTCAATCATAGTAAAATTAGTCACAAAGAACCTCATATGACCTAAAGATATCCCACAGGAAAATTGCTTGTTACAATTTATGCAACTAGACAAAGCCCATATTCTATCTCATTTATTCAAAGAAACCCAAATGATGAGCAAAACATAGGAATGAGATATATATTCAAATGATAAAACCAAGTAGAAGCTTAAAGGTACTAAGAAAACACACTCAGATTATAGAATTTCTTGTTGTTTCAACTGATTAGTGACGAACTCACATCAGATTTTGAACTCTTTGTGAGCAAAAACAAGATAAATCTTTAAAATAGACCATCAAATAATGTTTGACCATTGATATGCCCAGTGTTCAGTCACGATCATTCATTAGGGCTAGAAGATTTTTGTTAGTAAATTAACATCTTTTCAAGCCCTTTTTGGTAAGTTGACCCAGTCTAGCATTTGGATTTCAATTGCTCTTCTTCTTCAAAAGAGTGAGTACTGGAAAGCCACTATCCAACTTGCCATGAAAAATCGAATTAAAAATAAATAATCAAGAATGGGTTAGCTACTACCAATGCCAACATATCCTCCGGCAAGTCTTAATGCAGAAAGAAATAGAACAGGGAGTAGAAGATAATGCTTTCATACATTTAAAGTCAATCAAATAAGATTTTAAGTGTTACTAGCATCGTGCACATACGTTCTTACACGTTGACCGATTTATAATTGGACACATTTATCACATCTTCACGTTAGTCGAGAGGGTTTATTGGCCATTGACATCGTTCAAGTATGTGGAAGGTAGTTCGTACCAGTACAAATTCAGAATATATGCGGATTTCTGACATAGTAATAGCTAGAGGACTTGCTAAAATAAGCAGTTTACCAAAATCCATGGGAATCTGTCGTTGAATGAGGACAGAGTTATATGAGTGCACATCATGGTTTATATGGAAGAAGAAAACTTTATTTGACCCATATGATCTTTAAAGTAAGGATCTTAAAAAATCTTGCTGTACATACGTTGTGTTACATTAGCATATATGTGATTGACGGTGAGGAGAAAGCATTAGATATAAAGAAAGGGAAAACGGAGATCATGAAATTTACAATGAACTCTTTATGGTATGACAAGAAAACGATATCAAGTAGCATCTGGTGAAGTGGGATCAATTCTGTCACCCAAGGAGGGTTTTGCAAGCATAGGGTCTCCGTGGATGGATAGGGTACTCAGAAGAAAATAGGCTGTAAGATTTGAGGAGAAATTGGGCTGATTTTAGCACAATGTGGGAAAATGTAAACGTGCAGAGCATAATGATATTTTGAGAGTCAGAGAAGATTATGCTGTCATATGGAAACCTTGTTTAAGGGGATTGCAAGGTCCAAGATGTGCTAAGTTGGTTGTTGCCTTGTTGGTAGAAGAAATTCAACTATCTTTTGGATGAACTATTCCACTTGACTTCTTGATGGCATATTTTCCTATTAGATGCGAGAATATGCATACTAGTTAATTCCTTGCTTGGGATGCGAATATATTTTCAGGATATCCATCTAAAGAAGGTGGGTTGCAAATATTGCATCTTGTGGACGTTGAGCCTGTTAATCTACATTGAATAAGGAAGAATAAAAGGATAAGAGCATTCAAGTACTCATATGTTTCATGCATATTAATCCCATCAAAATCTACCTTTTTCATCTGGAGTCTGGAAAAAAAAAATGGTAATATCCTTACAGCTGAGAACCAGGAGTAAGTGGGTTACTGCCAGCTCGGGCAGCTGCAGACTGTAGTTAGGAAGATAGTTGATCATTTCTTAATGCATTATAATACTGTATACACTCTTTGTATGAATAAATGTCCCCTGGTTCAGATAAATTAGTTCAGTCCTGCCCGCGTTGTGGCTCTTATGTTGCTGAACTGGCGGTAAGTTTTCCCCTCGTCTATATACCATGGAAGCCCTCTTTATTACAGTACTTGGGGGGCCTTGGTGGCAACATGACAACAGGACTTTAAAGAAAAAGTGAGTGCGTCGAAAAATTTAATTATAGACATAAGAAACACAACTCTCTTTGCATGGACCAGGGATTTTAGGCCCTTAGGGGTGGGGGTGGTAGTAATATAGTCTAATGTTAGTAGGTTTATCTTTTAGGTTAAGGCGAAAATAGTTAGTTGTCTACTTGTCTTACCTTTTTCACGGGTTTCATTGTTTCTCCATTTCAGTTTTATTTATTTTAGCTATAGTAGGTTTCCTTTGAAGTCTGTTTGATTATGGAAGCCTCTCATATCTTTACGGTATGATGACTTTTTGTTTCCTTTTGCAGTTGATATCATTTCAGCAATTGAATTTGATAAAAGTGGGGACCATCTTGCTACTGGTGATAGAGGTGGTCGGGTAGTTCTATTTGAAAGGACTGATACAAGAGAAGTATGTTTGTTGACCCCCCACATGATTCTTATTTGGATTCATTCCTATTTTCTCTCTCAATAGATGGTCTCAGTTTTTTTGGGTATCACGTAACGTTCTTATACCTTATAAAATTGTGATGTGTAGAATGGATTTCGAAGAGATTTAGAAAGAATGGATCACTCAATTAGTAGGCATCCTGAATTCCGTTATAAAACAGAGTTTCAAAGCCACGAACCTGAGGTATTCTCTTCTTTGGTCTCCATTGTTTAAAAGTTGTGTATATTCATACCATTTACCTGTCTTTAGAGATTTAACTGACCGTGCAACTTCATCTTGTATGTGTATCAGTTTGACTATCTTAAAAGTTTGGAAATAGAGGAGAAAATCAACAAAATTAAATGGTGTCAGACAGCTAATGGTGCATTGTTTCTTCTCTCCACTAATGACAAAACAATCAAGTATTGGAAGGTATTTCAAATATTTTCTTCTTCTTCTTCTCTACTCTACTGTACGAACAATTAGTTGTTGAATTGGAGGAATGACCTTTTTCTTTAATTATTTTATGATTATCATTTATTGTTTTGGATGTATATGGTGGCGTTATCTTAATTGGTTTTTGGATTAAGCCGCCTTTATTGATAATAGTTCTCACCAAATATATACCTTTTTCATGTGTTAGTTAATATGTTTTTTTAATGCGTGTGCTATATACCTTTGGACTCCCTAAATATACAAAATTAGCATCTCTCTCTCTCTCTAGTGACAAGTGGTGAATGGAATACAGAGTGCCAATTTGATGTTTTTTTTTTTACCTCTGATACAATTCTTTTTTATGTATAATAGATTGTCCTAACAAGTGGCAGACATACCTCTCTTGAAAGTGTATCATGAGTCAAGTGTCCTCAATATTTTCCATATTTGGACCAATAGATCGAAATTTACTCGATATCATGAGTCAGCTGATACTTCCCCTATATCAGCTTCTTGAATAGTGGGTTCAAATATATCGAGGACACATCAAAATATTGGCTGACCCGACATTTATGTTAAATTCGATATTTTGATCCTTGCTTTCTATTAAGATAACTATATCTATGTATTGAGTTTCGTTTTTCGCTGTATTTATTTGCTGTCCCCAATTACCAAAGTACTAATCTGTACTTAAGTTACTTTATGCTGTGAACCTTGCAAGTAATGACCAACTTTTCTCCATGCACAGTGACATGTAGCTTCTTGAATGACAACTGATATCAATAAATTTGTTCTTTTTGCATCGTTTGGATATCTACTCCCTCAACAATTGCGGCTTTCACATTGGGCAGGTTCAAGAAAAGAAGGTGAAGAAAGTTTCCGAAATGAATCTGGACTCCTCAAAAACTGCTGTAAATGGTAGTGTTGTTGGTTCGAGTTCCTCAAGTAGTCCAAAAACGTATCTCGCAAATGGTGGATGCACAGACAGATCCTACAATTCGTTGAGCAATGAATTTTCTTTTCCTCCAGGAGGCATTCCCTCGCTGCGTCTACCTGTGGTAGTGGTACTCAACTAACATGTCCTAATGCTTTCTTATATAATTGTCATTTTCGAGTAAACAAATGACTACTTAAATGTGGAACATATACGACGATTGTAATATTACCCCAAGGGACCTAAATGAAATTGAATTATAAAGCGTGTTTTCCCTGGTGTAGAGGCTCTTATTCTGACGTGGTGAGTATCTAAGTAGGAAAAAAGCTATATGCCAGATTGTAAATGATTCAGATTCATTCTCTGAGCTATTAGGGCCCATTTATAGTATTAAAAATGCTATGAGCCGACTTACATAGACGTCGAAGCACTTATTGAACATTTTGAGACTTCGGTAAATTAAGATTGTGGTTTTTCAAAGTCGGGTTAGCGAAAAATCACTAAAAGTAGAAAGCTTTTTTCCAAGGGACTGTGCTATATTTTTGTTAAGCTGGTATCTGTAACCGGAAGCAATATGTAGATGGAGGTGTCATGCTAAACCACCTCTCTTGTATTTATTTTTCTAAATTAATTGAATACATTCTAACACATAAAGGTGCTTTTGCTGCAAGGTTCTCAAACGAATTAAGTAATTTATTTGAGCAACTTTGGAAAAAAAGTAGTTGGGTAAAAATTGTAGTCCCATATCAGCTATTAGAAACACGACCATAGATTGACAGGCTTGAACATTCAGGAGATTAAATAGTTGATTATTGAATTTGAAATGTGCATTTGTTTTGCAGTACTAACACTTGCAAGGTTGTTGGAAATTAGGTAGCTAGTCATGAGACCAGCCTTGTTCCTAGATGTCGAAGAATATATGCTCATGCCCATGACTATCACATCAATTCAATTTCAAATAACAGGTGTCGTAAAGCCTTTTACCTTACTTTATACTATTCAAAGTTCGTTACAATTCAATATGGCACTATGTTTATAAACTCATGTATTGAATTGATGTTACATGGTTGATAGCATTTTGTCTATCTTGTAACTGAAATCCGTATCTTTTCTTTTTCCAGTGATGGTGAAACTTTTATATCGGCTGACGACCTGCGAATAAATCTTTGGAACTTGGAAATAAGCAACCAAAGTTTCAATATTGTAGATGTGAAGCCTACAAATATGGAGGATCTAACTGGTAAAAAAATTCAATATACTAAATGCTCTTTGAATGTTGTTTCTTTTGATATTTATATTTACTGAGGTTTCTTTTGAACGCCCCTTCCCCAATACATAAATAAGATAAAGTAAAAAATAAAATACTTTCTACCTCTACAAGGTTTTTTTTTCCTCGTGCGCCCCTTTATAATAACTATCTTATTTGGAGAAGAAACTTCAAGAGTTGGAGAATCCATAAAAATTTCATTAAGTGCTTAAGAAAATCTTTCCCCATCGCTTACTATTTGAGCCATGGATAGAGCCTTACCGCTCTATCTACTTCTAAATTATGATTACCTATCATATCATACCATCGAACTTTGTATTGAGAAAAATGTAGTTCTATATAATAATAAAGCTTTTAAAACACTTCCTTCAATGATTTCTCGGCAAGGTGTATGTAGGTGGGGGGTGTTTAACGATGTGTTGGTTTCTTTGGAGAGTCGCGGATGTGAATAGATGCTGTGAGGCATTCCCATTTGTTGTTTTGTCCTGTTTCCTTTGGTTTTGTATCATTTCTCTCATTAACTTTTCTTCGCGGGCCACCTTAAATTCTGACTACTCATAGGCTGGGCTGCCCTACTGGATTACCCGACTTTAGAGGTCCAATTCAATGAGGTCTCTTTTAAATTCTCGAAACAAACAAAATATACTGTTAAAAGCAGTTGGCTGGTCAATGTTTTTAAAAAATGAAAGGGAAGTGAAGTGCTGTAGGCGACCCATACCATGCGGTTACAACGTTGGTTATGTTTTGACGCTTAAGAATCACAAGAATAGCAATTTAATATTAGATAGTCGTGTTTGGTGCTGCAAATACTCGCCAGTTCCAACCGTAGTGAGAAGATATAAAAGCATATTACTTGACTGAAGATCCCATCCAAGGTAGAATTGAATGGTGCGACAGGATTGATTGCAGAGCCAATATTACCAAGAGTAGATCTGTCAACCATAAAAGCATTTCAGATCCCTCACCTTCCAACCTGCAATCTCACGAACACATTGACCTTCAGCTCTTAATAACCCTTATAGCTTATACAGACCCCTCAACACTAGTCAGAACTGAGGTATCTTGCTGTGAGATTATGCAAGCTTCGGTTGCGCTACAAGAGCTGACATTCTTCTTGTTTTAACGTAATGGTGGCAACCTTTGGCTGTTAGGCCCCATCCCTAGCTAGACAAGAAGTGCACTAAAAGGATGACTCATGTCGTGCAACCAAAGGTTGCTTGGATTTGAGGCCACTTCTCTGGCACTTTTCTAGACCAAAGTGCTGCAAAGGGCATATTAATGGTGCCAAGAGCTAGCAAGGATTTTTTTTTTGGTCTAAATTTTATTTTCTTCATTTCCCTCTTATATTATTAATTTAATCAAAGTGCATTTATTTCCTAGATTATTTCTAAGAATGAAATGTTTGTCATGCTCAATATCAGTTTGATCTGTATCTCTTTTAATTCTGCCATCATTCAAGTAGTTTTTTCTTTGCCAAATTGCGGCTTATGCCATTTTCAATCCGATTGCAATTTTTATTCCAGTTTCTATTCTTTTTGCCCTGAGCCTGCCCCAGTGTGTTGAATAGCTAGCAGCTCCGTAGCCAGACCACATGCATGTAGACCACATGCATGTTGAATGCTGAGCTTAGCCTAATAGACCCAAGTGACCAATAGCGACAACATAGCAACCTGACTAAGCAACGTTAAAACGTAGCGACTGAGGAAAAGTAAGGTCCCAAAATTCAATTTTCGCTTGCGCGACAGGATTTGTTTTATCGCACACTTCGGGTTCGGAGCAACTGCCTATGTTGGATAGGTCAAATGCCGTGCTGCCGTGCTACCTGCCGCTGCCACCTGTGACTAGACTAGGCTAGAGTTGATGAGCTACTTTGACATCCCTTCCCACAGAAGGCCCTCTCACTACTCAGAACTTAGGTATCCTTCAACAAGACAATAATTTCATTAGAATGTTGAAGATGAGTTACTTCGACATTCCTTCTTACATGAAATGCTCCTAATCAAATCTAGATTCCTTGTTTTCTTAATATGCGCCAAATCAATTTTTCACTAAATTGAATGAGAATACCAACAAGAATCATCTTACCTTCACTGACTTTGAATTGTAAAAGATGCCCGAGAGTCGATCCATGTAACCCATCTATTTTGTGATGTCATTTTATCTGAGATACGATAAGAACCTCCAAGTAACATATTTGAACACTTTCTTGATCTGAGCATTTGTAAGCATCTCCCTGTTGTCAATCTTTCTCTTTTGATTATAAATATGTAAAAACAGCAGTGGAGGTGTAACATGGGATATTGAAACCATAGAGAAGAGAGGCCAAGATGACAATCCCAAGAAAATAAAAAAGAAAGCAAAGTCTGCCACATAACTATACTCTCTGATTTTGCAACGTTCTCTATCTGACCACGTATTCCTAGAGATATTTAACCTCCTGAAACCCCTGTTAAAGCAACTCATCAATGCTCATGAAATTACTCCGAGGGTCTGGATTCTTAGTTATTTAGAGTTTTTTGCAAGTAGATGTGCACGAGCCTTGGCCCAGCCGGTTTTATACCCCTCCCTCTTAATGGGTGGTTGTGAGTTTGAAGTCCAAAGACGTGCTCTGGGGAGAATATCACACACTTTATTAATTACTTTGGTCGTGCTAAATGTTAGCTGGGTCGAGATGTTTACTCTTCATGCTCGGGAAGTAATAATCGATCTAGACTAGTATATGATCCCCACTATGGCATGTAGGTAGCAGCTTGTCCAGGACAAGAGATTCAGTACACAATTTATATGTATGTATCCATATATACAAAAAAACAACAACTATTATTTGATCTAGACTAGTATTTGATCCCTACTATGGCATGTAGGTAGCAGCTTGTCCAGGACAAGAGATTCAGTACACAATTTATATGTATGTATCCATATATACAAAAAAAAAAAACAACTATTATAAAGTAGTACTTATTTCCAGATGAAACGACATGGACTTGCATCAGCATTCAATAATTGGTGTAGGGTACTTGAAACTTCTGTGATCAATTCAAATTTAGTATCAGAAGTTCGGTAAATGAAGTTGGTATAAATATAGTAAGTATAACATCAAAGGGGAGCAATAAAGTTTATTCGCCACATTCTTTGGATAATGTGGATTAAATGTGACAATACTGGTACTAAGCATGTTTATGAAAATACTAGAATATTTCATGGATCCTTAAAATAACTTGTATGTATTTTTCCTGATTAAAAATTCAAGACTGATGTACTAAGTGTGAACGATATTGCACAATTCTAGTCTCTACCTACTGAATATTTTTTCTTTTCCCTATTGTGATGTTACTTTTATTAATGATATTCTTTAAGTTCGAGATAAAATGTGCTGATCCCACTCTTAATTATGCACTACTTTTATACTTGCAGAGGTCATAACATCAGCTGAATTCCACCCTAGCCATTGTAATATGCTGGCATATAGTAGCTCAAAGGGATCAATACGGCTTATTGATTTGCGGCAATCAGCTTTGTGTGATACTCATACCAAATTGTAGGTGACCCATTTGTAATATCTTATATTCAATCTTGATTAATAAAGAGTTATTTTCTCCTCCTCTGGTTAGACCTTCAGGGAAGGTGTGAACTATTCTTTTGACAGTCACCAAATTGTTTGACCGTATTGATTTACTTTCATATATTACATGCAGGTTTGAAGAGCAGGAACCACCTGGTTCAAGGTCCTTTTTCACGGAGATTATTGCCTCAATATCAGATATTAAGTTTGGGAAAGACGGAAGACATATCCTCAGCCGCGATTACATGACTCTTAAGGTTCTCATTTCTTACTTATTTGTTTATAGCTACTATTACAGTATTACTAAATTAATGCTCTCTTTTAGTCTCATGCCTAAGTCTCAAATGCAAACTTTAAAAGTTAAACATTGACCATCTCTGTGCGACCTTATGTCATGCGTCATTGATAGCAATAAGTGTAATATCTTGATACAAAACAAACACAAAGTACTTGTGAGTTCACTACGTGCACATAGCAGATGGGCTAGTTAGTAACCTAGACAGTGAGATAAAGCCAGGACCTCCTTTTATACTAGTTATATATTTTATACAGACGGAGAAGCCAATCTTTATAAAGCGTTGAATGATAATCACAATGGTATATTTGACAGTAAAAAAGTATAAGCATTGATGTAAAATCACATGACATTCTTTCTTGTGATGTGCCCGAGATCCGATGTTAATGCTTGTCAGCTTGGGCTGGTGTTCTCGGGCTATCCAGTGGTGGGTAAGGTGGCTAAAAGAATAGCCCTGCAGAGAGGGAGATTTGTTCAAGGGAAGGTAGTAAAATGCGTCTCTTTAAGAGTACTATTGATAGTATTCAGGAGTTGATGTGAAATTTCTTGTGGCATGTCAAAGTTTCAGATTCAGATATCAAATGGTGACGTGAAAATAAGTTTGTCAAGAGAAAATCAAGGTGGCCTTGATATTAGAAGATATAGGAGAACATGAAAATCATTGAAGGTGAAGTGGTTATGAAATGGAAATTTGGAGAAGTGTTATAGCTGTCAAGTACGAGGAGTAGGGGTTTGGGATTCTATAGAAACGAGGCCTTTGGTGCGATGTTTGCAGAGGGACCTTGAATGTGAGAGATGAGTTTAGATGGGAAAATATTAGATTGAGCTAGGTAGAGGGAACAAGATCCACCCTAAGAATGTTTAGTGGCAATACTGCGTGATTATGTTCAATTACTAAATGTTATAAACATGTAAATAGAGCTTTAAGGCTGGGAATGGTATTGTTCCCTCATGGAATTAATTCCCTAGGTGACATTTCTTTGGTAGAAATGTGGATGCTAGATACGTCTCATTGAGACAACGAACACACATTCTCATTCCGAATAGGGAGAGGAGAGGTTTTGGATTTACAACAACTACATAATCTTTATGCAAATTCCTTCTCTTTAGCCCTCTACACTTCTTCGAGTTCCAGTTCCGTATGACTGAAGTGAGAAGTCAGCGGACACACATTCTCATTCCGAATAGGGAGCAGAGAGGATTTGGATTTACAGCAAATATATAATCTTTATGCGAACTTCTTCTCTTGAGCCCTTTCCAAAATTGATGCAATTTTGATCTTCGTCTCGGGTTTGCGCCATGAACCCCATCTATTATATCCTTCTTCACTTGGACGGTACAACCGGCTAGAGTTTCAACTATAGATAATATCATTTATAGGAACTTTTTATTTTAAGAAAGTAAAAATATTTATTGATGATCACAAAGAAAGCTTTCTAGGGTAGAAAAAATAGTACAACCCAAAGGTATGGGGCATGGTTTTAAAAAACCGCTTTGAGCCTTACGCATACAAAACGCCTCACTGTCTTCATTTTTTTGTATCGTCTTTCTAAATGAATTGAACTTCCACGTCCATTGGTTTAACAAAATCCCATTCAAAGACTTAAGAAACACAATAAAGATAAAGGAAATGATCCCACACCTCCATCGCGATCAGGCAATGAAGAAGTAACTGGTAAACGGTTATACCTACTATACCACAAAGTAGACACATAGGATACACATCCATGTCTCTTTGTCTTGGCTCATCTCTAGTCGTCTTATGTTCCTACGCCACCCCCATCAAAATAAGGCTTACTCTCCGTCCTCCACACCAAGTGCCTTGAAAGTCCACAATTTTGATACCCAACTCTTTCACTCTTAAGTTTAACCAATTGATCGTACCGTGAATTTTTCACACGGCCCAATTCAATTTCATTTGTCTTCTCCCATCCTATCATAGCATAAATGACTACAATCATAAAGTTAAGATCTTCCACTTCCCTATAAAAAAAATCTCTCCGAAACTTGAATATCCTCAAGGCACTAGCAATAAGAACAATGTCAAGGATTTACTTGTTTGATACAAATGCCTCTTGGATTCTCAATATAAGGAGCCCATCACTCCCCTCAACCTTCTCGCCATAGCTTTCGTAGCTACTGTCTTGTAAATCTTGCCAATTAGAACGATCACCCTAAAGCTCTTAGCTCCCCCGCTCTAGAACTCTAGGAACTTGTATCTTGTTAATATATATACATGTTCAAGAAGATGGGAAAGCGGTTCATCATCTTCTTATACACTGGTAGGTTTGCTTCAGAATTATGGGCGTACATTTTCCAATTTGAGGGTTTTGTGGACTTATGCCCGCAAAAGCTATGTTGCAGTTGGTCAGGCTTAGATTGTCTCATGAGAACGAATATCTGTGGAAGATAGGTTTCTTGCACGGCTATGGGTCATTTGGTAGGAGAAAAACAAAATGCTTTAGAGGAAAAGACATGTACCCTGTGATCATTTTGTGGGTTGTAGCCTTGGTATAAGGTGTAGAACGTTTCAAAGGTTCTGGTTTTAAGGCCAGTGTTGGGGTGATCTCAACAGTGGTCAGGGTGGCACCTGGCCTTCAGCAGCTTTAGTTAATCATTTGTTTTCCGTTCTTCACTACTTCGGTTGTGTGCCAACTGTCACATTTGTTTACCTGGTCGGTAGTCGTTGGGCTTTACCTGCTTTTTTATCCTTTTGGTGATCTGTTCTCAAGACCAGTTTATATTAATGCATATTATGATTGTTTTGCCTTTTTCTCTTAACCTCCTTGATTGCATCGCCTTAGACCTTGTCTTAAAGCAATCATTCAGCAACCAGTACTCTTGCCTGTGCCATACTCTGTGGCTGATCCTAGATATTCTGTTTCGAGTGAATGGATATTCTGCGATAGACCGAGAAAAATTGAAGTTGATTAATTCAACTTATACTAATTTGGAGTGATTAGAAAATTACAAAAATGAAACCATTCAGTTTGAACAACAAAGAGCGATTAATCAAGTCCGCCAACGAGTTTTTCAACAAGCCTTACAAGGAGCCTTAAGAACTCTTATTAGTTGTTTGAACAGTGAGTTACATTTACGCACCATCAGTGCTAATATTGACATGTCCCAAGTGAATTTCTCAATACCAATCCTCCACCAGAGTCCCTGGGCTGCCAAGAGCTGACTATCAGTGTTATGCTTATAGTGAGCAAGTTGGTCATGTAATCATTTAGATATATCTCTTTTGGGGTCGAAACATTTAAATTTGAAGATAACATTATATCTGAACCTAAAAGTTCTCTCTAGATAAATGATTTCTGAAGGTTATAATCCTAAAATCCTATCCTTCCCTCTCAAATGAGATATATGGGTATCTGAAACTTCTAAAAAGGTCATCACTACATTTCATCTCTTATTACAAACTATGGAAAGTTTCATCAGTTTCTCCATCCAGCAAAACATTGAAGTCTATTTTAGAATTTCTTGGACCTTAACTAAGAGATTGTTGTATGGCAGTGTATTTCGTGTTGTTATATGGTTCAATGTTATATTTTACTTAATTATGCTCATCTCTCACCTGTGCACTTGTAGTCGTTCTTTCTTGCATAGTCGCATCTAAATACGAGAATTGGTCACTGTAACAGTTTCTGTTCATCAGTATAGGTTTTGATCAATTGATTAACTGGAATTTTAACTTCTTCTCTTTCACTTTTTACATGGTCGGCAGCTATGGGACATAAATATGGATTCTGGTCCAGTTGCGACTTTCCAAGTTCATGAATATTTAAGGCCCAAGGTGATTTTCTTTTCTTCGGAATCTTCTTCACCCAGACAGGGAAAATATGCTAAGATATATCTGCGTGTCCCTAGAGACATGAAAACGAGAATCTCCCCTAGGGCATTCTTGTGTTGTCATGGATGTGAATAACAACCTTTTTCCTATCTCGAAGATAATGGACAACAGAACAAAAACTTTCCTTGTTTTTGCATCCCTAGAGATGTTATTTTTAATTTTAAAAGTAGGTACTCCTTGAGCTTTATTACTGTTTATATGCATTGATTATGATGAACTCTTATTTGGTTCAGCTCTGTGATTTATATGAAAACGATTCAATCTTTGACAAATTCGAGTGTTGCATGAGTGGAGATGGGCAGCGTGTGGCCACTGGTTCTTACAGGTCTGTGTTGATGTAATAAAAATTATAAATCCTTGTTCATCATCACTAAATCTGAACAAGATTTGACAACACTGTTTCTGTAATTACAGTAATCTATTCCGTGTTTTTGGCCATGCTGCTGGTAGCACAGAAGCACTAACTTTGGAAGCTAGCAAAAACCCCATGAGGTATTTAATAATCACTTTTGATATTCTTAAGAGTGAGAATATTTTGGTAGTAGTATTTGGTATGCTGAAACTGATAAGAGACATTAATATTCCGTCTTGTTCGTAGCAAATACAAATTGAATAATTTATTGTCAAGGTCTTTGGGCTGTTTTCTTTTTTTGCGAACAATCTGGTACAATAGCTAGTTGGGAATTGTTACCAAGGACTCGGGAGCAATTCATACCAATAGCATCTTGAGTTGATGATCTCATAGAAAGGGGCTACCCAGCTACTTAAAGAGAGAAAGCTTTTGGGTTAAACGTAGTTTGTGATCACAAAAGAAATATTTGCGGTTATGGTCCTTGGGTTAGGACCTAAAGTTTCAGCACCACTTTCGCATGAGTATTTCTGGTTTATTGGTTGGTAGCAACTGGTATTGCCAAATTGCCAAATTGCCAAATTGCCCCGAATAAGCAGATGTAAATGTGTTTGTTGGTTTTTTCCAGTAGAAATTTTCTTACAAATTTCTTCAATTTCGATACATTTTCAGTTATTTAAAATTCTCAGTACAATTTCTTCTGTTATAATTGTCTGTAATTGTTATGCGCCTTTATGTTTTATTGGTCTAGAGTTGACGTGTTCCGTTTCAGGATGTTCATGTTATGTATTTATTTATTTTTGCCAAGTATATAGGCATATAAATTTTTTGTGACAGTGATTTGTTGTATCATGTATCATATTCTCATTGCATGCGTTTAATCTTGTTTAGGAGACAAGTACAGACCCCTTCAAGACCTTCAAGATCTTTGACTAGTCTAACACGTGTTGTCCGCCGAGGTTAGTTTCTACATGGTTACTTCCTCTAAAATCTGTACTGTATCCAAATTATGCACCACTTCACGTTTTCTTGTCCCCTTTTTTTTGTTTGTGTTTGTCTTTATAACAGGAACAGACAACGCTGGAGTTGATGCAAATGGAAATGCTTTTGATTTCTCAACTAAATTGCTTCACTTAGCATGGCATCCATCAGAAAACGCTATAGCCTGCGCTGCTGCAAATAGCCTGTACATGTACTATGCATAAAATAAGGTTATTGCGAGTATTTAACTTTATGCTCTCAAGCACTTCTGGATCGTTGTTGCCAAAGGCCACATCGAGATCCTCGGCATTCTTGAAATGTAGCATACTTGCACACTCCTCTCATAGTCCAGAATTGTCTACTGCAATATCCACGAGGAAACTGGTCTTTTGTTCTTTGACTGGCAGATTACTTCTGATTTATTTTTTATTTTTTTCATTAACAAAATATGAAGTTATGTTGTTATTGTGTTTGTTCTTAGGTCAATGAAAAATATGATTTAGAATTCTCCTACAGCACTAACAATGGATGTACGACAAACTGCAACCTTAGAGCGCTTGTGGAATATATATATATATATTTTGTCATGCATAATGTTATCTGTTTCAATTTACTTGTTCTAGAGTGTTTTCCAACTACTATTGATTCATTTTTTTGATATGTGACTTTGTGATTCTGGTTTAGCGTCTCAGTCCATGTAGTTGTAGAGTTAATTCACTCTATTGCAACTAACCTGATTTAAAAACTATATTCATTACACATTGTGTATACCATCATAAAATTTCTATTTATTGTTTCCTCTGTTCCCTTCATGCCTTTGTTTTTTGCCTTTTTGATTCTTCCCGTCTTCATTTATCCTCTAATGCAGTTTTTGTCGCAACTATCATCCCTAGTTTGCCATCACAAAAAGCCAAAGTTACGCGCCACTATATTGGCGTTGCTCATAACCGATACCCCTCTTTATTTGCTCAGGCGTAGTAAATCAGCCCCTTTCATTATTTCCTACAAAAACTTCATGAAAAAACCCACTCATAAAAGGTAATAAAAACACCCCAGGAGAAAAATGATGAACCAAACGAACTTCTAGATTAAAAATAATAATAATATCCACTCAAAAAGGGTAAGAATGACACCCGGGAGAAAAATGATGAACCAAACGAACTTTTGGATTTCAAAAAAAATAAAATAAGAAAGACTCATAATAGTAATGCTCACACCCACCAATATATAGACTCTTAACGGTAATGCGTCCCTACTACCTGTAGTAGTTGGGGAGCATGGAGCATGGAGCATGGAGCATAGAGCATAGAGCATGGAACTCAAACACGAAACCGAGCGAGGAGCTCTAAGATCAACTAGGAATTGGGTTGAACCCAATAAGTTCGATCTGGTAACATTTGAACCGGTGCTTGTTTTGGGTTTAAGAGTAAACCCAATCGCGATATATATATTAGAGAGAGATCACCAACCTCTCATCACTATTTCTAGGGTTTCTCTCTCTCTCTCTCTCTTAAACAATAACAATGGCGGAAGAACTTCAATTCGCATCAAGAACAGAGACGACCAAGCGTAAGTACGAAGATCAAGCACCACCACAACCATCAATCCAATCAGGTCCTCGTCGTCCAACAGGTTTCTCTGCTCCAATTACTCCCGATTCCACCAAAAACCCTAGTTCTTACAACAACGTTCCTCCACCCATGGATGAGATCCAAATCGCTAAACAACGTGCTCAAGAGATCGCTGCTCGGATCTTCAACAACGCTGAAGCTAAGCGTCCTCGCATCGAGAACGATGATTCGGGTTTCGGACCCATTGGTATGTTTTTTATTCAAACCCTAATTTACTTGAATGTCAAATAAAGTATCAATCTTGGTGTTTAATTGGATTGATCCCATTTGAAGTTGAGATTGGATGATGGTAACTATAGACGGTAAGGAACAAATTGTAGAATAATTGGAAATTAACCTTAATGTAATGTCAAATGAAGTATCAAACTTGGGGTTTAGTTGGGGTTTGGGTGAAAATATATATGGTAACTATCAAGCCGATAAGTCAGTTCATTGTTAAGTTGTAATATTGTATTGTAAAATAATCATAACACTGATATATTGTTGATAGTTTGATACCCATGGTTCTCGTTTTCTTGGGAAGTATTTTTGTAGTTCTCAATGTAATGAGTCTTTGTTATTTGTTTTACTGTGATGCAGATTATGTACAGAAGCCTCTGGGTCAGTCGACTGGTCAAATGGGATTTACCCCTCCGTCATCGATTTCTGCGGGATACGGTTATGGTTCGGGTAAGAAGATTGAGATTCCGAATGGAAGAGTTGGTGTTATCATTGGTAAGGGAGGTGAAACCATCAAGCACCTTCAGCTACAGTCTGGAGCTAAGATTCAAGTGACAAGGGATATGGATGCTGACCCACATTCTCAAACTAGAATGGTTGAGCTCGTGGGTACTCCAGAGCAAATTAGCAAGGCGGAGACGTTAATTAACGAAGTTCTTTCCGAGGTACTTCGATCATTTTTGCATACAGTTGTAGAGTTTATTCCATCTTTCTTCTAGTGTGCTATTTAAGATGAACTATTTAACATGAATTGTAATTGTGCATATTCATTTCCTTTAGCTGTTTAGGTAGTATAAAAATGTGGCATACTTGTTGTATAGGCCATTTTATCTGTGACCCCCCAATCCCTCATCCTACCTCTCTCCATCATTTTTCGCGCATTAGCATTTGTTGGATCTACTGGGTATGCACAAAGAATTAGTGTTAATTTAGTTCGTAGTTATAATGCAATGATTTAGAGACAACCAACACAGTATAGACAATTTTCTGTGAGCTTTGGATAATGTCCAATCATTATCTATTCATATCATTTGGAAATGTCCAATCCGTTAGTTCTTCAAAATAAACTGTGTCTACTCGTATCTCTATACGGAACCAACCCGAAAAAAATTGCTTCAGTCATCCAATTAAACACCAATTTTTGTTGAATGCAATTAAACAGCGGTTAATTTAGATGTAGAAAATCTTAAAGGAGTGCTCTATAGTTTGTGTCTACTTTCGCCCATGTACCATTATGCTTATTATGCAAGTGAAATGACCTCTGTACTAGTCATCAGTAATATATTATTATACCCCAAGCGGCCAAAATACCATGTTTATTCTACCTGTTACTATTTAGAACAAGGTGATTGTGACCGAGTATGCATCTGTTTCTTCTATCCCAAATTATCAGTATTGTAACTATTGATCTTGCATTGCACGATGATTCCTTTTTGTGTGGTAACTTTATTGATTTTTCTTTTCATGATCCATACAGGCTGAAGTGGGCGGTTCTGGTTCAATTTCAAGAAGGTTTGTCGGTGGTGGCCAAGTCAGCGGAGAACAATTTTCAATGAAAGTTCCAAATAACAAAGTAAGAAAAAGCTATGAAATTTTCTTAACTCGTGTGATCTTCTTGTCGGTTCATGTCTCAACAGTTTAGTTGAATGTTGATTTCTAGGTTGGTTTGATAATTGGTAAAGGGGGTGAAACGATTAAGAATATGCAATCGAGGTCTGGAGCTCGTATTCAGGTTTATAAACTGTTCCTAACCTTTTTTTTTTGGCTAAAATTTAGAGTCACATTCTTTATTTCCATTTTGTTTCGTTTGAATTATGAAACATTGTAATATTTTCTTCCAGTTGATACCTTTACATCTTCCACCGGGTGATACATCGACAGAAAGAACTGTCTATATTGATGGTACTGAAGAGCAGATTGAATCTGCGAAACAATTGGTCAATGAGGTCATCAGTGAGGTATTTCTTGTGTTTCTTATTATATTTGCATCATTCGCACCAAATGAATTCAGTAGTTGCACTGTAGATTATCGAATGACACTTGCTTAAGTAAAATATTCTAGGAAATAAATTTTACAACCTTTTTTTAATTTTGAAATATTTATGGGTTATATTCATCAGTTAAATTCGTAGCTTTTGACAATTGTGTTTGCTGATAAATGATAAATTAAGATGTAGATATACTTCCATGATTTCGATATATTCGATTGTAACACAACATCCACAACTTTAGTAGTACACTGGAAGGACTTGGGTTATTTAAAAAATATATGGAAGAGAGAGTTCCTACTAACCACTTTAAAGTTGAAGTGAAATTCCCCTTTTAGTTTATTTAGGGAGGCATGCGGGGCTTGTTGTGTTAGTAGTATATTTGTAAGTGTGAAATTTGGACTAAGGTTATGGGTACCAAGGCTCTGTCTGCCATCTTCATTGAAGAACAACAATTTGAGAAAATATCTAAAGCTTGGTTTTCCTCATCCCCGAGATAGTTGTGGAAGAAAATTATTTATGTGTGGTCATCTCCTCAACAACATGTGGTTCTACTATCTCAGGGAAGTTGAACGAAGTGTCAGATTTTTTTTTTGTAAGGTTAATATTCACTTTAGATAGCAAACAGACTTTTGATAATCATCTCCTTGGTGCCACATCATACAACAATGTACTTATCCACTTTTTTTTATAAGCTCAATAACGAATTTCACTTTCTAATAATGTGGTAAGTGTGCCTCTTTCTTCTACGTGTTTATGTAATGAGCCGTTCTTCTTGTGTTATTCTAACATTATGGATGTCATGCAACAATCATATAAAGCAAACAATAGTCTAAATATTACCTCAACTTTACTGTTTCGTTTCTGATATCAGAACTCCGTATATTAATATGGATATGCAGCCCTGTTAACCGTAAAAATAGCATTACCTAATTAATTGTATTTATTATTACATTATTGTGCTCACAAGTTGGTATAGCAAAAGTAGTCCTATTTATAGCAATTGCTATCGGTTCCCTAAATCCTAGTGTTTTTATTGAAGATTGTAATCCTTCTGCTCCGGAAATTAAAATTTCTCCAAGAAATATTTTGATGACTTTATCTGTGCAAATGATAATAATTTTTATAAATGTTTTTTTATGGGTTGTTTTCTTTTTGCTATGTATCTGGTTTTTTTTTTCTTGCTTGTCTGTGTTGTCTTGACACGCTCACCCATACCAAGCATTGACACACTCACCCATACACATCAATATAATATCGAGAAGGGTTTGTGGAGATCTCTGTATTATAAAAGGTGGATGAAGATTGTGCTCACCATTCACATGCTTGGATAAGCTTGTTTTCCTAATAGTGTTTACCTATGGTGTGCTGAATATACTATTTATGACTCTTGCTCTTGACCTACATATGCTCAAGCAGTTTCTATGATATTTTTTGGTTATCCTTCCCCATGGATTCAAATACTACCCTCCTTAATTTTCTCCTGTTGACTTGTGGATTTGGATTGTGATAGAACACTTTTATACACTGAGCGTAATTGGAATAGAATGTTTCACTAGTTGGTGTTTCTAGAATGTTCGGGTTTCTTATTCTTCTGTAGTTGGCGGAAGATATTGGTTGAGGATTTACCTTTATGGAGGTACTCATTATTGAAATGCTAGTTGGAGCTATATGATCTTATTCTTATAGTCTTGAGCAATTGAAGTAACCTACAGATATATATTCCTTAATCCTCGGGATAGATCTTCTCAATCATAGTGATGCTTTATTGGTTGTGGATGGGGTACTAATTATTGAAATACAAATTGGAGCTATCTGATCTCTTTCTTTCATTTTTTATCAATTGAAGTACCACATAGATTCTCTATTCCTTAACTAAGGATATAGCCTTTTAATAATTAGTTCTTCTTTATTGAACTGTGAGCAAATAGCTTTTGAAATACATACACTCTGGATTATTGCGAGCTTTTATCTCTATTTCCTTATGAAGTTTTCACTCTAGGCTTTGCTTTTTTTATTGACCTTGAGTACATTCCATTGTCTTGTTGCCTTATTTTGTTACAAGCTTTCTTGATGAGGCATCACAATTGCTTGTAGGTTTAGGTTTATTTGAATAGTGGTCCTACTGCTTAGGGAAGTACATGTTCTTTGTTCGTTGCTCTTTTCTTACCATTTTATACTTAATTTTAAGTTGGGTGCTGTTATCTGTCTTCCTCTTCCCATTTTTTCTTTAGCCTCATATTTCCCCTCCATTAGTTCTTTTCAGACATTGCCTGTCTATGTTATGTACATTTCCATTTGCATATATCTATCTTCTTACCGATGCTACTATAATCTCATTTAATTAGATTGTTATGTCTTCGTCCTGTTTTTTCTTCAGCCTCGTATTTCCTCTCTGGTGGTTCTTGTCAGTCATTGCCTATCTATGTTGTGTATGTCTCCATGTGCATATAGTTCTCGTTTTTGCTATATCTATCTTCTTACCAATGCTACTATAATCTTATTTGATTAGATTGATTGCAGCATCGGTTTCCGATATAATGTTAGTCAAATTGTGTCTTAGGAGTGATATTTCCATTGCCATTTGTCTCTGATTCCTTAACTTAATGCTTATATAGACTTGATTATAATTCCACTACTGTTCGCATTTAATTCATGGACAACTTGATAACTCCAATTTTGTAAGTACAACTTTATACTGTGCTTATCATGATTGGTCCTCAATTTTGAGATCTGGTAATGCCGGTTATAGCACTGTAGGATCCCCAATATATGCACTGATTGCAGGGTTAGGTCGTGTGGGAACAGATCATAACTATTTCTGAGCCTGTACAAACTGGTTAGGTCAGTACTATTTTCTTTGTCAAATGACCTGCAGGCTAGAAGTTATAACTTATACGTTGCCCTTGATAATTATTGATGTCAAAATAGTATATATATATGCCGTTTATTCTGCAAACTGCAAACTGCAAACTGCATATATCGTTCTTGCCACCTCTTTTTGTCCCCTTTCACTTCTACTAGGGAGAGGATGGGCATCGGCTGGCGTAACTCGAATTAGTGAACTCCAGTGCGGTATGTAGGTGTCTACACCCCTCATTACAAATACATAATGTTTTAATCTCTGTTTTGACACTGTTTAGTGCAATCTTTGTCGTTGCTTGCTTCTTTCTTTGGACACTATCTTTCTATACGGTGCTATGCATATCTGTTATTGCTTTTTCTTGTTTGTCTAGTTATTATCATATTTGTTGCCATGCTTACATATTTTGTATTGTCTTGTTAATATGTTGCCTTTGTGAGAAGAAAAAAAGGATCTTGGTTTATATGCTATAACAATTATTTGCAGAATCGTGTTAGAAATAATATGGGTGGAGGATATCCTCAGCAAGGGGGCTACCGCCCTCCACAGGCATCAGCAAGTTGGGCCCCTCCTGGAGCTCCTCAACAGCAAACCGGCTATGGTTATGGTGCACCTGGGGCATATCCAGGCCAGCCACCTCAGCAGTATAATATATCTCAGCAATCATATCCCGGCTATCCTCAGCAACAAACTGGCTATGATCAAACATCTGTAACACCAACACAACAAACCACCACCACTCAAGGCGGTGGATATGATTACTACAGCCAGCAACAGCAACAACAACCATCAATGGGAGGATCGTCAGCTTCAGTGACGGATAACACTGGCTACAATTACAGTCAACCCCAAGCCCCTGTCTCTAATTACAATCAGCAACAGAACGCATATGGGGGTCCTCAGCAAGGTTATTCGCAAGATGGGTATGGTGGTGGCTATGGTCAAGCACAGGTTGGATATGATCAAACCCAACAAGGATATAACTCTGTACCTACCTATGGAACTGTCGCTAACTCAACAACACAAGGTGGATCGACCCCGACTTATGGAACTCAGACAACTCCTACCCAAGTTGTTACTCCTTCTGCTCAACCTCCTTCTGCAGTATCACAACAAGGATACACCAATCCGCAGCCAAACACTCCCCCAGTCTATGCTTCTCAAGGTTTGAGTCATCCTGGTTATCCTCCAACTTCACAACCAGCTTATGGAACTCAACCAGCTCAGGCTACTTATGCAACTCAGCCTGGCTATGGACCACCTCAAGTGCAGAAACCAATCACTTCGTCATCAGTTTATGGACAGACCCAACCAGGGTATGGGCAAACACCTCCAGTGCAACAAGGATATGCTACACAAGCTGGTGGTGCTCCACTAGACACGGCACAGCAACGGCCTCCGACAGCCAGTTATGGAGCAGCAGCTCCTCAAACAGGCTATGTTCAACAGCCTTATGGTGTTTCACCAGTTGCAGCGACCCAGCCGGGTTACACACAGCAGCAGACATATGGTGAGTCTTATGGTAGTTATCCACAGCAAGCTCCTGCATATTCCAGTGACAGTACCACCCCAGCAGGACCAGTTTCTCAGCAAACCCCAGTGCCTAAGGCTTCGCCCAAGAGTTGATCTATAATGCAAGTGTTTAGGTAAGTAGATTCTAGGTTTTATTGTTGTTTTGTGTGGTTTAGTACAGTTTAAGGATATTTTGTCAGCCAATGTTATTAAAGTTCTCATCTGTGGTTAATGCTTTTGTGTTATGTGGAAGGTTCCATTTGGACGGTTGAATTTGGTTTTTAATAAAGTTATCTGGTTTGAAAGAAAGGTGTCTCAGTTCTCTATTTCCAATTTATGTTAGTGCAATTTTTGAGCCGAGTATCCTTTAATAATTTTTGCATGTTGGTGACGAAAATTAAGTTTAGAACTTGATGAGAAGCACAGGTAATCACTCAAGAGTAATCTAAAATTATTAGATCGAAACTTGACTTCTATGCAGCCTCAGGACATTAAAATTCCTGCAGCGTATCAGGGTCATTTTTCCAACAGTCAAGATAATTTTTTCGTTTTGTAAAGTTCTTTGGTGTCCCAGCAGGTACATGTTAATTGTAACATCCTGGATTATGTACTCCTTCAGAGTCAAATCTACAAGAGCTTCATTATTTGTTCTAACCCAACTGCACACCATCCTCAATCAACCAAAGCAAATAATCCTACTTTCTCCACCCTTTTCACCTCTGCTTGCTTTTTATCCAAATCGTCTACGAGTTTCTGTTAACTATGGTAAGATACAAAGCTTAGGAACCCTGGTTGCCGCAATCCTTTTTTAAATAATTAATTTCCCCCACAAAGTACTTTGGTATTCCTAGTGGAAAGTTGTGGTACTGCAAGCAAGGTTCAAGCCCACTATAAAATACAGTATACCAAAGAAATGTAGTGTTTGAATATTAAGCATTTCATAAGTCCCAAGAGAGCATATGGTTGATGACATTATCACCAAACTTGTATGGGTTGTCATGGAGCTGTTTTTAAATTTAATATGTCATACAATTAATTAAAATTCATGCAAATATTTAGTGCAAAAAGGTCATTATGAATTTGTCCTACCATAATCTCTGTTGGACAAATCCTATGTGGAGGTATAGGAATCACATTTTTATAATTAACAATAACATTAATAACAAATAAAGCTAATATGCGTAGAAAAATGTTACTACATAGCAAGACTAAGAGTGTTTGTTTAATGGTGTATTTTAAAACTCGACAAAACACTTTTAGTTTCAGTTAAAATGTCAAAGGTTGATTGGTTGAGCTCGCATAGCGTGTTGGTTTACACACCCCAAGAATATCATACATAAAATGCTTATTTATACACACATATAGTTGTATATTTATGCGTGTTAGTTATACATGAATGATTGAAAAATGTAAGAAAGACTGTTAATTTGGATATGTTTTGATCTAAATCCAAAACCTAAGCAAGAGTCAATACAAGTATCTGACCAACTAAATATACTATAATTATCTTTACTTGATATGATCTTTTTGCATGATTATAACAGGTTTGCGTGTTCTTACTGAACTCGATCTTCTTCAAAGATTCATACCCATTTGATTAAAAAGTTGCAACTCAAATGCAAAGGGACCCTTAACATATTATTTAGGTTATTCAGTCATAGATATGATTTCTTAACTTCAACCATCTCTTCATTGCAATCAACTTGTGTAGATGATTTGAAGATAAAACCACTTTTGAAGCTCATGGGGTTGGGGATGTAGAATATGCTGCCTTTCGGGTTGGTCCTGATAACATAACATATTCCATTTTCAAGCTACAGTTTTGATAGTTTTTAAAGAGACTTAAGTAGCTTAAACGAAATCATACTTAGTTTTGCATTTTCAGGACTTGTTCAGTAAAAGAAAGTGCTCATATATGGTTTTTAGAGTTGAAATTTGTAACATGGGTGCCTCGGTTCATCTTATAAATTCTACTAGGTTTATCTGTAGTTTTGAGACACATTTTGGTTCATTTATCAGGAATCTTTGAACAATGAGCATGGGAAAGTTGAGAGTAAAACCAAATCTAGTCAAGAAAGGCGATTAAAATGTTTTTTAGTTCATAAACCAATGAAACCACTACGCGGGGGCCTCAGGTAGAGCTGATCTTATATTTTGAGGTGCAAGGATCTATGTGCCTAATGTGGACGAATATCGACACGTGGAAGAAATGCGCGCTCGGATACCATATTAGAACTGGAGGTTCTATCTTAGAACCAATTGGCAATGAGAGGAGTAGCCCCAGGATCTTATATTTTGAGGTGCAAGACCCTATATGTCCAATGTAGGACTATATATCTCAACAAGCTGCGTGAGGCCTTCCTTCCCGGTATACTTGGAACCGTACATTAGGTCTTATTTCAAGCTAGTTGGTTTATCTTATTGGAAAGTATTTTGATCATAATTATCAACTGTAATCCAAACCCTAATAGTGATGCAATATTACCCTTTTATATTTGACTGACCTCAAGGATCATGCTCTTGTTATTAAATCACAACAATGCTTCACTGGCAATGATGGATTCTATGGTAATCAAAGAGTCAAAATCGAAAAGAAAAGAAAATGGATTTTAAAGTAGGAATGAGACTGTAATTATCCTTAAAAAAACAATTCAGTAATTCCAAATAAACAAATATTCCATGTCTGCTTATTGGTGGAGACGGCGAATCACTTTTCGCCAGTCTTTTATTTTCTTATGACTATCTCATGGTATTGAGTCATAGCACATGGATATCTTCTTGATCTCCAAGAATCCCATACAAATTTTTATAGATCACAGTTTGTTGAAACCCTTACATCAAATAAATCTCATCCGATAATCTTACGTGCCAAAAGTATCTAGCTTAACCATTTACACATAACATATAAATTTAAGAAAATATTGTTAAAAGAGTACCTATAGTAGCAATAACCGGCTTTTGGATATTGTACTTCGGTTTATGAAGCTTATTGCTTGGGACTTGGAAGGGTTCATTGTAGGCTGATGTTACAGCTCCATATGGACTATAATTAAGACTTACAAAAGTACGGGAAATTCTTGGGGATATCGGATTTTGACGTGTGGGAAGTAATATGCATGAGAAAAATCTAGATAGAGCTGTGAGATTATAAGCTTCAAACATCTCTGCAGGTTTAGGAAATAATATGGGGTCAGGCATTTATGGACTAAAAATCTTCAAAAACTTCTCCTTTGTCTGAAACTTCACTAGCAAATCACAAGAGTATCTTTTGAAGTTGGTAGATCTTAATTTGATGTCAGCACTAGATATAACTACCCTTAGATATCATAGATCTCTTGAGATTCTTATGATTGCAGTCTTCAAGCATGAAAACTAGTTTAATTATAGGGTTGCTAGAAAGACTAATTCATAGGAGTTTTTGTTTAATCAAAGATTTGATCAGTCATAGATTGGAGTGGCAAAACATGAACCACCCAATTTGTCTAAAACATAATTTGTATGAAGATAAAGTTTGAAACAAGCACATAACGGCTTGTGACAAAATGATTATTTTGTGAGACCCCTTCTTTTTTGCTGATATTTTACGATACCCTTACGAATTAGGCCCTCCATTAAGAGCAAAAAAAATACAGATGACTGTTCTCGTTAATGAAAAAGAAGCACGATATCTCAAAAGGACTTGAAAACAGATTTTTTTAAGTTGTCTTCGGACGATAATCGAGCCTTAACTACAGGGGTGTTGCAGAATGACATGAAATGTAGAGGGAAATAGTCAAATAACCCAAAGAAGATCACCTCATTTATCTCATCAACCACCATATATATGATGTAGATCTCATGAAGATGAAAATAAAGTATGAAAGAATGACAAAAATATACCAGCTGTCATTGGACTAAAAAAATCATTTGAAAAGGGTGAAGTTTGATATTGCTTGCTCTCAAGGATCAATCATTGTATATTTTTGGAGGGAGGGAAGAGGGAGCGACCACTATTTTTATTATCTCCAACTAAAATGGGAGGCAGATGGACCTATCACCTATATATATTCACATAGTTTCTCTTCAATAGTTTCATCAACTACTCTTCTTACTTCTCTCTCCAATACTCTCCAAACAACAAAGAGGAAGCTTAATAAAATGGCCATAGAGCTTGAGCAAAATACAAGTGTTGAACTATCACAAGTTGCAACTTCTGATACTCACGGAGAAGACTCTCCTTATTTTGCAGGATGGAAAGCTTACGATGAAGAACCTTATAATGAAACGAGCAACCCGTCTGGGGTCATTCAAATGGGATTGGCAGAAAATCAAGTAAGTGCTTATATATGAAGGCACAGCGTGAAAACTAAAATAATAGTTCATAGAACTAGTTTTATTAATCTTGATTTTTTATTTTTGTTTAACAGGTCTCATTTGATTTGCTAGAAGAGTACTTGGAGAAACATTCAGAGGCATCTACTTTGGGGGGAAGTGGGATTTCTAGCTTTAGAGAGAATGCTTTGTTTCAAGATTATCATGGACTTCAATCGTTTAGAAAAGCAATGGCAAGTTTCATGGAGAAAATACGAGGGGGAAGAGTAAAATTCGACCCTGAAAGAATAGTTTTAACCGCAGGTGCAACCGCGGCTAATGAACTACTAACCTTCATTTTAGCAAACCCCGGTGACGCTTTGCTTGTTCCTACTCCATACTATCCAGGGTAAGAATCAATACCCCCTAGCAATGCTTTGTCTTTCTTTTGCAATATATACGTCACAAATCTTGGTAGGTTTGTATCCGTAATTGAACTTGTTTGTGATATTTTTTTTTTGTGCAGATTTGATAGAGACCTAAGATGGAGAACTGGTGTAAAAATTGTTCCAGTTCACTGTGATAGCTCAAACAACTTTCAAATTACCACAAAAGCATTAGAAAACGCATACAAGAATGCGGAGGACATGAACATCAAGGTCAGAGGGCTTATGATAACAAATCCATCCAACCCATTAGGCGTATCGATTCAAAGATCAGCTCTAGAAGAGATTCTGGACTTTATTACACGCAAAAATATCCATCTTGTATCCGATGAAATCTATTCGGGCTCAGTCTTCTCTCAAAACGAGTTTATTAGTGTTGCAGAAATTCTCGAGGATCGAAGATACAAGGGCTCTGAGAGAGTTCACATTGTTTATAGTCTATCTAAAGATCTGGGGCTCCCGGGCTTTAGAGTTGGGACTATATATTCGTACAATGACAACGTTGTGAGAACCGCAAGAAGAATGTCTAGTTTTAGCCTAGTCTCCTCTCAAACACAACATCTCTTGGTTTCTATGTTATCAGACACTAAGTTTACTAAAAACTACATAAAGATTAATAGGGAGAGGTTGAAGAGAAGATATGATATGATCGTTGAAGGGTTGAAGAAAGCGGGGATCGAATGTTTGAAAGGAAACGCGGGGTTGTTTTGTTGGATGAACTTGAGCCCTTTTTTGGAGAATCCCACAAGAGAAGGCGAATTGTCTCTTTGGAATTCAATTTTGCATGAAGTGAAGTTAAATATCTCTCCGGGATCTTCATGCCATTGCCTCGAACCGGGATGGTTTAGAGTTTGTTTTGCAAACATGAGTGAGAAAACACTTGATGTTGCACTCAAGAGAATCCATGATTTCATGGAGGAAAGAAGTTTGAAGAGAAATCTATTATCTTCGTAATAGTCCTTTTTTTTTCCAATTTTTTTTTTTAAATATGTAATTTTTGTTGGTTTCTTCAAATGAAGGAACCAATTTGATGAAATTGTTCATCTCCAAAAAATTGTAAACAATCCGTTTGAATTTTAAGAATATAATGTGTCCCCCGTTTTGGAGCTCAATCATCGAGCTTCGTGGAAACTATCTTTGCATGATCGGTCTAATTGTTTTATTCTTGTTCAATAATTTTAAATTTGCTTTCGCACATATTTAAGTTTTATGATTCTAGCTAGCTAGAACATGGTTCAACTCAGTCTCAACTCAATCCGATTCTTAATCACGAATAAATCACTAGTTTATACAAGTACATATATTAGAATATGAGATCTAGTAATATTTTTCCTACATTAAGTATAATAATTAGCTAGTTTGAGAATTACTTGTAAGAACTTCTACAATATATTAGGAGGAAGAAGGACATGACTTAATCACGACGTTGGAAGTTTCAACAGCTATACTTTGACATGTGAGTTCATTATGTCACATACCATGTCATTATAAAGTTGACTAAGGCTGATTAGTGATTTTATGTGTTAAATTAGAGAGAATTTGTAATGTTAATCAGTTGGTTTAATATAAAATATGTATCAAAGAAGAACGACAAGAAATAATATGTGCTGCCTTGAAACTCTAGATGAGTTGAACAAATTTTCCTCCAATTAGGGAACATTACCTTTTCTGAGTGCGAGACAATCGTGACATTGTGTCATTAATAGTACATAATAACGTATATAAAGAAATTTTAATCTTAGTTTGATTATTATGATGTGAATTGTTAAACTAGTACAAAAGATTGTAATAACTACATATTATGAAACACAACTTTGACATTATTACAAGTCCATTTCTATCACTGTCTCTCTCATTTTCTCGCTCTTCGCTTACAAGTATGAGTTACGTTAGACAATGCTTATACTACTTAACAAGTCTTTATTCGGGATATAAACAAAATATCACACGGGTATCACGCGATAAACAAAATATAATCAAAACCTTAAGTGAAATACACACTAATTACTCAAAACACAATGTCAATGACAATGAGCTTTGATTTTCAAAGCTTGTTTGTGTAGGTTCATCTAAATGAAAGTGATGGCGGTCCTTCCTTCATTGCTTGTATCCTCTTCTTTTCTTTCTTTGGGTTGACAAATTTATACAAGCACCTATATTTTTTTTGTGACTTATTAGTCAAAAGTCAATTACATTCTTATCACACTACAAGACTTTTCACCCCCAATGAATTTTTCAACCTATTTCATTCCTAGAAAAGTCCCTATTTCATGTAGAATGAGAGGTCGTCATATGGCATTTGATATAAAAGTTCAAACAAAAACTTCCTAACCAACCACTTCTAGGTTTAAGTCATCTTCTATATTCCCAAATCTGTTGAGTCACAAGCCGCGGAAGCCAACGATTCGATTAGAACACAAACCAAACAATTAGGAATACACAACCAAAAACAATAACAAGGTTTAAGGTGGTTCGGAACACAAACCAAACAATTAGGAATACATAACCAAAAACAATAACAAGGTTTAAGGTGGTTCGGCAATTGCCTACGTCCACACCACACACAAGAGAGAAGAGAGTTTATTCAAAATCCAAGGTTCCAATCACTCCAAACAATTAGAGGTTTCTATTCCCTCTCAAGGGTTGGCTCTAAAAGAATCTAAGTTCACATTTTATACTTGGGGAACTATTTACAATCGCTCAGATCTCGAGGCAAGTCAAGGGTTGCAAACAAATCTCAAAATTGAGTTTTTCCGAAGTACATTCGAACAAAAACCAATTTTTATCCGAACAAAAAGGTGCTCGGGCTGTTCTGTTTGAATAAAAATATTTTCTGTTCGAACAGACCAAGTTTCGTTTGAATGACAATAAGTCTCGCTCGAACGACTTTGTAAACAAATAGCCCCACCAAATCTTTCTTTTCTTCCAGCGATTTGCATTGAGGCATAAGTCATGAAGGTAGACTTTGAGTTAGTCTTACTGTCTTAGTGGTCCTAGTCGCCGTAGCGGTGGATGTTAAGTTGCACTCACTCATAATTGAAAGCGTAATATACGGTAATATTTCTGGAGTTATTCAGATTAGCGGAAATACAGTCTTGCGAGACTGTAAAAATAGTCTTAGTAATGGCTCATGAGAGACTATAAGCTGTTTGCAAGTGTTTTTTTCTTCTTCTTTTTGACATCTTCTTTCTAGGAGAACTAGGCAACACACAGACGTAAACTTACTCTTTAGAACACCGAGTAGTGGTTTGCTTGAATAACGTAATATTACATTACGCGACCATTTTCATTAAGGAGTAGCTTTTATTATTCTCAGTGATAGAGTAAGGATATTATCCCCGGACTCTCCCTTTAGAGTTTTTGAAAACCTCAAACAATGCTTTCTAGGCGAAGGGGATCTCAACTCGCCATGGCTAAACTCTAAAGAAAATTGTGCTGAAAGAACGGAGTAAAATCTTCCAAACAACACTGGAGCTATCTTATTTGCCAGTCTAAAATAAGTTGCATGAGGGCAGGTCTACACGCATTTGAGCATTTCTATATGAAACCCTGTATAGAGTTGTGTTGGATAGAGGATATTGATAGGAAAAATCTGTGGTTTAAATATATTTCAAAGGAAATGCATGAAGATTTCAAATTAAGTTTGGGTATACATGTTTTGAGACCTTTTTTTGACGCATTTAGGAATATTCTTCGAACATTAGGAACATCCTAACACAGGTCTTATTAAAATCACAATGATGCTTCACAGGCAATAATAATAATAATAATAATAATAATAATAATAATAATAGAGTACAGATTAAGAAAAGCAAAGAAAAAAAAATGGAGTAGGATAAGAGACTGTAATTACCGTGAAAAAATGATCCCATTATTCGAAATAAACAAAGATTTCATGTCTGCTTATTCATGGAGGCGGAGAATCACTTTTTATTCCACCATATCTTCGATTCTCCAATTATCTCATTGAATTGAGTCTTGGAACATGGATATCTTTATGACCCTTCAAGAATTCCATTCAAAGATCACTGTTTGTTGAAACACCTACATCAAACAAATCTCATAGTATGTAGTTTAATCGAAATGCTTATATACAAACATATGTAGTTATTAAAATTTGTATGCTTGGAAAATCTTTATAGAGACTATAAGCTTCAAATTACGACATGGCATATAAATGGTGTAGACAGTAGACTAAAATATCTTTAGAAAGCTTCCCCTTTGTCAAAAACTTTACTAAGAACTGATTGTGTGGTATCTAATCAACAAAACTGACCTCATTTAAAAATGAAGAAGAAAAAGAAAAGAAGAAGGATTACTCAATCTCGTAAGCTATTCTTGAAAAACTTAACTTTAACTGACGTGATGACTACGAACGAGGGAGCAAGATTCGTAAGAAAACCACGTTGTTTGTTAGGTTTAGAGAAAACTTGTAATTTTTACTAAAACAACTTAAACTTCATTAACAACTGAATATTGAAATTACACCACCATCTCCCTTTATAACCTAGGTTTCCTAACCTATATCCAATTAGGAAACTAACCTAAAAAAACAGAAGCTGCTAATAACCCATATTAAACCTCTCTTAATAATTGGTCACAGGAAGGTAGACGACCCTGTGAGGGACGTGCCACATCATTAACAATTCTGTGGTACGCCAGAGCAGAACCGTGAAGCATTGTCTCTCAATGCATTGTTCAAGCTCTCCAATGATAAAAAGCAAGTGAATCACACCCAATGAACTGTCTAAGCTCATCCACTGTCATCTTGTTTATTTTGAGTGTCCACCCCATAGTAGCTACAAGCTACAACCCTTGGACTCGCAATCCTCACATGAACTTCTTTAGTTCCAGCTTTCTTGAGTAGTTTAACATTAATCTCCAAAGTCGTAATGTCAATCTTCAAACAATTCTTCTTTCTTGTAATTGAGTCGTCTACTACCACCACTCTTTTACCATCAGCTTCAACTTGTCTTGAAGGATATTGTAGCGCCCCGTTTTTTTATTTATTTATTTGTGTTTTGGGTTGCTTTGCTTAACTTGCACTTGGGTGTACATTAGTATGATTTCTTAGCTTTTGAATTTAGGGAAACTTGGTCAAACCCACCAGCGAATTCCCAAATCCTTCTTCTTCTCCTCATCCTTCTCCTTCTTCCTCTCCTTTAACCTTTCTTCCCTCTTTTTATTTTTGAAATCAGGAAAGCGGTGAGCTTAACCCCAACCCCGAATTCCTAACCTATCTCTTCTCCTTTTACAATTGTAAATCATTTATCTCTTGTTGTGGCTGAAAATTCTTGAACGGGAGATCGAGAGTGATAATCGATTGTTCTAGGGTATGATCATTGCATTGCTCTTCTTAAACATTCAATCTTCAGGCAAGTACTATTATTGCTCTTCACTGCTCTTTGATCAAAATTTCATAGTTGTTATACAATTATTTGGAACCTATAACAGTAGGACTGTTAGATTTTTAGGAGTATAATAGTTGCTTATGTGAGTTGCTTCTAAATCATAACAGTAAGCCTGCTTGATATACTATTATTTAACTATTAGTTGTTTCTGTTGTAGTTATAAATCCATATTATAATAGTTCTTTTTATATTCAGTAAGGCAGATTTCATAGTCTATATACAGGATGCATATATATTCAGCAAGGCAGATTTTCATAGTCTATATACAGGATGCATATATATTCAGTAAGGCAGATTTTCATAGTCTATATACAGGATGCACATATATTCAGTAAGGCAGATTTTCATAGTCTATATACAGGATACATATATATTCAGTAAGGCAGATTTTCATAGTATATATACAGGATGCATATATGTTCAGTAGGGCAGACTTTGTGTAAACATATATATAGTTTAGGGCAAACCTTGGTTAAATGTATACTTAGAATATATATATTGTTAGTATATAAGGAAATTTGTAATGATATTAATTATATCCATATCAATAGCGTAGGTAATAGTAATTGGTACCTCGTGTTCAACCCTTTAAACTATAGATGGATAAGTTGGACCTTGATGTTAAATCAAGGGGGTACTGGCATAAGCCTATTTAAAATCATCGACTGAGACTCTACTCCTATATTTGTGAGGGTAAAAATGTTATTGAGCTTAAGATCGCCAATCATATGATATAGTCTCATTGCCTATAGAGCAAAGACAATAGGTCATTTTGATTGAGTGTCGGTCTCTTAAATCATTCATGCATAGGATAACTTAGAGTTAATGCACACAGTAGGGCTATGCTGTTACGGTCTTTGGGTTCGAGTCCCTAAACAAAATATGAGGTAACTGTTTATCAGCGTTCCCGGGTTGCAAGTCCCAAAATTCTTTCCCTGTTACTTCTCGGCTGCATGCTACGCGAGCATCCTGTGGGCTTAGATCCCTGAAAGTGAAAATAAAACAGGCTTTAGACCTGTAGGTTGAAAATCCTTGACCATCTTGATCTGGTGATTTACCCGCTAATTCCTGGCTAACTTAAAAGGAATTCGCCAATCCCTGGCTTGCCAATAAGGGATACGCTTCTGTTGAGGACAGAAGGGTGCGAGAGTGTGATCCTACTGAATTAAAAGTGACCCTGTGTACATCGTCTGCTAGTTATCTCCCACACCTAATAATACTTTATAACTATTTTATAATACTAGTTGGCGCCGACGCTTAAAAACAACCTTAATAATTGAACCTCATTTCCTCAATGCATTGCATCATTTATATATAATTACAGGATATTATATCACACTAGTACTTTTTGTATAATAGATCGGTCTGTCATGTTCAGTGACCGGTAATAATTGTGCTTGCTTGACGTTCTGTGCGCTATATTTTTCAGGAGGTCGAGCACGGTAGAATTTTGCTTAGTAAAGCTTGGCTGTTCAGTTTCAGGATTCTTTGGAGTTCTTTGGATCGCTGAGCTGTCGTAGGGTATTTATAATAATTATTTCATATTTCATCGTCGTAGTCTAATTCTCGTTTTTTAGAGTTAGTTGAGAATTTTATTCATTTTAATATAATTGAGTTATTTTCCGCTGCGTTTCTTTGGTATGTAGATGTAGTTAATTTCGTTAGAAATAATACATCTGCGGGGTTTCATCCGTGGGATGCCCGACTTGTTAAGCCTTAAGATTTGCTTAATAATTTTTATCAGAAGGCAGATTTTGGGGCGTGACAGATATTGGCAATACTGAGGCAATGGTAGCTTATTGTTAGAATCTTTATACAGTCCATCCACGTCTGGGATTCTAGTTTCACAAGCATATCCAATGGCTACAAGCTCCCCCCTTGGAGAACCCGGGACTGCTATGACAACATCACACTCTACAGGAGCCTCGGTAATAAGTATCTTGCCAAGCTCAACAAAATAAGTGTAAGTAGGCATCAAGGAGCAAACAACCATTGGGAGAAATAAATGTGTTTAAGAATGCACGATTTTTGCTCCACATCGGGAAATGACCCTGTGTTTTTTATCAACAACCACAACTTTGCCTGGATTCACTTCCCTTTCATACGAGGCTTCTATTTGATCGAGTGCAGAGATTTTAGAGGCAAAAACAACTGCATTGTTACTTTATCTGTGGTTGCTAATTTTTCTTCATCCCATCAGCAATGGTTGAAGGTTGTCTGGATCGCGTACAACAACCAACATGTCGTAAGTAGGAAAAACCATTGAATATGCCCCTTTTAGTTGCTGACAAGCATCCATCATCTGTAGAACGAACTATCTAGCCGTCGACCTCTTAATCAAGTCCAAAACAACTTCGGCATTCGAATTGGTTTTGAAGATGGAGCCTTTCTTTTCCAACATTGCCACATTGCCCTAAGGGGTTGATAGTTGCTTATGTTTCTATTAAGTGTGACGCCAACACACCCATGGTCAAATTTCTCGGGCATTAAAGATCCAGCACCACTAGAGTTTCCAACATAACCGATTGCCGATTCACTAGATAGTTGATTAAGCTTTGATGTGTCACCAAAAACTTGTGGTAAGAGGCCTACCCCGGTCATAGAATTTAAACATATTAAGAACATCCACAATAGTAGGGTGGGTGGATTTGCCCAAAGCCAGGGTGAATCAAATCCACCCCAAAGAATTCCACATCAGTTCGATAAAAAAACAAGGTGAATTCACTTCACGCAGTTTAGAACCGCACGGGAACACCAACGCTCATGATCTAGCCACGTGTTTTAATCTCAACCCTCTATCTCTGCAGCGCACTTCTAAACCGCGCGTATAAGCAGCCAATAAGGAATTGCCACGTCGATTTTTTTTTATTATTATTATAAATTAGACGTGCAGTTCAGAACCGCGCGGCATAACACTGCAAGTTTTAGGCATGAACTTTGGTTAACTTTCACAAGTGTTATTTCAAGTTTTACCCAAGACATACCCAAGGCATACCCAACCCTTACTCCACAAGTTTCCCAACCCAACCCATTTCCTCCGTCATCAACGCCGTTAATCGCTTAAAAATATTGGGAGAGTCTAGTTCGCGACCGAGGTATAATTTTACCAAAACTAAACGCAACATAAACGCCGAAGTAAAACGAATGGGGAACGCGAAAGTAGCAAATATTTGGGAGAGTCTAATTCTTAAGTTCAATGTAATTTCATTATTTCAATAAAATTGTTATTAATCGTACGTAATCCTTAAAATTGTTATTAATCTAATTCGCATTTGAACCTTCTGGATGTTCTCTGCCATAATGTACTCTGCTTCTTGCTTCCTTTTTACAGGACTTGAGATTTTTTCCTTCTCTTTAGGGCTTATACAAAAACAATAAAACAGAAAAAATGGGTACTAAATCAAAAAACAAAAGCAGTAAACCAAGTTTCTTTAAAATGTTACAATGATGAAGACTTGGAAACAAAATACATTTCAACTTCAACATAAAACTCAACGGAAACAAAATATATTACTTTAGAAAATAAAAAAACAATGATGAAGACTACATTACTCCGCCCCTTTCCATTTCACAAATGCGCGACAAGTTCATCTCATAATTGGAAATGGACACCTTTATTTCTAATTTCATGAACATTCTGGATGTACTCTGCCATAGTGTTGATCGCGTGTCTTGAATTTAAGTCCTCATTCCAATTCTTCACGGATGCTCTAAACT
The DNA here is from genome assembly GCA_014058105.1 of Kingdonia uniflora. Lineage (NCBI taxonomy): Eukaryota > Viridiplantae > Streptophyta > Magnoliopsida > Ranunculales > Circaeasteraceae > Kingdonia > Kingdonia uniflora. The sequence continues at coordinate 377,293 of JACGCM010002611.1, forward strand.
CGGGATCAATATCCATTTGCCGGATGTAAGTATGACGTTCATCTTCGACGATCATATTGTGCAGAATTATACTTGTGTACATGACATTTTCTAGATCACTAGGTTTCTAAAATTGCGCATCGTGTACCAATATTTGAAACCTAGCTTGTAATACCCCAAAAACATGTTTTACGTCTTTCCGGTATGCTTCTTGCATCTTCGAAAAATATCATTCGGCATTGTTAGATGGATTTCTTATGGTTAGAACAAGTGTTTACCATTTTGGATAGACTCCATCAGCTAAGTAATACTCCATAGTGTGCAGTACCGTGCCTATATTATAATTGCATGGCGGCGCAACTCCATTAGACAAGTTGTTGAAAAACTACCCTTGATGCAAGACGTTCACGTCGTTGTTAAAACCGGGCACCCCAAAGAATGCGTGCCATATCAGAAGATCTTGCGATGCAACCGCTTCGAAAATTACCGTCGGGATTTTCTTATACCCGGTATATTCTCCTGCCCACCCGGTATGACAATTCTTCCATTTCCAATGTATGCAATCTAAACTACCTAACATCCCCGGGAAACCTCGTGAACCATTCACTTCTAACAAGTGTAATGTATCATCTTCATCGGGAGATCAAAGGTATTGAGCTTTGAATTGTGTTATAATAGTTTTGCAAATTCTTTTAAGCACAAAATACCCGTAGACTCCCCAATCCGAAGGTATTCTTCTTGGGCGTCTGCCCTCAGTGCCGTAACATAGCATCCAAAGGTATTATCCTTGCACATTATCTTTTGGTGTGAGGATAAGCCCATCGTCTTAGCAACATTTTCTCTTTGAATAAAATAGGGGTTCGAAGATTGTATTTAATCATAAATGCATTGATACACACCTTCGCTCATACGGAATCGATGACGAAATGGGATATCTTTGAATCTTGGGTTGTCACTGAAGTAATACCGATTAAGGCTAATTCAATAAAAGATGGAGTATTATTCCTATGAAATGAGAGGTTCGAAGTATGATTTCTTAGGCTTTATCTTGAAAGAAGAGAAGACAAAGGAAACAAGGAATGTAAACTGAAACCTAAAAGGAAATATAATCTAAGACTCCCTAAGCTTACTCCTTTTAGTGGGAACATGTCTCTCGCTCATTTACTACAGGTATGTCATTTTAATACGTGGTAGATTGGTTGCTTGAATAGAGAGAGAGAGAGAGAGAGAGAGAGAGAGAGAGAGAGTACACCCACCTTTCAAGCCCTAACTCTAATAGGTCTAGGCTCAAGTAAAGTTGTATTGCTTTGTTACAAAACAAGAAACCATGGGGTACTGTATGTTTATTAAGAAGTATAGTTCTATGTTTGCAAGACAATTTATTTGTACCTAGTATTTGATATGTAACATAATAACATTTTGAGAAAATTTGCTCTTGCCTCCCATTATTCCACAAGAAATCGCACTTGCCCCCCCCCCCCCCCCCCACTGTTGGTCTAAATTTGAGGATGGACCCCAAAACACGCTTGACTTACGTTGACTGCTCTTTGACTGGTCTTATTTAGGTGAAGTTCCAACTTTGCCCTCACGTGCAAAGCACGTGAGATAACAACCCAGGTTACCGGTTACTCACCTCTGGGCGGGAACTTCAACTTCTTTCCCTCTTTCATTATTACCCCCCTCTCTCTCTCTCATTACAGCTCTTTATTTCATTACAACCCCTCTTTCTCTCTCATTACAACTCTCTCTGTCGTTACATCCCCTCTCTCTCTCTCTCTCTCTCTCTCATTACAACTCTTTTTATCATTACAACCCCTCTCTCTCATTAATTTTTGTCTATAAATTTCTCCATTAATATCTCGACTCTCTCCCTCTTTCTCTCTGCTCGAGTGCAATATCACACTTACCTTGTGCTTATGCAATGTGAGTACTATATCTCACTCTCTCTATCTTTATTTTGCACACGATTAGACGTATTGGCTTTATTTGAAACCATAATTGTCTCTTTATATTTTACTGTTTGGGGATTGGGGGTTTCAAAATATTATGTTTATTAAATTAATTAAGGTTTTTTTTTTTAACTTTTTCATTCTCCAATTTACATGGTTTTTATTTAATTTGTATTGTGGTGTTTGTTTATGAGATGAGATTATGAAACCCAAATATTTCCTTTTGGTTGTATGTGAAATTGGGGGCATTTTTGACAGACTATGTTTTTTCTACCATGGCTGATTTGAACTCTTTTATACCCCCTGGGACTGTGTTTGATTTGAGTACAATATATCATGGTAAAATTGTTGATGTGAAGGGTGATTCAGATCTATTGTATTTGTGGAGGTATAGTGATGTAGAGGTGGTGGGGGACATACACTTCTACTTAAATAGCAATGGACCTGCACAACCTTTAACTCAATCCTATGTTAACTTAGGATCAGGTGAGTCTAGTCAACAATACCCTGAGGTAATAACAATTGAAGATGGACCTGCTCCACCAACTCAACCTGAGTGTACCACACCAATTTTTGATTATACTCCTGTACCCATTTTTGATACCCAATTTGGTAAAAATGTTAGCAATGTTCATCCTACTGGTAGACCCAAAGTTGCTACATCTAAGAGGAGGGCAAAGAAGCCTACACCTGCACCAAAGAAACCTACACCTATACCTGCACCAAAGAAGCCTACTCCTATACCAAAGAAAAAAGCGTCAGTGGAACCCAAGGAAAAAACTCAAACAAAACCTAAGAGAAAAGGTAGTTCAAGTGGTGCATTTAAAAGAAAAAGAGCTACAAAAAGTGAATTACCAGAGGAAACTTTAAATGATACACCTACGTTGTATGATAGTAAGGATGATGTCATAATACTGGATGAATATGTGGGTGAGAATGCAGGTGTGAATGATGGAGTTGGTGTTGATGTTGGTGGTAGAGGTGGGAACAATCAAACAAGTGTGAATAACTGAGCTAAAATTGACCCTGATAACTTAAATGCTGAAGAGGGCTATTACTCTACTAACACCTCATTGAATGGTGATGAAGGACCTACTCAAGAAGATATAGACAAGGTTTATGTGGAGTTTGTAAATTTTGCACAAGAAACTGAAAATATTTTTGCAAATGAAGAGAATGATGTGAATATTGGGAATCCTCATCAATTGGTTGAAGATTTGGTACCTGAGATGGAGTGGCCTACAGTACATGCTGCAAAGGCATATGTTAGGAGGTGGTCTATAGTGAATAAGGTTGAGTACCATCAAATTAAGAATGAGGGTTATAGGCTTAGATTCATTTGTGTTGAGCCAAAAATATTTAATTGGCTATTTTATGCCAGAATTACCCCTGATGGTCACACATTCAAGCTGAGAAAAAGTAATGTTTTGAAGCATATTTGTAAAGGAAAGGGTAAGACATCAAACGAAATGGCTCATGCTGGTTGGGTGGCAAATGAAGCTGAACACACAATGAGAACAATTAAGTCCACCAGGTCTGTTGATGTGATAGAACTGATACTTGTAAAATTTGGGTTAGACATCTCATACTATACAACATGGAATGCATTGACTATTTGCATGGAAAGAATTGTAGGTTCATTTGATGATGGGTATGTGGTGCAGCCTGAGTTATGTAGACAGATATTGAGTGCAAACCCTGGAAGTTTAGCTAGGAGTAGCATGAATGTTGAAACCAATATGTGGATGGGAACTTGTGTTGCTTACAAGGCCTCTTTTGATGGGTTTGTGAATGGTTGCAGGCCAATCCTTGGTCTGGGTGGTTGTTTTTTGAAGGGGAAGTATGGTGGAGTGTGCATATCTATAATAGGACTAGATGCTAATAATGGATTATTCCTAATAGCAGTGTACCTATGTAGATATGAATGTTATGAGACATGGTCTAATTTTATGCAAAAGGTAGAACCCTATCTGAATCAGCATAAAAGCAAGTTAACATTTATCAGTGACAGGCAGAAGTGTCTTATAGGTGCTGTTGCAGAAGTATTTCTAATGCAAACCACATATTTTATTTTAGACATATGTACAAGAATATGAAAAAATACTATAGAGGGACACATTTGGAGAGCCTAGTATGGGGGGAAACAAAGGCTTGGAAGCAAACTGAAAAATAAGAGAAGTTAGACAAACTTAAAGTTGACAACTCTGAAGCACATGATTGGTTGGTGAAGGAACCATTTGAACACTGGGCAATGTCACATTTTGACTTCATTGCCAAATGTGAGCACATAACAAATAACTTCTCAGAATCATTCAATAACTGGATATTGAAGATCAGAGATAGGCTACTACATAGAGCTTTAGAGAAATTAAATTTGATGATGATGAAGCTGATGTATGACAGAAGAAATAAGGCTGCTGAGTGGGACCAAGATGGTATGATCTTGACAACTTGTCATATATGTTTTTTAATACTTTTAGTATATATATTTTGAAATGTGTATGAATGTTGTACATTTTATCAGGTTTAGTGCCTAGAGCTGAGAAATACATTGCCAAAATGGAGACATTCTATGGACAATATCACCCAGAAGGCGCTGGTGATGGTTGTCATGTTGCAATTGGGGCCAATGGTAAAACGTGAAGAGTTTAACATAAAAAAACATGAATGTGATTGTCATCAGTGGCAAGTGATTGGTCTGCCATGTGTGCATACAGTGAGTATATTAATGAAATTCAGAGTATCTTAGATTGAGTAAGTACTTGATGCATTTACCAATTAGTTTTTTTTAACTTCTAAATCTTGGTTTGCTTGAGTATATTGATGGTGGACCATGATTTTTTTTACAGATATTGCAGTCATTATCACAAAGTTTCATCATATGTTGAAACATACAAAAAGGCTATTTATCCAAAAGTTGATCCATCTGATTGGGGTAAGGTAAAGATTTATTGTTCTCTTGTTATATTTAATGATAATGTACTTGATTCTAAAAATGCAATTTTCTAGCCTATTGATGGTTTTTTGCCCCCACCATTGGTGAGGGGATCTGGCAGACCAAGGAAAGTAAGGATACCAGATCTAGATGAAGTACTTGGCCCACAAAAGAAATGTGGTAAGTGTAGGGGGTTTGGACACAACAAAAAAACTTGCAAAGGTGATCCTGCTCCACCAAAGCCAAAGATCACAAGACATAGACAAATGGTTGATACACACTCAAGTAGAGCTGAGCATAGGAGGAACACTAATCAACCACTTGCGACACCAGATGTGGGAGGTAGAGGTGGGAACAGAGGGATGAGTAGATCAAGCAGCACAAGGGATGGGAGAAGTGGAGGTATATTAACTCATATGAACAGCTTTGGAGGGGCAATAGGGATTGAGATTGACCTATTTGGAGAAGTTTCAACTAAAGGTGGTACAAGGGGTGGTAGAGGTAGAACAACAAGGGGAGTTGTAAGGAATGGGGCTAGAGGTGGTGCAAATAGAGGTCCCAATATTGGTGAAAATGCAGGACCCAGTGGAAATAGAGGTGGTACAATTGGAGGTGGTGCAACTAGAAACTTTAACCCTCAGGCTCCAGTACAACAGTTCAGGCTTCAACTTCAAACCCTTACAAAAGGAGTTTTCAACCACCAAGCAGGATTTGAAGACCATAAGCAAGAATATAATGTAATTTTGGATTATCCACTTCTATTTGTGTAACACATTATGTATGCAGTACTAGTGTATTGACACATTATGTATGTAGTACTATTTTTGTAACACATTTTGGAGATTCTCAATTTTTGGTATAACCAATATTTTCTAGCCTATTGTTCTCTTGTGCAGTATTGCAGGTACCATAGCCCCCAACCATAACAGGTACTATAACCCCCAACCATTACAGGTACTATAACTCCCAACCATTTGCAGGTACTATAATTTTTGTGCAGTATTGCAGATTCTCAAATTCATTTTTATGCAGGGTGGGAAGTAATGTAGTGCATATGGTGTTGATACATGGAATCATTACAGGTACTATAACCCCAACCACATTACTCTTGACTATTTTTTGTTTTGGGAAATACTCAGGTTTAAATGCCCATTATCTTCTAGTTATACTCAGGTTTAAATGCCCCTTATCTTCTAGTTTAGTGCAAGTTAGGTTAAATTAGTCTATAAATGACCTATTAACATCCCCATTCTCTTCTATCAATCTCTCATATCAAAGAAGAGGAGATTAGGTACATAACTAGTGAGTGGATGTATGATGAGGGGTACAATTCTCTAAGGGGAACTAGGTACATAACTAGTGATGAAGAAGAGGAGAATAAATGGCAGTGTAGGTGGGGTGATGATTCATCAGATAATGATGAAAGTGATGATAATGGGGAAGATGATGAAAGTGATGAAGATGAGAAGGAAGATGATTATTAATGTGGGTGATGAATGGAGAATGAAATTGTAACAATATGGGGTATTCAGTTTAATCATTATATGGTGATAAGGATTAAAGAAAAGTTTTGGTGGAGAGTCCCGCGGACGACTTGCTTTTAACCTCTTCCATTGTTTCACGAAGACCCAAGACATAATACCATGTTGGAATTTATGGTAAGGATGAGTTAGGCGAGTTGCTGAGTTCTGATAAGAGCCTCAAATTATTATTCAGTTGGATATTCGATCTCTATCAGATAAATCCATACTCATGGAATCGATTCTTCCTCACAAATCTTTGATGGTTTATTTATTATACTTTGATCCTACGACTCCTGATGCTCCAACCCAAATTTCCGATCAGTATAACAACAGAAATCGCAGTGCTTCTGTAATTGATTTTGATAAGGTGAAGGTGTTCAGTAAACTTATGTTTATGTTAGTCAGCGCGTATTGGTAAGGTTCAGGGTAATAAAGTTTAAGTAAAGTTTTGGGGCTTTGGTACACCCTTTAAAGATCTTTGTTTCATGTTTTGATAAAGCTAAATCATTCGGCATGTTGTAATAAAATAAAATGTTCTTGAACAAATGCAAAATTTGGCATGAAGTTCCTTAAATCAAAGTTTCTCTAAAATCTCTAAAGAAAAGGGAAACATGGCGGGAGATTTTTGAAATTTTAAAGAGTATAACCGCTTTCAAATTTGGAAGCCATGCTACTTCCACACCCCATTTTTACCTCATATGTTGAATATTTACAAGTATGCCTTTTCAAGTGTTGAATATTTACAATTTTTCAAACCATTTTTTTACTTCTTCCACACCCAAGTTAGATTGATTTAGTTAAATTTTTGTTTAGGGTAAGTTAAAAGCTTCTTCCCTCTATTATTCTAATCTTCCCACCATCACTCTAATCTTCCCTCCATTCCTAAAACATAACTTTGGAAGATCCTAAATTGATCATGTTAGTACCAGATATCATGTTGGTATCGGAGATGCTCCTAATTTTGACGGAGAACCTCCTATAACTCCCATCACCTTAGAACCCGACGATCACGATCTTTACGAGAACGTAGACCGCAATGGTGTGTAGTGTGTTTTTGCGTAGGATTTGTTATTCTCTATGGCAGTGGCATATAAAGTCCTCGGTAGACGGCTGTTGTTCTCTATTACCAAGGATCTCGGGTGGTGTACATCTTGCTTGCTTGCTCTCTTGCTATCTCTGGAACCAGGCCAAATGTGAGAGATCGACTAAGCCAAAAGAAAGAAAGGATCAAGGCTAGGAAGGAGATAGAGCTTTAAGTAGAAGCTTTAGTGCAGATCATAGCTAGATGAAGAAAGAATAGAGCAAAGATGGACTGATCTCCTGATAGTTAGATCAACAGTAGCAGTAGGAAAAAGAGTAGACTGATAGTTGTCGAGCAGATGCTAAAGGTGCCCATGCCCATCCCTCAGATGAGCAAGCGACCACTCCTAAATCAACTCAGACTGATGATGAGGGGAAGGCATAGCCCATATTTTCTTCTCCACACGATGGCTTCTATCTTTTTACTCTTTTTAACTCTGGTGCCTGCTCTCCACACGGGAGGATCAGGCAATAGGGTAGGGAGTACCTAGCAACATGCTTTCCTTAAGTCTTTTTTTCCCTTTTGAATGAGATTCTTTGAGCACGAGTCTTTTTTTTCCCCGTAATGTCTATTTTGAATGAGCTTCTTTGAGCCTTGCTTACTTTTTCACTGGAATGCCTTGGGAATGCATAGTTTGAAGTGCCTTTGGGAATGCATAGTCTGAAGTGGGGGATGTATAGTCTGAAGAAGGTTATTCGGAAGTCTCCCGAGAACGACATTTCAAGAATTGGGAATCGACATTGAAGTGCGACTCGCTAAGGTTTAGTACCCTCCCTTGTGAATAGGCCAAGAAAGAGCAAATGACGACCAAATTTTGAAGACTTTGTGCTCCAAATTATAGAGTTTGGTTATTTTTTAACTTTTTCAGTTTTGGGCGCTCAAACTGTGTGACCGAAATTACAGAGAATTTGTTCTTTTACGCCCAACTCTACAGAGAGTTTGGGGTGTAGGGTTAGTAAAACAAATATAAGAGAGATTTAATTATAACTCAAAGAGTCTTGTTTGATAGGGCCTATCATCTTGTTGTTCTCTAATGCATGGAGTAGTCATTAGGGATAGATACACCCCCATTAAATATGAGATGCGCAAGTAAAGTCTCCCTTCAAATTCAAGTGTTTGATAGAACGTCTTCAACAGTCCTTATTTTCACAAGTGCTAAATGCCCCTCAATGTGGGGGAGTTTTCGTGACTCTAATGGGGCCTTGTAAGTGGTTGTGCGCAAGTTTTGCCCTGCAACTCTCAATATTTTGTCCTTTCAAACGTAAATCTGTTTGCAACACACCTAAAACAAATTAACAAAAAAAGAAACTGATGTCTGCTCAACATTTATTCTTCGATGAATTTATAAGCCGTCCTCATGGGAAGGTAAACTTGTACAGCAAACGTATAATGTTAGTTAACTTCATACATAAAACTAACTAATAATAGCTTCCATAATCATGATCTATAGCAAGTAAACATTTGCAATGGGTTAACACCTACCACAATTAAATCCACCAAATTTAAAGCGAAGTCGCAACAAACAACATACTCATTATCAAACTCAAAAGTTTCCTTCACTGATTCTAAATAACTAAATCCAGAAAAATAATACCATTTCTTCACTGAATCACAGTCTGTTACAAAGAGAATGGGGATTTGGTACATTGTATATCTTTCATGAAAGTCCAATGTTTCAGTTCCTGGAAAGATGTGGCATACAACAGAAATCTGGAACAGTACCTGACAAAGGAATATTTCAAGAAGAAACTCATATAAGACAACTCTGAAACAAGTAGATGTCCAACGTAAAGCCTAGTATTTGCCGCCTAAAATACTAATTTTAATTTAAGAGATTAAGCAAATGTTAAGTGTTTTTGGTAACAAAAGAAATCAAACTAGCCCTTCTCTAGATTAGTTATATATCCTGAAAATCTCTCTCCTAACACTACTCCTCTGTGAACAGTCACTTCCGTGGAATTCCAACTCTAGCACTATTACATTCTGCCATAGGTTCCCCACTTACACTTTCTGTCTGCACAGCCACTTCCCATATACAGCTTGATACATTCACTAAGTAGTAAGTTCTACCTACAGTTATTGTCCAGATGGAGCCATTCTCTTCGAAGGTTCTCTTTACATCCAACTCTTGCTGTTTTGAAGAAATAGGCAGAAACTGTTTCATTTGCCAACATGCTCACAAAAACAATTGTCTCAGCTTGACTGCACTCTCTTTCCACGGGGTAATCTTCAAAGACATCATAACCATCCAAGGATTCATAGTTCCATGGCCTTATCTATTTACTCAGGAACCAAAATGACCAGAAATTTCATGTATGTCCAAGTACTATCTGGGATGTAGAAATCATAAAAAAGATTTGAAGAAAAACTAGAATGCTACTCTTGCTAAATTCCTTTACATAGACCTTAATTTGCTCGCCAAAACAAAGGTATGCAACTTGTCTGCCGTATTTGTGGTGCCATAGTACATTTCTATCTGAGTAATCCTCAAAGACACCATAAGTCAAAACAAATGCGGGATTCAGAGTTCTTTGGCCTTATCTATTTACTCTCAAAGACACCTATTATGTAATGTATATCACCTCCTGGAACCTCTTTAAAGACTACCCCAAATGCCTGCAGGCCGACTTAAAAGGTTCATCATAGGAAGCAAAATGTTTCAACTAACCATTTGCCTGACTAATCCAAGGGCAAGTGAGATCCCCGCATATAGACATGCCGCGTAAGTCATAATAGATCATGCCGAGTGGCCCGTGCTGTTGATAAGTTGATCTTAGGACCTCCATTTTTCGAGACCGTTACACCAACCCCATCTTGTTTAGCTCAATCTCATAGTCTTTCTTCATGAGAAGGTAAACTTGTATAGCAAGATACTAATTACACATTGCAGACTGTACATATAACCAATTAAAATCTTCTATTAGGGACAAAATCTTCTATTGGGGACACTGACTCGGGACGTACAACACAAACCTGAAAGAAGGCCTGCCAAGAAAAATAGGAGTTGTTTGTGCACGTTCCCTGAAAGTACAACATTTCACTTCCTGGCAATAAATATATGTATTGCAGGCTATACATATTTGTCCATTATAATTACCTCGTAATGTCCTAATGGGGAGTGAGACTTGTGACTTACAACACAACGCTAGAAAAGTGCATGTTAAAGAACATTTCAAGGAGAACAACAATTACCATAACTCTGAAACAAGTAGATGTCAACCAAAAGCTAGACATTTGCCTCCTAAAAGACTAATTATTCTTTAAGAGATGACAGAATTGCAATAAGGGTATAGGTATCAAGATAATCAAACTGGCCCATCTCTAAATCATAAGAAAACAAAAATCCTGAGAATCTCTCTCCCCCGATTTATTCCTCTACGAACACGTTAATTTCATGAAATCCCAACGCACAAACTATTTCCCAAATCTTGCTACAATTACCTCGTGCCACAGGTTCATCTACCTACACTAATAGTTCATAAGGATACCTTTTTTTCTTTCGGGACTGATCCAGTTGCCGATATGGTGACATGCCCTTAATAAACACTACCGCAGCTTGATTGAACTCTATTTTCCACTGGGTAATCCTCAAAACCCCATAGCCAGAATTCCTTGGCCTTATCAATTTAACCCAAGCAATCAAAACGATAAGAAATATCTCATCTATTGAACTCAAGTACTATCTAGAACGTATAGATCAAAAATACAAATCGAAGAATAACTAGAATGATATACTCATGAAATTTCCTACAAGACCTTTGCTCTCCAAAACGAAGGTGTGCAACTTTTATACCATGTTTATCGTGTCCTAGTATACTAATGTTTCAGTAAATGGGTTTTATTCAAACCCGAAGACGCTACCTCAATTTAACTACATTCCGTGTAATTTCAGAATCATAGAGACCTCGTAGAGTCACATTTGAACATCAAAATACCAATCTAAGAACAAAAACCCACACCATCAAATCAGACATTTAAACTATAATATTTCACACATAAAACCAAATACTAATATTTTCAAATCATCATGATCCTAAACAGGTAAACAACAACACATGCTAACGACATACATACGACATTTAAAGCATAATCGCAATTATATTTCCACCGAAATCAACCGCAGAACATTGGGTCCATCACTATACACCCACATCAACAAAACCCACAAGTTTCAAAGATCAACTGATACCCAGTTACTAAAACAGTCTAATTAGAACGTCTATAATATCCAGGGGCGGATTTAGGGGGGGGCTAGGGGGTGCCCGGCACCCCCACTTTTTTTTGAGATTTCCCTTTGATATATATACCTATATATAAAAAATAAAAATAAAAAACACCTCTCTCTTTGTCGAGGAATTAGAGCATCAAATGAAGAAGAATTAGGGCATCAAATAAAAAACACCTTTATCTTTTTTTTAAGCTTTTGTAATAGAAGCTTAAAAAAAAAAGCAGAAGTAATAGAAGAGGAGGGAAAAACAAATATAAGTGTACTCTCACTCTTCACCTCACAATAAAGCTAGGTCAAGTCTCATTGTTTCCCCTCAATTTCCAAACCCAAACCTCTTCTTCTCCATCAAACCCTTATTATTTCACAACAATGACCAATGCGAAGACGCTTGGCGTCGAGATGGGTCGAATTCGATCTCTCTTGATATCGATATTGATATCGATGCAAATGGGGATGAGAAAACTTTCATCATCAGTCAAAATTTCTTCTGGTATGTGTTTGCCCATTGATTCAATTTCATGTTTTTAGTAATTGGGGTTTGTTTAATTGTGTTTGGGGTTTGATTTTTGTGATTGGTTTTTTTTTTGAAGCACCCCGGTTTATATTACGCCAGATGGGCAACAGATATCCAGCTTCTTGGATGGGAATAAGGTAATGCTAGTTATGATTACAAGTAATTTTGTGCGTTTGATTATTTTAATTGGGTTTGCTTTTACAGGAAAATGTCCCGTGCCCGAAATCGCCTGAGAAAATGACTACTGCTAGAGCTAAAAGATATAGACATGGTATGATATTGGGATTTTGAATTTGAGTTTTGTACTGTTATTTGTTTTATGGTTTTGATGGTATGTCTGAGTAGATATGCGTATTAGAGTATATATTGGGTCAATTAAGTTTGAAATTGTAAATTAATATTGTTCTCGAGAATATACATTTAGAAATTAATATAAGTAAAATTACCAAAATACCCCTTAAATTTCTATAAAACTTTTTTGGGCCCCCGGCACCTCCACTCCTAAATCTCTGGCTCCGCCCCTGATAATATCGATATAGTTGAAATAAAATCATACCCAGTGTTTGAAACATCACAATCCATCATTCCTTCTCTCTATATTCTCATCATCTCATCAGGCATCCACCCAACCTAAATGATGCTCCCATGGAGTTCCTGACCGTTCATTTCAACTATCGCTCTCAGGCTCGACTCGTCACTAGCAAGCGAAGAAACGGCAAACTTGATGACTGTACCATCGTCTGGGTTGGTGCCAACAATATGCAGGTACTGGTGACAACCCCATATCTCCTCAAAGCCTCTTTCAACGAGGGCACATCGGTTAAGGGAGAGAAACCTTGAATCCAAAGAAATCTCGGCATGTCTGCCATTGTTGTTGCTGTTGCTGTTGTTCTTCGAATACGACGGGTACCACGGGAAGGCATTGCTCTCTCTCTCTCTCTCTCTCTCTCTTTGGTTCTCTCTCAAACAAACTTGTAAATGGCTCTTTAAAATAAAAGGGAAGAAGAGGGGGATTTTGGTCTATTGTGGTAGATTATTGTTCTTATCTTTCTGATCGTCCTTCAACTCTTATCCCTCGGGATAAGAGTTGAAGGACAAGAAGTAAATTGGAGATTTACTTTTACCAATTGTACAGCAAAGGATGATGTGACAAGATGGATTGGATCCTTCACCTTACTCCACTTCAATTCACCCACAAGAGCTAGGTGGATTGGTTGAGTTGTCCACCCCAAACCATCTTTGAGGGAGGTCTCACCACCCTTTGGGTGAATTTTTTGTGGATTGATGCCCGCAGTTCTGAACTGCGGGGAATATATATGCTTATAATGGAGATACGTGGATGGCTGCAGTTTAAAGTTTGTGCAACGGTTAGTTCATGCAGTACAGTTCTTAACTGCGTGGCTAGGTCCTGCATAAAATTTTCTTTGGTCCATCTCCATACTTGGTTGTTTTGGTGATTAGAAGGTTTATACTTTTGGGCATACTTGTTCAACAAGAAGCTCAACGTCTAGCTTTTTTGGCTAAACTTGTTTGACAAGAAACTCAACAGCTAGTTTTTTCACCTATAAAAACCATTTATCTTGTACACTCTATTATTTTACTCTTCTACACTCAACTATATTCTCTTAATATTCTAAACTCTACTGGCTACTCTATTCTCTTATCAATTTCGATGAATTATGTCTGACCTATCACTCTCATCCTTGTCATCATCGTCCAAAAACGAAGAACTCTTTATGTCAAATTATGATAATACATGAGTATATCAAGGTTCTCATGGAGATGGGAGAAGCAAATAAAGAGAGCAAGAAGCGACATCATCATGGAGGCAGGAGGTTGTAAAATGAGAAAGATTGACAAGCGGAAAGGCCGTGATCATAAATTGGGTGAGTTTAGCTTTAATCGGGATTATTTTGGTGCCAACCCAGGCTACAAAGGTATCATATTTCGTCATTGATTTTGTATGAGCAAAGGTGTGTATCAACGTATTCATGATCAAGTTATTTATGTGAACCCCTATTTTATTCAAAAAGAAAATGCCGCTAAGATGATGGGCTTATCGTTGCGCCAAAAAATAACTTGCACACTTCGCATGTTATGTTACAATACGAGCGCAGACGTCCAAGACGAATACGTTCAGATTGAGGAGCTACGAGTAATTTGAGTTTGAAAGAATATTGCAAAACAATAATAACATTATTCAAAGCTCAATATTTTAGATCTCCCGATAAAAATGATACATTACATTTGCGAAGCTTCCCGGGGATATTAAGTAGTTTAGATTGTATGTATTGAAAATGGAAGATTTGTCTTACCGGGTGGGCAAGACAATAAATCGGGTATGGGTATAAGAAGCATCCAATGGCGATTTTAGAAGTGGTTGCATCGCTAGGTCTTTGGATATGACACGCATTCTTTGGGGTGCCCAGTTCTAACAACGACGTGAACATCTTGCATCAAGGGTACCTTTTTAACAACTTGTCTAATAGAGTTGCGCCGTCATGCAATTACAATATAAGCACGTTCTCGCACACTGGGGTATTATTTAACAGATGGAGTTTATTCAAAATGGCAAACAATTGTTCAAACCATAAAAATCCGTCCAACGATGCCGAAAGATATTTTACAAAGATGCAAGAAGCATGCCGGAAATGTAGAGTGTGTTTTTGGGATATTACAAGCTAGGTTAAAAATATTGACACACGGTAAGTGATTTTGGAAGCCTAGTGATTTAGGAAATATTATATACGTATGTATAATCATGCACAACATGATCGTCATACATATATCCGGCAAGTGGATATTGATCCCGAGTTTAGAAAATTCTTGGATACTTGGAACAAGACATTAAATCCAATACACACGATTAACAATATGGTACAGTACATCGAGAAGATGAAGGTGCTTATTTCTAATTACGAAATGAACTTATCGCACAATTGTAGAATAAAAAAGGGGTAGAATAATGTATTTTGTTTTGAAGTTTATAATTTTATGTTGAAGTTGTAATGTATTTTCTCTACTTGATTGAAGTATGTTTTGCGGAATACTTACGATTGATAACAATTTTATTCAAATAATGAAATACATAAAACTTAAGAAGTACTATTAATGTTAAGGATTACACCAATCTTCATCACTAGAAACATCGTCACCACTTGAACACTGCTCCTTCAACTTCTTGGAATAAAGTTTAATTTACTTCTTCATCCAACGTCTTTCTGTCGGTAGTAGGTTAGTTGTGTCTGTTGCCATCACCTTAATCAAATGCGCCTTTTCGATGGCTTTATTTCTAGTTAGCTCCGCTTCACGTCTCCTTTGAATTTCTGCCTCTCTAGCAAACTTTTGTTTATCTCGTGCTCTAGCTCTAGCTTCTTATTCCTCTTTCTTCTACTCGTCACTCGCATTGCATGCCGCCATCATGTTTGTCATCGTCTCAAACATCTTCTTCCCCCAATAACCTATACTTGACTTTGCCGCTTCTTTTGCCGTTCGGTCGTACATCCCCACAAGTATATAGTGGTGCATCCATGTTGGTAGAATCATCTGGAATTATGACATTTAGAGTACCGGAAGTAGGTATATAGGGATCGGTGTTAGTGGAGTTACCCGGGCTATCGTTAAAATTTGACTTCGTAGCGACGTTGCGGCAGGATTCCCCGATGTGATAAATTTGTGACCATTTTGGGCAATGCTCCAAATCTTGGTAAGCTTCTCGAAATTGGAATGGCTTTTTTATGTATTTTTTCAAATGTCTCGTATGCCATACGTTCTTAAAAATCAAGTTTCAAATTCTAATAAGTACAATTTACCTAACAAATTTAATGAAATGAGAAAAAAAATTACTTACAAAGTCGCTCGTTCCAATGTCAGTAAAATGTCAGCTTTCGAGGTCTTGAATGATGCCTCTAAAAATCAAACAATCATTATTGAGTCGCTCCTTATACACGTAATTGACATCGTTATATGATCACCACATCGATTGGTCATTATATAATGAGTTGAATTAGTCACGTACATTGAACCAAAATATAACGGCTTTTTGGTTGTTCGTGGTAGCGAGGTTTTGAGACACTTGGGACCAAGGGCATGCGAGATTCACGAAGTTATCGGACGACCAATTTATGGAGTTCTTGTATCTTTTTTTGTCGTCATCAACTTCATCCTCAACCTCAACTACATCCTCAACTATAATAGGTGTCAGTACCGTATTTCTTTTAGGCTTTGCCTTTTCGCGTGTATTACTTCTCGTGAGAACCGGATTGATGACCGAAGATACAACCGGTGATGTATTAAGGTTTAAATCATTTAAATCCCATGTACCTCTCATCGGCATGGTACTCGAACTTCCACCGGTGAAATCAATTTGAGATGAAAAATATGAATTCTCCGGTTGAGAGTACGAGCCCGTATGAGGATCAAATTGAGGGTAATATCCTTAGTTTTAGTAATGAGGGTAATATCCTTAGGTTTGAGATTGAAATTAATTATCGGGCGGCGGGAATAGTTATCGATCATGGTGATCACGATATTCAGAAGGGTTAGGCATTTGTGACGAATCAAATGCGCCGAATTACGTAAAAAATACGTTCCCTTGTTGGTTCGTATTGGAGGATTGAGAGTGGTTTTGGGAATTAGATTGGGACTTGAGGATGATATGATGGTTTTGTTTATAACCTAAGGAGGGAGGAGAGTGTAAAAGATTAAAAGTATAGAGTGCAGAAGAAGAATGACCTTTATAGATGAAAAAAAATTAGTCCTTACTCTACTTGGTCAACTAGTTTCCACGGGAATATAGTCGTTGAGTTACTTGGTTAACAAGTTTCCACGGGAATATCTCTGCTGAGCTACTTGGTCAACAAGTTTCTACATGAATATAGCCGTTGAGCTACTTGGTTAATAAGTTTTCACAGGAATATAGTCGTTGAGCTACTTGGTCAACAAGTTTGCCCCAACAAAATATTGCGTTGTTGATCACCAAATAAACCAAGTATAGAGAGGATGTCATAAAATAACTATGTATCACAACAGTGGTCATAGAACAACACAGTATGATTTAAACGTGGTCATAAAATAAATAAGTATACAGAGGTGTTTGAGGAAATGCCTCAAAAAAGTTCACAAAAAAAAAACTAAGTATGAAGAAGAGAATAAATACATTTTATGTAGGCTCTTGCCGTACAGTTCTGAACTGCGTAGCAAGCCTTGGGGACACGTGGTTTAATATGGTCTTTATATCTAACACGCAGTTTAGAACTGCGGGGTAAACAAAGAGACCAGATTAGGTCATGTGTCTCCCTTGTTTGCCACGTAGCTCTGAACTGCGAGGCGGCAAGAGCTTGCATGAAATGAATTTCTTCCCTTCTCCATACTTAGTTTCTTTTTTTGGTGAACTTTATTTTAGGCATTTCCTCAAACACCTTCCTTCTATTACAATATTATCAAAACAAGTTGTTTTATCAGCTCATCTCTATGGGGAATTTCTTCAAATACTTGAAAAAGCCTAGTATTTGAAGCAAACACAAGTAAGATAATATATAATTCTCAAACATAATGTATAATCAATTAAACGTAGTTTAAACATAGCATATCAAAGTTCTGAACAAAACATAGAATATCAAACGTAGTTTAAACAAAACATAATTAATTTTATGACCTAAGTGGGATGACCTCTCTTCGTTTGGCGGGCGTGTCTGCTACGTGCGAGACTCTCGTCTTAGGTACATTACACATTCGGCTCTGTCTGATTGTTGATGGATATATCAGCTAGTTTCTCTCCTGTGACTTGGATAATTTCTTGTGACTGGTACAGTTGTTCCACTAACTCCTTTGTGCATTGAAAGTATTGCCTGAAATCTTCATATGCCCCATACCGCATTCTAACGTTTTGATGCCACAACTCATCCACACTATACCTAGGTGGACACGGGTGTGGTAGCTGCATGGACGAGATCGGTAGCCGTCTACGTTGTCCACTGGTTCCTGCCATTTCCATAAACCATCCCATATCATGATCCTCACCGGTCGCATCAACATCATAGTTTTACACTTGAAAAGACGTAGTTAAACTCGAATTAGGTGGTAGAGTTACATCGGGCCTCACTAGATCATGCCTGACCATCCATATATTCCTGGCCCTCATCACTAAAGTGCAACCGATCTTAGGATTTAGATGAGCCAAACGCCAATATATCATGTAATTCATGTCATCAATTATATAATTGTATCCATCGTAGAAGTCCAGCTATTTGAGTCCCTGATACAACTCTCGATCGTACCGCAGAAATTGCATAATCTCTTGGGGGGGGTCAAAGGGAACACTATCATGCCCGGTGTTCTGACGCATACACCGGTCTCCTAAATACCAAAGTGTACCGTTCCCGTATGGGACTTAAACTAATAGAACCCTCTTTGAACTAAACAGTTTGGCATGTCTTACCTCTGGATGGATTGATTATCTCGACCTCACCCATGGTTGTCAATTAAATTTGGTCTATCCTTCTATTCTATCATTTATATGATTATAGCAAAAGAATGATAAATTTCAGACCCTGAACTAACCCTTTCATCTCACGACATACCTATACGAGGATAAATATGGTTAAAGTTTGAAACCTACACCAGATACATTCCAATCCAACAGTACTCAAAAAACCTGAATTCCAACAGAGCATAGAAGCATGTGACTGATCTCATCCCCTTCCCATTCTTCAGAACTGAGACTTCCTCTAGTCCCCGATACAAAGTCGCCATAATCGAAGTACCCCAGTCAAACTTTGACATACCGATAATATGGTGGTCTGTCAAAGCTGCAAGATAACCCGTCGAAAGATATGTACTAGCATTTGAGAAGAAGATATTACCCATCATATATTCAATAAATACCCTCGCATACACGATATCCATGTCTTAGTTGTAATTGTAGAGTTCAAGATTCAAAACTGTTTTCCAGGTTTTCAAATACGCGAGAGTGATGCTACCGTACCTGATGTCATTGGTTATGATTCCGAGAAACATTGTTTCTGCTTCATCAAACTTCGAGCACTTATCGTCGTACGGGAGTTCGAGACCAATCCTAAAAAATAAGCTCGTTAACGTGACAAAGTCTAACAACGTAAGCAAAGTTCCTCGTAAGGGAAGTGAAATGTATGGGTGGAAGGCCACCACCGTTCCACGAGAGCATAAATCAAACGGTTATCAGAGTTTCCTGCCTTAATCGACAAAAACTCTTTGAAACCCATATCGTCAACAACCTCTTCAACGTCGAATACTTGGCAATCCATTGGTACAACTTCAATACCTTATTGAGTGGTCCCCTACATTGTATTTGATCTCAATTCTGCAAAAAAAAACACATTAACATATTAAATTTTCATTCCGGCAGTTCGTCGAATATTTCGCAAACAACGTTAATAACACATAAATTTTACACAAAAAACTTACCGACAATTCCTCCGTCCAATAGAAATATGGACCCAGTTGTCCGGGAGAATATCCATTAGGTACAAATCCTCGAGGGTTGGGGCAGGATAATTTTTCGTAAGGTGTAACGGCCACTTATTGGTTACCAATTATTTCCCCTTCGTTTAACTTCGGAGCTTGGCCTACGTATTGTTTTGGGAATAACATAGCCCGGCCGCAAACTAGACCCTCCCGACATTGTTATTCTATTAATGGCCTTGAATTATTGCAAAAATTGTGGGGGTTGGGAAACTTGAGGAATAAGTTGGTTTTGGGTTTATTAAACTTAAGGCAAACTTGTGGCAATCGAATAGGAAAGGAATGAAGTATGGGATGCCTTTTTTCATACAAGCTCTTACCGTGCAATTCTAAACTGCGCGATAAGATTTTAAAAAATAAAAATATGTGGCACTGTCTTATTGGTTCTCACTCCCCGCAGTTCAGAATTGCGCAAATGGTATGCACGTTTATGATAAAGACACGTGGCTAGATCGTGGACGTAGATTGTGCCCCGCAGTTCAAAACTGCGGTGAGTAATATTCACCTTGTTTGGAGTTCGAACAGATGTGGGGTGGATTGAATCCACTTTGGGTTTGTGTGAATTTACCCACCCTACTACTGCAGATGCGAACCAAAAACCAAGAGGTATAACCAAATACAATTTCTCTGAAGCTTTTGGTGCAAAATAACATTAATTCACATCCATTTGGTGAGTGGTGGCAAGGAATAAAAGGACATATACATAGTTTAATTTTGCCAATTTATCTTAAAGGCTTTCCCTTCCACAGAGCATGTCTTTTCCTCTGCTATGAATTTTTCTAGCTGCAAGGAGTAAGTGGACATGTACAAAGGTTATCATTGGCCTTTATATATAAGGTTTTCCCTTCTACTCCATCCACCTATACTGCAAATTGCCCATAACCAAATTAAATCATGTTTTTCATAAGGTGGACTTTGAGACCTTAGAACACCTCAAATTATAAAAGAGCAAATTTGCTCTTGCCCCCTTATGATAAACGAATTCACAATTGCCCCCCAGCGTTGACACTTATTGGTCTGTAACCCCCATTTTTGGATTGACTGGCTTTTTACTGGTCAGATTTTGGTGAACTGACAAAAACACCATCGCGTGCCAAACACGTGAATCACCGACCCAGGTTACCGGTTGCAGAAGATTTAAAAAAAAAAAAAAAAACCTCAATCTACTAATCAAGATCTGACGATCCAGATTGAAATGGAGAGATATAAGGAGAGAGATGTCGCAAGAGCATCTCTAGCAGCAAGTGGGAATTTGGGTGTAAGCTCTGACAAGGGGCCCACAAAAAACCCAACTCACACCCATTCTCTTTCAGCAGTGAGTTTGAGTTTTTTTTTACTTTAGTCCGCGCGGTATTCCTTTCTCCTCATAACTATTCATCTCTCTCACACATCAATAAAAAATAATCAAAAAAAAAATAAACGCGGCGGCCGGCGGTAATCAAAATACCGCGCGGTAATCCAAACACCGCCAAACTCATTTTTTTTTGTAAGCTCCTCATACTCGGTTGAGTTACTGTAGCGCCACATAGAAGAACTCACACTCAGTTACACCCTACTGGGAGACTTGAAGTGTGAGTGTGAGTGTCACTTTGAATTTGGGTTTGCAAACCCACACCCTGCTGCCTTCGCTCTAATAACACTAGAGAGAGAGATGGTGTAATAACAATAGAAAGCGAAGGCAACAATAGAGAGAGATAAGGAGAGAGAAGCAGAGCTTGAGAACACAATGTACACCAACTGTTTGTTATTAGGTCTTGACCCATCGATTACAGGTTTAACATGCAACAATGCTACTCCAAGAGTCGGTCTCTTTCGGCATTCAAACCCTAATTGTGATAACAGTTGTTGTACTTCATTCTATTATCTCTACGAGGTCCAATTCAATCTGCAAAAGATTTTGATCAGAAATGGCCGATATTCGATTCTACACAACAAAGGGAGTTTCGTAAGGTTGTGCAAGGGATCATACAGGTGCTTGAATCTCAAGGAGCTCTTCCGAGGAGTAATTCAAGGGTTTCTTCGCTTGCGACTTGTTGAGGTTCGAGATTTGTTGAGCTGTTGTGGCAACTTTCTTTGCATTCTTTACGAGAGGTTCATAGGAGAACATTTACTGCTGATGTAACTTCAAACCCACTGCCTGCTTCGTTGATAGATGTCACGTTTTCCCATGCAGCTGCTCTACTTCCTGTGACAAAAGTGAGGATTGCTCTTCCCTTGGGTCAGAATTCAAATTTGGTTTCCAATAGCTTCCTTTACTTACTACAATGGCTTTGGCTTCCTTTCCTCTGGTATTGAACTCGAGAGAGATGTGTAATAACAGTAGAAAGAGAGTTATTGGGAAATCTCTCGCTCAAATAAATGACACGTGTCGTGATCGTAGCGGCGGCGTGGAAAATATCTGAGCCGTTAATTCAAGAACGAATGACAACCGGTTGCCATGATTCACGTGCTTGGCACGCGAGGGTGTTTTTGCCGGTTCACCAAAATCTGACCAGTCAAAAGCTAGTCAACCCAAAAATGGGGGTTATGTGCCGACGCTGGGGGCAATTCGAATTCGTCTATCATAATGGGGGCAAGAGCAAAATTTTCATTACAGAATTCGCATTTCAGGATATAGAAAGGCGAGTTCCTTCACCCCTAGTGATGAAGAATATTGAAGGCATGGATTAATGTACCCTTTTCTGCATATAGATCAAATATGCAGTATCTCATTATTGATATTGATTATTAATTATCCCACTTAATCCTTTTTATACATTGCGCAGGCCCTTTCCTGTTTCTTTACTGTTTCCGGATTATGTGTGAGCTCACATATTATGTTCTTTTGGCCAATTCCAGAATATTTTAAAAACGTATATCACGGTCATATGTTTTCTGTAGATATTGGTAGTGTTAAAATACAGAATAATCAGCTTTTGATTGCAGAAGTTTTGATTATTCCTCTTTTGTATTACTTAAAACAATAACACCTGTCTAAGTTATCCCCACCCAGAAATTATTAATATCGTTATTAACAGGGTTAATTAGAGGATTGCCATTAAGTATTAATGTAGAAGGTTACTTGCTTTATAAAGTATTAGCTTAAAGGTTTATACTCTAATTATTGGGCTTTAATACATGCAATTCAGACCACCTTTGAAGACATGTATTTGTACCCTCTTCGATATGTATGTGATTTTCCGTCAATGATTCTGTCTGATTGATTTTCTTGCTTGTAGTCTTCCTGGTCGTTCTGAGTCGTTTTGGAAGGAAGCAGACTACATGAAGCAACTATGGAAGTACAGACAGGAACTGAAGGTTGAGGACGCTGGAATTGCTGCTCTTTTTGGATTAGAGTTGTATTGCTGGCTGTGTGCTGGGGAGATTGCTGGAAGGGGATTTACATTCACCGGTTACTATGTCTGAGCGTATTTTCCTACGAAAAATTATTCGAGTTTAGTGGCTTAGTGAGATCTTTGTCAACATCCCATTTTTGTCTTTCATCTGCAAAATATTGAGCAAGTGGACTAGCTTTAATAATTCTCAGAGTCTATACTTGAGCTTCTTCTCATGATATCTTTTCTAATATATCGCATGTGTGCTTGCTTTTCCTGTTAAGATTTGCAGCTATTGATGATGTTTATTTTGTAAGATGCAGAAATCTGTGTGATTATAGGTTTTGGGCATTTAGAAATATTTATGAAGATGTCACATTTGATAATGGATCTCTGATAAGTTGATCTCACTTAAGGATGGATAAGGTGCAATATTTAGCTAATAAAAAGGAGTTTAAGTAACAAACCATAACATCTGCAGAGTTATTCGAACAATTTATATCAAATAAGAACCACTTGCATAATGTGATTACTGATTACACATGGGGCCACAAACAAAACATTATTGCGCAATGCCACGAAGTTTGTATAATTCTGCTACCATAATTGTTTGAACCTGATGATAAAAAATAATGAAGGTGCTTAGAGATCTTTGTTGAAACTTAACAATATAAAAGAGCAAAAGAGTTTAGACTTTACAAAATAAGCCAACATTAAGTAGCTCTTACAAAGACTGATTTGTTCTTGGAATCTCATCGCACAGGAAAGTATAGAGATCAATATTAATATCGATACTTGGTGGAATAATCTTTGTGGGAAATCACGAGACCCCACCCCTTCCTGGCTCCACTGTACGCAGTCTCGACGATGTCAATGAACTCTTGTTTGTCATTGAGTACCCAATCGATTTTGTTGTTGTTTCCCGTTCCAAAATCAACCATAATGTGCTTGTTTCGATAGAAAAACATCAAGGTTGATGCGTCATATAGTTCATATATAACATTAAAATCAGCCACCTTACTGATATCAACAAGGTATATAACAGCAAAATTCTTTAACTTCTCTGCAACCGAAGCCAGCACTTCATCGGTCTGCATGCAAGCTGTGTCCCCATCTTGACCAAATCGAATAACTACAACCCTTTCCTCCTCCTTGGGGATTGCCTGATCAACATGCCAACCTGTATGAAGATGACGAAGACCATACAACATCCTTCACAGAGAGAGAGAGAGAGAGAGAGAGAAGAGGTAGATGGAGGTAAAGGTAGGAGTGAATAGTGATGCCTCTTTTATAAACAAGAGAAGAGAAGAAAATTTAGGGCTCTAGGATTAGTGTATTTAGAGTTTAGCAAGTTTTAGACACTCTCACTGCCATTACTTTCTAAGTAGAGGAGTCTAGATTCCACCAGGATTCTAAAACTTAATTTGTAATTTATGAAAGTGATGGGTCTACCAAATCTGTATGGAGATGAACTGATTTGAATAGTTTTTTTGCTAGCTCGACTTGAGTATATAAGTGTTGTACCAAATATATCATATTCCTTATATGCAGACTCTGAAGAAAGCTTTATCGCCATTCAAACGTGCAGAGGAAGCGATTTTGATCCAAAAGGAGAAAAGTGAGAGCGAGGTACACCTGTATTGCATATCTTGATGACCTAAAAGAGAGGAAGATACAGGATCCGCGGATAAACCTGTATATCTGTCAACCCTTTTTGCTTGGTTTATGGTTAATCACAGGATCAGTGGTATCCCATTCATTACCTTTTTAATCAAAGTGTGGATCAATGTATAGTGTATAGAGTTGTGATAGATATAGGAATGTTGAGAAGATAAATTTGTGGGTACGAAACGTTAAGCAGGAAATGGAGATTTGTAATTAAGTTTGGTAATACATGTTATTTTGAGACCTTGAAACGGGTATTTTCTCATCTACTACTATGAACTATCTATGATGAGGATTTTCAAATTGGCTATAATTTTTTTTCTTTCTAAGGAACAAGTTTGCTCCATATTCGAGAATATATTAACCTTCAAACTTAGTACTAATTAAATAAATTTGTGCCTGCCCAAAATGAGGTACATGAAGACATGTCTACATGTATATCTACAGGAGAGGCCCTGTATAGAATTTTGTTGGACAATGGACATTCAGGGATAAACTAGCAATTTCGAGACTAGAATAGTAAGCACACAATTTTACAACTTGTGACACAAACTTGAAAATTTCTTTAAAAGGAAAAAAAACGCAAAAATTGAAATCCTACAAAAAATCAACCAAATTAGGTAACGCTAATTAGAGTTAATAAAGCTAGCCTAGTAGTACTCAACAAAACTGACCCTCATTAGAAAAGAAGAAGAAAATAAAAGCAATAAGATTTGTTATCTAAGCTATTATGAATAACTTAGCGCTAGTATTTGCAAGCTATAACCCTTGGGCTCGCAATCCTCACATGAACTTCTTTTGCTCCAGCTTTCTCGAGCAATCTAACATTAATCTCAAAAGATGTAATGTCAATCTCCAAACAATTCGTCCTTCTTGTTATTGAGTCGTTCACGACCACTACTCTTTTACCATATGCTTTTATTGGTTTATATTCAAATTCGATAATCTTCCTTGGAAGACCATATAATCCATCCTCGAGTGGGATTCCATCTTTATTAGCATATCCATAGGCTGCATGCTCCCCTGGAGAACCCGGAACTCCTACGACAACATCACACTCTACAGGAGCCTCAGTAGTAAGTATCTCGCCAAGCTGCAAATGATAATTAGGTCTCGTAGGAGCAAACACCCCCGAATTCGCTTTTGATTGAGAGAAGTAAATATGTTTTAAGGATGCATAAATATGTTTCTGAAATTCTATGTGCTCGTAAATAATGTATTACGAGAAATTAGGTCAGGACACTTCCTATTAATCAATAGACTAAGGTTAAACCGAAACAATCAAAAACAAAGACAAGGAATTAAAAGGCACAAGCAAATGTTCACCCTGTGAAAACTCCTTACTCAGGAGAAAACCACAGGTCGTTGTCGAGGATCACAACAACCAAAAGTTTCACTAATCAAAAAGAGTTATACTAAATTACACTTACAGATTTAATAACCTAATCACAATATTATCACTCTTCTTACTAAAGCTTCGCACTCCACTTTCTTCTTGTTCTCACAACAACTCTTCTTGATGTCTCACCAAGAAACTCCTTCTATTCTCGCAATAGTCCGTCTTGATGTCTCACCAAGAAACTTCTTCTAGAATCGCTCTTGAACAAATAATGGGAAAGTCTTTGAAACCCTAACTCAACATCAACCTTGTGATCCAAAGATGATTGATTGATCTTAAGTTCTTCACACTCTCTGATAAAGTCTTTTTGGAGCACTTAGAAAGAAAAACCTTTTGCCCAAGAAAAGAGAGAGAAAAAAAAAGAAACTAGAATTTCTTTAAATAGTAGTTCTATTTCTCTCGATATTCGTTCGAACAATACCAAAAGTCGTTCGAACGAATCACGTCCAATTTGGTCAAAAACCCTAGAAAGTTTACATATCGTTCGAACGAAAAGAAGTCTCGTTCGAACGAACAATTGCATGTGGGCCAAATTCCAGGGGACTTGACACTTCGTTCAAACAACAATAAAACTCGTTCAAATGACAATTGCATATGGGCCAAATTCCAGGAGACTTGACACTTCATTCGAGCGACAATAAAACTCGTTCGAACGTCCAAATTGAGAAAGTTTCCTTTATTTTATCAGAGAGTAATACTTACCTTCTGTCCAGTGATCGGTATCTTCGACTGAGACAACCAGAAACTCCATAGACACGAAATGAGACAAATAAACCTTTCAGTTTCGTGTGTGGCTTCTATTAGATCGAGTGAAGAGGCTTCAGAGGCAAAAACGACTCCTGGCACGCCTCGAGCATCCGTAGAACCAAATGTCTAGCCTAGCCGTCCACCTCTTTTAATCAAGTGAAGAGCAACTTCGGAATCCGAATTGGTTTTGAAGGCATTAGAGATCCACCACCACTAGAGTTTCCAACGTAACCTACTGCCAAGTCATTAGCTAGTTGATCAAGCTTTGATGCATCACTAAAAACTTGTAGTAAGAAGCCAACCCCTGTGATTTGGCGGTATTAGGGGGAAAGAAAAATGGGTTTTTCTTAAGTGATAAAGACAAACATCAGCTTTCTTGTAGAGTTGGTGATAAGGAATTCATGACAGCCATTGAAAATGGGGTTTTAGGAGCTTAGCAATTTTTCTACACTCTCACAAGAAACTTGTATGAGCATCAAAAGTTTTGAACTAAGGTTGTAAGAGCATCTCCTAAAGTAGTTCATTCAGTAGTGTGAAAAAAAAAATCAAAATCCAGCTGAGTGAGGTCCAATTTTATCTAACTGTATCAACTTAGTAGGTTTTTATAACAGGCTCCTAAATGTTTGGCGCCTGTTTAATTTTTAAAAAAATTCATCAGGCAATTAGGCGCCCGATTTGATTTTTCTTTTACAATTGGGCACCCAAATCTTAGGCTCCCGATTAGAAAACAAACAGACGCCCAACACTTGAGCACCTGATCAGGACGTAAAAAAATAAAGTTGCACCTTGAAGAGCTGAGCTTTGCTCTTTGAGGAGAAAAACCAAGTGCACCTCAGAAACCAAATTGAGTGAGGTACTTCAGGACATGCTCTAATAATCGGATCCAGTCCAGCCCAAAAGCAAAGGTGGTAAGGAATCCAAAGCTACTGGCATTGCTGGAGATGATCAATTTTTTATGTTTTTTGCTTAGGCGAGAAGACAAAAAGTGTATTTCTCATGAAACACTCGCCATTTTGCTCAACTCTCTCTCTCAATCGAAGAAGAACTAAAAGGTAAAAATCTCAAACCCCTTTTTGTTTATGATTTCCAATGATATGTTGTTTAGCTATTGTTAGAGTTTAGGTTTAGATTTGAGATTCTGTAATGTTTTAGGGTTAATGGAGATTGGACAATGTATGTTTGGTTGGTTTGGTTGAGTATTAAATCAGGGTTTATGTTCTAAATGATGGGGTTTTGGTAATGTTAAATGGGTTTTATTCTTTTGGGATTTATTTGATTAATAGATATTATAATGGAGGAGGGGTTTAAGATTTGGAACTAAGAGAATTATGATCCACCCATGAGCCATGAGTTAGTGTAGGTTATGATTTATGGAACTCATGGTGTTGTTAGCAATGGGTTAGATTTAATAAGGATTCGTCGATTTGCTGAGTTTTTTTTTTTTTTTGCTGATCAGACTTTCGTAGTTTAATTAATCAAAAAAGGAAATAAATTGATGCAGAATTATCATTTTATTCCCAATTTTGTCTTATATTTGAGTAGACTAGTCCGCGGTTCATGGTGTTGAAATGATGGTAGTTTTTATTTCTTATGAGTTGCGAAGTTGAGTTTTGCTTTTAAGAGATGGTTGAGATATAGACGAGAGATGGGTGGGGGGATGAGAGCTTCTTCCGTGTTAACACTTAGCATTTGCGGCTATCGGTAGTAAAAAGAAAACCTGGCTGTCTATATGATCATATGTTCTTTAGCTAGTCTTTTTGGGAAAAATTGCTCCGTGTATCTCTAATAAACGGATGGAGCAAACCGTTTACAAATTGAGTGGTGTGTTCATTGAGTCTCTTACAGCAAGGTGTGAGTAGGCAATAACAGGTGTCAGGTTTTAGTTTTCCTTTATTATGGCCTGCCTTTTCCTCTCTTCTTAGTCTTTGTATGTTTTTGTTGTCAGGCAGTTTCCTTTGATGTTGGTTCTAATGCGATCATAGTGTCTGTTTTCCGTTAAACTTATCCAAAGCAAAAAAGGAAGGAAAAACAACTTAAGAGTAAAAAATAGATAAATGGTGCGCTTTCCAGAAAATGGTTGTCTTTATTATATCCAATGGATCTTTATTGATTTTAATTTGTAAGTAGTTTCTGGTTGTAGCCTTTCTGATGCATGGCAAAGAAGCCTTTAGATTTTGTGTACTGCTGTTTGATAATTAGAAAAGTTGTTTTTCTATGTTCAGGTTTATATTAGAGACATCATGGCATCAATATTACAGAAATTGCAATCAAAGGCGTGTCAAGCCTCGAAGTTTGCCTCCGCACATGGATCTGCATATTTGAAGCAGACGTTGGAGCAGAACAAGCAATATATCCAAGATCCCCCTACTATTGAAAAGTGCAACTTACTCTCAAAACAGTTGTTTTACACTCGCCTTGCAAGGTAATTTCTTCAATATTAGACTTTTTTATTTCTTGATTCTTAATTGGTTGTCAATAAATGATGTGGATCCTGCAAATCGATTCTATCGGGCGTTTTACTGTATTGTCATTTTTCTTAATTTTTTTGGAATAATCACCATCGCAAGTTCACATGAAGATCAATTACGGATCCTTAACCCAAATTTTTTTTATAAAATTTATTGAACAAACCATGCAATATTACCATGTATTTACCTTCTCGAAGCTATCAGTCCTTATTCTCCCTCTCCTGATTACCTCCTCCTTTGTCTTTTTTTCTGCGCTCCCGCTTATCTCCCCTTCCCACAAGTGTCATAGTTTCTGTTATGGTCGTTCCTCACTACCATGCAATACATTGTATTTCCTAGTCGCGTGCACTTACCTCCTTGTTTCTTTTATATTAGACTTTGTTATTTGTTGCTTCTTGATTGGTTGTCAATAAATGATATGGATCCTGCTAATTGGTTCTATAGGGAGTTTTACTGTACTGTCATTTTTCTTAGAAATTTTGGAATAATCATGGTCGCAAGTTACACTTTGAATAGGAAATGAAAATCATTTTCTGATCCTTATCCCAAAATCTCTTTTTACATAATTTGTTGAACAGACCATACCATGTATTTGGCTTCTCGGAGCTATCAGTCCCTATTCTCCCTCTCTGATTATCTCCTCCTTTGTCTTTTTTTCTGCACTAACACCCTTCCCCCCCCCCCCCCCCCCTTCCAACGAGAGGCATAGTTTCTATTATGGTTGTTCCTCACTTCCCTGCAATACACTATATATCCTAGACACGTACACTTACCTCCTAGTTTTCATGTATATTTGTATCCCTTTATTTGCTTTTGGATTTCTATATTATTCTGATCTTTTGTCCGCACATTTTTGGGAAGCGCATGCACACTATTTTTTTCATCTTTGGGTTGGAGTGAAGGTTCAAAATCAGAAGCATGAGACCTGAACATGAACAAAGTGGCTTAATTATGGATTGGGTTAAGAAGATTGCTATATATTTTTAAATAAAAGGATTTAGAGAACATATATTTTAATGTTTCATGACAATACATCGGCTTTTATGTATGTCATTGAGAGTGAAATCCTTCTAGTATCACTTTGATATTTAGAAATTAAATGGATTTGCATTTGTCCGTTCTGTAAGTAAACGATAGTGATAATAACATTTTAATGACAAGGAGATAGTAGGAATGAAGTTTAAAGGTGGGGTTAAAATACAGAATAATCAGCTTTTGATTGCAGAAGTGTTGATTATTCCTCTTTTGTATTACTTAAAACAATAACACCTGTCTAAGTTATCCCCACCCAGAAATTATTAATATTGTTATTAACAGGGTTAATTAGAGGATCGCCATTAAGTATTAATGTAGAAGGCTACTTGCTTTATAAAATATTAGCTTAAAGGTTTATACTCTAATTATTGGGCTTTAATACATGCAATTCAAACCACCTTTGAAGACATGTATTTGTACCCTCTTCGCTATGTATGTGATTTTCCATCAATGATTCTGTCTGATTGATTTTCTTGAATGTAGTCTTCCTGGTCGTTCTGAGTCGTTTTGGAAGGAAGCAGACTACATAAAGCAACTATGGAAGCACAGGCAGGAACTGAAGGTTGAGGACGCTGGAATTGCTGCTCTTTTCGGATTAGAGTTATATTGCTGGTTCTGTGCTGGGGAGATTGCTGGAAGGGGATTTACATTCACTGGTTACTATGTCTGAGCTTATTTTCCTAGGAAAAAATATTCGAGTTTAGTGGGCTTAGTGAGATCTTTGTCAACATCCAATTTTTGTCTTTCATCTGCAAAATATTGAGCAAGTGGACTAGCTTTAATAATTCTCAGAGTTGATACTTGAGTTTCCTCTCATGATATCTTTTCTAATATATCGCATCTGTGCTTGCTTTTCCTGTTAAGATTTGCAGCTGTTGATGATGTTTATTTTGTTTGTAAGATGCAGAAATCTGATGTTGCGTGATTATAGGTTTTGGTTATTTAGAAGTATTTATGAAGATTTCGCATTTGATAATGGATCTCTGATAATTAGATCCCACTTAAGGATGGATAAGATGCAATATTTGATTAATGAAAAGGAGTTTAATTAACAAACCTTAACATCTGCAGAGTTATTCGAACAATTTATATCAAATAAGATCCACTTGCATAATGTGATTACTGTGGCCACAAACAAAACATTATTGGACAATGCCACGAAGTTTGTTTAATTCTACGAAGTTACAGTAATTGTTTGAACCTGATGACAAAAATAATGAAGGCGCTTAGAGATCTTTGTTGAAAGTTGAAACTTAATAATATGAAAAAGCAAAAGAGTTTAGACTTGACAGAATAAGCCAACATTAATTAGCTCTTACAAAGAGTGATTTGTTCTTGGAATCTCATCGCACAGGAAAGTATAGAGATCAATATTTATATCGATACTTGATGGAATAATCTTTGGGAGAAATTGCGAGACCCCACCCCTTCTTGGCTCCACTGCACACAGTCTCGACGATGTCAATGAACTCTTGTTTGTCGTTGAGTACCCAATCGATTTTGTTGTTGTTTCCCGTTCCAAAATCAACCATAATGTGCTTGTTTCGATAGAAATACATCAAGGTCAATGCATCATATAGTTCATACATAACATTAAAAGCGGCCAACTTATTGATATCAGTAAGGTATATAACAACAAAATTCTTTAACTTTTCTGCAACCGAAGCCAACACTTGATAGGTATGTATGCAAGTTGTGTCCCCATCTTGACCAAATCGAATAACTACAACCCTTTCCTCCTCCTTGAGGATTGCCTGATCAACATGCGAACTTGTATGAAGATGATGAAGGTCAAGGTCGTACGATATCCTTCACACACACAGAGAGAGAGTGTTTTGCTTCTAGGGAGAGCTGAGAGAACTTGTATAAGTGTCAAAACTTCCTGAGCAAGTTTGTTTCTAATAAAGGAGTTCCGTTTCCATTCCCACTGGCATTACTTTCAAAGTAAAAGAGTCTAGATCCCACCAGGTTTATAGAATTTAATACTATCAAAACTTTTTGGAGAATGCTGTAGTAGATTCTGATCTTTGGCGTGAAAAGAAAGAAATCCCCTTTCCCTTGACAACTAATGAAAAAACTGAAATTTACCTCTTTGGATAAAACTTCATATTGGATGGCAAACACACAATAGTGGCTAACAAACAATAGAATCAGATAGGCAAAAACACCTCATTATATTTATATTCTTGATTAACACAAGTACAATTCCTCCTTACAAGCACTAATCCGTGATTACATATAATAAGAAAACAGAAATAAGTGAAACTCTCACAGTAACAAATCCAATCTAAGTGCGTAGTTAAACCAAAAACAAGCTTCTTCAATCAATTTGCTGCCACTATTTTCAGCTATATCATTGTATAAATAAATTGGGCTAAATTGTGATCATAGAGTTAGTTCTTGGATGCACGGAAGAGTTTTGGAAACAGAAGTATGAGGAAAGCAAAAACTGATCCAAAAACAAGCTTGATTACGTACTTGAATAGATTACTGTCAGCTTCTTCTACTTGTTCGCTGTTCACATTTGTTGTAATGGCTGTTGCTGAAGGTAAAGCTTCAATTACAGCATCAGCAAGATCAGTAATGAAGGAAGAGGTGCAGCCGAGCGCTGGAACTCTGCCCCAGTTCTCAATACCAGATTCAAGAGCAAGTTCTCTGTACTCCATGTCAATCTCTTCCAATGTCTCTATGTGTTCACTTACAAAGCTGGATGAATTTACAGAGAACATATCAAAATCACTGCCAGTTTCTTCATCTAAAAGAATTATTTACCAAAAACATGTAAAATGTAAAATAAATATACAAGAAAAACCCTATTTGCCCACTAGAATCAGATATCAGTTCCAGAAACTCTATTTCAGACAATTAATGATAATAGCTGCATTGACATTATTAATTTCATATGTACAGTTACTTTTAGGCAGAGAAAATAAAGACACAAAGCAGCTAGGCTTTTAATTTCATACTGTACAGCTAGTTGTAATTCCTTTCCTAGTGATTTTTCTAATGAATTGACTGAAATTTGTAAAGCTCTTTAGGAGTTTTCTCTGGTTTGTAAATTTTCCCCATACAGACTAAATCTGGTGGGGTTCTTACCTAACCTCAGCTTCCTTCCTGAAAAAAATAGTTGCAAAACACGGAGGAACTCAGACTAAAGCAAATTTCCACTCTCAAACTTTTTTTCTTCTCAAGAAGAACTTTAAAACCTTTTTCGCAAATGAATGGCTAAAGAAAGTCAAATGAAGGGCAATGCCTACTCGCAACTGTTGCTCGCGAAGTGCTAAGTATGAAGTAACTTGGATTAGCTATAAATGAAGCAATACCTGACCGGAACAGCAACAAGACTCTTCACACCTTTCTTACCAAGCTCAACCAGAACCTCGTCAGTGTAGGGCTTCAACCATTGTACAGGCCCAACACGACTCTGCCAGCACATCATCAATAAGAAACAAAAAGGGGGTCAGTTAAAAGACATATCATCTAAACTAAGTCCTAGACTAGTCCATGGTACAAATTAGAGCTTTATATGTAAGACGAATTCAAAGTTACTGAGAATTTTTTTGTAGGGGGTCTAAAGTGATCTTAAAATTACATTTACTACCTCCGACAACTCCGACTGAACCCCATTTTTGAAGTATCATTTCACTTAATACCCTGAGTTCTTATAATACCAACTTTACCCTTAGTTTTACTTTTGAAAAACGCCATCGGTAACCGGCCCTATCAAGTTCAAAAGATTGAAGAGGGATCTTCTCTCTTCCCCAACGTTAGGATTATTATAACATGTTACATCGACTCTCAACGTACACAAACGAAAATGGCAAAACAATCCTGATTTTGAATATGAAAATTGCAATTCCATATTCTAAATCAATAAAAGCATTCATGAAAATTCCAGAACCTATATCAACTATCAGCATACACAATATGTTGGAGAAGCTAGAATTGAACTAAGAAACTATCATCAACTTTTTGACATCTCCAAGAAAACGACCTCATTTTGAGTCAGGTTCAAGTACTATGACCTAAGCCAACATCTATGCTATACTAAGGTCCTGGTAAAAATCAATGTTAAGAACTATTGGTATCAAGTTGTTTCACTGTTGTTATTACTTGAGAGTCGAAAATTTTGAAAAATACAACTTGCCACTGTGATATGGAATCTTTTGTTTTGAATAAACAACTACATCCTGGATTTCAAAGGTGAGTTTTTGAAGATGAAAAACTCGACAGACACAATACATGAACCATCTTCAAACAAACTATGAAGAGCAATATTGAATGTTTAAACCTTTTTCTATAAGCATCCGTCGAAGAATAATTGTAAGACTTTGAGGTCAGAGGTGTTACAAGGTAAGAGAAGCACAACGTGATCATGCTTGGTAGAAGGTCCTAAAGATAAACGATACCAGATATCTTGTGGAACTGGTTGCAAGTTGTAAAATGTTAATCTGTAAGTTAGTATTTTTGAAATTGGAAAAAGAATTGGTAATTTAAAATACTAAGGTATCAGATGCAAATAAACTTATAATTGGGTTCAACCGTAGTTTTTCAAATTTGGAGATACTAAATGTAATTTAAGAAGCAATTTAGGCGCCCTCTTTGAAAATTTTCTCTACAATGCAACATATATGCAAGTGTAATAAATTAATATCGAATCGTACAGAATCATTGTATTCCTAGTTTTTTTACTTTTGAGATAGCGAAGTTATGTAAAGCTGGCAGCGACAAATGAGGATTTCACTTAGTTTGTATGTTTGTTCATATTAATACGGCCCTAGAAGAGCTCAGTGTGTTAAATCCAGTTGTTGGGTATTACAAAATGCAGGAGAAGTCAAGATTAATACTGATGGGGCATCAAGAGGCAATCCTGGTAAAGGTGGTGTGGGGTGCATCTTCAGGAATAGTGATGGGGACGTGCTTAAAACTCTGTCAGTAGGGCTGGGGGTAGTCACTAGTTTCATAGCAGAGTGTAGAGCCATTGTGGATGGGGTGAAAGGTGCAGCTTCAAATGGTTGGGAGATAGCCTGGACTGAGTCAGACTCTGTTGCTGCAGTGAGTACTTTCCAAGCTGATAAGGTTCCCTGGTGTATGATGAGTGATAGGCATGAAAGCAAGAAGAAGATGAGAGCTTTGAGATTTTCCACAACCTAGAGAGAAGCTAATTTCAGCTCTGACGACTTGGCTAATAGGGGGGCAAACTTACAAGAGGGATGAGGGAGATTCATGTAGGGAGACCACAGTTTCTTTATAAATTCAGGCTCCTATGACAGAATATTTCAGATTTAGTTAATTGGATGGGAGGCTGCATGTACCTTCCTTTTCTGTTGTTTGTTTTTGTGTGGTTTGCAATAAAGTTCTTCTAATTTAGCAAAAAAAAATCGCTTTAGAATCGTGATATATGGGACAATATTTCATAATATAAATATTTTCGGAAATTTCACCAAATACGTAATAGTTTACTCCAGTGATCTGTTGTACTTTGGGGATATTACACAGAAAAATTGTGATTAAGGACAAGATTTTGAGACAAACCTGGTAAGCAAGCGTATGATCATTATTAACTCCTCTAGCTTTCAACTCTTGCATGATCAACTTGATACAGTCCTCCATCTGATCTCTGTATGGATCTCCTGCATCCTCAATATAGCTAACAGGCACTCCATGAGCGCTGAAGAAAATCATTACCTAGAATTTAACTAAAAAGGTAAGAGTCACTATAACAGCAGATTACTAAAGACAGGGCCCAATAACTAGTGATTACTGTCAAAGTTATATGATTGCGACAGATGGCTCTTAACAAACCCAGAAAAAGTACGAGTATAAGGCCTACCTCCTCAGGATTAGTGAAACTGTGTAGTTCTTCCTCTATCAAGCTAGCCATTGACTTGACATAGCCTTGACGTTGATACCACGACTTTATGATAGAGATTGGTACCCTTGATAGATATGAGTCATTTCTGAAAGATGGCAGCAACCTCAGTTAAATTGGTACATGTGCAAGATCGAATAGAAGGTTGTTTCTAATATCATACAAAAACCAATGATTTACCTGAACATACTGTGGAGAACCCGTATGCTCGACCCACTGGTAGAAATGGAGTACTGAGGATAAAGTGGTAGCACAACAAGTTTCGTAATTCCGTCCTTCTTTATCTGTCAATGTAAATATATCAATCATAAGGATATAATTGGTTCATGTTGATTCTATTTGACTATATTTTGCAGGCTCAAAACATCCAAATATCACCAGTCAACTCAATCAGTTCTTTTCTGACCAGCCTCATATGAATTTGAATGCCTACCAACAGACTCCACATTAATTAAAGAAGTATGTTACTTATGGCATGTTTTTAGGAACCCTTATAGCTAGCCTTACTTAAACTTGTGAGTGTTTAGTGCAAATTTAAATGAGTTATTTTAATAAGTCAGTTTAAACCCAATAACACTGACTACTTGGAGCATCTGCACTCAACTAAGAATGTTGGATCTCCAAAATCGCATTAAAATCATACAAAAGTTTAATTATTTGTGTATGCCGCATTCGAATTGCCAAAACAAATTATGTGATTGTTACACATCAGCTTTCCTTAAACATGTCATAGACCAAGTACCAAGAAAAAATGGTTAATTGGTGAAGATGTGTTTTCTCTCTATCTCCCTTTCTCACACATCTCTCGTTGTTTATGGCAAAACAAGTTGAAGAAGATAAGCTAATAACCAAAGAACACAGAGATGAACAAGCGTTCACTACTTTGCATTTGACAAAAACCACTAGTCTCGAAAGGTCTCCCAATCTCATCCCAAACCTCTTAACCAATCTCACAATCATCAATAGAAAATCACAATATCTAAAGAACTGCAATAAAATGAAGGATATAGATGAGACCACAAATTCAGAACCATTGTCGTCAGTCGCAAATCCGCCGTCGTATTTTCCTCCTCCTATGGTAGATTTATAGGAGCAAAGAAA
Source organism: Kingdonia uniflora (assembly GCA_014058105.1). NCBI lineage: Eukaryota > Viridiplantae > Streptophyta > Magnoliopsida > Ranunculales > Circaeasteraceae > Kingdonia > Kingdonia uniflora. The sequence continues at coordinate 414,603 of JACGCM010002611.1, forward strand.
GGGTTTATTGTTGAGAGTTTGATCAAATAGAAATTGGGACAACATCAAAGATTGTTGGTTTCTGCTTTCAAAGGAGACAGGGGGAAGGAAAGGATGTTAAGTGAAGAGATAAAGGAGAAGAAAGCATAAAAAAGAAACTCAATCAATGAAGTAGATGTTGGTCTTTCCCTGCCATGTCATCTACTTTTCTTTCTTGGAAAAAGGATAATTGGGTTAACTAGCAAAACGAGCACCAAAGTTGACATGGCAAAAAAAGATGACTTTAACCAAAATGACTTTTATTTGGCGGGTCAGATGTAGTTGGTTTTTGATGATTTAAGTATCAAAATTTGCAAAATGGTGAGTCGCCTGTAGATGTTCTTATTAAACACTTCCATTACGCCTAATTTTGAATGCTTATGAAAATGAAATGTTGATACAAGAAGAAGAAGAAAAGAAGTATTTTTGCAGCGTTAGTTTCCATGACAAGAAAGCTTTTTAAAAATGAAGCATATTTCTTGTGTGGATATTAAGCAGTTAAATACAATTTAAGCGCTTATGCGAATGTGCTATTGAAAAGAGTTACAATTTGCGATAAGCTACGAGTCTGCAACTAAGCTACGAGTTGTAAATGCGCTTAAGTGGTTGTTTGATGCAGCTGAGCACCATTCTGCCCTTAAGTTATTTAGAAATACTAGTAAGAGTTGTCAAAAGCACTATTTCTTGCTTCTTTTTTGCTAGACTTAAAGCAATATCTAGTAAATGGATAAATCTACCCAGGAATTAATTGAGTGAAGAAGCAAGCATCTGAATGAACTGAATATCTACTCACCTGATGAACTGCTTCCTCAGTATATGGGTGCCAATACCTCATTCCAACATACACATTTACGGGCATCTTCTTTGCTTCTAAAGCCATTTTCAGTGCATTTGCCTACAAAATATTTTACAAAAAGCCTTTGATATAATCCTCAAATATAAAAAAACTGGATAAATGCATAAAACTTTAACCATTAACTAACTTTTTCCAAGAGAAAAAAGTAAGAGCTTTTCAGTGTGGCTTTAATCTTTTCCTACCTCCACAATCATAAAATTATAACTATGGGTTAAGTAGACGCACCCCCATTCCATTCCAAATAGGACGTACCCACCACATAGTGAACGAAATACCGCCGACAGGGGGGGAGGGGGCAGTTTAAACCTACACACTACACATAAAAAATTATGACAGAGGACCAAATACGCACCTGCTCATCCGTTATTTTCCGCAAGGGTGAGCCACCCCCAATAGAAGCATACCCCTCTTTACTTTTTGGAGCCCTAAGAACTGAAATTAGTTGAGCCAATGGTCGTTGCAAGAACTTGAGCATTCTAGGAAGCCGTATGATATCCTGCCACACAACACCAGTAATATAGAGTTAACTTGGTTTGCAAAATAGAGATTTTGACTTAATGCATCTTGAGAATGGTGATTTACATACTGGATCTGCAAATAAATTGAACAAGAAAGGTTGAACGTCATTAAGCGTGTCCGGACCCCCGAGGTTCAAAAGTAGCACTCCGATCTTCTCTTCTGCAACATGTGAAGCATTCTCGACAGCTGTTTCTCCAAATGAACATACTCCCACGGAGCAGAATGTTTGCCCGACGGAGTTTCTCTTTTGAAGAGACTGACATATATATGACCCCCCACGACTACTAGTTTTTCTATAGGTAAGATCAGGTGTTGGGACCTTAAACACCTCATGTTTATTTTGCGATATCTCTATCGAACGACATCTAACAGATACAGTTGACTTGGTTTGACTGCATGATCTGCAATATAGAAAGCCCGCCAAAACTTTATGAATTTTTTTTGGAGATATTATCATTTTTGCAGACAAGATATAGTTGGCGATTAGTTGAACTTACTAGGAAAACTCTTAATTTTAAAATACCGTATAAATGCGTGAAGCTTAATATATTGGCTTTTCTTATTTATTGTTTTATAGTCATATGTAAATGTTTACTAACTTTAAATAGGAATCTGCAATTCGAAAATCAAAAATGTATTTAATACCTACGTTGAACTCTTACTAGTAAAGAATTGCTAATAAGGGTGGAAACTTTAACTTAAGAGATTGATTGCCATGTACTCAATACCTACGTGTCTCCAATCTATATGACAACTGGTACATGACAATCAGATTGTTACTGAAGATATTTAGGCTTTACCTAAGGAAGTAATTAGTCATTTGCACAACATCTTTACCTTTTAAAGAAACATCTCTATTAATTTATACTTCTACATAGGAAGCTAGGACTTGTAGTTGCATTCTAGATGTGGACAAGTATTCAAGTTCTTGAGTACCAGTGAACCACATTATTTTTCAGGGAGAACCATTTGGTCCAGGCGTGTCTACAATCTATACGACAACTGGTACATGCTACAATCTATTTATTGGATCCTCCTCCCATTTAGGCTTTTACCTAAGGAAGCTACCACATAACTCTGTACTCGAATTCTCTATAGTCTGACAACCCTAGGGATTTACCTCTTATGATAAGCATGCTACAGATCCTATGGTTCTATCTAGTAGATCAAACAAGGAATCTAGCATACAAATTCTAACACACAGATACTCTAAAAGAATATTACCACAGTTTCTCCTCTCATAACCAAATTTGTTAGTTTTCATGGCAACAAACACAAATTGTATTGAACCCCAAAATTATCATATACTTTCAGAAATTGTCTTTTAAAGGACTCGGCACATTTACATGATTTAACCGCATGGGTATTCTAATTCCCCAACAAATTTATTGAACACAACAGATACGCCAATCATGATCAAACAACCAAATGGATTGATTCGTAAATCTATTATCAATAATTTCATGAATCTAATCTAACGTTTCTCTACATGAATATGTTTGATCATAAACTAAGAAAAAAAATGTAAGCGCAGTTGCAATTGAAGAGTCGGAACTTACATGAGTGAGTTACGATTCAAATTAGGGATTCGGTAAGGAGAAACAATTTTTTCTGGTAAAACTTTAGAGCTCCACATTGCATCCATGGTTTAGATTTCAAAGGCTCAAGAGAGGGATAAGTTGACTTGGTTGTTTTGTCAAAGTTGGCAACGAAGAACCCCTTTTGCTACGTGGAAGAATTGCAAAAGGACATGTCGTCAACCAAATACATGAAGTATGTTGTAGAGAGAGAGAGAAGAATAGGTAGTAGAGTTGATATAAAAATTTGTTGTGGCAAATTTACAGCCATGATTAAGTTCAACTAAAACCATACCTCAAATTTAGACCCACTATTTGCCACTGGATATGACGATTATTTCCAAGAGTGATTTTAGCCATTGATCATATCATTGTTTAAACTTGTTAATCTTCCTTAGGCTACAGATGGTACAGATACTATTCTTTGGATCCTCTTCCCATTTAGGCTTTATCTAAGGGATCTACCAAATAACCTTGAACTCGAATGGACAAATGTTGTGGGATGCTCACTCTCTATAATCAAACAACCATAGGGAATCAAATAGATAAAACAGAGAACTCAACATACTAGATTCTAACTCACAGATAATCAGATAGAATATTAGCATACATTTTAAAAAGGAATAACCCGAGTTACGGTTTAAAGTTTAACCCCGAGTTACGGTTTAAAGTTTAACCCCGAATTACGGTTTAAACCCCCAATTACTCTTTGGGGGTTTGGGATCTAGAATTTTTCGAGAAAGTGAGTGTTGTAACATGTTTACATTTTCTGCTTCATTGTGAAATCATCGCCCGTGGTTCTTATCCAAACTATTAAAGGTTTCCAGTAAAACCCTTACGTGGTGGTTTCTTCTTTACTTTTATTTCACGCAATTTGGTTTTTTGCTTCAGTTATTTGATTTGATATTTGCGGTTATCCCGCAACATCTATTACGTTGTCTTTTAATTGAAACGCTAACAGAAAACAAAAATCATGCATTTAGTTTCATTATTTATGGCGAAAACTATTTCTTTGTTTGCTAATAAATTAAGAGTGTGAAGGTGTTGTGCATTCTAATTCCACATAACTATATCAATACAAAAACTTGATTCATTGAACATGTTTCCTCTCGTTCTAGCTTCCCCTATACAACGATATGGCCTATGGGCTAATCTGTAAAACTAAAATCAATAACTTCCTAAATTTAACATAACATTTCTACATGAATCTGCTGAGAATAAACAATTTTTTTTTTGTAAATGTAGCTAAAGAGAATCAATAACTTACAAGATTGAGTTACAATTCAATTTGGGGGTTTGATAAGGAGAAACATTTGTATTTGGTATACAAAAAGACTGCAATTACCCCCAAAATAATATAGTGAAATTAAACCCTCCTATTGGTAGAGTGAGCTCATTGGCTTTATTTCACTAAATTATTGGAGCCTATTTTCTCTTTATTGGCCCCACCTTTAAACATCCTCTAAAAAGGAGAAATATATTGATGAAGATGAACAAAAAATATGAGAAGACGAAAGATGTGTTCTTATATGGAAACTTAACATCACGACATTCACCTAAATTTTCCTCCATCATTGCAGATATCTCCCCGCTTCATAGGTTTCAATCTCTCCATCTCCTCGGTTTGAAATCATAATCTAACTTTCTCCGCCCCCAGCATTATGTCGTGGCATGCTAAACTGCAAACTAGGATTCATCTCAAAACTAAAGACTCGATGGTAGATAACCAATTTGATTTCAGCCCACGACGCGCACACGACAAAATTGCCTTTTCCTCGAATTGAAGGTGAGTAATCACCGCAGCACCATCCTAACTATAATAATCTCATTTAGATTAAGAATCTGAGATGCATATAACCTGCCACTATGTGCCACATTCTCCAATCTTGAAGTAAAATGTTGGCGCAGCTTCAACCAAAATCAACATATGCGACATCAAGATGAACATGCAAATCTACTGCCTCCACCTATCTCCCAAGACCAAGCCTTGTGAGGCCATTATACAAGAAATTTCAACTCGCTTTATTAAGCTGATCCTGGACAACTTGCCTACAATATCCTAAATCTTGCCCTTTAGACTTTAGTCAACCAACTCCTTGATTATAAAATAATATCCACTATTTTTCCGCTGAAAATGGAGGTCCCTTGAAACTACGAAAGATCACAATTCTTAATGTTGTTCAATGCAAAAAGTAAAATAAAAAACAACAAAAGCAATCTATTTGAGCCTAGATATTTTATTATTCTTTTGGGTAAATAAAGAGATTTCATTAAATCAAGAACACTATTGAACAGTTTTGTATTTGTGGAACAACAATAGAGTGTGCTCTTTCATCGATTTTCTCGCTACAACAATGAGATGAATCAATGCAACTAATACACAACAAATATACTAATCATGATTACCAAACAATTAAATGGGGTTGATCTATAATTACAATATCAACAATTGCATGAATCTAACCTAACATCTCTACATAAATCTATTAATACAAATTGTAAATTGAGCCGAAGAGAGTCGAGAACTTACAATGCTGAATTACGATTCAAATTGGGGATTCTGTAATGAGAAACGTTAGGGTTTGGTAGAACTTTAGAACTCAACATTGCATCCATGGTTGAGATTTCAGGAGCTCCAGAGAGAGAGAAAGAGAGAGTTAGGGTTTAAAGTTTTGAAGTTTAAGTTGGTTGATTTGTCAAAGTTGGCAACGAAGAACTACTTTTGCCACGTGGAGCAATTGAAGAATGACACGTGGGAGAAATAAATACACGGTTTAATTCGAGAGAGGTTGTTGAGTAATCCTGGTGGGATCTGGACTCTACTGGAACAAATCGCGTCCGAGCATTCTCAACCTCAGAGAGGTCAAGGGTTCGATTCTCACCTCAGTGTGGGCTTCGAGGTTGGTATGAGCATGTCGGTCTTGTGTCGACTTGTCCGGTTCGTGTGATTTGCGGGCTATTTGTACGAGCCATAGAGGATCTAGTCGGGAATTGACGGTCCGCGGGCCATTGGCCAGATACCTTTAGTTACAAAAAATAAAAAATAATTTTGAGAACATACATATAGGGTGCCTGTTAGTCAATGTGCCCAAGACTGTTAGAGCAGCTCCTAAAGTGCCTCACTACATTGGAATCCAAAGTGACACATAGGATTTTCGACCTCCAACAGTGCCTCACTAATTTGGATTTCCAACTCAAAAAACAAGGTCGAGTCTTGGATTTTTACTTCGCAATTGGGCGCCCAAGTGTTGGGCGTCTGTTTGTTTTCTAATCGAGTGCCCAATTATTTTATTTTTTTTCAAAACAAAAAAAATCAAATCGGGCACCCAAGTCTTAGGCACCTGATTAAAAAAATAATAAAAAAATAAAATAAAATATGAAACAGTACCCAAGTCGCCTGATAAAAAAAACAAGTCAAGTATTGTTGGAAGAAATAGAGTCTCACTGACTTGGATTTGGCTTTCTTTCAACCAAGTCAGTGAGACACTTTAGGAGATGCTCTTATACCAATAACGTTTGAACTTAGGATGCCGAAACCATAAAATAATCAACTATAATTGCTAAAAGTACAAAGTCTCCACATTAGTGATAGCCTTACTAATGATATTTGACACTCTTATTATTGTTTTTCTTTGAAAATGCAGCAAGGAAAGAAATGGGAGCTTAAATCCGAGATCGTGTTTTTTGGAGTTACCCTCTTTGATCAATTTTTGACCCAAGGATTCTTTAGGAGCAAAAGGATGCTCCAAGTGCTCGGGATTGCCTGCTTAACAATTGTTGCGGCAAAGATGGAAATCCCAAAAGAGATGTATAGATATACCCTTGACTACATATGTGTTATTGTTACACTCTTTTTTTTTGTACTAGTGTTAACTCATTCCTTGATTGTTGTATGTTTACAGCCTACTAAGGCAAACAAAGTTTCATGTGGGATCTTATTCATACGAATGGTACGATGTGTGTGCCATGGAACTACTTGTGAAAAGATTTCCCAGCAACGTTCGTTTCGCCAACTTGCTCTGCACAAATCACTTCATAGGGTACTCTCTCTCTCTCATTCTCCATCTCTTACTCCCTAATTGCCCAACAACTTACTCACCGTCTTTTCAAGAGTCTTTAGGAAAAATATATATACTTCTTCAAATATCTTCTACTCGCAGTTTATTAATTGTACATATAACTCTGTTTTTCCTTGGCCTGTTATACATAAAAATGTCCGTGAGGCCTTTCTTACGTGCCTTTAAGTTTTCTTTTTTATATTTTGATTTTCTGCAGTTGATTAGTTATGTTCTTATCTCTGCTTTGGTATGGTATAAAATGTGCTCGGGCACATTTTTGATAATGCGACGTTTTTATGTTTTGGTTTTGGTTTTGGTAAAAATGTGATTTGATAACCAACTGCAGATAAAATATTCTTTGATAATGCGACATTTTATCATATTACTTGGCCCGTTATGATAGTTCTGGGGTCATCTGCAATTTGTTACTTGTTTTGACGACGCGATATTGCTTAGGTTCCCTCTCTATGTTTTAGGTCACTCGTTCGAACGACCATTACAACAGCCCCACAAGAACCCCATCCACCGCCTCCTTTTGCTTGTAAAGACGTAGAGAATGACTTATGTAATGTTGGGTACTTGTAACCACAGGTCAGCCAGACCTTACTATGAGTTTTCGACGTTATAGAGATCTCAAAGGCATTGGTTCATTGCAAGCATCACCTTAGCTTACATTTTTCTGTCTCTCTCCCTATAATTCAAATGGTTACTTAATAGTTTTTACTCTCATAATGCAGGCTCTATCTGAAAGCAGCAAAAGTAAACAAAAGTGTAGAGAACAAGGTCATGTATTTGCCTATGTTAACCTTCTGGGACAACAATTGTTTAAGCTCTAGGCCCTCCACAGTGGCTTTCCATTTGCTCGTGCTTGGTACCCTTGCAACTCACCAAGATTGCTGCTGGTCCTCGGATTTATCCTATATTACGGGTTTTCCAGTTCCATATCCATTAGATACGACGGTGTTGGATAAAGCACTGGGAATATATCAACGCCGGATGATGTCGCTTCACCAAGGCGCATATATGTTTAGGTATGTTTTATATTATCTTTATTACCATAGATGTTCGGTCTATATCTATACACGTAAGGGAATAACTCATCAGCCATTTTTCGATCTCAGCAGTTCGTTACCCATCTCTCGTGAATCGAGAATTATTTTGGCCGTTCGGATCTCTCTTAAAGCTTTAAAATTAAGTACCAGCCGTCGTATCCCACAAGAAATTTCACACTTATAAACAGCCATATCATCTGCCGAATTAGCCTATATTTTCAGTTAGACAACATTAGTTTTAAACTTTAAAGCCAAATCATATAACAAACTTCGGTCTTTGTTCATCATCGCTACTCCCTCCCATGAGTCCGAATCCCTCCTTTCAATCTTCTGAAATCAATCCTTGTAAGGTGTTCTCCCCTTCTTCAACCCATGAACAACTTAATGATAATACATGAAGCGTAGAGGAATTCTCTAAACTCAAAGGTCTGTTTTTGTGTTTTAGGATTTAGGATTTTTTTTGAAGTTTTTGATTTGGGGTTTTTATTAGTGGAAGTGTGTGATTTGTTGATTTTCATACATGGGATTTGTTTGATTTTTATTAGTGTTAAGTTGGAGTTTGAATCAACCATGGATGGCTGAAGTAGTTTTCATGCCCAAAGGATCGATCTACAACACTTACAGAGAAAACCAATTGTTAAAGCAGCAAATTCCCAAGTTTTGTCTTTTCAGTATGTTGGATTCACTCTTCAAGATCAGAATTAGAAGTCTAAATATGGGTTTATCTTTAATTTACTCATCTAATTGATGTTTCTTTGGGTTTTTTCTAACTCTCATTTGTTATTGTTGTTGTTGTTTCAGATCATCTCCGAGATGAACCGCCTCGCAATTCTCATTTACATATTTCAAGGTCAGATTCCCCCTCTCTCTATCTCTGTGTATTTGATTGTGTGATTTATTTGTGATTGCATTAGGTACATTTTGATGGGGTTCTTTGGATTGTCATATAGGTTGTATTAATTTCTTATCTTGCTGAAATAGAGCTTGATTGTGGGTATATTATGATGGGTTAATCATGAATTTAGCTTATCAGCCTTGAGTTTTTTTTTGGAGGTTGTCATGTCATCTAGATTATCTTAATTCCCTTCTATAGCTGAACATAAAGCTTGATTGTGGGTATATTTTGATGGGTTGCACATGAATTTGGGATTCATTTTGGGGGAAATATTATGTTTCATATCCAGGTATAAGTTTTTCTTTGGCATTGTATTCGAGTTGTTGCTACTTTTTGTTTCCACTTCTCCTATGAACTGTCTTATTAAATTTTTTGATGGTGTTTGAAATTCAATATGACCCAAAGATTGTGAGCCACAACCAACTCATAGAGGCAATTGAGGATACTGGTTTCGAGGCTGTACTTATCAGTGGCGGGGAAGATAGAAGCAAGATACATCTCAAAGTAGATGGAGTACTCACGCATCCTTCAATGGCAATGATTGAAACATCTCTTCAAGCACTTCCAGGTGTTGAGAACGTAGAAATCGACCCCGTGGTTCATAGAATTTTTATTGCTTACAAGCTAGATCAAACAAGACCTAGAATATTCGTACAAGTGATCGAGTCAGTAGGATCTGGACGTTTTAAGACAACAATTTTCTCTGAAGGAGGACGGGAACACCATAAACAAGACGAGATTAAGCAGTACTACAAATCTTTCCTTTGGAGTTGAGTTTTTACGATCCCGATTTTTCTGGCCTCCACAGTTTTCATGTATATCCCCGGTATTAAGAAAGGATTGGATGCTAAAGTAATTAACATGTTAAGTATTGGGGAGCTTTTGAGATGGATATTGTCAACTCCAGTACAATTTATCATTGAACGACGTTTTTATACTGGGTCGTACAAAGCCTTACGACACGGATCTGCAAACATGGATGTATTGATTGCTCTTGGCACCAATGTCGCTTATTTCTTTTCGGTTTATTCAGTATTGCGGGCGGCAACATCGAACAACTTCAAGTCTTCAAACTTTTTTGAGACGAGTGCGATGCTCATTTCTTTTATTCTACTTGGAAAATATTTGGAAGTTTTAGCAAAAGGGAAGACGTCTGAGGCAATTGCGAAGCTGATGGACTTAGCACCGGATACAACAATGCTGTTAACTCTTGATAATGAAGGAAGTGTGGCCAATGAAGAGGAAATTGATAGTCGTTTAATACAAAAGAATGATGTTATTAAGGTAATTCCTGGTGCAAAGGTCGCTTCAGATGGTTTTGTTATATGGGGGCAAAGTCATGTTAACGAAAGTATGATAACAGGCGAAGCTCGGCCAGTGGCGAAGAGAAAAGGCAATACAGTGATCGGAGGGACTTTGAATGAGAACGGGGTTTTGCATGTTCAGGTAACACGAGTTGGATCCGTAAGTGTTCTTTCACAGATTGTTAGACTTGCTGAATCGGCTCAAATGGCCAAAGCTCCAGGCAGAAGTTTGTTGATAGCATTTCAAAGTACTTTGTGCCTCTTGTTGTTTTCCTTTCGTTCTTCACTTGGCTTGCCTGGTTTGTAGCTGGGAGAATAAATGGTTATTCAAAGTCTTGGATACCATCTTCAATGGATAGCTGAAAGCTTGCTTTTCAGTTTGGCATCTCTGTCATGGTCATTTCTTGCCCATGCGCCCTAGGTCTTACAACTCCGACTGCGGTTATGGTTGGTACAGGAGTTGGAGCTTCTCAAGGTGTACTTATTAAAGGAGGACATGCATTGGTGAGTGCGCACAAGGTCTGCATCAAATATCCTGTATTTATTTCAGATTTTTTCAAGTCAGGTAGAATTATTTTTCAAGTCGGAATCTACTTTACACTTGAAATTATTATAAGATCCATTTCAAATGGTCTTACTTTTACTTTATAATCAAGTTCTAGTGCATATTTTAAGTATGTAAGACTATTACATTCAGCTTATCTTTTCAGGTTAATTGTATTGTATTTGACAAGACGGGAACCCTTACCATCGGAAAGCCATTAGTTGTAGACACAAAGCTCTTTCATAATATGGTACTTCGCAATTTCTATGAATTGGTTGCTGCAACTGAGGTCAGTCCGCCTCTCTTTGCTATTTTATTAGCTTAGAAAAGCCAGATATGTAAGTAAGACATAACTATGTTATGTTGAGAAATAGCCTACAACTCTCGAACAAACCAAACAACTAAATCCAAAATAATTAATGAAGAAAACATAACTATTCTATTTGGGATGGTTTACTTTGATGTAATCCTTTGGGTTGTTAGCCACTTTGTGTCTTTGTGTTTTTATTTTGTTCTTGTATATTCCCTCTTGGGCTCCCGGACTTCGTTCGTTGTTAATATACTACTATACTTTGACCTCTTCAAGAAAAAGTAGTGTAGAAATAAGATGAATATTTGAGTAAAGGTGGAGGCCACAGGCGAAAGTAACGAAAGAGTTATAAAGCATAAATAAAATTGATTAGACTAGGCTATTTCTTTTTCCGGTAAGAATAAGTCTATCTGATGTGACACAGGTCACATGGTCGTCTCTCACCCCGCTCGGGTTTGAGCCTATTATAGTTTGATCACTGCTGGAGTTGTTTTACAATTTTGTTTCCTCTATTGTTGGGTTAATAGGATTGAGAGAGATCTTCTTGGAGAGATTCTAGGGAGATAATTAGGGGTTTAGAGAATAAATGCATGGAGGTGGTGTGATTGTTCTTTGGTTGTTGAAGTTGAAATTTTAGTTTTGAGTAGAAATTATGTTAAATTAGTTTGTTTTTGTCGTTAGTTTTGTTATTCATTGATGTAGAATTGAAACGGTTCTGCTTCCGCACCGTATTCTCGTCACTATTTGCCTTAAGACCAGCAAGACCAAAACTTTGGCTGCTTAAAAAGGATAGCTTACTGAATATTCCTGAACCTGCACTAGACTGTTGCCTACTGATCCGAGCTAAAACTCAGCAATCAATGTAAAAAAAATCTTCGAACCAATGTGAGAAAGATGCTTTTATTTTCTATACCATGGAAGAATAGCCATTTACCATTGTTTCGCCTGTTAGGTTCTAACAAGCTTTATTCCTATTGATATAGCAACTTCTCATGAATGTCCGGAAAATCTATGCAGAGTCATTCAAATTTCCATCTCAATTTAACAAGATCATTTAAGCTTCAATCATCCAATTTCCTTTCAAGTTAACTCTGCAAATCAGTATTGTGGATATTGAATGCTGTAATTTCATTAGGTGAACAGCAAACACCCAGTAGCAAAGGCCGTTATCGAGTATGCCAAGAAGTTCAGAGAAGAGGATGAGCACCTTATCTGACCAGAAGCACGGGATTTTGTTTCCATTACAGGCCACGGTGTGAAAGCCACAGTTCAAAACAGGGAAATAATTGTGGGAAACAAGAGTCTAATGTTGGAATCCAAAATTCCCCTTCCAGTCGAAGTGGAGGAAGTCTTAGTAGAAGCTGAAGTAAAGGCACATACTGGAATTTTGGTATCTATATTGGCTATTCAATATATGTACTGGTAATCTTCCAGGATTATACAAATTTCACTTTGATTTCTTTTTTGGGGATCCAGGATTCAGGATACAATTACGATTTGACAATCTTGACGCCAAGCAAAGCCTACGCAGTCGATTTGTTAAGAGTACTTACCGCTGGAAATATCAATTTTTCATTTTTTCAAATTCTTTTTCTTTGGATTTGTATGATATGCTGATACATGGCTCCATTTGTTATTCTCAGTGATTTTGCCCAAGGAGGGAGAGATGCCATCACCAAAAATCACATTTTACATGAAGATCAACTTCTACAAACAATTTTTTACCCAAAGTCAAGAAAATCGAGCTAGCAAGTTAAGTTTATTTTTTCAACAATCTGATACTCATTCCCTCACTCTTTTATTTTATTTCTTCCACTTTTTGCTTACATAACTTGTTTGTACATATTGCTACTAGATTGACTTGTAGATTTATATAATATTTTCTATCAGATTACGTACTTTTCAATTCTTCTGAAGCCTCCAATAAGAATAACATTAGCAGTTCAGTGGGTAGAGGAACACTAATAATAAACATTATAGTAAAAAGAAAATTGGGTTATACCTCCACCTATGATAATATTAAGGAAATTGAAGTGTAACCCTTATTCACTAGTGCTATATAAAAATAATTCTTATAAACCACACATATTACAGAGCTTGTAACTTGAATCTTCGATGAACCCAAAAAGTGCATATCTCCATGACTTCTTGAATACAAAAATAGCATAGAAACCGCAAAATTCCGTGACAAATCCAGGTGCCAGGCTAACAGAAAACCAATCTACCTCAGACTCTTCATCGTCTTCATCTCCTCCATTACCAACTTCAGTGCATTTCTTTATGAATGGAGGGCCACAAATACCAGGGTTCCCGATATAACTGGACTCGCTAAAGCTCTGAAGCTGGGTTCCAGAAGGAATTTTTCCGGACAAACTGTTGTATGACAAATTCAAGTAACCTACAAATGTTAAACTTGACATGCTTGGAGGAATTTCACCTGAAAAATGGTTAGCCGAGAAATCTAGAGATTCCACTAAACTCATTCCCTATTTTCTTTGGTATAATTCATGTCAAGTTATTCTCCGATAAGTTCAACCATCGCAAACCCTTTAGACTTGTTATTTCTGAAGGTATCTTTCCTGATAGGTTGTTGCCTGAAGAGACATGGAAGTTCATTTCTTTTAGTATAATTTGAAGTTTTAGCTATGTTATTCTTGTGAAGATACACTTTTTAGATGAATACCTATGTGATCTTTGTGTTTGTGTTTGATTTTTTTTCTTCCAGGGAAGCTCAAAGTCAGTAGGAGAGAGTACTGATTCAGGATCTGCACATAATACTTATTTGAGCCAGAATCTCCTATCATTAAAAGGGCATCAAATCAGAGTCTTGAGCAGAAGTAACAACAACAACTAGTAGAGATGGCAAGTGATAATTCCTCCATAACTGAACCACTTCAGATTCAGCATTTCTCAACACCAGAAAAGGTTACTATTTCTCAACAAAAACAAACTTGTTTTTTTCATGCTTTTGTCACATAAATGTCCTGACATGTTAGGACTAAGGAGAGTTTACTAACTGCTGATAAGAACCCAAACCTCAAACCTGCTTCACAACCCAAATCATCCCTTTGAGCATATCATTTTGTGAGGAAACTCATAGATAATCGTCAACCTAAAGGAGTGGCAGAACAAAACCTCTAAAGTGATTACACTATATTGACCTAGTAAAACATACCTCAAGCAGCTCAATTTACACCTGAATTAAATATTAGCGTTCTAAATTAAATATTTACAACTTTGTTAATTTTATCCATTACTTATTGTATTATTATCTTTGTTAATATTTAACTACACTTCCGACTCAATCAACATTTTGCATCTGTCCTCCATTGTAACAATAAACTGCTCAAATATATATTACTATTCAAATGTTCATTAAGTGGTTTTATATTCCTTCATTATAATGACTCATTGCTGGTTTGTGTTGTTACTCACAAACAATGACTAACTAGTACTACTGTATTTGTCTGCAAGTTCATGAAATTTAATTCTCTACAAGGTAAAAATGCGCCTTAAATGACGTTTAAATAAGCAACTGTTCCTTGGCAGACTGGAACTTGATGGGCTAGCAAAACCATTGAAACTGGCTGTCATTGTTTGTGACGGATAAACTGATAAACAATCACCAGAAAATTATTTTACTGGGTCTGCTGTTTATACAGACATTCTAGGTGTCTGCTGAAGCTCTTAAACTTAATCATCCAAATGCACTAATGTTCATTGGTAATTGCATGTGGTATTGAAAGGTACAATGGAGAATGCGAGGATAGTGATGAGTGCAACGAGACTTCTAGAAACTTGGCTAAAGAAGTTTGTTAACTTGCTGCTACCATATCAATCTATTCCATTTATTGATATATCTATACATGACTTTTTTCACTAAAACTAGGCGGAAAGCTCCTACAACAAATCAGAAGGGGAAAAACAAGAAACAAAGAATCACTACAGAATCTGAAATTGAGGTTAGATATATATTACATATATACAATAATAAATAAATATTATATAATTAACATCCTTGATATTATTTCATACAGCTAAGAGATGATGGTTCTAGTAGTCCGAAGTCCCAAACAATGTCAGAATTAGAAGATATTCATGTTAAAACTACTACTACAAATGCAAAGTCGAAGAAAAGGAAACAACTCACCAAACAACCGTCCGAAGATAAGGTTAATTGATAGAATGATAGTCCTAGATCCCCAACCATGCCAACTTTAGAAGACGTTCCTACTAAGGTATACACTATAAATAATACACAATATCATACAATTTGTTGTATACAATTTTTCAATTAGAACATTACTAACTACTATATTTATATGTAATTTTTTACCAGGAAATGCTTGCAAATGACACAACCACTATTGCTTCAGAGAGAGAACCTACAAATGAAAACCCTATCTTACAAAAGCATGTGAATCGTAAACTTTTTAGCGTTACCGAAAAGTCTGGTACAACTGTGTTTGATAGCATGGAAGATGTTGAAGATATCAATGATGATACCTCAAGCGATGGATCCAACAATAATGTTGAAAACAATGATAAGGAAGAAAAAACATAAGCGTTTGATAGCATGAAAGATGTTGAAGATATCAATGATGATACCTCAAACGATGGATCCAACAATAATGTTGAAAAAGATGATAAGGAGGAAAACATAAGCGAAGATGAGGACACAAATTAAATAATATTTTTACTGTTATTCATTATTTTATAATTTACTTGTGCGTTGTAATTTCAGATAATCTATATTTTTATAACAAAAGATTGGCTATATTTCTTTAATGTTCTATATTACAACAATTATTATTTGATAATAATGTTTCTCATGTAAAAATTAATATATAACCAATATTATACAATCTTTTAGATTTTGTTTAGATTAAAATTAAAAACCAAAACCAACTTCAAATATACCTTTAACACTTAATGTCATTCTCCAATAAATACAAATACTATACACACTTAAAGCCTAAATATTTTCTGAGCATAACGCCCTAGTGCCCGTAGACTTAAACGATTTTGACAAGTGTGAATGGATTTTAGCGCAACTATCCCTTTAGACCTCAAGTAATGGGGAAGAAGGCTTTAATGCAACTTTCCCTCTAGACCTCAATAAGGAAAAGAGAGTAATAGTACTAGAAAACGCTTGACATAATTCGGCAATTGGGCCGTGGGTTCAGAGATTCCCAGAACTTATTCATGAGTTTGTCCCCAACGGATTCCTGGCAGATCATACTAGTATGCTACAAGGTGACCTTCACTTCAAGGGCAAATTGAGTACGGATTGCAATGGAGATTGCCAATTAAGTTGCTTATCTTCATTGTGGGAACTCTTACTCCAAGATCATTGTTCATAGAAACATAAGATCCAAAAAGCACTTCACTGCGCTTTTGTAGCTGATTTGAGATCAACCACAGCTTGATTTGAGAAAAACTTAACGGTAGTCCAGTAGCCTAAACGTTTTAAGCGGTGCGGGTAAACTCGAGCCTTGTACACACGACACTACCATGATTCAAAAATATTTCAAGATCAAGCATCGTAATATTACTTCTTTTTTTAGCCAAGTTAAAGTGACATTTTATTCCACGCAAAATCAACATTACAACGAACTAACAGAACCTGAAATACTCAGTAGAGGGATCCTCAATTTTATACAGGAACTTCTTGTAAAGCAACACCTATGTTAGCCGGGATATCTGAACTAAAATTTGCTTCTCTCCAAGCAGAAGTAAGCTATGTAAGAGAAATTCAACACACCATGATTTGTATCCGGCGTAATTCCTTAGTTACATCCATCATAATTGGCCTTTCTTCCCCCTTATATCGTAAACATCTAAAAGCAAGTGCTGCAAATGCTTCAACCTGTGCTACTTTCCCCTCTCTCAATATGCTTTCATCCAAAACCTTTTCAAAAAGCCCATCTTTCATCGACATTACAAAATTATACGCCAGGCCTAGATCCCTCTTTAATACATTTCCAGTAATAAGCTCAACTAGTACGACCCCAAAGCTATATACATCGCACATTTCACTTAATCGACCCGTTTCTGAGTACTCCGGATCAATATATCCATTCCTTCCTAAGACACCCAATTCTGTACTTGTTTTCCCGGAAGGAATGACCGCTGAAAAACCAAAATTCGATAGTTTTGCTGTGAAGTTTTCGTCTAGTAAAACACTTTCTGATCTCAAGTCCCGGTGAATGATTACCTTGGACTTGGCAGAATGGAGATAAGTAACACCATAAGCAACTTCCACGGCTATTCGTAATCTACACGACCACAACATCGGTGTGACCTTATTAACGATATGGTCAGCTAGTGACCCGTTGGGAATAAGCTCTTGTACAAGAATAGGGATCTCTGTTTCCAAGCAACAGCCCAAGAGCTTCACTACATTTTTGTGATATATTTGGGATTGAGTTACGGCCTGCTTTAAGAAAAACTCGATTGTGTCATCACACACATATAGTCCTTCAGCAGTCTTAATAGCTACGTCTTGACCGTCTAGTTTTCCCTTATAAACCGTGGAGAAAACGCGAGAGTGGAATGAACTTGTGCTGTAATTGTTTGTTGCGTTGCTGAGATCCTCTGCAGAAAATATCCTGATTGATACACCTTTGCCACCGTAGGAAAAGATCTGTTTCTCTAAAAGAATAGCTCCATTTTTCAAGAAGTACTCGTTTTTAGCCTCGAATGGTTTTCTGATCTTCATCACGACTAATCAAGTCTTCATCTAGTGTTCAACATATTTCTTGAGTCAAGACTTTGATAAAATTATGAAAAAGAATGAGTTTTAGGTCCCTACGACCTCGACTACTTTGAACAAATCAAACTGTGGCAAAAATATGTTGACCACTAGATGTTGATTGTTGAACAAATCAAACTCCATTTTTCAAGAAGTACTCATTGCTGGTTTGGGTTGTTACACAAATTAAATAATATTTTTACTCTTATTTAATATTGTAATTTCATATAATCTCTATTTTTATAACAAAAGGTTGAGTATATTTATTTCGGGGAAGATTTTGAGACACTCAGTTCTCAAACACTAAGGATTCACTCAACCACAACCAGTGGCTCTCAAAATTGGTCTTTTATATATAGGGAAATTAGGTGGAAAACCATGGGTCCAATCAGCCTCACTCTTCTTCTAGCTGGCAGCAAACTTTTCCCTTCCTTTCTCTCTCAAATTCAAAATTTGAACGACCCATCATATCTCTCACTCTCTCTCTCTCATTTCACTCTCTCTCACTCGTATCAAACTCTCTCATATCACTCACTCTCTCCCTCTCTCATATCACACTCTCTATCTCTCTCTAATATGCCACATATTTCTCTCTTTCTCTCTCTCTTCTATTTTTTCTCTTTGGTGATTCCTCAACCACCGATTACAGGAGAAATCCTCATCACCAGAGAATTCTTATCACAGTGTGAGTCATTCCGTCATTACCAACTCTTCGCTCTTAATTACAGCACCTCTCTTTTTCTCTCTCTTACTTTGATTTGTGGGTTTTCGGTTGTGTTTAACCATTGTTTGGTCGCTGCCAACGGCAAGTTGTAATGTGAGTCTCCGGAGAAGATGTAGGACTTACCCGGAGAAGAAGGGTAACCACAAAAAAACAATGTCGGGTTCGACAATTATTGTCGGGTTCGATAACATGAGGTTCTTTGTTTATCTGGCAACAAGTCATTAACAACATACAAGAATACATGATAAAATCATATAAACAACTCCAAAACATGAAAGATAGACATGGGAGTTTCCTAATATTGATGATTCCAAACCCCATTAAACATGACAATTATTGTTCGGGTTGCCTCGACAAAAAATAAAATGAGCATCCAATATTATCGAAATCGACAATATATAGATGGGTAAATTATTCAAAACCCCATTAAACATGACAATTATTGTTCGGGTTGCCTCGACAAAAAATAAAATGAGCATTCAATATTGTCGAAATCGAAAATAATATTGGATGCTAGTTATCGATATTATTTTTATTATTGTCGGGTTTGACAATTTCATTAATAATGAGCATCCAATATGTTGAAAAAACCCATGTGTTTTCCTATGGTTTGAATGTCATTTTGGTGTGTTTACTTTTAGTCCCACATTGGATAAATGAAAAAAGATTTTCACTTTATAATGGGTTGCACACTACTATCATATGTAGCATGTGTAAGGTGGTGCCCTCACCCGTGCATGAGGCGAGTGTGTGAAGGCTTGCAATATCGGGACGCCCATGGGCTTGTGTGCAAGACCCACTTAGACTATTTATAACTCTATGATTCGGCCTTGGGTTTCTAGTTTACACTTAGTCGTTTTTGGGTTTTTATTCAGAAAATATACCCATCCATATATTGTCGATTTCGGCAATACTTATGATCAAAAATTTACCCATTCATATATTGTCGATTTCGACAATTTACCCATCTATATATTGTCGATTTCGACAATATTGGATGCTCATTTTGACCAAAGTGACACACAATCACAAGTACTGTCGAAATCGACAATATTAGATGCTCATTTCGACCAAAGTGATGCGCAATCACAAGTATTGTCGAAATCGACAATATATGGATGGGTATATTGTTGATCATAAGTATTGTCGAAATCGACAATATATGGATGGGTAAATTGCCTTACAAGTGGATTGACATATATTGTCGAAATCAGCAATATATGGACGTAGGGCTAGCTTGTATTGTCCATGCACCATCTATAATCGATAAATTTTGTAATCCATGCATAGGGGTAATTACAACATGGACATTAAATGGATACAGACTGAAGTATAGAATAATATTTATGATTATCTTGCATCACACATGTGCAAGGTCTACATTTTGTTCTTCATGATTATCTTGTTCAAGTGGATTGATTGTATCATCCATTGTAGCATATGGCTTTCTCCCTTGGCAGAGACACTTGGTGGGTTCGGATGGTTGGGATCTTCTCGCTTCTCTCCTAACCTCTTACTTCTACAGGAATGCATGATTTAGTACATGGTAGAACAATATTTATAGAAACAAATAACTGAAAATTGTGAGAATCAACACCCAAAAACAGATATGAGAATCAGCACCCAAAGGCAGATCTTGAATGGAACCTTTAAGCAATTGTTTGAGAGAGAATCAACACCCAAAAGCATATCAAGACCAGAAATTGTAAAAAAAATCAAACGCAGGTGTTGATTCTCAAATCAAAAGGTTGGAGACGACGAATTCGTGTGGAGGTTTGATTGTAGAAAGAGAGAGAGAGTGAGACATGAACGATGAGAGAGTGTGATATGAGATATATATATATATATATATATATAAGTAATTTTGAATTTAAAATTTGTAAGAGGGAAATTTGTGCTGATGATGTCTTCTGCCAGCTAGAGGGATGAGAGAGAGAGAGAGAGAGTGGGGCAGGTTGACCAAGCTTTTCTACCTCATTTCCCTATATAGAAAAAACCTAATTTTAAGAGTCACTCATCTAATAGAGATGAGTGGTTGTGATTGAGTGAGTCTTTAGTGTTTGAGACTTGAGTGTCTCTAAATCCTTCCCCATTTCTTTCATGTTCTATATTACAACAATTATTATTTGATAATAATATTTCTCATGTAAAAATTAATATATAACCAATATTATACATTCTTTTATATTTTGTTTAGATTAAAATTAAAAACCAAAACCAGCTTCAAATATACCTTCAACGCTTAATGTCATTCTCCAATAAATACAAATACTATACACACTTAAATCCTAAATATTTTCCGAGCATAACGGTCTAGCATGCGCGTTAGCGCATTCCCCAGTGCTCGTATCTACTAATGATTTGATTTGATATAATTTAAGACTTTGTTAAGAGTTGGGTCCGGCCCAAGGTGGGAACCCAACTGGGTGGTTCGGGTGTTCTATTGGACTCCTAACAAACCCATAGACTATTAGGGTTTATGGGGAGGTTTTCAACCTATCAATAATATTCTACTCTACTATTGTATCAACTAGTAGCAATCAGCCCGTGCTCGTACGGGCACAATTGGTTTTATGAAAAATATGGTATGATTCCTACCTAACAAATTTAACTTTTGGATTCATAAAATAAAACTTGTGAGACATAATCATATATTTAAGCCAATTGAGAATTTAATAGTAAAATCCCATTTGAGGAGACAGGTGACGTTTATTGTTTAAAATAGGGAAATCCAAAAGTGTCTTACCAAGGAACACTTGAGAATATCCATGTCGCTAACCACAATCAGAACTGAGTAGCAAGTTGTCATATCATCATCAAATGAATATTTGCATTTATATCTTAATTTATGTCTACATTGTTAACCTAGAAGTGTTTCTCAATTTAGAATGATGAAAATTGTTGAAAATCCCAGTGGTCCCAAGTGTGTTTTCCTCATAAATTAACAAAACTCAAAACAAATAAACATGGTTAATATATGAAGTTAAGCAATGATCAAAATCCTATAACCTGGATAGTATTGATCTAGTCATATACACATATATACTTTGCTCGCATACGTATCGAGAGATGCCACTGATTACAATGACTAACACTTGTGTCATGATCTCAACACATTAATGTGACGACTGGAATGAAGAGGCTCTTGGGTGATCTACTAAATCATTTTTGTCACATGTTTATTGCTTCAATAGTTGCTGGAAATATTGAAACGACTGGCCTACCAAATAAATATTAAATAATAGTAGTAATATTCAATAAATCATAACTTGACATAGCCATATTCATCATTTAATTCAGTAAAATCTTGAGACATCACGATAAATTTTTCATATCAAATAATGTCATTATATTAACATTATAATGGAAATGGATTTTTAGTTTTATTTTTCTAAGCATCGTTTCGTACAACAGCGTTTGCTGAAACTCGTGTAGAGACTCATGAAATTATTAACGATTATGTAAATAGACCTTAAGCAAACTAATACCACCAAATACTAAAATTGGGACAAAAAATAAACAATAAAATTACCCATAAAAGCAAATGGTAGCATAATAATATAGATGGTACTTCATTTTACATGGTGTACCTTATTTGTACGATTTCTTCAACTGCATCCCTGTGGTTACAGTAATTATAGCTTATAGTTCTGACATTAATCTATGAAATCTCGTCCTCTCTCTTGTTGTCCACTGTAATAAAGAGAAACAACACATAAACTAAGATTGATAATAAAATAAATAAAAACAAATAGAAGAAAAAAAACATAAAAGAAAAAAAAGGTAGAGATAGGTGTGCAAGTGAGATTGTTTTTCCATAATAGTTCTCCAAAAATAAAGAAGCAAAGCACATCATAAACCTCAAGTTCAACCACTATAGTAGATTGAAAAGATAAGAGAAGAAAATGCACGGATTTAAGATTATTGATGTTGGATTAAGAACTTGATATTCCATGTTTAATGAAAATATTGTTCGTACTTAATATTCTAGTGTGTTTATATTTTACTGGATCATATCCTATTTAGAAATGATGCCTCTCACTGGAAAGTAAAGGATACCTTGAGAAGTTAATTTTTACAAACACGTAGTCTTAGTGATTTTGCCTATCACTAAATTAGAAATGTAGAAGGCCTGTTAATAGGGTAGCTGGTAGGATATTACTTGAATGAAAATATACATTAACATCAATATATCAATTTAACATACAAACTTAAGATTTTGAATACCAAAGTCAAGCAAAGAAACATCGTAGATGGAAAAAATAGCATTAGTGTTGGATGTGTCACCAAATAATGAAAAATAAAAAAATCATTGATTTAAGACTGTAACATAACACACAAACACTCGAAGAACTGAACTACATTATATCGAAGCTACCAACCTCTATCTAGATTTAATAATTTGTACATATGCCAGAAGTATGTATGTAGTAATTGGGTGTTAGGGTTATATGGCTAAGGGTTAGAATCAACAATCCCTAATGGTGTCAAAGAAATTTATCCTCCTAACCCGAAAGAGTCATTACTATATCACATCAAAACATAGTGAAAGTATGCATCAACACCTTTTCATACATATGCTACTCCCAAAAAACAATAAACAACTAATCATGCACAACCATCATAACAACCCCAATAATCATGTACAACTATTTATATGATTGTTGACTTCCACCATGAAATTTTTGCTCTTAGTCATATGCCAATCCCGTGAAAATACAAACCACAACATGTGATGTACTAATAAACCCTATAAAAAGTGTACAAAAAGAAATCGAAGTCTCTGATAAAATAAAAGATTTTTGGGTCATCTGAATTTTCTTTTTACCTTCGTAAAATTTCACATGAGAATCAATCAAATCCATCAACTCATTGTAGTCCAACATCACAGATTATATAGGAGATTCCGTCTTATTCCCTGCAATGGGAAGCAAAAAAAAAAACTCAACACGGAAGGATTTCAATTAGTAAATAATAACCACATTACTATTTATCTACTCAATAAATACTAAGTACTAACCATTATTAATTCCATACAATAATAACCATTTGTTGAAGGGTCAGTGTGATTTTATCAATCTATTTTCCCGTACATTCAGAAAATGAGTAACTGTATAACTAACTGAGTTATTAACTTATCGTTCTTGGGAAAAAATAGGTTTGGAGGAAGGTCAGTCAACATCAAAGAAAATGAGAAGTTTCAAAAGAACAGAAACATTATAAGTTACTTGGATGTTGCAGATAAAGTATATTGTATGTATTAAACATAAGTTTAATCAGTTACCCCATGCATTATGATATGATGTAGTTCGTAGTGGTAATGATGATTCCTCTTTGAGATAATATTTGTCTCAGAAATCTAGATTATCTTGAACTATTCATGGAGCGAACATGAGTAGTAGAGTTCAATCATTTTTTTTATCTTTGTAAGATGTTGATTATGATTTGTGTGGTTGAGACATACAGCTATAACATCACAAATAATTGAGAATCATGATATTTTCATAAAACATAAAACATTATAACAATTACTATAGAAAGATGTAAGATTAAAGCATGTACTTGATCCAAAACTAAAATTATCTTCAATGGGTCAGAACATAACTAAGTATTTTTTGACCAGTAGAAATAGTATTTACGTTGTGAAACTAATGGCAAATATACCAATTCAATAAAATATACCAATCTCGTGATTAAGAATCTCAATCTACTATTACTATTGGCATAATCACTAGAGTAAAATGCAGCTGCATAGTGTAACCAATTACCAAATAAAAGGTAAATCACAAATCAAAGAGAGAGAGAGAGTAAACCTATTGTGCAATTTGTGCATAATCGAAGCTTTCTTCGTCTTCTTCTCCTTCAACTTTCAGATTACATAGGAGTGAAAGAGAGAGAAGTTTACTGCAATTTGCGAATATGGAGAACAAAAGAGATGAGTCTGAAGTGGAAGTCTTTGCTGAAGGGATAGAAACAAATGTTTCTAAAGAGATGCGAGAAAAGATTCGGGGGACAAAGAACAATTGATCCTTGTGTGAAATAACTTAAGATGGGTCGCAACTCTTGGATAAAAAACTTTTATGAAATCGCTTGAAAACATAATACGTGTCTTCGTATAATTGCAACAGAAAAAGCTGATGTGGCATTCCTGCAATCAACATAAAAACTGACGTGGAGCCCCCTCAATCAATTCTATAGAAGCGTGAGGAATTATATTATTATATAGATTGTGATTAACTGATAAAATAAGATATTTGTAGGAGCACGCTCCCGCTAGCCACGAGGTGGAAGGTCACTGAATGACATCTCTACCAAAACTAGGAGCACTCAAGCTAGCGTTGTAGGAACACGCTCCCGCTAGCCATGAGGTGGAAGATCACCGAACGACCTCTCTACCAAAATTAGGAACACTCCAACTAGCGTTGTAGGAGCACGCTCCCGCTAGTCACGAGGTGGAAGATCACTGAACAGCCTCTCTACCAAAACTAGGAGCACTCCAGCTAGTGTTGTAGGAGCACGCTCCCGCTAGCCATAAGGTGGAAGGTCACTGAATGGTCTCTCAACCAAAATTAGGAGCACTCCAGCTAGCATCGACCGTTCAGGTCATCATACGACCTTCCTGCTAGTGACGAACACGTCTCGGGTTGGTACTCATCCAACGACCCCAAAGACACGTGAGCATGAGCACTGTTAGGTCAAACCCTCCCTATAAATAGACAGGGAAGGTAACCTAAGAAGATACATTTTCTAAAGAACAACCTCCTTTATCAAAGAAACTACAATAGCCTAGCAGGAAGAGGAAGAGGAAGAAGAAGAGACCCAGAGAGAGTTGAGTGGTGCCCTCCTCCGGTGAGACGTGTCAAGCCCAAAATTAATTATTACGTAGTCCCGGAGAGGAATATTGGGACTACAATTGGCGCCGTCTGAGTTCAACGACTAAATGACCTCTACAAGCAGTAATGGTCTTCACTAAAATCACCACTAGGAGCAGGTTATGGCAGAGATGAGAGCTGTCCTCTCTCTGAGACCACCGTTAGGAGGAGGTTATGGCAGAGATGAGAGCTGTCCTCTCTCTGAAGACCACCGCTAGGAGCAGGTTATGGTAGAAATGAGAATTGCCCTCTCTCTGAAACCATCGCTAGAAGCAGGTTATGGTAGAGATGAAAGCTGCCCTATCTCTGAGACCACCGCTAGGAGCAGGTTATGACAGAGATGAGAGTTGTCCTCTCCCTGAAGACCACCGCTAGGAGCAGGTTATGGTGGAAATGAGAGCTGCCCTCTCCCTGAAGACCACCGCTAGGAGCAGGTTATGGCAGAGATGAGAGCTTCCCTTTCCACCAAGACCACCACAAAGATAAGATAACAACCCCTTACTCTTAATCGAGCCCCTTGCTCTCATATGAACCCTTGCTCATGTAACGAGCCCATACTCTCATATAAGCCCTTGCTCATGTAATGAGCCCATGCTCTTAATCGAGCCTCTTACTCTCATATGAGCCCTTGTTCAAATATCGAGCCTCTTACTCTCATATGAGCCATTGCTCATGTAATGAGCCCATGCTCTCATATGAGCCCTTGCTCATATAATGAGCTCATACTCTCAATCGAGTCACTTGCTCTCATATGAGCCCTTGCTCATGTAACGAGGCCATACTCTCATATAATCCCTTGCTCATGTAATAAGGCAATACTCTCAATTGAGCCTCTTACTCTCATATGATCCCTTGCTCATGTAATGAGCCCATGCTCTCCTATGAGCCCCTGCTCATGTAATGAGCCCTTGCTCATATAATGAGCCCATGCTCTCAATCGAGCCTCTTACTCTCATATGAGCCCTTGCTCATGTAACGAGCCCATACTCTCATATGGGCCCTTGCTTATGTAATGAGGACATGCTCTCATATGATCCCTTGCTCTCATATGAGCCATTTCTCAAATAACGAGCCCTTGCTCAAGTAACGAGCCCATACTCTCATATGAGCCCTTGCTCATGTAATGAGCCCATGCTCTCAATCGAGCCTCTTACTCTCATATGAGCCCTTGCTCATGTAATGACCCCATGCTCTCATACGAGCCCTTGCTCATGTTACGAGCCCATGCTCTTAATCGATCCCCTTGCTCTCATATGAGCCTTCGCTAAGTACGAAAGATGGGGTGTCCTTGAAGTAGGTCGTCCTTGCTAAGTACGAAAGACGGGGCGTCCTTGAAGTAGGTCGTCCTCGCTAAGTACGAAAACAGGACGTCTTTGATGTAGGCCGTCATCACAAAATACGAAAGTCATTTTTTGACGTAAAAACAAAATTTCATAATTTGGGGAGTCCTTGAAGTAGGTCGTCCTCGCTGAGTACGAAAGATGGGGAATCCTTGAAGTAGGTAGTCCTCGCTAAGTACGAAAGACGGGCGTCCTTGAAGTAGGCCTTCCTCGCAAAATACGAAAGTCATTTTTTGACGTAAAAACGAAATTACATAACTGGGGGAGTCCTTGAAGTAGGTCATCCTCGCTAAGTGCAAAAGATGGGGCATCCTTGAAGTAGGTCGTCCTCGCAAAATACGAAAGTCATTTTTTGACTTAAAAAATTAAATTACATAACTGAGGGCGTCCTTGAAGTAGGTCATCCTCGCAAAATACAAAAGTCATTTTTTGACGTAAAAAACAAAATTACATAACTGGGGGCGTCCTTGAAGTAGGTCGTCCTCGCCAAATACGAAAGACGGGGCATCCTTGAAGTAAGCCGTCCTCGCAAAATACAAAAGTCGTTTTATGACGTAAAAACGAAATCACATAACTGGGAGCATCCTTAAAGTAGGTCGACGTCCTTGCAAAGTATGATAGACGGGGCATCCTTGAAGTAGGCCATCCTCGCAAAGTACAGAAGTTAGGTTTTGGTGCATAAAACATCCAACAGGTACAACCAACGTTATTTTGTCCAACGAGGACTCTTAAAATTTTGGGGAGCTCCGAAAAGTTCCCAAGTACTTTCTCATATGGTCGTTACAATGTCCAACGAGGACGACTAAAAAATTGTTGGTTTGAAAATGATTTGACGTAAAAAACTTGAATCGAAGTGTTGCATTTCCTTGGGCAGGGACGAATTGCCCACTTTTGCCGGCCCACAGCGTATTGGATATCGCTAGGGTGGACCATGCCAAGTCAATAATTATATAAAAAAGATACGAGCTGTCACGAAGAGTAGTCCCATAAGAGCATACTCCATAAGGATGTGTAAGTGGAGATTGCCTATTTTATTTAAGTAATTTTTTACGTAAAAATGAAATGTAAGTTTAAGGCATTTTTCATTGAACAACAAATTGTATACAAAGATAGGACATAAAAAATGATCCTCTAAATGTTCATAACAACATTAGTTGATGCCATATACTCAATATAAACATTAAATATTATGCTCGTTTCCAAATAGTACAACTACGAGCTGCCTAGCTAGAAGAGCATGTGCTCACGCATGAAGAGTCCGCCCAGAAAGAGTG
The DNA here is from genome assembly GCA_014058105.1 of Kingdonia uniflora. Taxonomy (NCBI): domain Eukaryota; kingdom Viridiplantae; phylum Streptophyta; class Magnoliopsida; order Ranunculales; family Circaeasteraceae; genus Kingdonia; species Kingdonia uniflora. The sequence goes on from JACGCM010002611.1 coordinate 442,700, forward strand.
AGTGGTGCCCTACTCTGGTGAGACGTTTCAAGCCTCAAACACAATAATAACGATTGTGGCCCTCAAATATTATAAGCAAAATATGCCTGTTAGCTGACGTTTTGATCGTCCAACGAGACCCACACTCACATGTTATAAAAGAGCCCGGTCATGAAGAGGCCCATGTTTGTTGGCCGATGAATTGACAGAACTAAGTCACGCTCATTTTGTTTTGCTCTATGGACTTTTAGGGTGACTCAACTCGTCCTCGTCACGAGCAAGAGTTGAGAGGGGCGATTGTAGGAGCACGTTCCCGCTAGCCACGAGGTGGAAGGTCATCGAACGGCCTCTCTACCAAAACTAGGAAAACTCCAGCTAGCATTGTAGGAACACGCTCCCGCTAGCCACGAGGTGGAAGATCACTGAACGGACTATCTACCAAAACTAGGAACACTCTAGCTAGTATTGTAAGAGCACGCTCCTGCTAGCCACGAGGTGGAAGATCACTGAACGACCTCTTTACCAAAACTAGGAGCACTCCAGTTAGTGTTGTAGGAGCACGCTCCCGCTAGCCATGAGGTGGAAGGTCACTGAATGGCCTCTCAACCAAAATTAGGAGCACTCCAGCTAACTTCGACCGTTCAGGTCGTCATTCGAGCTCCCTGCTAGTGACGAGCACGTCTCAGGTGGGTATTCGTCTAACGACCCCAAAGACACGTGAGCATGAGCATTATTAGGTCAAACCCTCCCTATAAATAGATAGGGAAGGTAACCTAAGAGGAGACATTTTCTGAAGAACAACCTCCTCTATCAAAGAAACCTCAATAACCTAAGAGGAAGAAGAAGAGACCCGAAGAGAGTCGAGTGGTGCCCTCCTCCGGTGAGACGTGTCAAGCCCAAAACTAATTATTACGTATTGTCGTCCCGGAGAGGAATCTTGGGACTACAATATTATCCAACAGACTTCATATATTTTTTTCTCTCTAAGTGGGTGCCACGTGACCATATGATCTTGTTACCACGCCTTAGTGTTTGGTTAGCTATACACAAGGATGAGAGAACTATAGTAAACTCCCACAAGTTGGGTAATTATAATTGTCGTATTACCCACTATTTACCCTCACTGGCTGGCTTTAAATGGCTTGATGTGAGTCTTGATGGCTGGGTCTTAATGATCGCCACCGTTGGTAGAGGTACTAGATACGTATATCTCTGGACTAGGCAAGTATTAGATTTTCCTTAGAGAAAATTCACCATTTGTGAGAGCATCTCCTAAAGTTCTTGACTGACTTGGTTGAAAAAAAGCCAAATCCAAGTCAGTCAGACTATATTTCCTCCAACAGTACCTGACTTGGATTTTTTAACAGGCGCCCAACTTGGGCTTGGGCGCCTATTTTTTTTTTTTTTTTTTTCACAAGTCTAAATTGGGCGCCCAAATCTTGGACGCCCGAATTGAATTTTAAAAATAAAATAAAATTGGGCGCCCAAGTCTTAGGCGCCCAATTTGAATATTTAAAAATAAAATAAAATTAGGCGCCCAAGTCTTAGGCGCCCAATTTGAATTTTTGTTATCAAAAACAATTGGGTGCCCAACCTTAGGCGTCTGCTTAATAATAGAATAGGCACCCAATCGCGACATTAAATTCCAAGGCTGAGTCTTGAAATCCAAGACTCAACCTTGGATTTGGATGGTGAAATCCAAGTCAGTGAGGCACTGTTGGAGGACAAAAATCTTAGGTGGCACCTTGGATTCTAAGGTAGTGAGGCACTTTAGGAGATGCTCTGATGAATGTACATTTACTGGATCTCCTTTGGGCCTTGAAAATATCGCAATCCTAATAGCCGTCACAGATAATGTAATCGTCAAACAACTTTACACGGGCGGAGTTTGGCATGATCATGAATATGTGTGGTCTCTTCCAATACCTATTCGGGATATCAGTAGTCCCACCATTCACAATGGTGTGACTATGTTCATCGTTAACCACTACTGCTTAGTCGCTCTCAGAGATAACAAACTTCTTCATTCCACATACATTTGGAGTTTTCAACAGTTTCTACATCGATATATATCTTCGCTTGGTACCGGACTGGATGGTCTTCTTTATCTTTTTCACACGGGTGAAGACATTGCCGATATTGATGAAGCAGTGCTGCACTTCTAACTCATGCCAGTGGAAAAGGGCGGATTTAGGGGGGAGGGCTAGGGGGTGCCCGACACCCCCACTTTTTTTAAAAAAAATTTCCTTCTTAGAAAAAAAATATAAAAAAATAAATAATAAATAATAAATAATATATATATATAGTAAGGACTCCCAGCTATGTTTCGAAATACCTCTTAAAATTTTCTCCATTTTATCCATGAATCTCCGTATAAGGTAATCTCCATTTTATCTATGAATCTCCGTATAAGATAATCTCTGTATAAATTAATGTGGGGGATTGGATAAAACCCTTAAAATTTTCAAAATGTAACAAAAGTAATCTCTGTTACATTTTATCCATGAATTTTAAAATACCCCTTAAAAATTTCGGGGGCGGAGCCCCCGAACCCCCACTCTTAAATCTATGGCGCTACCCCTGCTAATATGATATTTGTTTCAAAAAAAAAGTTTTAAAACATCCTTATATTGGAAGAAAAAAATCTTTTTTTTTCGCGGGCTTCGCCTCTGCCTCGAAACAAATTTTCTCTAACAGCCCCAAATCCGATCCAACGTTTATGCTAATATGATATTTGTTTCAATAAAAAAAGTCTTAAAACATGTTTATATTGAAAGAAAAAAAGTCTTTTTTTGTCCCGGGCTTCGCCCCTGCCTCGAAACAATTTTTCTCTAACAACCCCAATCTGATCCAACTTTTATGCTAATATGATATTTGTTTCAAAAAAAAATAAAAAATTACAATTCAAATTTATCAACCTGGTAATTTTTTTTTGCACCGTCTTCTATTTTGCCGAAATTTTAGTAGCACATGTTATTTGTTTCCTCTCCTCCGTTAAGACCCAATTGGTAAGTTCTTTTTCTTATTTAAATTATATTTGATTATTTTACAATTTATTGATTGTTTTATTTTTGATATAATGCAGTTGAACACCCGAAGGAGATTCAAGTTATGTAACTTTAAACGTCGATACTTCAGGTCTTGGTTTGATTGCGGGTGTCTTCAGATCGTATTCTGCGGCACATTTTGACGGGTACGTATAGTATTTCATTACCGGGAGTGAGGAGGACGAAACTACTGGAGTTAGACGCCTTATTGGTAAATCTAAAGCATGCAGCTGCCTGTGGTTATATCCGACTTTACGTGTTTTACGACAGCCTCCCAGCGGTAAATTTCATAAAAACGTATTTAAAGGCTTTAAAGGATGGAGAAATTTTGGAGTTGAAAGTTATAACTGAGCCTGATAAGATATTAAGAGATAAATTGATGCGATAATTTCGTGGCACATTCATTTTGTTTGATGTATTTATAATTGAACATAGGTTGTGCAAGTATAATCAAGTGTTGGACTTGGTTACTAGGCTCATATTTGATAACTTGGCCACTTTGATCAAACGCGGATATCCTGTCACATCTCGTGATTTACAAATGTTTCACGACATAGAAACCAAGGGCTAGATAGTTTTAGATTACCCAGACCTATCACGTGAAATTCATCAGAGAATGTGGTACGATCAATCTCAGTACCTTGTCACATGAAAGTAAGTAAACATTATATCTCAAAATATATAATTGTTAAATTTTCTTACAACTTTTTGATCTTTTTCGCAGGCGTTGACACTTTGTATAGTATTTATGCCTTAATGTAGGTTTTTCGTATAATAGGTAGCATTCCTATTTACTATTTAGTTGTTTTTATTTATTTATTTTCCAACCAACAATTATGATTTTAAATACTAAAGGATGCCAACTTTACACAATCGATACTTTGGCAAGGCACTTCAAAAATCGATACTAAAATTACCAAATAGATACTAGTCCCACCTACTACCCCCTAGCTGCTACCCCTATTTGTACGCATTAAATGTTATTCAATAGTCTAATCTGCTACAATAATAAAACTACCAAATGACAAATTTTTGAACAAATGACAAAGTTATAGGAAAAAAATGACAAATATTTTCGAACAAATTCTAAAGTTCTGGAAAAACAAATGACAAATAATACAGAACAAATGAGAAACTATCCCTACTAAAGTTGTTGAGTTGTCTAATCTGCTACAGTAATAAGTGGGAAGCTATTCCCCCCAAAATAAACTACCAACCTTAAAAATTAAAGTAGTTTATTCTTCTACTACAAAAAAACTTATGGCGATTCTCTCCATTCTCGTTAATGTATTGTTTGTCTTTGTGATGTACAAAGTCTTCCAACTATCATTGTGCATTTGTTGAAGTCCTCACACAAAGGTCAATGGGGAGAAAAAGATCGTTGTTATCCTAAGGTTATTCACGTTTTCTAAAGATCGTTGTTATCCTTCTCTCCGACCGTCGAAGTAACCATTGAAGTAAATTTCATCTCTAACTTTGTATCCACATCATGATTCGTCCCATTTATCTTAAGAAAATGCTATGCAAGATGATATAATTTGTACTTAATCATTTGTTTTTTACTATATCATTTGTCTTCTGCTACTTTATCATTTGTCATTTTCTTGTGTCATTTTTCTCATTTGTTTGTTACTACATTATCACCGAAATTGTTTATTTATATCGTTGGTTTTAGGGATGGATGGAAGCAGTTCTCCCCTCAATCTTTGGGTTGAAGCAGTTCTCACTTCCTTTTTTCTTATTAACAAACTTCTTAGTCCCCTCCTTCAGTGGGGCTATCCATTCTCTCGTCTATTTGGTGGATCTCCTTCCTACGTCAATCTTCGTACTTTTGGGTATGCATGCTATCCACATTTAGGAGATTATATTTATAATAAACTATTACCAAGATTTGTTAAGTGTGTGCTTATTGGTTACATCTCACAACATAAGGGGTACAAGTGTCTTGATACGAAGATAAACAGGGTGTATACGCCATGCACGTTTTAACGAATCGATGATTCCATTTGCACAATATCAATAACAATCACCTTTAGTAAATGCTCCAGATTATGTTGACTTGGATATTGTTCCTCCTGTGACTCCAATAATATCTTCCCATACTTTAATTTCTCCATTAGTCAGTGTAGATTGATTTTTTGGTCATACTTATCAATGACGCTCTACAAATCTCACAATTATAGATTCAACCTCAACTGATGGGGTTTTATTTTGTGATGCTCGATCAGTATCAGCAACTACATATGCTTCTTCTCTAATAGCTACAGACGATTCTTCTCCTGCATCTACAAATGATCCTTTTCCTGTAATAACTACAGACACCTATCCACAACCTCGTTCTACTTCTGCAGTTCTCGATACTACTTCAGATGATACAGTACCGTCTCGTACTCATCCCTATAAAACTCATCTTTAGGGCGGTATTCAACGACCTATTACGCGTACCGATGGTACTGTGCCATATCTTTTTCCAAAGGCTCTTTCTGCTCGGCTTTCTCCTTCTGTAGATGAGCCTACTTATTATTCTCAAGCAATTAAAATCCCTGAATGGCGTACTGCAATGATAAATGAGTTTAAATGCTCTACTTAAAAATCATACATGGACATTAGTTCCTCCTTCCAATCAAAATATTGTTGGTTGTAAATGGGTGTTTAAGTTAAAGCGTAATTCCGATGGTTCCGTTGAATGTTATAAGGCCCACCTTGCCACTAAAGGCTTTTATCAGCAACATGGTCTTGACTATGATGAAACCTTCAATCCTATTATAAGACATACTACTATGCGTACCATCCTTGGCCTTTCTACTTCTTTTGGTTGGTTACTTTATCAGTTGGATGTGAAAAATGCTTTTCTTCATGGCCACCTCTTTAATATTGTTTACATGACCCAACCTCAAGGGTTTGTTGAGCTGAGTTTTCCTCATCATGTTTGTCTCCTTCACAAAGCCATCTATGGTCTAAAGCAGGCCCCAAGAGCCTGGTTTTAGTGTTTAAGCTCTTTTTTATTACAGTTTGGGTTCTGCCCAAGTTGGGCTGATGACTTCATGTTTATTTACAAATCAGGCTCACAAATTTTAATTCTGTTGCTCTATGTTGATGGCATTATTCTCACTAGGAACACAATCTCTTGCTAGTATCTTCCTTTATGTCTACTCTTGGGATAAAATTTGAAATTAAAAACCTTGGACTCCTTCACTATTTTCTTGGCCTCAGGGTTCCTTCTCTGAGTCTTGGTCTATATTTATCTTAGACAAATATGTTATTGATATTTTTCGTCGTAGCCAAATGCCTGATTGCAAGCCATGTAGTATTTCCTTGAGCACGAAGACACAACTTTAAACATATGATAGCGTGCCCTTATCAGATACTTTAAAGTATCATCATTTGGCTGGCTCCTTGTAGTATTTGGCTCTAGTACGACTGTACATTGCCTATGTTGTACACCATATAGCCCAATTTATGAGCGCTCCTCGCACCGACCACATCCTTTGATGTCAAGCGTATATTGCGATATCTCAAAGGTGCATTGGACTTTGGTTTGGTCTTTCATCCTTCTACTTGTCCCTTGTCGCTCCAAGCCTTCTCTGATACTGATTGGGGCGGTTGTCCTGACCTGCATCGCTCAACCACTAGATTTTGTGTATTCTTACATCCCAATCTCATTTCTTGGATCGCGAAGAAACAACCAACTATTTCTAAATCTTGTGATGAATCAGAGTATCACTCTCTATCTTACTTGTGTGTTGAGACTATTTTGGATTTTCATCTTCTCTATGAGTTGCAGCTGCCTTTCACTTGACCTATCACACTTTATTGTGACAATCTAAGCACCACGTATATGGCTTCCCATCCGGTGTTTCATGCTCATACATGACACATTTTGCTTGACTATCACTTTGTTCGAGAACATGTTGGTTTTGGAACTCACTTGGTTCGCTTCCAACTTCTGCGCTCCAAACTTGTCTATCCAAGAATGCCAAATTTGTGGAGTGTTAAATTAAAGTCATAGTGTGCTTCAAATTGCTTGTAAGACTTGAATTACAAGTCCTAGTATGACTTGAATTGCAAGTCTCTCTTAGTAGGACTTAGGCACAAATGTGATTGTCTTCTTAGCAAACGCGAAACAATCATGTTTCTGGTGCCCAGGTTTTCCGCATCTGTAACAATTACCTAAAACAAAGATACGTAAGGCAGTGACTACTAGAATAGTTGGAGCTGCCGTTGTAGGTGGTGGAACTGGTAGATGGTACTGAGCATATAACTCACTCGCTTGTTTGGCTAACTGTACAATCTCTGCTAGGTAAAAGACAGGTTAAAGTGCGGTTGCTTCTTGTAACTTCTTTGTTAACCTGCTCTTGTACCTACTAACCCTCTGATGTTCAGTATCTCAGAGTTGTGCGCGTGCCTCAAGAAGATAAAATTGATCTATGTAGTCATCATGGGAGAAGATACCCATTTTTAGGGATTGAAGTTTCCCGAACGCGACCTCGCCATAGTTCAAGGGGATGAACCTTTCCTTCATCTTTCTTTGCATCTTCCACCACTCCGTGATGTATTGGTAACCTAATGTAGATCTTGCCTGTTGAACGTTGTTCCACCAGGTAAGAGCAAAAACCATAAGTAGGGACTCAATAATTGTAACTTGTTTTGGATCCCCATATTTCCTGTAGTTAAGCACCTGCTCAACTTTATCTAGTCACTCAATAAAGGCATTAACATTAGACTTACCATCAAACTCTGGTACCTTGAGGTGCACATTTTGTGTCTGTTCCGTAATAGCCTTAGCCAAAACCTCAATGTTAGTACCTTTTCGCTTTTGGCGTGGATGTAGTCGTTGTTCATCTTCAAAGTTTGAACAGCAATCATCATCTTGCATACGTCTGCTACATATGGGTGTCTCGGCGGACGTGGGGGTAACCCAAGTGGATGATGTCTCTGTCGATTCTTCAATGTGGTGTTAATCGGGGGGTTAGAAACACGGCCCCGACCTTGCCCACTGAATTGCCGGTCTCTCTCCCAAATTGAAAGGCAACAAGAACCCAAAGGTTTACATTTCTCTCTAGAGTAAACACTATAAACATTATCGTCACGTGGCCCCCAACCATCGTCATAGGGTGTCCGTAACTCAAACTCATATTTAGAGTTAAAGCCTGACATTTATCGTTTACTGGTTTTCGTATACGGTTGGTCTCGGTACCCAAAATACCATTTGGAGTTGTTATCACAACATAACCCCACTACATAAATAAAACACACAAAATCATTCAGTTAATACTTAACATTGATCGATGATGCAATGAAAGAATTTTACAACGTATATGCTAAAAAATAGTGAAATTGTGTTCATGCTATGAGTTAGAGTTTCCACGTATTTTCATATATAAAACTGTTCTCCTCCATGTATTCTCCGTTTTAAAAATATAAACTAAGGTGACAATTTTATGTAATGTGGGGTTGTGGGCGTTGAGTTCCGGTCTCCTACCGACCACATTAGCAGGTGTGGTGTTGAGCCGCGCCGTGGAAGCTGAACTCGAATTCGATTCGATTAGTTACAAACAAGCTAAAGGGAATACACAACCAAAACAAACACAAGCATGTAAGGTAGTTTGGAGAGTTGCCTACGTCCACACACAAGAGATAGTTTTATTTAAAATCCAATGTTACAATCTTTACAAACAATTTGAGGTTTCTCTCAAGAATTCCTCTCCAAAATATCTCACCAAGGGTGTCTCTTAAAAAACTTAACTACCTAACTCTCCCTTATATACTTGGTATAGCCCAATACAATCACTTGGATCTCGAGGCAAACAAGAGGCTTCAAACAAAACTCAAAATTGGATTTTTCTGAAGTATGTTAGAACAGATAATTTGTCTGTTCGAACAGAGACTTCTATTCGAACAAACTTCCAAAGTGTATTCGAGCAAACAACTCTCGGCCTGAATTTATTGTTTGTTCGAACAGAACAAAATATGTTCAAATAGACATATATTATCTATTTAAATAGAAAAAGGGACAACCTCTACAATTCTCCACCTCGGTGAAGATTTCCCCAACCAAACGAACCGAAATCTGAGCCGAACATAGTCACCAACCAAACGACCCAAATGAAAAGAGAAAGGAGGAATTCGATGAAGCAGCCAGTAAAAGAAAAGAAAAGGGCGTCTTTTGAAGGGGTGGGAAAGGAAAGGAATCTGAGATTTAACTTTAATCAAGGGGAACCCCTAAAAAGGAAGAAGAAAAGGAAGCTTTCTAAAACACAACTACTAGTACCACCTAGGTAGGAACCTTGAGTGTGTTTTAACCCACTTAGCCTCATAGTTTAGTAGAGTAGTTTAGAAGCGCTTTTTAAGGGCACTGGTGGAAGTGCTAGTTAAAAAGCGGTGAAAGAAAAGGCAAGGGATAAAGATGCAATGCATGGAAGGTGTTTTTTTAACACAAGACTGAGCCTATAAAGACATAGTGCGTAGTGGGCTTGGATATATAGATATAATAGAATCCTTCGCTGGCTAGTTCACTTATATTTTCTTGACTTACTAAAAAATAGAGACAAACCACGTTGACCTTAAGGAACTCTATAACCCGACCTAATTCTCTCTCTCTCTCTCTGAAGGATATCGTACGACCTTCGTCATCTTCATACAGGTTGGCATGTTGATCAGGCAATCCTCAAGGAGGAGGAAAGGGTTGTAGTTATTCGATATGGTCAAGATGGGGACGCAGCTTGCATGCAGACCAATGAAGTATGAACTATATGACACATCAACCTTGATGTTTTTCTATCGAAACAAGCACATTATGGTTGATTTTAGAACGGAAAACAACAACAAAATCAATTGGGTACTCAACGACAAACAAGAGTTCATTGACATCGTCGAGACTGTATACAGTGGAGCTAGAAAGGGGCGGGGTCTCGTGATTTCCCACAAAGATTATTCCACCAAGTATCGATATTAATATTGATCTCTATACTTTGTTGTGCTACGAGATTCCAAGAACAAATCACTCTTTGTAAGAGCTACTTAATGTAGGCTTATTCTGTCAAGTCTCTAAACTCTTTTGCTCTTTCATATTGTTAAGTTTCAACTTTCAACAAAGATCTCTAAACACCTTCATTATTTTTGTCATCAGGTTCAAACAATTACGGTAATTTCGCAGAATTATACTGTTTACAAACTTCGTGGCATTGTTCAACAATGTTATGAAAGTTTAGCTATTGTAGCTAGTCCACTGGAGATGCATACTAAAACAAACACAGAAGGGAAGAGAGAGAGAGAGTAGCTTTCCCTCCCATTGGAGATCCTCTTTGGAGAAGAAGAAGAACGACGAACACTATGCGTGTTCTTTCATGGACACTCGTAATCTTAACATTGGTCTCTATCATCTTCATCGTTGCAGAGACCTCTCCAAATTCACAGGTCTCTCTCTCTCTCTCTCTCTCTCTCTCTCATTATCATTTAATTTTGCCCTAATTTGTTATTGGCAATGTAGATAAATTGCAGCAAAACATGTGTTGCTGAGAATTGTAATTGTAAGTAAACATCTGATTGATTGATTGATTTCAAAGAACCCCATTCAACATTTTATGGGAAAATTGATTTCTTTTGTTTGTTGTTGGTTTTGGTGATTTTAGCTGTTGGGATTCGATATGGGAAGTTTTGTGGAGTAGGGTGGAGTGGTTGTCCAGGGCAAAAGCCGTGCGATGATCTCGATGCGTGTTGTGAAGCTCACGACAATTGTGTTGACAAGAAAGGTATGATTTGATTTTGAGTTTTACTTTTTTGCATTACTAGTTTGGTTGTTTGTGAGATTTTATTCAAGTTTCGCCTAATATAGCTTTAGGGAAAACCCCAAGTTTAATTTGTACATTAAACCCGTAATGTAGTGTGGGTTAAATGATAAAAGAAGTATTAAATCACGTTATGAGTAAACGTATGTGACACCATATAGCATTATAGCCTTATAGGTCACTACTGTGACTGTAGATATTTGAGACAATTTTTGCAATTGGCTGCATTGTTTGTGGTAATTATTATTATTTTTTTTTTTGTGGTAATCAGTTATGTTGTTGCATTGTTCAGAAGATTAAGTTAATTAGGTTAGAGGGTTTAGTTGCAATACTAACACACTCACTGTTATGAAACTATTTAGGTGTATGAGCTAGCTTTATTTATTTAAATAAAACTTTATTTGGATTGGATACTTGTAGAAGGTGCAGGTTTGATTCCTAGATGCATAATTAAAGTTCAAAAAGAAAACTTCGAGCAAGCCTAGAATATTATTTATTTATTTACTCTAATTCCAAACTATATCTACATTAGGGGATAAAGCTAATCCATTTTACGGCAATTCCTCTCTTAGATTTGGTGTCCGAACATCTGATTCCACAGGGTAAATAAGATCTCTGTATTATGTACTTGAAAGATCTTTAATTGTGCTGCTTCCCCGTACACCATCCACTCACGTATGAAACTAGATCTAAAGTTTCGAACGCATCTGCTAATTTTTCTTTGAAAAAATATATTGTTAACTACGAAAAACTTCCAAGAAATAACGCAACAGAGGAAGATGACAAATAGATTCTCCCTCACTTTCAAAAAAGATGTCCGATGAAGTAGCATCCATTGTTTTTCCAAGTTAAATTCGCTGAAAGTGTTGCCCCATATCATACCCCAAAAGGTAAGCGGGATTTTGAATATGACTATTGCACCATACAAGTATGATTAGGAACCTATAAGATTTGCCACATGATACCAGTACGAAAGACATCAAATGGCTATAGAAGATGAGCTGAAAAGCACTCACTCTTAGACCACATCCCCTTATCATTGCCCTGAAAATATGAGACTGGTAAGAATATAATAGCTATTCCATACCTGCATGGTTGCAAACAAGTATGGCTTAAAGCTCAACAAATCTCCCATCATAAAAACTAAGTAGTAAACCTTTGCTAGCGGTTCCACTTCGCAATTTACTCGTCCATAGTATGACATTAGGAAAGGTCACTCTGTGCTCCTTAGTGATTCTGCCAAGCTCCTAATTTGAAGGTGAGTAATCACTGCAGCACCATCCCTAACTATGATACCCTCAATAAGATTGAGATGCATACAATCATTTTACTAAGAGGGATGGCTACCATTATGCTTCACATTCTCAAAATCTTGCGTGCTGGTAACTTCTATCAAAATCGAGAAACGAGACGTCTAGATGAACGTGCAAATCCACTTCCTCCACCTATCTCTCAAGACTAAGCCTTCTGAGGCTATTACTAGAAATTCCAACTCGCTTTTTAAAGTTGATATTGCACAACGCGCATTCAATCATCAATCTTGCTCTTTAGTCGACCAACTTCTTGATTATAAGAATAGTGTCCAATATTTTTCCACTCAAAATGTAGGTCTTGAAACTAAGAGACAGGTAAAGTGATCCTAATTCTTAATCTTAAAGCCAACGCCTTGGTGATAGTTGGTATAAGCCCACTATATCTGTAATCTCCAATCATGGTCCTCCGAAACTCGTTGAATACCTCCATAGTTTCGCCCCGTGGTGGTAATTGTTCATAGAAAAACATGTAGACTACGAGCCTAGTAACTCCCCAATCCTTTCCAATAAAGTTTATATCCAGCTGTACTACCTGATCATGGTCCAACTCATCAGACTGTAGCTTATCGAGCCTTGGCCTTCATTTTTCACTGCCTGAAGTTGCTCTAGAGGAGCCCCAAAATTTTATTTGTGCATCTTATGGGAAAACCCATTGCATTATGTAGGTAAAGTATAAAAGAACTATCAAATCTTTTTTTTTTCCGCAAAAGGCTGAGCAATTGAATTAAAGAATGAGAAGAAACAGGGAAAAGGGAGATAGCAACTGGCAGCCAACAATCAAGATTAATCAATTTAAGTACGAACTGATAGGATCCTCGATTTTGGTCAAATAATCCGGCAGCCAACAATCCATTTTCCCACTTCGAACTCGAGAGCAGCTCCTCATTTTGCCATATAATCCACCTCAAGATTTGTTTCTTGAAGTATATGCGTAATTTGGAAACCACAAAGCTCCTTTTTAGTAACTCCTACTCCACAATCATGAACAGGGTGGTTCATTCTTCTCAAACGCTGAAACTGCACCTTCCGAGTCGGAAACAGCCCATATCTTTGTCCAATCATCTCAACTGCTTTTCTAACTTCGGATAAAATGGTTTGACTCTCTGCATTGAAGTTAGTATCAGATCCTAACCTCCTGCATAAAGTAACAAGAATTCTTATCCCTGAAAACCACTCTAGCCAGTTGCACCCGGATTTCCAACTATCTATAGCTTGAGCCGCCACAGCAAACTTTAACCTCCCCAGGGCTGGGCAAAGTCCAACTGTGAGAAATTTTAGAAATTGTTCTGGGACTACACGGGACTCTCAAAACTCCTAAAAGTTGAAGATCTAGAGGCCTACTGAACGTAGAGTTTTTTTGAGACCAAAGCCAGCATCTTGAATCCCCTTTAAGACTTTGCTTTCAATCTTGTCAATCTTTAACTTGTCACAATAAAAAAATTAAAGAGTTTCTTGCTTCCCAAATACCACATAAGCCTTGAAAAACGTCTGCTTTCCATAAATCATTGACCAAGGGGCTGAAATTTTTCCTTACTTCAATAAACGTTTTCCGGTCATTGTGAGTACTAGCTGTAACTTGTAAATAACTGAATTTTGAGCCAATCCCATATTTCAGTAGCATTTGTACAGGAATTAAAGAGACGATCCATAGTTTCTTCTTCCTTCCGACACAAACAACACCAAGAAGCCATTTTGATCCCTTTACTTTTATTTTTATTTTTTAAAACACAGTCTGCTCTGGAGAGAGAGCTCAAAGAGAAAGAGTGGGAAAGCCATAGAAAAGGAGCGAGTTGGAGAGATCTTCTGTTTCTCTCTACTCTCTACAGAATATGGAGGCTATTCTCAAGCAGTACTTTGGGTATTCAATATTCCGTTCGTGTCAGAAAGATGTTATCGAAGAGATATTAGACAAAAAAGACTCACTGGTTATCATGGCTACTGGGAGTGGCAAGTCATTAGACTATCAAATCCCTCCCTTGATTTTGAGAAAGACTGCTGTTGTTATAAGTCCTCTTATTGCTCTAATGCAAGACCAGGTCGCGAGTTTGAAACAACGGGGAATCAGCGTTGGTTATTTCGGGAGCACTCAGACTAATCCTACCGTCTACTCTAATGCCGAGCGTGGCCGCTTTGATCTTCTGTACTTGACTCCAGAAAAAGCATGTTTACTTCCTCCAAGGTTCTGGTCAAACTTGTTAGATTCAGGAGTTTCTTTATTGGCTGTTGATGAAGCACATTGCATTTCAGGGTAGGGCCATGATTTCAAGAAAGAATATAAGCAATTACACTGCTTACGGGATGTCCTCTTTATTGTTCCCTTTGTCGCTGTGACTGCTACTGCTACTGAGAAGGTAAGAATGGATATTATACAGTCATTGAAGATGAAAGATCCATATGTTACCGTTGGTTTGTTCGACCGCAAAAATCTTTTCTATGGTGTAAAGTGTTTTGGTAAAAGTCGAGCACTTGAGGAGGAATTTGTGAAGGAAATATCAACTTTTACAGTTTGTGGTAGCTCAACTATCATATATTGTATGACGGTTGAAGATGCCAAGCAGATATTCAAATCACTTCAGGAAGCAGGAATAAAAGCTGGAATTTATCAATACCAAATGACTGGTAAAGATCGCGAGGAGTCACATAGATCATTTGTTAGGGATGAACTACCCGTCATGGTTGCAACTATAGCTTTTGGCATAGGGGTTGATAAGGCAAACATTAGGCATGTGATCCATTATGGCTGCCTAAAGAGTCTTGAATCTTACTATCAGGGAAGTGGACGTTGTGGCAGAGATGGATTAGCTTCAAATTGTTGGCTCTATTACACAAGAAGTGATTTTGTAAAGGCCGGTTTTTACTGCGGAGAAGTTGACACGGAAATACAAAGGACAACCATTATGGAGTCTTTCATAAGTATTGCTCCTTGACAACTTGCCGTAGAAAGTTTTTGCTGGAGTATTTTGGAGAGAAATTTACACCCAGTAATTGTGGTAAATGTGATAATTGCACCAACACAAAAATGGAACGTGAGATGATTAGAGAAGCGTTTCTATTATTGTCGTCTATAGATTCTTGTAGTGGTCATTGTGGTCTCAGTATGCCTGTAGACGTTCTTTGAGGATCTCATTCGAAGAAAATTCTTCAATATCAATTTGGTAAGCTTCCGCTTCATGGATTTGGGAAACATTTTTCCTCAAAAATGGTGGAAAGCACTTACTGAACAACTGATTTCTCATGGTTATCTTATGGAGAACATCCGTGACATATATAGATTTGTAAGTGTCAGCCCAAAAGGAGAACAGTTTCTCAATACCGCAAACTCTGATAATCAACCAGGACTAGTTTTGTCAGTAACTAGTGAAATGGAGGATGAGGAAGAACATGGAAGTACAACTGCGAAAGCTAAAAGGAACTTTAAAAAGTTAACTACTCCAAAATCTGAAGAATTGTCAGTGGCTGAGAAAAAACTCTACCACATGCTTTTGGACACGAGAGGGAAGCTTGCAAAGAGCATTGGAGTAGCTCCGTACTGCATATGTGGTGACCAAACAATAAAGACAATTACAATGATAAGGCCATCTACCAAAGCACGGTTATCAAATATTGATGGTGTCAACCAGCACCTTGTATCTATGTTTGGGGATCAAATTCTTTGAGATGTTCATAGTTTATCTCTAGGGCTGAACCTCTCTTTGGATCAGAGAGAAAGTAAAATTCCAACATCTCAGAGAAAATTAACTCCTGAAAAATTAGAAGTTTGGAAGATGTGGCAAGGGGATGGACTCACTTTTCAAGAAATTGCGAACCGCCCAGGGAGACCAGTTCCAGTTACAGAACAGGTTGTTTATGAATATGTTTTTGAAGCTGCCAAAGAGGGATTTAATATAAGATTGGACCTGATTCTGTGATGAGATTGGGATGACACGTCTTGTATATTAAAAATTCGCGGTGCGATTTCAAAAATTGGCTAAAAGCTAGGTAACAACGACACGGATACGGGTGTCGTTGTCGGACACGGGTACGGGGTGTCGGACACGGCGACCCAAAAATATGTAAAAACGGGGACACGGCTGTAAAAATTTTATTTCTTATTTTCTACTATGCTTATGTTGGTTACTTAACCTATCTAACACACTTATGGGTTAATTTACGACATATTTTTACGACTAATAACAAACAAAAAACAATGAATAACATGTATAAGAATTGAAAACTTTCTAAAAGCTATGTCAAAAAGGTTATGATATAAGCAAGAAGTGTCCGTTGGAGTGTCGACACGAGTGTCAGTGTGTCCGAGTGTCCGACACGTTTGGACACGAATTTTTTTTGGAATATGGAGTGTCCATGTTACATAGGCTAAAAGGAAAAGTTGAGGCCAATAAAAGATGAACTGCCAGAATATGTAAGTTATGCTCATATAAAGGCGTTCTGGACAATGCAAGACGCAGGGTTATCAACTGAAGATATTATTGAATTGCCTTGCAAGCAAGATAATGGGAGTAGTCCTAGAGTGGCTTATGAACTATTTTGAAGAAGCTGCTGTGGCCGACGGTGTAGATCATCTGAACGCATCAAGGGAAGAATGGGGTTAATCTCCCTTGAGAGTAGAGTGTGTATCTGATTGACATGCAAAGAGAGACTTATACAGAATTCTGTAGATAAACTGAAGTGTTAGTTGCGTCGGTCACGAGCTTTTCAAAGGAGGAAAAATCAAAATTTTGTAGAACATGGAAGCATTGGTGTTGGTATGTACATGTAGCCGTTTTGTGAAAGGAAAGATCATTTTATTGGACACTGAATTATTAGTTTGTGATGGAGATTTCTTGAGTAAAAAAAATAAAAAAAATCCCTTTCCTTTTAATTTTACAATCAGTAGAAAAGGCATTTACTAAAAAAAATCCAAGCAAAACCACTAATATTAGTAGGCACATAAGACTTCCACACTATATTTGACACAAGACTAGGATTTTTTTCCTAAGAGCTTCAAAGGAAGATTTAACACTAAATTTCTCTTTTTTGTCAAACTTCTATATTATTCTATCTTCTTTATTAGGGTTACAAGGAACTTGATCTAGTAAATCCCCCACCTCCTGTAGCTTTTCTGTAATGTCTTCTGGCATGTTCCATCCTTGGTCATCAATGAAATCGCCAACCTTGGCCTTACGTTGACCCCAAATAGAATCAAGAAGATACAACAACTCTTCAAGAGGGAGATTAGTAGTGCATACCTCTCTCCAGAAGTTATTATCTTTTCCATTAAGCGAGTGATTCCTTAATACATGCCAAAATTGAAGAAGGTTTGTAGTAATTGATAAAGTCCCCATTCTTGTTCTTGAACTTGTTGATCATAAATTGAGCCCATTCTTCCTTTCTTCAAAATCCAACACAACATAGATCGATTTACCTTTCTGAGGCTCCCCCCCCCCCCCCCCCAAGAAGTAGGCTTTACACATGGAATCTCACTTCAGATTTTTAGAAGGATCTCCAGTCCAGAGTCCCCAGACAAAGTTCCTTACGATTGCTTCTCTTCCTTTAATAAGGGGCACTGGTCATTTGTAAATGGCCATATTTTTATTTTACTACTGCAAGTGAGAGTTAAGGCAAGATCTCCTGACAAGGTTTATAAAGAATAGATGGAATTGCATCTGTTATTACCTAGTTCCCTTAGCATCCTTCTCTATTATAGAACTAATGTCAGAGCCCAAGGAGCTAGGGGATGAGATACTCTCACTGATATTTACATGAGGAGATTACAATAGTATAGCTAACCCTATTACACAAAACAGCTTCATACGAATAATTCAGTGCTTCCATGTTCTGACTTGCTTGTCTTGCTGCTCTAACAAGGTGATAGCACTCCTATGGTGCTTCTATGGCATCCTTCATATACTTAGGTATTGTTTTGGAGCTTGTAGCACGTAGTGTTCTGCTTGTCCCATTTTGATCTGCTATATCCAGCCCTCTTTTCATCTCGTGCACTTCGTGGTAGATAGTACTCTTCCCCCCCCCCCCCCCCCCCCCCCCCCCCCCCCACACACACACACACACACACACACACACATAGAAATTGAGTTTGAAGACCCCTGCATCTGCATTAGGGTGTATCCATCTATATCATTTAGGGACCTTGATATAAAAAGAAGGGGTTAGGTTCCAAGACTGGCATATTTGCCTTGCTCTGTCAGACTGTTGAACTTTCCTCACTGTACTATCCAACCTGCAGCTAACCTCCATGCAGATCTGCTTAAAAATAGCTTGAACATTGGGGGTTTCATCTCTGAACACAACATTGTTTCTTGATCTCCACACATGATATACCATGGCTGAGAAGGCAGAACTCAAAATCTTGTAAGCAATGTCTTTCTTACCCATACTACTCAGACTGGTTTGCAAAGGCGACTGATGCTCTCTCCCTCACCATCACCCAAATAGTTGGTGTTATCGATAGTTCAAACCAGAGAGAATTTGCGTGAGAGAAGAGAACTGGTCACGTGGGCAACACCTGCCTTGCCTTCATGTAAGCAAAGTCTAGGCCCAGCTACAACCTGCCCAAATCAGGCATAATCCCATATTCAAACCCTCCGACCCGACTTTAAAAGCACATGACCTGCTTGTGTTATATTTAAGTTCAAAACATACTCTTCAACTAACAGGCCTGGCCCACCAACTTTTACCCTATACTTCAAATTTTGGTGGGAAGATCTTAAGTCAGCAGTATCACGTGGGCAGCATAAGCCAGCAGCACAAATTGCATGGCCAACTCCAGCAGCTTCAGCCGCACCAAACCTCAGTCCAGCCCAGGTCCAAACTCAAGCCTAACATAGCCACTCCAGCAGTAACTACCGATCCACGTACCACACAACAATGGATTCAGGAGATACGTGTGCAATATGAGATGCAGATAAATCTTATCCAACAGCTCCGTTCACACATGTTACAGTTCGAGTTATTCCAACATTTGATTCGCATGAGGCAAATGATGGCCCGAAGCGAAGAATTATTTTCGTATGTTGACCCGTTTTGGGAAAGCTTCATAGCAAGTTTTGTGGAGCAGACATCAATGTTTTCTCAACTTTTAATTTTAGACGTAGGGATGTTGGTGACAACATCGTACCCGCGCACTTGGGTACAACCTCGATTTACGGTAAATTTCGTGGTAGAATTCGAAGTTTGAAAACGGGTATGCCATATCAGAAAATTTTGAGTTCCGTGATGTTTGAAAACTTGCCGATTTCGTGGTCAAAATCTTCCGCAGAGGGAGGGATTTGATGTGAATTGTCCTCTAATGGTCGTTCTCACCGTCAACGGATTGTTTTTATTTATGCTCTTTTGATATGAGCATCTCTATTGTTGGAGATGCTGAGTAGATTTTAGGAACTTGCTTGTTTAACCAACACAAGGTTAAAGATGAAGTTTTCCCAATTTTAGTAGAATTCTATTTAGATTAGAATTAGTGTTGCTAATTATAATTCCCCTATGTGTTCTATAAAAGGGCAGGCTAGTTCTATGTTTTGGGAGGTTGTTTGAGTTGAAATTCAAGTTAAGATAGTTTAGTTTAGTTTAATTTGTGTTTAATATGTTTTTAGAGTTTAGAAGAAAACCCTAATTGAGATTAGGTTAGTGTTAAATGTAACACGATCTTGCTTCTGCGACGTGCGTTTACATTAATAACACTCTATCTTGATCATTTGAATTTTGTAGCTAAACTATAGATGACCATATTGAAAATAGGGATACTATTGAGTACAACTTTAGCCAGCACCACCCTCCTTGAAAAGACAGAAGCTTGCCCACCCAACCACTTGCTTTTCTGTTTTTTTCAACCAAAGGTATGACGTCACTCTTAGTAACCCTACCTTGAATCAAAGGAATGCTCATTTAAGTCTGGTAGATTCCCTTCCTTAAAACCAAAAGGTTCCTTGATAATCTATCTTCTACTCATGGTGATGGCAGATTCCCTTCCATTTAGACTTCACTTTTAGTTTTTTTTTTCAAATTAACCAGTTGACCTGAAGCGCAGTTTGATATTTTAGCAAGAAGAACTGCGGACCCTGAGATCCCCATTTGAGAACAAAAAAACATCATCTGCAGAAAGTTGGATAGAAGGCCCTTGGCAGTTTTTTTTATTGACACCATAGGTTTAATAGACCACCTGCTCAAGGCCCCTCCCTACTTTGAAGTACCCATAGGGATTGCCATTAGCCAAAATAGACATCATGCCATTACTAATCAAAGTCTCAACACATTGACAGAATCTTTGATGGAACCCAAACTCAGCCAAGACTTTAAGTAAGAAGTTTCAACTCAAACTGTCATAGGCTTGAGGTAATATCAATTTTCAGGCCTACATTTCCCCCATATTTTTTAATTTTCATTTCATTAATCATTTTCAAATCTAGGCAAATTCTGGATGCTTTTACCTTTGATAAAAACACTTTGTTCAATAGAGACAATCCGATGGGCAATCTGAAATAGTCTCAAGGTCAAATTCTTTGATTTATATTTTTTTTTGAAGATGAAGTTACTTAAAACAAATTGGATGAAAATGACTAACTTTAGTGTAGTTACTCACCTTGGGGATTAGAATATTGATGTTTGAGTTGAAGTTTTTTGGAAGATAATTCTCCACAAGGAAAGTCTTTACTGGTGTACGCAGGTCTCTTGCCGCTATTTCTCAACACACTTTAAAAAATTACCATGAAAAACCATCGGGACCAGGAGAGCTTTCTGCATTCAAGCTAAACACAGCTTCCTTTATCTTGTAGTCATTAGGAATGGCAGTTAGCATACCATAATCTTTAGTAGCAAATTTTCTTTAAAATATTCGGCTATACAGTCACCCCTATCTTTGGTGTCTTTTATAACAGAACCATCCTCTCTTAGTACCTCCATATTCAAAGCTTTTTCTCTTTTAAAATTGGCCATCATGTGAAAGTATTTCATGTTTTTATTACCCTCTTTCAACCACTTGAATTTTTGCCTTCATATAGATTCCTCCTTAAGTTCCAGCTTGTAGAGAGTGCCTTTCATTTCTTAAATTTCATTAGCAACCTGATCATCTTCATGGTCATTCTCTTGCTCCAAGTGAAGTTTACCAATGTGCAACTCCAGAGTCCATAGCCCTCATCTTGTTCATATATATGAATATCAAGACTAATGCGACAACAAGTTATATCATTATTTGTCACCAGCATGACGTAGATATTTGAGAAACGTATTGCTATTGTCCTGCGCTTATCCTAATGTGTGGTAATGTTTGGGTGTCTGAGCTAGCTTGTTGATTCAAGTAAAACTTTACTTGGATGGACCGGTTATAGAAGGTGTCGGCCTGCTCCCAATATGCATAACTAAATTTCAAAAAGAAAATCTTGAGCAAGCCGGGAACAAAATCTGTTTATTTATTTTTCATATATTAAGGGAACAATCACCAAAGCTTTATGCATTGAAACTTGAATTACATTAGGTAATAAGAGTCCTGAATTGTATAGCTAATTCTTCTCCTAGATTTATTGGCCAGCACAAGGTCAAACAGGATCTCCTGAATTGTATAGCTAATCCATGAATAATCTTGAATTAAACTCTTTCCTTGTACACCATCTACTCGAAGATAAAACTGGATCTCAAGTTTCCAGCACATCTGCTATTTGTTCTTCAAAAGAAAAATACATCGTCAACCACAAAAAACTTCCATTAATCTCGAGACTCACAATAGCTGTAGGAAAGTCCTCTTAGATCCAGGAAGTTTATAAATAAGGCAGAAAAGTAATATTATCAATAGATTCTATCTCACCCCCAGACTGAATGTACGATGAAGCAATCTCTATGGTTCTTTTAAGTAAAACTTTCTGAAAGTGTGACCCATATGATACCCCAAAATATAAGCGGCATTTTGGATATGACAATATTGCACCAGCCACTTCTGTCTAGGAACCTATAGGTTTGTCGTGTGATATTCACTATGACGGACACCAAATGGTTATAAATGAAGTGCTGAAAACAACCACTTTTAAACCACATCCATTTGTCTTTAACCTGAGAAAATGAGACTGGTAAGAAGATGAACAGCTGATTCCATTCCTGCAATCAGTTACTGCCTGAAACTCAACAAATCTCCCACCTTAACGACCATGTGGTAAATCTTCGCTATAGGTTTCACACACAATTTGCTCTTCTAGAGTGTGATATTAAGAAGTAACATGTTGCTCACGGCAATGGTTTTGCCAAGTTCGTGTTTCCTGTATTTATCCCTTTCTAATCTCAATATGTTTTGGCATTCTAATCTTCAAATGAATGATTCACCTCAAAATTAAGAATCGAACAATCTGATTTCAGCCATTGCAGCACCATCCCTTGTTATGAGTATATTATATATGAGGGAAAAGAAACCAAAGGCATTTCAGTTAAGTAATCAGCTCAAAGGAAGCAGTCCACTTGAAGATAAAAAGGCTAGTCACCCAGAAAATCCAAGTTTGAAGTCGTGATTTCTGGAGCAAACCTGAAAACTCTATGGCCTTCCTTGAATGGCGAGTCAAGTTGGAATAAAGCAGCCCAAAATAGTCACTTACGAGGCATGTAAGCACTACACACACCGCATGGTAATTCTGGACACTTCCTTTAGTCTGAAAAACTATGGAGGTATGTTTAGACTAGCAAATGGTATTTCTACATGTGCATTCTCAGGAATTACTCAAGAAAAGCATGACAGAGACTGGCTTGACCATGTTAGCTGTCCTTTAAGGACTAGAACTTCTCCATCGTAATATTCTGGCCAATTATCTTTCGTCGTTCGGTTCTCATCTAATTCATTTACCCGTCTCGGAATTTGCGCCCTTCTCGTTTTGATACAAGGACCGATCAGGTCCACCGCAAAAGCACTGGTCAAGATCTCCCATTATGGTAGCTCCATCTGGTGTTCTTATGGTCACAACCTGTTACAATGCGCCATTCATGGCTTTCATTTATTTTTAAAGGCATTTCTCCAACCAGCTCTTACTGACGAGGTTCAGTAAGATTCATGATAGCCAGAGATTGCTCAGGAGTTGCAAAAGAGGATAGAATAGCAATACAGTTTCCTTAACCAAACCAACGAAAGTCCATCCTTGCAGGGCTAACATTTCCAATAAAGTAACCACCGTGGGTGGGCATAAAATCGAATATCCAATCAGGGATTAAATCTGAAATTACATTAAACTTGTTAACCGCTCCGTCAGGATGGCCCTCTGTTTGTACCGATACATATCATTTCAGTTGTAGGAAGTCCGGCCAACAGTAACTTCTCACGTGCAACCGTCACAATTCTCTTATAGAACTCTTTTCATCTGTATTATGTTTAAGCACGGTTAATGCAGCTCTCAAGGCCATCAAAAAAAGTGCTTGAATTTCAATTGGGTAGCATAAACACTCATTCTGCGGTCGATTATAGAGCCCATCCGCACATAACAAAGTTTGAAACGCGTTGAACCCTTCTGACAGACAAAATGCCAGGATAAACCGCATTCCTTTCTGACACTCCGGTCTTTCTACTAACAACAAATTCCCAGAAGATTTGTATAAGCACGTAGAGTCGGCAGGAACCACTCTCCCAATAGCATTCTCCCCAAAATTTACAATTTAAACTATCTGTTTTTGGGCAGGATCATGAAGCACTTTTAAACTCGCTGTCATTGTGCCTTCTCCGATCTTTAAACAATCTATACTATTCTCCCACTTTTGAAGATGAAGCATCTTTAGAATTCTCTATTATGTCTGGTTCCCCGTTCATTAGATGCCAGCGTACTTGGCATAAAGTCTCGAACAGACACCTGATTGTAGTTAAGAGCTTCCTCCGAGTTATCGACAGCCGTGAGAGTCCCAACGGGTTAGCCTTGATAATGCACAAGAGACCGCCTGAAAGCATCCCAAGCTTCGGCAACCATGGCTTAATTCTCAAATGAATGTCGGGTGGACGTGGGGTATCGAACGCAGATTGTCCTCCCAGGGTACCCACTGTCCTCCCAGGGTACCCAAAGCTCATAAGTAATAATATCAACAACCTCCTCTTCCTAAACTAATCAATAACTCGCTTAGAGACCTTTCGTCCAACAATCTCTGTTGCTCCATGTTCAACGGCGGCTAATAGAATTATGGAGGTATATTCAGACCAAAATAGTCACTCACGAGGGGTGGAAGCACCATAGAAACCACCTGGTAATTCTGGACACTTCCTAAAAGCTATGGAGGTATATTCAGACTAGGAAATGGTATACCTATATGTCCATTCTAAAAAATTACTCAGGAAGAGCAGGACAGAGACTGTTTGACCGTGTTAGCTGTCCTTGAAGGACTGGAATTGGCTATAAAATTGGGAGTTTCGGATATCGAAGTTTGTATGGATTCAAAGCTGGTCCTTCACTCTCTTAGTTCTAGCTGGATATCAAATTGGAGAGGGATGAAGACTTGTAGAGAAATAGATAAGAGGAAAAGCCTGATGCAGAAGCTCTCCTTGTGAGGCTATTAGTCAATAAATTCCAACTCGCTAGTTAAAGCTGATCTTGCACAACTCGCCTGCAATCCCAAGTCTTGCCCTTTAGTCAACCGACCCGATTACAAAAATAGCATCCAGTATTTGTCCGCTCAAAATGCAGTTCCCTTGAAACTAAGAGATAATCAAACTATCAAAGTGATCATAATCCTGTATCTTAAAGACCATGCCTTGGTGATTATTGATATGAGCACATTATAGCTGCAATCCTCCAATCAATGGCCCTCCGAAACTCCTTGGAAACCTCCATAGTATTACCCCCTTGATTTGCTAACATCTACTGTAAATGCTGATAGGAAAACCATGTAGAATATGAGCCAAGTAACTCACAATATTTTAAGATAAAATTTATATCCTACCATATATCCTAATCACGATCCAACTCATCAGACTGTAGGTCCTTGACCTTCAACTATGATGTTCAATGTACAAAATGAAATAGAAAGCGACAATAAGAGCAAGAAGCTGGTCACCGCCATTACCTATCCGAATCTAAATATGCTATCACTCTTTTGGTGTGTTAGCGTTTAGAATACTGCTGCAGAAAAAAGAAAATGAAACAAAGACAGCTCTCCAGAACAAATGAATTGAGGTTCAGTCGAAAGAGGAAACAGTATTAGACAAATTTCTAGTAATCATTATTTTGCTTAAACATTATGCTCAGTTCGGCTGGATTTATGTGCCGTTTGATCGGGTATGAACGATTACAACAATGAATTCTATGTAACTGATATACTATTGTATAACTAATGAGACTTTGTGAGGGCATACACATTACAATATCAACACCAGTTAGAAGAATTGGGGAAGAAATATATTCGAATTGACTGCTTTTATTTCTCTCTCCTTGGCTCTTGTTGTCTTACATATTGTAAAGCTATCTTACATGGTTACTAACGCTAATCTATGTATGGTTTGTGAGAACTTGAATGCACGTCTATAAATGATTTGTCCAGAGTAATGTACTCATGGTCTTAGTTATTTCTTCGGGGTAAGTACATAAAGATAAGATTGAGTCTGGTACTTTAGTCATAGGAAGTGATTATTATTGTTGCTATTAGATCTTCAATGACCTTATGACTATTGCATCAAAATTTCAAAGTAGAAAAAGATGGATATAAGTATTAGATGATGTAGTTAACTTGCATTTAAATAATCAGCTGTACAATTTTTTTCTCCCTACACTCCAAATTCTGAAATATAACTTGTAACTGGGAAGTTCTTCTCGTTCTCCCTTCTTCCCTTTCCACTCCTCCCCTATGTACCAAAGAAACTTGGACTACTTCCTCCATTTATAGACCCCATAGAAAATCTCTTGACTTCTCTTACCCCTCTATCTCTTGCTCACTTCTTTTGACTCTCTCACATCTTGGGGCATCCATGTAAGCCCGATAGAGTTTGTCTGACGCCTATCGGGGGTAGTCTAGCTTAAAGATAAATTTATTTGGATGTTGATACTGCTGTGTTTAACCTTGTTGCCACAGTTTATGATTTAAGCAAGAATATATCCATTTCGAAGAACTGTTTTATCTGCCTACATTTCATGCGTTATTCATATGCTTTAAGTTACTAATACTAGCAATTTTCTGAAAGAATATTTTATTCATTTATTGGAATTGTTACTTACTACTGTCTGAGTACTAACTAAGATTTGGATCTTTCCAGGGTTGATGAGCGTAAAATGCCATGAGAAATTCAAGAACTGCATTCGGAAAGTCAAGAAGACTGGAAAGTCTGGATTCTCTCGGGCGTGCCCATACGAAACAGCTATGTCAACAATGATACAAGGCATGGATATGGCCATTTTGTTTAGCCAAATGGGTACCCCAAAGTACGAACTCTGACATGGGATTACCCTTTGCATTTCTTGGGTAAAAATTAGCTTACACCATAGCCCAAAAGATGAAATTGTTACTGATGAAACATCTCAAATGTATTTTGATCCCATTCTTTTCCTTGTTTGTCTTGTGCAAAACAAGAAAACACATGTACAAGAAACTTTTGTGTTTGTTAATCATCTGTTATTGTTTAGACCAAGTTACCACTTTATGTCGTTTTGGAAGAAACTAACAGAAGGACCGTTGTTAAGCAAAACAACATTCTAAACCGCGTAGGGCCGCACTTGATCAAGATCATTTCCCAATTCCCCATCTCATTAATAGTCAATCAAAACCAAAAAATAAAAGTCAATCACAGAAGTGCACAAAACATTATCGTAGTCCCACCATCTTCACCGTCTAGTATTCGAATTTCTCAAATATATCAAATCTCGAGGAAAATAAACGCTAAAAATAGCAGTATCAGACTATTGTGTTTTTTTTGAAGAGTAGTGTATGATTACATTAGAAAAACTTTTCGACTCATAGCGACTTCTATGAAGTTTCTTTAAAAAAAAAACTTCCGACTTCTTCTCATCTTGTCTCTTCTTCTTCTCTTATATCACAGAGAGAGAGAGAGAGAGAGATTTGATAATTTCAGAAATAAATTCAAACAAATTAGGGCGTAATCTCTCTTTCTAGGGTTTTGTTTCGTGATTTACAATTGGATCGGAGCGATGCTTCATAAGAGTTTCAAAGGCGCGAAATGGTGATCTTTCAACCCTAATTTTGATTATTTTTGTTGTTATTTTGTAAATTGTAAGTATTGGGATTTAGGGTTACTAATTTGGTTGAATTGTTGTAGCAAAACGTCGTTGAAGCTTGCGGTGGCAAGAACGAAGCTTTTGAAGAATAAGAAAGGGTCGAGTTTGGTGGTAATGAAGAGGGAGTTGGCTCAGCTTCTTGAAGCTGGGCAGGAGCGAACCGCGCGAATTCGAGTATGTTTATAGTTCTTGGGGTTTAATTGATGATCTTATTGGGGTGAAATTAGTTGTTTAGGCTATCAAAGAGTACTGTTACAATATGAAATTGTAGGACTTTTTTTTGTATACTAAAGAGTAATCACATTTTAGCAGTAACTATCAACTTATTTAGACTTCACACGAAGTTCATGTTGCTCTCTAAGTAACTATAACACCATGTTTCCTTGTAAGAAATCAAAATTTCATACTTAAGTACATGTGAAAGAATCCTTGATTCATATTGCTTATAGTTTCCAATATTTTGTACCCTTTTGCCACAAATATGATATGACCCATGATCATCTTTTTGCACAGGAGCTTATTGCTAAAACATGTACTAGAGCTGAATAGTCAAAATCTCTCCCTCGAGCTAAAGGCGGAAATAATTTAATCCTATAACCATTAATCCAATCACTAACCTCTTTGTTAATCCGTTCTAAACCGTAAATTTATGGTTAAGGTTTCTCAAAGAAACTGAATTACACATTTAGAACTGTCCCATTTCCAGATAAAAAGCGAGTCGAGGTCCGTTGGGTGATAATGACGTAATTATAGCTCTAAATTTCTTACGAATTTTTTTCTCAACTCCTGGAAAAAAAGCCATAAGAACTCCTGAAATTATCTACCAGGTTCCCCAAGTCCATGCACAACGACTTCTTTAAATTGCCAATATGTTTACCCTATGTAACCAAATGATGAATTCCTCGAGATCCAATCGTAGTAACATGCCTGAAATCTCCACCCACGAGGTCTCTCTTTCAATTATATTTCTTACAAGGATTTGTATTCTTCGACAATAATAGATTTTGTATTACTATCTATTATGAGGATTGAGGAATACCCCAAATGTTAGCAAAAGTTCAACATCGGAAACACTCTCTATTGCAAGCACACATCTCTAATTAAACTCTAGATCCTGCAAATCCACACCCAAATAAAAAAACAAAACTTAAGAGTTAGAGATGCAGAGTGATAATGAGATGGAGGAGAGAATCATCGGCCAAATTCTAACAATTGAACCAACCCTATTAATTTGTGTATCCCCAAAACCATTTGGGGCAGAGAAGCATTATCTTTTCGACCCCGTTTGAATTTGTGAAAAAAAAATGTTGAAAGAACAAAAACAAAAATCCTCAAAATCAGATATAAAACACCTTCAAATTTTTCACAGCTTGACAGTAGCCTCCGCTGGAGGAAAAGACGGGATCTGAGAAATTTGAAACCCTAGGAACCAAGATCGAATCCTCAACAATAGCCGCCATTGGAAGAAAGAGGGACCTGAGCAACTTAAAACCCTCGAAAGGGTAATGAGAGAAACAAAGAGAGTTTGAGAGAGAAGAAGAAATTGTAGGGAGTGTGTTTGAGCGAGAGTGAGAGTAAGAGTAAGATTGCCATTTTGCCCTTCCTCATTAGTTTGTTTATCTTACATGATATGGTCAATTTTGGGTAATAAACAGTTGCAATCAGGCGGACGTACGCGGCGTCATATGACATTGAGAAGAGAGTAAGATTGCCATTTTGCCCTTACTCGGGTTTTTTTTTCCTTCTAATGTCATCGGTATGGATCTAGTTTAATATCAAAGATTTTATTCCAATACCCTTTCTCGAAAGTCAAAACTGTATATAAGTTTCTTGTGAATGTTATTTTTAGTTCTTGTTGTCAAAAGAGAATTAGAAGTGGAGTCATCATTGTGTAATCAAATTAAGTACAATAATCAGAAGTCACGAATATGAAGAAGTGCTACAACTAAATAGAGGTAGGAAAACTAGTACAATTAATTTATGTGGTGTGTAAGCACACACATGACTAACCTTTGGCTCTTTAACTTATCAAAGATGAATTTCTTTCTTAAGAAATTGTCTAGCTGCAACTTTGGAAGGCAATTGCTTAGTTTTCTTTTTTCATGTACATGAGTATCACGGCGATGTTATTCTTATACAAACCAAAGTCATCCTAGATAGTGAAAAAAGGGAGATAAGCAAAATACTATTACTAGAGATGTCTCTTGTAATAAATTCAGATCCTTGAACGCCAATCTTAATAAGTTCATATATTGTTTAGATCGGTTAACAGTAACGGTTGTTACACAGAATCAGGTCAACAAACCCCAAGCTTAACAAATTTGTTTTTTTGGTGGGTTAATGTTGTTTGGATAGGTTACTAACAGAAGCATGATGTCAACTTGTGGATATTGCCTCATGTTTTCCGTGAGCTAAGTATGTATATGTATAAATTTGGTGATTTTGAATGCTGATGTGACCATTTTATTTTTGTCTGTATATATATGCAGGTAGAGCATGTAGTTAGGGAGGAGAATTCCATTTCTGCTTATGATCTCATCGAGATATATTGTGAACTTATTGTGGCACGCTTGCCGATTATTGAGTCACAAAAGTATGTTTTTGCTATATGATCTTAGATAAGACTTCCTTTTTCTTTTTTTTCTACTTCTTTACCTGCCTTTTGCGGTAGAATTCACTAAAAGTTATTCTTACATTCAACTTCAGTGTGTGCAACTTAATTATGGTTTAACATGAAGTTTACATTATCTTATACTCTTACCAGAACCTGCCCAAATGACTTGAAAGAAGCAATTTGTAGCATCATATTTGCATCCCCGAGATGTGCAGACTTACCTGAACTTCAAGATGTCCGCAAGCATTTCACAGCAAAATATGGGAAAGAGTTCATTTCTTCAGCTCTTGAGTTGCGTCCAAATTGTGGTGTTAGCCGTCTGGTTAGTTTCTATATATTTTTTATATTATATATATAGAAGAAGTCTAATGGCTATCTATTAGCATCGTATATCAATAAATTTGCACCATTTGATATACCGGGTTTACCAACCCAAGCATTAGTCTTCTATCTCACTAATAAATTTTTCAATTGTCTTTTTTCAGATGATTGAGAAGTTATCTGTACAAGCACCTAATGGTGAGACCAAGATTAAGATTTTGACTGCAATTGCTCGGGAACATAATGTTAATTGGAATCCTGAAGCCTTTGAGGAGAAAGAACTGAAACCTCGCGAGGATCTGCTGGTAAGGAAAATAACATTATATAGAAGTTAAAATTGATGCTTTTATGTAAAGTGAATCGTACCTTTTATCATTAACATAATATAACCCAAAAACAGCATTTGAAATGTTACTTTCCAAGTTTTTCCCTATGTCCAAAAGTCGAACTCTAGGTTTGTCATTTATCTATTTTCATGAAGGTTTGTCGAGTGGACATGGAGGGTTCGAACGCAGACCGTCCTCCCAGGGTGCCCAAAGCCTCAAAGTAGCAATCCAAACAATCTCTCCCTGAACTAATCCACAACTCGTTTAGAGACCTTTCCTCAAATGATCTCTGTCGCTCAATGTTCAACGCTCTTGACGTCTTATCAAAAGCCGAGACAAGTCACTGTTATCAGTTTTAGACATAGAGCAATGCCATTCTACGTTTCTATGCCCATTCTCCCTCAACCGCACACCCACCTCCACCCCCACCCCCACCCACCCACCCACACACACACACACACAGAGACACTTGAATAATTCATATTTTCCTCAAATGAATGGTGAGTAATCACTGCAGCACCATCCCTAATTATGATACTTTCAATAAGATTGAAATACATATAGCCGTTGTGCGAAGAGGCCATAGGGCAAACCGTCATTATGCTTCATATTCTCAAAATCTTGAATAACGTTCTGCCGCACAACTTCGACCTAAACCGAGATATGAAACATCGAGATGGACATGTAAGTCGACTTCCTCCACCTTTCTCCCAAGAGCAGCCTGTCAGGCTAATAAACATGAAAATTTAACTCGTTTTTAAAGCTGTTCTTTCACAACAACGCCTGCAATCCTAAGTCTTGCCCTCTAGTCAACCAACTCCTTGATTATAGAAATGGCATCCAATAATTTTCTGCTCAAATGACTTTAAAGAAGCAATTTGTAGTTTCATATTTGCATCCCCGAGATGTGCAGACTTACCTAAACTTTAAGATGTCTGCAAGCATTTCACATCAAAATATGGAAAAGAGTTCATTTCTTCAGCTCTTGAGTTGCGTCCAAATCGTGGTGTTAGCCATCTGGTTAATCCCTGCTTGGCAAACCGTTTTAATTATCTTTTTCAAATATGTGATGATTTTTACCTTTATTCGTTCGTGAAATATGAATGAAAGCTCAGAAGTTTATTGTTCTTAATTTTGTTGTGTTAGAATGAATGACTTATTCTTGATCTATATTTCCACAGAATGGACCAAGTACAGTCGAGAACTCTAGTAAGATCCTTGTGGAACCACCTAATGTCCGGCCCCCACCTACTCAGCAGCGAGTACACGAAACTTATGTAAGATTTCCTGAGAAGAATGTAACTGGATCGTCACCTAGCCCCAACTTGTCTAATCCTCCAAGTGCGTCTAACATATCAACGTCTAGCACTTCCCACCCCGAGTTGAGAAATTCAGGTATGTGTAGCAGAACATGATCTACATATATATGTTGATGCATATAAGATAAAACATAATATTCACGTCCAATAGTCTGAGCTTCATATTCTAATGTATATTGACCCGCAATATCATATAGATGGCTATTAACTGGGCAAAACTTACTCAATGTATTCAATATATTTATGATATGTCCTATATTTGATGCAAGCTTGAGATGGAAAACTTAAAGATGCAACAAAAGAGGAAAGATTAGACCTTAGAAAATGTTAAAAGAAAGAAAGAGGGCAAATTCGACATAGGAAAGAGTAATTAAATTAGGTGAAGCTCAAGACAAATCCAGGATATATAGATCTCGTGAAAAGCACTGAATGAGATTTCTTCCTAAGAAAATAAAATAAAATTACAAGGCTATAAATGCTAAATCCTTCAAAAGAGGGAGAAATGTGGTCACCGTACTAAAAAGAAAACTGCTAATTAAAGAGGCCTTTCAATATTTAAAAACAAAGTCCCTAAGGGTAAGTATATTAATCATGTGTAAGAAGTCCTGTATATAATGAATCTTGATAGTTTTTTTCATTTTCGAAATGTAAAAATAATCACTTATGCTGCAGAGAATATCAATAACTATCAGTATACCCATGTGTTTCTGAAACAATTTCTTGCACTGGTGTTTAATTGACAGAAAGTGCAAGTAGAGGGAAAGATTATGGAGACTCATATCCAGAGAATGGAAATTATTCTTCTATAAATAGGCGGAACACGAATATGGAATTCAAGGACGCAGCTTCTGCTGCGCGAGTGGCCGCCGAATCTGCGGAAAGGGCAAGTATGGCTGCCAGGGCTGCCGTAGAACTATCGAATCTTGAAAATGTTACAAGAGGAAGCTCGGTAGAACCGAAACATGACAGATTTGAAAGTTACAGAGGTGAAAAGTTTGAAAATTCATCTAAACCAAGGGTGGTGGAAGAAACATCTTCTCCACGCCGCATAGATCCAAGAGTGGAGGACCGACAAAGATACCGAAACATGACACATACCACGGAAGGCATATCTGATGATAAGTTGGTTACTAAGAGGAGATCTGGGCTTTCTGCTTCAAGAACCAGTGTGAACTCCATTGACGATTCCGCCATAAGTAATCTCCAAAAAGAGAATGCATATTCTCAACGAAACTCCGATGAGGAGGTCTCCAGTTCCGATTGGCATTTTGAGAAACGTGAGAAAGGTGACATTATTGGTGAAGCAGTTATTAAGGAACAATCAAGACAAACAGAGGTGGAATCTGAGAAGTGGCAAGGACACTTCATTGATTCTAGAGATGAAGGTCTCCTGAAACAACATAAAAAGTCTTTGTCTTCTCATTCACATGTAAATGCCGATGATGATGGTGATGATTATGGTATCGAGAAACAATATAAAAAGTCTTCATCTTCTCATTCACATTTAAGGATCGATGATGATGGTGGTGAGGAATCTTCTGTGAGTGTAATTCAAGCGGATATACAAAAAGGAAATTTTTCCACTGTGTATGATGATTATACTATCGGGAAACAATATAAAAAGTCTCCATCCTCTCATTCACGTTTAAGTACTGATGATGACGGTGGCGAGGAATCTTCCGTGAGTACAATTCAAGCGGACGTACAAAAAGGAAATTCAGCTACAGTCTATGATGATTATGGTTCAGAAGATGATGGAGGTTTAGGTTCACCAGTCCCATTTTTTTCAGAAAATATAACTACTGTGGGCCGCAAGGAGCAAGAGAGGGAGTCCCCGAAAGAGAAATCCGGTGAATACTCAAATCTTTTCGTGCCACCAAGTTCTCTTGATTTCTCTGAAAATGTTACAAAAGAAACAGTTCCTACACAATCAAATCCAGCTTATGATGATTCAGATGGCACAGATTCTGAAATTGAAAAGAGAAACAATGATCTACTCAGCAGAAGCCCGTCACCTCCAGAGACTTTTGAAAAAATCCGTGGGTCTACAAAATCCACTTTGATTGAAAAAGAAGTTGTAGAATCTTTCAGAGGTGAGTTGAAATCAGAGGATTCCTTTTCTAGGAAAAAAGAGACGGCAAAGGTTAATTTTAGAGGTGAATCTCGTCCATCTCCTAGACACATAAGATCTCCAAGAACGGCAGAATTGCCGAATGAGGATCCATTTTACAGTGCAGTGGTCGAAGAGCAGCCGAAGCCCCTGTCAACTTCACGTGTCCGAATGAGGAACAATTTTTCGCCACCACGGTCCCATGATGATAAACAAGATTTAGAAGTTCCAAACTATTCAATCTCTGAAAGCGAACAAGAATTGATTTTGGGTAAATTAACTGGTGGATTCAGAAACAAGGGTTATACCCGTCCACCTTATAACCGAGATCCTCCCAAAGATACCTCTACTACCAGTATTACCGACCCACCAATAAGTTTAAACCAACAAACTTATGGTGATTCATATAGTGATGAGGCCGAGGTGTTGCCACGCAAAAATATTAGTGGCGTTTCTTCAGGAGTTTCTAGAAGGACGAGAGATGCACCAGTTACTTCTCAGAGAAGAATGTCCTCTTCAAAAAAATCTTATGACAATCATGATGATCAAGCATTAAGCTCGACCAGAGCAGAGGGAACAGGAAACATAGAAAATTCCGAGTTTTCAAGAGTTGATAACTTAGTTGAACAAAAACTAATTAAGCATAGGGCACGTAGACAAGTGTTGGCCAGTGATGAAACTCGGGATTCAGCTCAATTGGGTTCAAAATCAACTAATAGTCTATCCAATATTGTGGCATCTGAGAACATGAGAAGTTCCAAGTCATCAAGTTTACCAGTGAAAACAACAATCAGGGATAATTCTAGGTTTTCAAGAGACAAATTGTCCGTTGAACAAGAGCCAAGTAAACCTGCGATACGGAGAGAAGTCTTGGATCATGACGAGAATCCAAAGCTATTTCAATGGGTTTCAAAAGTGGAAGAATCGTATAACCCTCGATCCACTGCATCTGAAAACACGGAAACTTCCAAGTCATCAAGTTCACCATTAATATTAGGAAACAGAGAGAATTCCAAGCTTTCAGGAGTACATTTATCCGTTGATCAAGAACCCGTTAAACCTAGAACAAGGAAAGAAATTTCAGTTCGTGATGAAAATCCAAAGTTATCTCAATTGAGTTCAAAAGTGGAAGAATCATCCAATACTCCAAATACTGAAGCATCTAAAAACGCAGAATCTCCAAAGGCATCAAATTTGAGTGAGGAGTCAAAATCTAAGGAGAACCCTCAGAAGAGAGCTCCCCATGTCCATCCCAAGCTCCCTGATTACGAGGCAATGGCTGCGCATTTTGCATCCCTCCGGTCAAATGTACGATCTGGTCAGTGATTTCTACTACGTGCTTGCATATTGGTTTTCTTTTTTGTGTGAATATTGTTTCACAGATTCTTGGTTGGATACTGTAGAGTTAGTTATATGAGATTGATATAGACATACTTGATTGAAGATATGGTTTCAGAAGAGAAGCTCACACGTTTAAAGCGACCAGTTTAGTATACGCTTTTATGTCCATAGTAATATGTTTAATTCATATTTGGTTCCCAGGATCAGCATTATATCTTACATTTGTTTATTTAAATTTCTTAATTGATGAATGTGTTTTTGTTACTGTGTTTATTCCTGACTTTTAATTTTTAGTATTCATACCTCATTTTGTACATAGTTTTTGTTAGACTGCATTTAATAAATTGCCTCGGTATGGGTCTAGGATGAATTTATACTGAAATCGGGAAATTTACGGATTAGATTCTCCGTGGATCTCATTGTCTGATCATACTCTATTCAATCCAGTAAGTTTTGTTTTGTTTCAGTGTTATACAACAATCAACCGCTTCCCATCTAGAAGCATGGATTCGTTTCAAGTATTTGTTTTAAAATTGATTGGCTCACCTCGGATACTGGTTCGAGGATGCCCCAACCTCCGCCCGAGTATGTATTGAGTAAACCATATCCAATATTTATCTTATCACTTGAAACTTTACAATTTTAGTTGAAAATGTCTAATCTAGCAAGCATGGTCTTATGAATTATGCACCTAGCCAAGATGGCCCCAAGAATTGACGGTTTTAATCAATTGTTGTGTCGGTTTATTAGATGGTCGGCATGAAATGTAAGTCTGTTCTGGCCCACCATTTTTGTCGCGAAATAGGATTAGCAACAACACGTTTTACAATCCACAAGTGAGGTTAAAGAGCCCGTTGTTTTAAGCCATACCTTGACATACAATCCACAGGGTAGTTCTCTGACCGACAATCACCAAAATTTTAGTCCATCCGTTCAACTCACGCCTTTGCCGCAAACAAAATGATAATCCCATTCCCAGAGTGTTTAGTTACTCCATTATGGATGCTCTAGAATGAGTTTAGTTATGTATTTCAGGTTTAGTGGATGTTATTTGTTGGTCTGTTAACTGTTAGCTTAGCCACTAGTACTAGAACTAGTATTTATAGGAGAGGGATAGATAGATGACAAGAGTTGAATGAAACTCTCTATTCTTGTATCTTTCTGTCACAGAACCTCTTCTTCTTCTTCATGTCTCTTTTCCTATCTTTTGATCCAACAAACCCAAACTCTTCTTCATGATCTCTTTACACAAACATCTCTTGAAACCCATTTGAGACAGATTTGTTTCTTGTGTTCTTCCATGAAAGTTTAAGCTTAAAGCTTTCTTTTGTTAGTTGTCTCATCTTTGCTCTTAAATCTGAATTCTGATATCCAAAAAGGGAAAACTGAGCTCTTTCACAGACTTTAAACCATTAAAAATCAATCATTTTTCTTGTCTTTGTTACAAAAGTACCATAATTTTGGAACCCCATTGTGTCAAAATGCAAGATCTAGCATTCTTTCACCAAAACCAACCCACTCTGCCTGATCAAGAACATCAACTTAAGTGCCCTCGTTGCGATTCCACAAACACTAAGTTCTGCTATTATAACAACTATAACCTCTCGCAGCCTCGCCATTTCTGCAAGAACTGTAAGCGCTACTGGACTAAAGGGGGTACGCTTAGGAACATCCCGGTGGGTGGAGGCACTAGAAAGAGTAGCACAAAGCGTTCTGCGAATAAGAAGCAGCGCTCTCCTCCTTCATCTTCATCAACATCTCAAGATGCAGGGACTAAACACGAACCACAAACTGGAGTGTTCACCCAAATGGTTATTGGGATGGATCAAGACCAAGGATTCCTAGATACCAATGGAGTGAGTTTTAGCTCTTTAATGACTTCAAATGAGGATACCCCATTAGAGTTAAGCAACCAAGAGAGCTTCTTGAGTATTCAAGGCGGTGGTTCGAGCTGTTGGGGTGGGGGGAACGGATGGTCTGATCTCTCTATGTACACACATCAAGTTCTAACTTCCATTGAAGAGAACAATTGAGACTGATTTTAGCTCATTTTCAATGCTTAAGGTGATAATTTCCTCGAGACTTTAGTCCCTTTTTTATTACATCTTTATGTTTTAGTGCCTTGGGTTGTAATTTGCTTATGGTGTCTATTTAGATAATGGTTTAGAAGGAAGAAACGAGATAGCATGAGAATGTTTTGTCGAGGATGAACATTTATGCTGTGTAATTGATATCCATTATACTATGAAATACAAGTAAAATACTTATTATAATTTTAACAGTTCTTATTGTTTGTGATTATACATGCGTTGTGATCATGAGAAGACTAAATCGAACTATTGGGCGTATAGTAATCTCGCTATAACAGATACTATGTGAGAAATGGACTCTATAATGTCATAATACATTTGTTATATTAGGCACTCGTCCATGTATCTTACACGATATTTGTGTCATATTCATGACGTCTGAAAGTGATTTGTAGTATCGTGTTATGTATACTATAACTTTATCTTAAAAATCATTTATATAATGGGTTCAGCGCAATTTAGCTCCTTCGATTGCGTTAGGAATGGTTGTTAACTGGCATTCATGTATGGGAATTGATTCATTTATGTCGAAAAGTGCAATGTCTAGTCCAATACAAATCAAGTGGTCCATTATATAATTTTACGGATAACATATAATAAATTATGTAATGGGTATCGATGACTTCGATGCAATGTAGCTCCTTTGATTACGTTACTGATGGTAATTAGCTTTGGTATTGCTTAAGATAAGTTATATTTATGAGTGGGGGATGGTGTTGTGCAACAATTCCAATTTCATTATTCTACAGTTTGCAGAATTTATGCTTAAATTGTCGCAATAAGGCGAGACAGGGAGAACCTTATTTATTCTCTCCCTTAGGCCTTACCTCATATATTTTATTCGTTTTACACATTATAGTTATGGTGTAACTTTCCCTGTCGGTCCTATGATCGCCTTTTTATCCCAGTTTGGTTTCTTCATTTACAATACAAATAAATTGGGATCAATCGAATGATATTTTTATTTTTACGTTCGAGTTTGATATTGTTTACTTGGTGAACAAGTTAGCATATGATATTTTTGTGGATGATATCTAAGATATGGTCCATATGGAGAATGATTTTGGAATGTCGATGTTTGTTGCAATGCATCACTCAACTTCCAAAAGAGAGTAGGAATGCAATGCATCAAGTTGATAGGCATAACACAAGTGCTTTGTGGGGCTCCTTACACAAACAACATGTACATGCCCTACATACTTGACACCCACTAGGCCATTACTTGTCTCGAGCTAGTTATTCGATCTTTTCCTCGAACAATAACCCCTGCATTCGTCGTTATCATATGCATAGATATGTTTGTGGTCATGGTATTGGACCACTTGTTTGTGACCTTATGGATATAGGTGAGAGATAATAGGGTGTTGACTAGTGGCATTATTTCATGTCCTTGGACGATGATAGCCGTGTATCATAATG
This sequence comes from Kingdonia uniflora, assembly GCA_014058105.1. Lineage (NCBI taxonomy): Eukaryota > Viridiplantae > Streptophyta > Magnoliopsida > Ranunculales > Circaeasteraceae > Kingdonia > Kingdonia uniflora. The sequence continues at coordinate 481,527 of JACGCM010002611.1, forward strand.
GCTCTGCTTGGTATCCTGGAAATAGCTCCACAAATCAAGTGTTTCAATTCGTTCCAGGCGCCGTCCTCGCAGTTGCTAACCATTAGATTCACTTATGAAAGCACAACATTAATGTTTTCGAGATACTAAGCGGAGACGGCTCGTAGTAGTGGTGACTCCCAACTAGGTATATGAATTGACCATATGAATATTAATGGGCTTATGGTATAGGTAGGATAATAGAGATCTTGACTTATGGCATTATTTCTCTATCAAATTGTAGGTTTTAGATTTGGGGAGCCCTTAGATTTGCAACATGTATATGTTGACCTCTTGATGGCCCAAGCATCTATTCTTCTTTTTATAGTGATCCATGAGAGCATAACCAGCAGCTAGGTGGATTTATCCATGAAGACTATTTTGCATCACCCTTTACCCCTTTTCTAGGGGCCTAGATGGGCTAGGCCGACAAGCGTGCAACAGAATAGACGCTGATATTTTTAGTCGTACACAATGCCAACGAGGGCACGACAAAGAAATAGAAAAATTGCCCTAAACATCTATTCATCTCTCTATAGTGATCCACGAGGACCATTTGCATCAATGCTTCACCCTTTGTAGGGGTCTAGATGGGCTAGGCTGACAAGCGTGTGCGACAGAGTAGACACTGATATTTTTAGTCGTAGACCATGCTAATGAGGGCACGACAAAGAAATACACATTTTTACGAATAGCAAAAATGTGTGGCCATTCTAGGAAGAAGAATATCGCCATCGGTCCTTTCACCTTTGCCGGATCATCACCACCACCGGAAACTCTGCTCGTTCCCCATCGGGAACCACTTTAAGCCAAATTAGGCAATTTAGGCTATAGTTGCCGTTGGAGATGGTCAAAAATGAAATACCGTAAATACCCTGTTTGGCATCTTTGGCTTAAGTATTCCTCTCTCTCCCTCTCTCGTTCCCAAAACCCTAATATTTTTTCTTCTAGTTTTTTTTGGGCTAATTTTGCAGAATCATTAAACCCTAATCGTTTCAGTTAGGTACAAAGGTACTAATTATTCATACAATTCATGTTTTAGGGTTAAATTTAGCTACTTCAAATCCCTAATTTTTGTTTCAATTTGATCAGCAGAGAACAATGGGCGAAACAAGAGAAAAAAACGATGCTTATGAAGATGAGCTAGTCGATTACGATGAAGATGAAGACAAGAACCTCGATTCCGCTGGACCTAAATCCGCTGGCGAGACCGCTAAAAAGTAAGATTTTTTTGCTAAGTTTTGCCCTAGATTTCGTGTTGTTTCGATCAACTGTTATGCTAAACTATAAATTTTACTGTTTGGGTCAATTAGTGTATAAGGAGATGATGCAAATAGAACCCCATAGAAAGATTAGTTAAAAATAGTATTTTTAGAGTAATGCAAATAAAATCGAATAATGGGTGTTCAAGTAGTAACTTATGAAAGTGTACTTAAGTTTTTCGTGTTATAATAGCAATTAGATTTGCGTATTAAACTAAGATTGTGCATTTGTCTGTCTTGAAATAGGCATTTGGTTTTGGATATTTTTGTTATTGTTTAGGTGAATATTTCTGACCTCATTTCCTTGTGTATTTCAGGGGTTATGTTGGAATTCACAGTTCTGGATTCAGAGATTTTCTTTTGAAGCCTGAGCTTCTTCGAGCTATTGTGGATTCAGGGTTTGAGCACCCTTCCGAAGGCGAGTTCTTTTATTTATGTACTTTATATCTAGTGATTATAGTTTCTATTGAGATTTTGCTTTTGCATAGTTTTTGTAATAGTTAGCTTTGCGACACAATTGGGAAGTATTGTGATGTGAAATTATGTAAGTATACCAAACAATACCTAAATAAAAGAAAATCTGAAGTTTATGTGAAAGAAAATCTAAAGTTTATGTGACGTTTCTTAACCCGCCGCTGTTAGCTTAAAGTTTTCATAGAAGTAGGTGGTTTAGGTAGCTGAGGAGGATTTGTGGATTTTGTAAGTTAATGTTGTAGACGTGTAGATGGACCTTTTTGGGCGTGGGGGTGGTTTTACGTCAAAGCAGTTTGGAAGCAAAAAAAAAGCTGGGTTTTAGAAGCTAAAGGTCCATAGGACATAATGTGATAATAGGTACATTAGTGCTACTATCGAATAATGTCCATGGGACAAAGGAGCAAGCATTTATGTGCTTCTTTCACTCTTCGACGAGTATTCAAGTCAGCAGAGGAGGGTGTACAGGACGATGATCAATCATCGTCTGCCATTGGTTGTCTTCTTATTATTCTTGGGTATTATTATTCCACATTAATGAAATGATGTTCTGACTAATTTTTTTATAACCAGGTAATACCCGACTTCCGTACTCCTAGTTTTCGAGGAGAAATTTCATTGGTAAAACATTTCAGTTAATGATCTGGATGATCAATCCTTTCTTACTGAGGTTCCTCGACTCCTATTTTTGTTTGGTTCTCCATCAGTCCAACATGAGTGCATTCCTCAAGCCATCCTGGGTATGGATGTCATCTGTCAAGCAAAGTCTGGCATGGGAAAGACTGCTGTTTTTGTCCTCTCCACACTTCAGCAGATTGAGCCCATTCAAGGGCAAGTAGCAGCACTTATTTTATGCCACACAAGAGAGTTAGCTTATCAGGTTTGTCTTTGACGCCTTTTTTTTAAGCAAATCAATCTCTTGAGGCATCTCATACACTATTCTTTTTAATGTTAATTGTTATACTGATTTAGTATTTGTTTTGGTTTGAAGATTTGTCACGAGTTTGAGCGGTTCAGCACCTACTTGCCTGATCTGAAGGTTGCTGTATTTTATGGCGGTGTCAACATTAGGAATCACAAGGATTTATTGAAGAACGAGTGCCCTCACATCGTCGTTGGTACCCCTGGGAGGGTTTTAGCACTAGGAAGGGATAAGGATCTTGGATTGAAGAATGTTAGGCACTTCATCCTTGATGAATGTGACAAAATGTTGGAATCACTTGGTACGCTTTTGAGGTTTTCCAGGCTGCATTTTATACTTTTACAGTTTACTTATTTTCCTTTACGTTTTCTCAATATTCTTGTCTCATTGTTATCCATGATGTGCAGACATGCGGAGAGATGTGCAGGAGATTTTCAAGATGACACCTCATGATAAGCAAGTCATGATGTTCTCAGCCACGCTGAGCAAGGAGATCCGCCCAGTTTGCAAGAAGTTCATGCTAGATGTAATTTCCTATCTCTAGAAAAAATTGCTTTTAAAATTTAAAGGGTTCAAATTTATCTTAAATGGGTGTCTTACAGTGTGGGATAGTTTGGTTGTAAATGTGATGTGATGATGTAATAATGTCAGGGTCTTATCCAAAACTACACAGTATCATAGTTGGAAGTTATACTCTTAACTTCAAGTATCGTTGGCGATGTGCTGGTACTAAGCTCTTGAAAGTTACTAGCAATATCTTTTCAACTATGGCTTTAGCAGTGTTTTTCTGGATATCCTTAGGTTGAATGAGTATTCGTTTGTGCTTTTAGGATTCCCGACTCTGTACTGATTTATACTTCATCTTTGCCCAGAATCATTTTTGGTTGTATATTTAGGTCTTAGATTGGGCTAATATTATGGAAACTAAGTCGGGACTGATATATTTTATTCTGGTCATGGTCTTGTGTTATTTTGTTATGGATTCAAATATCTTGAAGGACAGTTCTAATGTACTTTGATCTGTTATCTTTTTCCTTTCAGCCAATGGAAATATACGTGGACGATGAGGCCAAATTGACTTTGCATGGTCTCGTGCAGGTGAACTCCCAAATTTTTCCTCATAATGTATTTTTTCCCTGCAATTCGTGGATGGTTTCTCACGTTTTGTTTTTTGAGCAGCACTACATTAAACTCACTGAGATGGAAAAAAATCGCAAGTTGAATGATCTTTTGGACGCGTTGGACTTCAACCAAGTGGTCATCTTTGTCAAAAGTGTTAGTAGAGCGGCTGAGCTGAACAAATTGCTTATGGAATGCAATTTCCCTTCCATTTGCATCCATTCTGGAATGTCACAGGAAGAAAGGTTAGTTTTTAAAACGAACAACTGCTACAGTTGTACCAAATTTATGTTTGATATATGTTAGCTTCCACCAAATCCACGGACCCTATTGTGAGTCCCATCTCTTAACCATATTCCAAAATACCCTTTAATTAGATGGATGTAGAGACTTGCAAATGGGCCAAGGACATGCATGACATGCATTTAAAGTTCAACCTGAAGACGAATTTATTGACTGTAATCTTTCTAGTATTGTTTGTCTGCTGTTTTAAACTCAAGAAAGTGTTGCTTTGTGCTACTCTTTTTAGTTTTTCCTTTCTCTGAACTAGATCATATGTATGCAGGTTGACTAAATACAAGAGTTTCAAGGAGGGCCATAAGAGGATTCTTGTGGCCACAGATTTGGTTGGAAGAGGAATAGATATTGAACGTGTTAACATAGTTATTAACTATGACATGCCGGATTCTGCTGATACATACTTGCATCGGGTTTGTTCTACTTATTATTTATTTTTTGTTTACTTTATTCAAGTTTCCTTTTTGTTACTATCAAATTTTATGTCTATTAACTTCTTAGTTTTTATGTAGGTTGGCAGGGCTGGTCGCTTTGGTACTAAAGGACTTGCAATAACATTTGTCTCATCTGCTTCTGATTCGGATGTTCTTAATCAGGTTTGCTAACATCTTATGTGAAACATGATTTTCAGCATGCTTAATAGCATAGTTTCCCCCAGTCCCAAGTGGAGTTTAACAAATATCACCTCGTTATAATGTCTCATACAAAACATGGCTTTCAGTTTCAGTAAATGCTTAATCACTTATTTTTCCTACCCCTTACGCTGTATCATGCCATGAACTTATAAACCAGTAGGATTTAAGGTGATATATAGTTGTAACCTGTAGGTTTCTTGAAATCACGAGGAAACACCCTAGAATCCCCAAGGAAGAACATTCTAAAAATTTTTGTTCATAAAAGATTTTAGGAAGCTAGAATATTCAGTAATTTCCTATTTTTTTATTCTTCTAGGGTATTCTATTTTTGTTGTTCAAACAAGCCTGGGGAGCCTTTAGCATTAGATATTCTTGTGCGAGTTAATGTTTTTTAGCTGTTAGTAATAAAAGCTCTTCCTTGAAGGTCCGTTAGGTAGTTGAGTTTCCTCTTGAATCTTCTTCATTGTTCTGGTGTCTTAATTCTTATTATTCGTAGTAGTTATGCACATCGGAAACTTTTCTCTCTCCTATTCAACGTCAACCTTTATTTTTTTGGTAAAAGGAAAAAATCACTCACAGAATGAAGTATAAAGTCCTTGAGATTGACGATCTTGAATGCTGTCCTGAAAAATAGTTGTTATGGGCAAATATTTGGGCTACACACTATCAGTCTCACAAGGGTTTATGTGGCAAGCCTTTTACTTGAGAACGAAAATGAACCAAATGATGGCTCTTTGTCATGGCAAGTAGGCCCCATAACTCCTAGTCATGCAAAATCCACGAGACTTTGGCAAAGGCTGGTATCCTAACAAATCCAGGAGACAGGCAAAGGGTAGGATCCTAGCAACTGCCTAGTGAATTTCTCGTTCATCCCTAGGCTTCTCTATTAAAATTTTCTGATATGTACCTCCTTTTCCCGCCATACTAATTAGTAATTACGTTTATTCCAAGCATCTCTACTTATAGTTCCTCTCTAGTATTTCTTCGTGAAGTTCAAGAGTTAAGTTTCTTCGACAGTCCACCACCACTTTGCACCCTTGTCTATGGTCGTCCTCGGCTGATGGCCCGCATCTCTACTTCGGGACAAGTACCAATGCACGCAGTTGATATCAAAAGTAAGTTCGACAATTTCGGTCTATGATAATACCTGTTAGGACCATCTCCTGTAAGCAGACAAGCGCAAGCAAGCATTTTAACTCTCTCTGCAGTAGTTTTATGCAGAAAATATATACACCATCCCAGAGAAAGAGAGAGATGTGAGAATTATACCCATTATTTTTCCTAGAAAAATCTATCAGTTGCAGAAGAATTGAAAGATTCCTGCGCTTGTTTGCTTGTCGGAATGGATACCAGTGGATACTGTTTTGAATCGTAGACATTGGTCTTGTTCTTGGTGTTTAGGTGCTTGTCTCCCTGGTGAATAAGGATAGTCGGTTAAGGACGATGCTAGACAGAGGTGCAAAGTGGTGGGGAATTGTTGTTGAATTCTTGTTCTTTGATTTCTCTAAGAAAAGTGGAAGAGAATCCACGTATAAAATGCTTGGATTTATCGTGCATGCTTAGTTGGTTGGAAAGATAAATACAATCCAGAATAGGAGAGAGTGATGCCTAGAGATGCATCAGGAATTCCACAGGATTTTCTTGGGTTCCTTCTTACACTCTTTGGCCCAAGGGGTTTTACAGGCTAGGTGTTTTGGGGCTTATTTCTTTGGCAAAGAAATTCTTTGGCAACTGGCATGTCTACTTTCGTAGGTGTCAACGCCCCCAAAATTGGCTTAATAATCTATTAAGAACATGAATTATGAGGTTTAACGTCGGGCATCCCGAAGATGAATCCCAAAAGTCGTACTACAATTTAAAACAAATCGTAAATACATCTACAACACTATCAAACTACGCAGCGGAAGAATAATATTAAAAAAGATATAATTAAAAATATTACCACATGGGTGGCAAGAACTCAAAAACATGCTAGTCCAGTTTGCATCAACTTACTAGCATCGCTACTGCAACGATTTACCTGAAAAAGTATATGCGCAAGGCGTCAGCAAGCGATGCCCAACAAGTACAAATATCCAAAGTCATAAGACATGATAGACCAAGATAATCACTGAAAAGAGACATGAAGAACCCACAGGTAATATAAGAGAAGATCAATTAAGCTACGAGTCCGAAAGAAGGCGGCCTAAGTAAAACTAGAAATCCCAATACGATAACAACGATAGATTAGATTGTACGTAACTAATTTTAAAATAATTTAATTGGTTTCCAGGAATATTAAACTGAGTTAAATTGCCCAAAATTGATACATTTTCATCTCATCAAAACAAGAGCTAACGTGTCAAATACCCTGCCCTTAGTTCGACATTTCTATCTACCGTGTCAAATACCATTCCCTTAGTTTTGGGTTAATCTCATGTTACGAGTGATGAGGCAAATACTAGTTCATCATCTGCGTTTGCGTTCGTAAACAATTGACATTATTGAGTGTTACCGTTATTGCCAAAAGATGAACTTTCTTTGTCCCTGGATCAGAGTAAGGTAATTAGGTGCTCCCAAGTTTGAAAGAAAAGAAATTATAAGGAATTTGAGAGAGTTAACGGGAGATTGGTTAATATTGTTCAAGGTCTAGAACTTCATACGAAGGTGTTTAATACCTCAGAGCAAAAGAAAATTGTCGAATGTTGATACCAATGTCTAGCTTTATTCGCTGTAAATTGTAAACACATTGGATAATTTTCTTTTGCTCTGAGGTATCAAACACCTTCGTATGAAGCTCTGTAGACCTTGGACAACATTTACTAATCTCCCGTCAACTCTCTCAAATTCCTCATAATCTTTTTTCCTTCCAACTTGTGAGCACCTAATTACCTCACTCTGATACTGAGGCAAAAAGAGTTCATCTATAGGTAATGATGGTGCCACTGAATAATGGCGGCTGTTTACGGACGCATGTGATGAACTAGTACTTGCCTCATCACTCCTAATATGAGATTTACCCAAAATTGAGGGTGGGACATTTGACACGGTAGAAGAAAATGTCAAATTGAGGGCGGGGTATTTGATACGGTAAATGGAAATGTTAAACTAAGGGTGTGGTATTTGACACGGTAGCTCTTGTTTTGATACGGTAAATGGAAATGTCAATTTTGGGCAATGTAGCTCAATCAAATATTCCTGAAAACCAATTATCTTAAAATTAGTTACGTGCAATCTAAATCTCATTAACATATTTCAATTAGAACATGTTATGAAATTCTGATGTAAATGAAATACGACAAAAAATTAAATTAAAGGTAAAATATTTTTTGAAAATGTCAAACCTATAGAACTACAAATCCACCATTGTTTAGGGTAAGAAAAACAACTAAACATAGAATGACTTTGAAGATGTGCACTATAAACTAGAAATAAAATATACATAACTAGAACGTGCTATCGCTTAATCATCTACACAATACACAGAAAATTATTTTCAAGGAATTATTAGTCCAATAACTGATAACTTACATAGTTAGGAAACAATTAGCATGTGAAACAATCAAACAAGTATGATACAATCACAGTTTAAATCGAGTGAACAACAAAAGTTGAAGGGTATATTATTATTGAGATAAATAGTCTCACATTGTTGAGATAATGTCGTCATCCCAAAGAAGAACTTTATTCCTCTTTCGCTTTTTCGAAGTCTATAGGTACAGTTGGTAGGATGAGTATCTTTCTAATACGTTGAGAAAGAGTAGCTAGGGCGGCAGGTATGTAATGCGAGATTTGCGGTGGTAGTTGAGAAGAGAGAAGAGTGGCGAGAAATGAGGTTTGAAGAAAGGTTGGATGAGGGAGCTGCTATTTCAAGATTGGTCAAACCGATTACTGAAAGTTGCGTTGCATTGTTGTTTCTTGCGTGCCCTTGGAGGAACAGAAGGGTTGACATTGAATAGGAGAGTAGGAAAGAGATTTCGGCATTTTTGATTGGCTCTGATGTGAATAACTTGCGCAGTCTCAGTATAAATCAATTTGGCGAAAGAGTCTCAAACTGTGAACTTGTGCACCTTGGTGGATAGTAAGGAGTTCTTGTTGAAATTCTTTTGCAACATGATGTACTATGTGCCAAGCAGATACAATAGAAAAGTCAACATTAACAATAATCACTAAATAACATTGTCATGTTGAACTATTGAGATTTAACTCTAGTTTTTAATGACTAGGCTAAATCTTTTTCCAGCAGGTCTCAGTACTATTGAACTGTGTGGTAAAGAGAACTAACAACTCCTTGTCATATCAAAAATTTGTATTGCCCATTCCTAGGGTCAACACAGTTTTATTTTGAACTATAGAGATTTCTTCAAACACGCATCTTCAAAGTTTATTTTGAAATACATACTTTTAATAAACTCAGACCCAAGACACTTGTATGAATTAGGTTCGAAACTTTACTAAAAATAGAGCTCTTGTGGATGTCTCTCAAGTTCCTAAGCCAGGACCTCCATCAGATTTAGGGTTAGGGTCACAGATTAGACCTTGAAATCCATTTTTTCATAGGTTTACCATCAATTGAGTTTCAAACGAACTGCGCAATTTTGCCCACATCTTTTCAATAACCAGAGAGCAAGGTAGCAAGTATACAAACATGAAATTGAGCGCATGAGTAACTAGAACAAGTATACCTTCATTTGAGAGTCGTTAACCTCTCCAACCTTCAACTTTCTTTTGAATTGTCCAAGAAAACTATCAAAATGAGAAGCCTTTGTCATATGAAATTGGTGCACAAAGGTAAAAGGAAAACCTTGAGTTGGAATCCAGAATATTGTATAATCCGCCTTCTAGAATGTATACTCTTTTGAGAAAGGTAAATCCAATTTTTAGCAATGTTCACCAATTACCCAGAGCAAGCTTCATATTTTTTGAGAAAGATAATACGAGTACTTAAAGAAGAACTTAGGGGTCTCAGCTTCTTAGTAAAGTCTCAACTTCTTGGGAAATTGGAAGTCCGTTAGGACGTTTGGGAAGTGTCCCTTTAGCACGAGGTTCAATGTTCATTTTCATTTAAATAACATGTTTATAAGTAGATCCAATGAGTATGAACATTTGTTAAAATAAAACTGGGCAAAACTCATAGTATGGTCAAAACCATATTATTGGTAACCCCATGGTCTGAATTTAAAATGAAATATACATTAATAGTAGAAGAAGAAACAACACCATCATACAAAGTAAGAGAAGAAAATAGTAGGAAGGTTCCCATTGATAGTAGCATTGTTATGGAAGAAATAGGTGTTGAAATCTCCTTCTTGAAGCCTTTTTTTCTTCTGCAAAACCTTCTGAAGCTATTTAATCTTGCATTTTCTTTCCACAAAAACTCGTAATTGCATTAATTTGCAATGAACATCTTTGATTGCCATAAGTTCAAAATGGTAGCCTCAACCCAATGAACTTGTAATTTATGTTCTAACTTTTGGTGATAATTTCAAAACGTTGCCCAAGGTTTTGAAGAAAGGTTACCAAATACTTGTTTGTCCCAAACTTTTAAAGTTGCATTTAAAAAAAATCATGTCAGTCCCATCCTGAATAGTCGGCCAATCTTTCTTTAACAAATTTAGATTAATTGCCATGCAATGTCCACATTTTAAGTAACTTCCCAGGTCTGCCTGTTTGGACTCCCTCGCAAAATTTAAAAGTACGGGGGAGTGACATGAATTCTCTCCAAATGTGAGACGTGTAATGATGGAAAAGTATTGATGACATTAATGTTCATAAATACTCTATCCAGCCTATCTGTATGGTTTTTACACAGTCAATTTGGATCTTTAAAAGCCGGCTTCCACTAAAGCTGCATTTTATATCATGGTTTCAAATTTTCTCCTGGCATAGTAGAGGGAACAACACCTATAAGTCTTGCAAGTCTCTCATCTTAAGATCTTATTATATCCAAATCACTGTAACGAGCCAAGAGCCTTGCCCACACGCAGAGAGATTAGTAAAATCTTGCAATAAACTTCTTTTAGCTTGAATACTACATTTAGGATACACAACTGAGAACAAGCAAGTCCAAAGAGAACTACTAGCCAAAATCAATTCAACCGTTTGTTGAACATGCTATGTAAAGAAATAGTGAAGTTTTAGGCCAAAAAAGCCAAAAATTTCCATTAGCTGAGATATTAGATAAAAATTTAGGAAAACCCAACTTTTTGGTTAATTTATCTAAATGAAAGTCATCCACAAGAGGTTCAACCAAAGCCAAAACACCTATTTTGTCAGATTTGATGAGAAATTTAAGCTGAGTTATTGATTTAGGTTGCCAATACCCCCAATATTCCAAGTTCAAAGATTTATTCTCATTGAGAAATATTAGTAAACGAAGGCGCCTTGCTCCTCGTCTTTCCCCAGGTTTGATGTTGTACTTCTTCAAATATCATTTTTTTACAGGAATAAAACCATCCATGTCTGATGTTGTACTTCTTCAAATATCATTTTTTTACAGGAATAAAACCATCCATGTCAATAGAATAATGTTAAGATCTACCTGCAATTGGGATTGTTATTTAGTAACTTTATTATTAATAAGTTACTGCAAGTCAACCTGTCTATCTTCACTAGGTTCAGAATCTGATATACATTCCAGTTTCTCCTTTAGGTTGTCTGATTTCTGCCTGAGAAGTGTACATCTGATTAACTTCGAAGAATGTGCATAGTCTTCTTGGCATTAGCTCTGTTGCTAACATTAAGGTCATGTCCTTGCATGGACCAATGTGTGCATTATCTTGAAAACCTCTCATAAACAACTTTTTGATTAAACCCAATGTCTTTGCTACAATGGATTATTTACATAAGGCGTAGGGATAAAAATATCCATTTCTCTACATGCTTTAGCAATACTCAAAGTAGGTTTGATGAAAAGCTAAATATTTACCCAAAGAAGATGCAATATGTTTTAAATAACCAGAGTTAAAAACATATAGAGAAGGATAGGAAGTTGTACTCAAACTGCTGTAGTAGTAAGGTCTTTCCTGGGATCGAACTTCAAATTCCATCGGAAAATCTTTAAGTAGTAAACGTTCATGTGCATAGTATCAATTGTTAAGGCTTTGATTTCATCTTCTTCTGAATGCATTTTGAGTAGAATGTCTGTTATCAACTAGTCCAATAATCACTTCTTAAAGACGCAATGAATTTCGGATATTATATATATCTCTGAGTGACTCCATAGTTGGCTAGTAGAAAATTTCAGAGTTAGTGTAATAGACTTAAAGGTTTCCCCATTAAGATGGTCTGTTTGGGAGAAGTAGTGATTCCATCTGTTTTTTGATGATTTTCACCCTGTCAGTTTGAGTTTCTTCGAAGGAGTCTTGTCTTGCACCATCTAAGCATAGGATTTAGCATTTTGAACAGCGAGGTATATGATGTATTGGGTTGGAAGCATTGATATTGGAGGGGGAGTATGAACTGAATTCTGATATGTATAAGGACGATGTAGAGCAGTGTTTTGATTTGGACCACTTTCAGACGGGGGAAGAGTAGACTGGTCCGTAGTGGGAACAAACAAAGATAAAAATGGAATAAACTAGTTGAAATAAACAATTATTTCAGGAAAGATCATAAAAGCTGATCGAATTAGGAAAATTTTAATTTCGAAAGGTTTAAGAGTAGACTCTCATGGTGGCTCGGAGTCGAACTTTTTATTCTTGAATCCGAAAATCTATATATCTGACATAGTGACACAGTAATTTCTTTGATCTCCATTTATATAGGCAATTTGATTGGTTCAATCATATGCAGGTTCAAGAGAGGTTTGAGGTTGATATTAAGGAGCTTCCGGAGCAAATTGATACCTCTACATACAGTATGTTTCACCATTTCTATGATAAACACTTAGCTGCGAATTTCTGATGCATACCACTATACATTATATGGACCAGGTTATAGTTTTCCTCCATTACTGAATCCAGATTAAGAGTTAATCTTTTTAGAAGGTTTTATATTGAATATATGGTATGGAGATTGTTCTAGTAAATAAATTAATAGCCGCATAATGTTAAGATCGGTGGATCAAGTTAGTGCCACTTCAAATTGAAGATGTAGTTCACACAAGCATATAAGGATATACGGACTATTAAATTGCATCGAGGCCTTTTGAGAACAAAACCCCACACCTAGCCTAACCCAACTAGGTGGTGAAGGTGGGGACAATATCGGTGCAATGGGGGCTCGGGCCTAACACATACCCATCTGTCAGTTTTAATTAAGAGTTGAATTTTTCTTTCAAAAAGACTGGGTCACGTTCGCTCTAATTTTCTCTTAAGCCATTTTTATATGTCAGGTAGATTATAGATGGATCATGGCCATATATACGTATGACATGGTGATACCAAGGGTAAGAAATGAGTAATAAATCCTAAATTTGTGTTTGTCGGGACCAGATGGCTATTTGACAACACAGGATCAAATCACATTAAATAGGATTGGACTAATGTTTGGGATCTTCAATCTTGACCTACATGTAATTCAGCCTTTTATTTTCCAAGTTGAAGTTCTGATTATCACTTACTATTTTTTGCAGTGCCGTCATGAAAGGGAACTGCAGAGGCGGTTTTTGGGATTTGAATGTCATATTAAGTAGAATAAGCAACTTTGAACGGATCCATCTCTCTTGGTTACACTGATTTTTATTATTCAGTTTTCTGTGAAACTGGTTATGGCATATTGTAGAAGACCAATCAAGTAGGAGAGACCACTGACAAAATATTGTGCTACATTTACTGTTTTTTATTTCATTAGTTATTTTTGACTATCTGTCGTGCTTGAATGTGTGTTACTTGGATTTATTATTCAGTTTTTGACTATCTATGGTATTCTTTAGTATCAAAGCTTGTATTAGCATTAGTATTTGGATAGTTGTTTCTGTAATACAAGCTAATAGCTATCTGCTATTTCCCATGAAGATTGTGACTTTGGCAATCTTTTGGCAAATATGTAAAGTATGTGATAATTGTGCAACAACTACTCTACCTCCCATAATGAGCAGTATTAATCATAGATGTCTTGCTTAAATATGCGTATGATGGAATTCCATTCTCATTTGCAGTTTAAATCCTGCCTATCACCATAATGACCTTTGATTGTTTTTGTGTTTGGTAATGTGTTAGGTACTCGTTATAACAAAATTTGACTTATTTCCGGATTTCTCAAACAAAATTTAAGTGCCTCAATTATGCTTTTTTTTTGTCCGATTAAACAATGTAGTCTGCATGAATGTATACTAGCGAATTCATTACATGGCGATCTCAATGTTTAAGATTGTGCAAATCTTTCACAGGTCTGACTAACTATCTTGCCTGTAACTTGACTTTACATTCAGCGGAAACAAATAACAGGGTTGAAGGAAGTAGAAATATTTGTAGGAAGCATAAAGCAATTAGAGAATACGAAACAAGTTCTTATTGCGTTAGGCCGTTACCATAGTTCTTTCACTTCACAATTAATACTATAAATATCTTATTGTGCTAACATAACTCTTTAACCTTCCACCTCACAATTAACACTAGAAATACCTTCACGAAAAACACTAGAGTATTGGAAGATATGTTGTCCGGTTCCTAGAATGTGCTTAGGATCGAACTCTATCTTTCTCTTGTAAATCAAATCCCACTTATCACCATAATGTTCTATCCATTCTTCTTGCGTTTCGTGATGTGCCATGTACCCTTTCACTCCGAGTTCATTCTCCTTACAGAATTTTATGATCTCACGGTTTTGGTTGATTATGAAATCTAATTTCGCCTTTGTTCCCTCACCTGTATCAATAGCTGACCGGAGCATCAAAATTGCATAAAATATGTCCTCATCTGGTAGAACTACTGATGTCCGAACATCCCACCTACAGTACCATAACAACAAATCCCATTAGAAAGTATATATATGGTGCGACTCTAATGTGATAAATTAGATGACTTACTTATTTTCCAATAAGGGTTTCATGACGATCCACCCATTTGAGTTACTGCCAAGAATGCCCTTGAAAATACCTTTGTCGAACTCCCCAATCTTTGACTTAGGGACTAAAAGGGTAATCCATGGGTGGGGGACATCCAACAAGCCCTTCCGGCGGAGGTCCAGTTCCATTTGCCGTAGTTGGTCCAGGAAATCGAAATATGTCAAACTGATACTGGAGGTAGTACTTGATGGAATGAAGTCTAGTTTTTTTAGTAAAGTTTCTATAATTTCCTGCAACAATATCTCTTTTTCTTTGTTAGTTTACGAGCAAATACAAATTAAATACTAGTAAGAGATTTGACAAACATCAAACCTTGTACCTGACGGACGGTGTCCTCCGTTAATTTGCTGAAATACTTGACAACTTCCAAAACATATCTTACTCCCCCTTGATCTATGAGAACAGAACTGTGGATACTGTCGAACCTCTCATTTGCTGGCTTTTCATGCAAAGAAATGAGATATTCTATGTCCTTAGTAAATATCGAGAAGTCTAAATACATTAAGTGAATCAAAACCACGCATTCTGGAGCTGGTTCTAGGGCTATCCTAGCTCTAGTTATTATCCCAAACTGACCTAAACCACCAAGAACACTGTAAAACAGCTCAGAGTTTTCATCTTTTGAGCATGTTTTGAGCTCACCCTTGCCTGTTACGACGTCGAGTTCATAAACATTACTTATTTGAGGGCCATGAATATAACTTTGACCGCCAACTCCAGCGTTAGATAGGGTTCCCCCTACTGTGACATACAAGTAATTAGTCCATGATTTTGGTGCAAGCCCGTATGTTACTGTCCAGTTTAACACATTTACCCACAGATCTCCACCCCATACGTCTACGTAACTACCTTTCGAACCCTGAGCGGGTTGCTTCCTCTCCTGCAGGCTCACCTTTGTCCCAGTCATATCTATCACAACCCCATCAGCCACTTGAGCCTGACCATAAAGTGAGTGTCCACTCCCTTTAGGGGAAACCGGGAACGCCTTCTCAGATTGATAAGACTTCTTTATCAACTCAACAATGTCATGTGCTGAGTTCGGATACATAACAGCCAACGCCTCAACGTACCTCATGTTACCAAAATCGAGAGAAGCTGCTTTTATATCAGAAGGATTGTTGCTAATATTTCCATGCAGCTTAGAAAGATCTAGTGCTAAAACAACTATGGAGATTAAATGAAAGAAGAAAAACATCAGCTTGAGTTTAGAGACCATTTTCACTCTTAGAGTAGAGAAGGATAGGTGAGGATTACAAAAATCTCCAAAGGATGACTTCCTCTTTTATACACGAAAAATTCACATAATTGATTTGAAGGTCAAAATAAAATTTGAAAGTCTGAATGACTAACAAAAGAAGATATTTAGGAATGAATCCTCATAAATGATGCGCAGCACGGAGATTTAAAGGTCAACTATTAGAGAGTTTTGTGAGCCTCGCCCATCCATCAACTACCCTTTTTTTGTCGGGTTAATGTACGACTACTTAGTCTGCTTGAATGTATGCGTTAGCATATTCATTGCATTGTTATCTTTAGTGTTGACGGTTGTATTTGATTGCTTTTGTACATTAGTATTTGAATATGCAGTAGTTTTTACTTAACTAGATTGTACAAGTCTTACTTGTATGGACAGCAGCAGCAATAACACCATCAATCTGCCATTGGACTAATGGTGATACACAACAACTACTGGTGGGATCCAGTGCGTAGGAGAATAAGACGGTCAGCATTGGTGATCTTCAGAATGGGATGGACTAGAGTTTTCTCAATAGCTGCTTAGTCACACCAATCAGGTCTTTAATACATGGTTATCAGTAATAGGCAGACTAGTCAATCTGAGGGATACGGGTTTGTGGAGTCTCTTCTAGTGTGGCAGCGGGAAATGTTTTTATCTACAATGGCACTGTAATGCCCTAATTCCCAGCACAGAAGTGATAGAGGATGAGAAGCTAGCCAGGACAACTGTATATTTGTTGGAGACTTGGATTCAGATGCTACGCACTGATGATATCATATTGAAATTTTGCAAGAAACTTTAGTAGTAGATTTCCACCTGTAAAAGGGGCTAAAGTTTCTATTGATGCAAGTATATACCTGACACTCGTCTGGTGATGATTATTAGAGGCACAAGCCTTAGCAGAAATGAATGGGGCATACTGTTCTAATATGCCTATGCGCATAAATATTGCAACCCCTAAGAAGCCATCCGGATATAACAACAATCACAAGCTGTGGTATTGGGAGGTGCATGGATATAAACCTGGCGCCTCTAGTCAAAAATTCAGACTGACGGGGATTTAAACATTAGCACTTCATTTTTTGTTTAAGGGCTTGACAGCAGTAACACTGATGATGATCTCAGGTGGTATTTTTTTGCCATTTGGTGAAATTGAATTTAAAAAAGGATATGGATTCGGGAAGGGAACGACCATTGGCAAAAACACAGTCCCCTTTCCTCAGGCTGCAGTCCGGTGAATAACCAGGTAAGAGAGGACAATGGCAACCAATGGAACGGTGGAGGTGTATACTACCGAGGGCAGAGTTATGATGGATCATATATGGTTTTGCTGCACTAAGGATCTAAACATGTATGCTACATATGGCGCTTATCCAAAATATGGTAACAGTCGACAGCAAGCTGAAATGCTCCATCAGTCCATAGGCTATAAGTTATTTTTGTTTCACTTGGCAATACTTGCTGCACAACCACATACAAAACTGCAAGGACTGATGGAGCCCATGTTCGTAGAGTTCAATCCAGATTTGAAAGAATGTCATCAGCACATATTTATTCTGCTTATGCAACGTGTATTTTCAACAAAAAAAATAATATGTAACAAGTTCTTATTGCATTTACGTTAACTCTTTCACCTCACAAAAGGAAAACTAGAAGTATTAATTAATAAGTTCTTATTGTGTTAATGTAACTCTTTCACCTCCTTGAAGAACACTAAAAGATTGGAAGATATGATGTCCAGTACCTAAAATGTGCTTAGGATCGAACTCCATCTTTCTCTTCTGAATCAAATCCCACTTATCACCATAATGTTCTATCCATTCTTCTTGTGTTTCGTAATGTCCCAGGTACTTTTTCACTTCCAGTCCATTTGCCTCCCAGTGACTACCATGTTTTAAACACTGATGGTTTTCTTACTGAACATGGGGGCATTGTTGCTATTCTTAGAGAACCAAATGGGACCCTGTTGTAGCTTAGACTAGAAGAGTTATCAAAGATACTATTGTCATACATGAAATGCAAGCTCTTCTTGGTGGTTTAAGACTCGCAATTAGAAATATAAAGCTAAGGCTGCATATATATGTTTCAGAGTTCAACTGAGAGGCAGCCCCCATCTTGCTTGCACTAAAATGAGTAAATAATCTACTGGCAGCCTTAATTAAATAGCCTGGTTTCAAAACTCATTTTTACACCAAATAAAAGTAACTGTTTTAGCTTATAATCAGGTCCAGTTTCTACATTTGTTCACAAAAATCAAAATGTTCACCGATTCTTATACATTTCTAATTTAAGACTTTGGCTTCACTACTACATAGAGAGAGATTACACTATATAATGTATCTCTAGTAAACAAATAGACTAAACTACTTTCTGTGTAACTTCTAGCACTACTACAGATACAAAATGTAGGAACTAACAGTTACTATAACAAGCATCATAATTTTACTCGCCAGTCACGACAGCATCCAAATTAAACAAGAAATAAAAAATCCTAAATTATTTGTTATAACTCGCACTTGTGCTTTGGTTTTGATTCGGATTTAACATCTTATCTCATTCTCTAAGTGGTTAATGTGGGAAAATTTTGTCTTAGCTCTAATAGAAGCAATGCATGGCTGGCATAGTATTTTCATGGTCTCCAGCTCGAAAGCTGCAGTGATTATCAAGTCCAGATGCTTACGCGGAGTTTGGATATTTGGCGTGCGCTAAAACGGCAACTAGAGTGCAAATTGGCACGAAGGAGTGGTTTAACTGCATACCGCCTATCTTGACGAAGATTAAAGATCAAACCTAGCGATTATTTATGTAGCGCCCCGCTTTTTGTATAACACGTTGTGGCCGTAGTTTGTAGTTTAACTTGATTGCACCTTGTAGTATGGAATTCTAACTTTTGAGTTACAAACCCATTCAAAACCCACCACCCAAATATTTTCCCCGATTCTCTCCATCTCTCCATCTCCCTATTTCTCCTCTATTTCAAATACAATTGAAAACCAAACCCCAACCCCGAATTCCTAACCTCTCTTCTTGCATTCTAGAGAGAGAAACAAACCCAAATCCCTAATTCGAAAACCCTCAACTGAGAGCAGAGTTCTCCTTTCGTATTAAACCACGGATTTGTCGATTTAAGGCAAGTACTCTTATCCCTTCTCATATGCTTTGATTAGAGAATGGATTCACACCTGCAGAGATTATTTCTTTTGGTTTACTTGATTCCATGTTCATGTAATTTATCTTGTTTAGTTACTGATGCTCCAGTTCGTATTGTGACAGATGTTCTTGTCATTGATTAATCAATTCATGTTAAGTAGCTTTTAGCACATATGCTTAGGGATTATATCTTGAACCATGAAGCCTAATGTGTGATTTCAGATCTGAATCTCAGCCTTGTTAGTACTAAATTTCATTAAAACAATTGCTAGCCTAATTCAATTATACTTTGTGAGCAAATATACCCTGATCCGCGATTGTTTTTGGAGTCATGTTTAAGAAAGAACCTATGTTTTACTAGTATAGTTTAATTTCCTGGTTGTACATATGACTTGGGGTTCTTAAGGGTTTCATTGTGTATAAAGCTAGTATTCATTATCGTGTTTCCTTAAGGTTCTATATCCACCATCAGTATGCAAGTTGGACTTAACTAGTATATTAGAGAACTATTGTATTAGTAGAAGGACTAGATAACCTAGATTATGAATAGACTAAGCCAATCTTAGATTACCATATGATGATGTCTCAGCGATTGAGGTTGGAATTGAATACGGAACTAATATGGAGTTGTTAACTAGAGGCATTAGTTCTTCCGATTAAATCTGATTTTATTGATATAGACTTGGAAGATGTGTTACATATATTGGATGAATTGCCGTACTATAATCTGGATTATCATAAGAGCATACCTATGGAGTATTTCATTTGGCTGGTGTAATAACTACTTGTCCGAGCGCCATTAAATACGATGTAGTAAGGATATACATTATGTAAGTAATAGATCATACGCTGAGCGATGTTGTATTTTCCTCATGTTAGTATACAAAAGCGAAGGGTATATCTAAGGTATATAAGAATATTTAATTGACCAGGAGTTGTGATGTGTGTGCATGAGCTTGTAATAAGGGTTTAGTATGATATAGGCTGGAATTCGAGAATTATGTATTTAAATGAATTCGAGGAGTATCTTTTTATAAGTAGGTCTTTTTAGTTGGTTGGTATAGCAATAACTTCTTATATCAGTTTGGTTTATGGAGATGAAGATTCTTTAGTATGCTTAGACATCTAGTAGTTGAGTTTTAGATAGTAGTTTTGAGACTTGGAAATAGTGGATTCCTATACTATTTATGAGGTTGATCTATATGATGGTTGTATGAGTGTGGTTCAATAATCATCGCAAGATATTGTGCTGGTGATAAGAACTTTGTAGTAAATGGATTTTCCATGATTCAGGAGTATGCGACTTAGATTCGCTTTGATGCTTAGAATTTCTTTTTGATATAGTCGCACTTATTGGGCATGTTACGACAGATAGCATTGGATGTTGGAGCTTTACTTCATTTGATAGAGTCCTCACTTGTTATTAAAGTGAGGGTAGATAGATCATCTGGTCGTAAGAGAGGTAGGTATTTGGATTTAGTCCCAGATGTTGATTAGGCAGGGACAGACAGATCATTTGATTCTTATAGGATTCAAGCTTCTTCATTTCCATTCTGTTAGGATAACTTCGAGTTAATGTACACAGTAGGGCTATGCTGTTACGGTCCTTGGGTTCGAGTCCCTAAACCAAATATGAGGTAACTGTTTATCAGTTTTCCCGGGTTGCAAGTCCCAAAATTCTTTCCCGGTTACTTCTCGGCTGAATGTTTCGCGAGCATCCCGTGGGCAGATCTCTAAAGGTTGAAAATAAACCAGGCTTTAGACCTGTAGGTTGAAATTCCTTGAACACCCTGATCAGGTGCATTACCCGCTAATTCCTGGCTCACTAAAAAAGAATCCGCCAATCCCTGGCTCGCCAATAAGGGATACGCTTCTGTTGAGGACAGAAGGGTGCGAGAGTGTGGTCCCACTGAATTAAAAGTGACCCTGTGTACGTGACTTCCAAATTCTCTTTCCTCATTAACCTCACTTCTTAGGTTGTAGTAGTTAGATCTAAGTTTAGGCTATCGTTGATATCTTGGTAGGATATTAGTTTTACTTAAACTGCCTCCTTAGAACTTGTAGCTTGGTTGATATTCTCAATACTTCCGTTAGAATCTTCATGTCTCTTTTCTGTGTTTATCTTGGTCTATCATGTCTTATGACCTTGGATATTTGTACTTGCTGGGCGTTGCTTGCTGACGCCTTGCGCATATATACTTTTTCAGGTGAATAGTTGCAGTAGCAATGATAGTGAGTTGGAGCAAACTGGACTTGCCAGTTTTGGAGTTTTAGTTACCATTGGTAATCATTTTATCTCTTTTTAGATTATTATTCCGCTGCGTAGTCATAGTGTTGTAGATGTATTTACGATTTGTTTAAATTGTAGTACATCTTTTGGGGGTTCATCTTTAGGATGCCCGACGTTACACCTCAGAATTCGCGTTCTTAATAGTTTATTAAGAAGCCAATTTTGGGGACGTGACAATTTAAATTCTCTTTGGTTGCCCAGTTCAAATCACCGCAACCAAACTATTAAACTTAAGAGTGGCTTTTATGAGCTTGGCATCTGATTTGAAACTCGCTTCCATTTCCTTTAGTGCTTTGCGAGCTTCTTTAGCAAATTTACCTAATACATTGTAGAAGCCATATGGTTAGATTAACAACTTCGAATTAGAACATGAAGAAAAGCCTGGAACTTGGGAGTAAAATAATATCCAGTAAGTCTATAATAACAGAAATATCGAAGAAGAATACCATCAAAATTAAGAGACTAGCAGAAAAGAAAGTTAAGACAAACTGTTGTTGGAAGAATACACTGTTTACTTGGATCTCCAGTCGTCTAACCTCATTTCGAACATCAATTGGTTTGTATCCAGACACCAATACAGAAGACCGGTTCTAACCCGTTTTACCCTTCTTGGGTTCCACTCTCATAACATTTCCTTGTACAGGCTTCACAGTTCACGAATTTGTTGTCAATCCAAGTTCCAACAGCCGGCTGAGCTCAGTATCCTTCTGAATATTCTGATTCAGAATGTCTATGACCTCTCTCATATCATGCGGCCTCAACTCACGCTCATCTTGAAGGCACGATAGAGCCGCATAAACCAAACAAATTGCTTCTCTCTCATCCACTCCTTCATTCTCCACAAGTCTCTCATCAAAAAGGTCCATTATTTTACACTGTCTTAATCTTTTCCACATAAAAGCATGAAAGAGTTTTTGTTCCCGCTTCGAATTGCCACCTTCAGATTGTCTTTTATATATATCAATGCCCTCCAGGTTCAAACAAACATCACGTTCGCCAAAAAATATATCCAGAAGAACCTTACCATAACTATAGATATCACATTTTACCGAGATCCCACAGACCTCCCACCTAGGGTCAATGTACCCACGGGTCCCTCTGATCGATGAAAAAACAGTACCCACATTGTTTTCCATCAACCTAGAGAACCCAAAATCAGATAAAACTCCTCGAAAATTGTTATCAAGTAGTATATTGCCGGGTTTAACATCAAGATGCAATATCTGCGGGCTGCAATCATGATGAAGGTATGCAAGCGCCTCAGCAACATCAACCACAATTCTGTATCTTGATTTCCAAGATAAATATCGACCGGTGGGACCACCCGTCCTTGAGAAAATCCAATCGTCCAGCGACCCATTAGGTAAAAGATCATAGACGATGTAGAAAACTCTCACCATTTCCATCATGTGAATACAATATCCACGAAGGGTTACAAGATGAACATGTTTTACATTTGCAAGTGCAGACACTTCGGCGTCATAAAACCGCTTCAGCATCTGCTCTCCCAGTGTCACATGAAAGACTCTTTTTACAGCTACCTGTGTCCCGTCTTTCAAGACACCCTTGAAAACAGAAGCTGACCCGCCACTACCAAGCTTATCTTGGAAGTTATTTGTTGCCATTTTGAGGTATTCATAACAAAAAATCTCATTTCCATCAGAATCCACCTTTCCATCAACATTACTAAAAATCTCCTCAACCTCAAAGACTTCTTCCCCTGTCTGATCCTCGTCTTCATTTATCGCATTGAAGTCCGAAAAGAGTACCTGGCCCGTTGATAATTTATGCATTTAAGTCTTTCATAACCAAAAACAAAGAAACCCAAAAAAGAAAGACCCGATCACATACCTCTGCTTTGAATTCCTTCGGTAATTGATCCTTATAATCCCATAAGACGTCAATCTCTTCACGGCTGAGCATCAAAACATTTGACTGAATAAGTGCTGTGTTAAACATAATCCTGAACATCATTTTCTCATGTACCAAATCATCATCCAAATGAATGCATTCAAGTACCACATCCCCTTGAACAAGACACGAAATATCAATTTTTTGCATTGATGTATGCTCCTCTGCCTGCAGTTACAATTCACAAGGTTTCATTCTTCAAACATCCATATCAGATTTCAATATCTATAATACACTTGGAACCATAATCACAAGTTTCTTCAAATTCTCGGGAAAAAGAGAGAAAAACCCGGTGAATTTGCAAAACAAGGTTAGTACCAAATATTTTCATGACTATCTTTTAGCTCTGCAAGTTGAGGAATATTTATTAAGTTAATGTTGAATTGGACGAATTAACACAAAAGTCATGTTTTCCCTTTTAGTCGACATATACGACACCTGCTATTCTATACAATTTCTTTGTGTGACTGATTTTAATACATAAATTAATTTATTTTTAGCTGATGTCTAAAATATTTCTTTATGTTTGCTTCGCTTGAGATTGTTCTGTTTATCATTTGCGATTTCACTATATCTTACATTTCTTGAATTTAACCGAATATATAGAACAAACCCCATGGCAAATAATAACGTTGTTCACAATTTTTCAAAGCATTACCTTTGTGTGGCGACGAACATGTTTATTTGTCTTTGGAGTTGAAAATAAGATTTTTGAACTTCTGTTAGCTATTGCTGAAGGGTCCTGACCGTAAACACGAACAATGGGCATGCAACTTCTTTCTCCATTTATCAATGGTACGGATCTTAGGATAAGGATATCCAAAATCAAAGGTGTATCAGATGGGGGCCAATCTGAATCGAGGTTTCTTCTAGAGATGTACTGGAGATATCTCAGTTGTGATGGTTTTGGGTTCAAAGGAGACAATAGATGGAGTAGTTCTATAGGAGCTTGCTTGTAGACCATTTCCAATGTCTTGAGCTCCCCCGTGTATTGTTTTCTATATAAAAGGAGACCCGCAAGCATGAAAGCAAGTATGGGCCAACCTCCTCTCTCACAATGCATTAGCAACACATTTTGTTGTCCTTCTAATGACAACCAACCCTCGCTAGATTTCAAGAAGTGATTAATCATCCCCAACGGTAGCACAGGACACCCCCCGTATTGTCTTGGGTAGTCCATAATAGTCATATCGTGTTCAGATAATAAATATGAAATTTCACTCTTTTCTTCCTCTCTGAAGTTAAAAACCATGAAAGATGAATCTGGGAAGTAAACTTGGAGCTGCACCACAATCCCATCCATGTAACTCTTAAATTCACCCTCTTCCAAAATGTCCGTGGAGAAGCAAGAATCAAACACTGCAACGGTCAAATCCCAATAGTACATATTATAGATTCCATAATCATAGCTTTGAACCAAGACATGAAACGTCAGACATGATACAATTAAGAAAGACATGAAATGATTAAAAGTTTTTACTTTTCCAATATAAAGGCGAAATCAAAGACCTCATTTCTCTTAATAAACTCATCTAGAAATCAAATATTGTACATATATATCATTTTCAATGTGAAGCATACCCGTGAATAGAAAACATGGCAGCTGTGAACTCCACGGATATTTTCCCTTCCACAGCTCTTAAAAGTAAATGCAGAAGATGACATTTTTCATTTAAAATTTTGATACATTAGGTTAAACTCTTAAACATAAATATGCGGTTATGGGTATTTTAAGTGAGAGATAAGCATTGCTGCAAAGTAACTTTTACTTTGCATTGTTTGACTGAGATGGAAACCCATCTTGCTTGCACAAATACACTTGCTTACAAAATCCGTTATCACACAAAATAAAAGAACATGGTCAGGTCCAATTTTTTAAAATCAGTTTGGTTTATCACAGACACTGAATTCTTCTCCAATTCTCACAATACATTCCTAAATAAATACTTCAGCTTCACCACTATACAATAAGAGATTCTTCTCTCCACCATGGCGGATAGAATCTCATTACACTTAATAATTGTAAGCAAATACACTAAACTTCTCCACTACTTAAAGTAACTTTTATCAACCTAATATTCACCAAATTAACCAAAAGAAGTTGTAATTACGCACCGTAAACTCTTTCAGAGATCTCCAAAAGCCGATTCGGCGGTTTCCGATTGAATAATCGTCTAAACAACGCCATATTTCCAGCACTGTCGATTTTGAAAGACGATAAGAATCACAAATAAAACATTTTTACTTTAAATATTTGTTAATAGAGGAGTTGTCTGCTAATAAACAAAACAAAGTGTGTTTACCTTTTTCTGTCTTTTCTCCTTCTGATGATTTGATTCCTCCCTAATTCTGGGCAGTAGTCTATCCTTTCCTCCACCTTTTGATAAGAGAAGATGTTGTGTGGAACCACCTTTAGCTTCTTGCAGGTGTGAAGTTCCAATTCCTTGAGGCATGGCATAATGAAACTGACATCTTCTCCCCAACTCGGCATCATCATCTCCCATTCTTCCCACTCTGTCATATGGAATAATTGGAGTTTCTTCAACTTTGGGAATACAATTATTCGTAGTGATTCTCTCCTTCTGCTCGATCCACTTGCACCCTTCATAACATCATCATCTTCTGAAATTCCAAAGAATTCGGGGCCTATGGGCTTCACTGAATACGATCCACTTATAGTCAGCTCTTCCAGCGATTCTAGTCTTCCAAGAGCAGGCAGCACCTTCAATTTGTAGGCCCACCAAATTTGAAGTTTACGGAGACGTGGCATGATCTGTAATGTATCACTTCTTTCAAATGGCAACACCCACTCCTCCAACTTATCCATTCCATTTAATTCGAGATGAATTAAGCTTGGGAAAACTATTAATTGTCCTCTGTTTATGGAAGAAGTAGCATTATTATCTTCTTTTTCAATATCTGAAATCCCTAGAAAATCCAGACCTAATTGCCTTACAGATTTCATTCCTTTAATTTTGAGCACCTCAAGAAACGGTAGTTTTCCAAGAGAAGGTAGTCTTGTGCACTGCTTTAAATTCATTAGCACTAATGTAAGGAGTTTCGAATACATCATCCAGCTTGGTAACTTGGAGCCAAGGTATCGATTTATCTTGAGTTCCTCCAAGTTTGGATGTGGTTGGAGTCCTTCCAGCACACCCTCCATCCTCTCTTTATCAACTTCACTTATATTTCCTGGTTCATCAGGCAACCCAAAATCCAACGTTAGAGCATGGATGCCTCGCTTACTTGCCAAATGTACTTCCTTAGCCTCGTTCGCATATTTCACTCTCCACAACCCACTTATTTCTATGCTCCCCTGAATCAAGTTTAAGCCTTTTAGATCACTAAGATTGCATCCTTCGCTTACGATGAACTTACTTAATGAACGAAGGGAAGTTAACATCCCCATTGCTTTAGGTAAGGATATCAATGACTCTGTATCGTAAATTTCCAGATGTCTTAAGCTAATCATAATCCACATACTTGCAGGCAGTTTACGAAGATATTGACATTCGTTGAGTTTCAAAGTCTGCAGATTACACAGATCACTCAAACTATTAGGTAACTTCCGCACCCATGTCCTTGACAAGTCCAGATACCTTAGATGTATCAATTCCCTTATCTCATTAGGAAGTATAGAAATTATACTGTTGCTCAAATCCAACGACCTAAGACATGTCCAAAGCCGAAGAATCTTACCATCCAGCCCATTAAATTTCAAATTAAGCGACGTAAGAGATGTGTTGTGAATGGAAGAAAAAGTAGCCCTTGGATCACCCAAATTTCGTGCATTTAGATGACGTAACTTGCGAGAGTTGACAATTCTATCATTTCTCTCAACTATTAATGTTTCATTCTTCATGAGAAATTGCACAAAATCATGGACAAGATCATGCATCTTGCATGAACGTATGTTGCCATCTTCATCTGTTTTTACATCTTGGAATAGTGAACGTGAAACTAAACCATCGAAATACTCCTCCCCAACTTTTTCCATTTCTTTGTTCTCAGTCGAGTAAAGAAAACCATGTGCCATCCACAACTTGATTAACTCATCTTTTTCAAGTATATAATCTTTTGGGAATATAGCACAGTATGTAAAACATGGTTTCCAAGATGAAGGCAAATCATAATAGCTCAACAATAAAGCAGGCAAGACCTCTGATACATTGAACAAAGAGCTAGTCGTTTGCCGTGGTGGTGCTTGTGCTACCTCGGTCGGCATTCCGCTTGCGAGGCCATAGGTATTCTTATCACGATCTAGGGAGTCAAGTTTTTCCCTAAAGCTTTTAATTTTGCGTCCCAAATTATTTGGCAAAAGAACACTTTCATTGAAACAAAAGCAAGGGTAGAACAATACCTGCAAGTTCCGATTTAAGATTTTAGATTGAATAATTTTGGTGTGCAACTTGTCCAATATGTCCTCGATTTCATAGACAACCTCCTTGAGCCTCTCCAACCAGAGCTTCACTTGTTGGTCTTCAACTTGTTTTTTGTCAGCATCATAAAGAACAGCTTGAATGGCTATCAATGTTATTTTCAGTTTGTGTACCTCTTCCTTGACAGCCACTGTCATTCTCACTTCTTTCTCGATCTCCTGCCGGAGCAAAGCACCCAGTTGGTTCAAAACCATGGAAACAACCGGGGCAGCCATATCTGGGAATTGGTAAGAATGATGAGTGAATAATGCAGGATTTTCCAATATCTCAAATATCAATGAAACGACTCATTCTTGGCTTGCAGGTCACAAATAGTTTATTGAGTGAATTAGACTTTGGACCAATATAAAAGTGACCAGCTCTGGGCTGGCCCCACATTTGGCAAATCTTAGACTTTGGACCCAAATTCAAATTCCGGCCGAAGTTAGACTAGAGTCAACTCATTGACTCGGAAAAGTCATATTTTTTTAATTGTCAGAAATACCCCTCACGTGCATTGCACATTCCTCTTTAAGTGAATCTAATCTTAACAAAAATTCATATCTCAAGGAATAATCTAACGGTCCCTATTTAATTTTATTATTTACGATTTCCCACGTGTTTTGCATTGAATGTGCCACGTGGCATTAGTTTATATTATTTTTCTCCGCCCTACCTAGCTTGTTTGGGGAGGGAAAAATTAGTGAAACTCTAGACATACTTCTAATCAATTCTGGACATGTTCTTCAAAAATTGAAGGAAGTGTTTTCTGGAAATTGTTACAACTTTATGGAACCAAGGTAAAAATATATTTAAATTTTGTTCTTTTAATATAATCAGGGGTTTATACTTTATAGTTTGAAATTTAGGGTTTTATAGTTTGAAGTTTAGGTGGTTGGGAGTTGGCATTAGTGCTTAAAATCAATTAGGGAGAGAGTTGCGAGTTATGGAACATTGGGTTGGGTTATGCCTTGGGTTGCGTCGTTTAAGTCATTTCAGCCGTTTCAAATCATAATTATGCCTTGTGTTATGCCTATTTATGTATTTATTTCAAACACAAACCCTTTGTCTTTCTCTCCATCTCCCTCTCTAGAATTCTTGTTTTCTGCAACAATGGTGTCTCCCAAACCTCATCAACCTCAGTATTTTTCTAATGAAGAGCATAATTGCGATGATCATAAGACAATATGTGGCACACATTGCCCATCATACCAACCCCATCCTTCAGACAACTCTGACTCCTCTGATTCTGAAATGAACTCTTCAGAGAAAGAAGAAAGATGGCTTGAAGAAGAGGATAATTACTCTAAGGAGGAAGAGGAAGAGAACTCTAAGGAAGAAGAAGAAGAGACATCAGTGGAGGATGGTAGGGATGGGGATGGTGATAGTGATGATGATAGGGATGGTGAGCCTGTACCCAAAAGGCCAAGGTTGGATGGTGGTGGTGGTGTGATGTGATGTGATGTGGTGGGATGTGATGTGGTGGTTGAAGATGTAATGTTTTTTTTGGGTTTATATATCATACTCTCTTTTTTAGTTGTTTATGATGGTGCCCTAGGGGCTTAGGCTTTAAACTTTTTGGGAAATTTTTGTTTTTTGTTGATGACAATTATACTTTTGGGAACTAAACTTTTGTTTATGATGTGTGAATGAAATTGTCTTTTGTTTCCTCAAATTGTTCCTTATGAATTATGTATTTCATATTATAGTTGAATGAAGTGTAGATTCTGACAAATATTTTTTATGTAGAAATTATAATAATCCCATGATCCTTAATGTTTGGGAAACTTGGGTGGAAGCATGAAACTATGGATATAGTCATGATAACTATGTTGGTGGGAAAAAGTTCATCATATCTGGAAGTTCAAATGGATCTCTAAGTTGGCCAAAATTCTTAAATTTCAGAGAGCATACCATGGGAACAATTCCTGAGAAAATTAAAAACCCTAAGTTGCTCAAATTCTTAAGTTTCTCATTTTGTTAATTTTATGGTGTGTATTTTGCAGTGTTGAAATTTATGTCTTATTTCTGCATTTTGTCACAATGTTGCATAATTCCAAACATCATTTAAGTTGACATTTATCCAAACTGGTTGTTACATTAATGAAAGAGTATAACATCTTGAAGTACATTTATTACACTATAGCTTTTCCTTTAAAGTCCCTAACAAATTCATCTAGACCTATTGTGATATTCATCTTGATATTCATACTTGCTTTCTTCTCAGCTTCACTAAATCCCTCCTTTGACTCAGACTGTGATATGGCATCTCTCAGCCATATGAACTCTTTGCATTCATCATTTTGGCACTTCAAGTACTTCTCCCCATTACTTCTTGGTTGCATAAATGTCTAATTTTTTAATTCTTGTACATCCCTTCATGTGACAATGTGTTTCTTCTCTCCATGGACATGATCTCCACCAATGATCAGTCTTTCCACATCCAAAACAACTAGTTTGAGTCTGATCTTTTAATGATCCACTAATACCTTCAACTTCTTTCAATGCATGATCCAACCATTGGAATAAGCTGCAAGAAGATAGATGACACTGCAAGTATTTCCTGCCATAATTTTGGGGGGTGTAAGATGTAAGCAACTTCCTTAAACCATTACAGGTAGGTTTTTTGTAACTTGTGTAAACACAAGGACAATCTTTTGTACTGTGAGTATCAAGAAAACACATTTCACAACAAACCTGCAAGATGAATTTAGGGTTTTACAACATAATTTTAAGAATTTAGGGGTTCCCAAAATTAAACACAATGGAATTAAGGAGGGTTTTCTTACCTTAGGGGATTCATCACCGCTTTGCTTACCTCCACCCATTGTCAGAAATAAGAGAATTAAAAGTTTCGATCAAAGAAGAGGATAAGAGAAATGGGTTTAGAGCTTCAATAGAGATTCAAAGACACTTCAATTGAGGTTTAAAGATGTTTAGAGTTTGTAATTGTGAAAGTTGGGAAGTTCTGCAAATTAGAGTTGTTCAAGTGGTGATTAACAGAGAAGAAGAAGAATCTGGGTGTATATAACGGCCAAATTTTGAACAAATTTTAGCCATTCAGATTAACCCACGTGTCATTTGTTTGAGTGTTAGATGTTTAAGGGTATTTAAAGTTTTTTTTCCAGATCTTGACTTTGTCTTCCTGAGTCAATGAGTTGACTCTGGTCTGACTTCGGCCAAAATTTGAATTTGGGGTCCAAAGTCTAAGATTTGCCAAATGTGGGGGGCAAGCTCAAAGTTGGTCACTTATATGGGGTCCAAAATCTAATTCACTATTTATTTAATGAATAAACTAAACAAAATTACGTAATTGATTACATAGTTAATTCCAATCAAAAGTCTTGTAGAGACTTTGTACTAAGATTCAAACAATGTTTTGTGTACCATATGTTGAACAGATCATTTATTGTGAGATTAATATGAAACAAAGTAGGTGAGGGGGTTTAGGCTGAGAAAGTTCATATTGGTTTCCAAAAATCATACTCTATTAGAACATCCACCATAGTGGATTGACTGTAAATA
This sequence comes from Kingdonia uniflora, assembly GCA_014058105.1. Lineage (NCBI taxonomy): Eukaryota > Viridiplantae > Streptophyta > Magnoliopsida > Ranunculales > Circaeasteraceae > Kingdonia > Kingdonia uniflora. The sequence goes on from JACGCM010002611.1 coordinate 512,770, forward strand.
TTAGCTTGGCTCATTATTGCGGAGATAACAGTTTTACTTTCCTTCACATTCACCAGGAAAGGGTGCCCCGAGCGAGCAGGGCTGGCCTATCTTAAGACAACATAGACGCGCTTAAATTCCCCTTCCCCGCCTTAAAATTGATGCAAGAAATGATTAACAAATTCAGTAGTATAGTGTGTTTTTAACCAGAAAATCGCCCCCATCAACCTGGGGTGGTTTACATTATTTTGTTATCCTTAGAGGACCCTCTGATCACTACTTTGATTGTTATCTCTATGTCTAATGTTCTTCGCAATATTAAGAAGTAGATGCTCAATCACCAAAAGATGAATCCCATAATCAAGCGTTTTAACATATTTCCCAAATTGCTCAATCACCAAAGTTTTGTTCACTGAGACAATCCGGATACCCCAATTCATTGGAGATATTGTCTCATACCTACTCATGTCGTCTGGTTGATGTCGACCACTTCGTAGACCTCGAAACTGATGTGCCAGAAGATAGTGGTGAATTGAGGAGTAATGGAGTTGCTAATCCTATGAGAGATCGAGTTGATGCTCCAATGCCCACCAATTGTTTGTTGAAAGACCTCAATGTGTTGATCGAACTTGCTCTCCAAATACCCATTGTTTCTTTGATTTCTGCTTCTATATTATTTGAGAGAGAAATAAAAAAGAGAGTAATTTGTAAAATTTGTATTTAATCTTAGAAGAGCTTCTTGAGAAGTAAGTTACTATCTGAGATGGTTGTTGTTTGTCTTCATGTACTGATTATAATTCTCGGGTTTGATTCTGCTATTTTGGCCGGCATTACGTTAATGATTTTTGCTAGCGCCGTCTGGTTGAAGTTGGTGTCATATGCACACACGAATTATGATATTTACGATACAAGTATCCAAACAACATACAAGTCAGAACTAGGATAACAGGTAAAAATGACCAAACAGGATAGGCCAGCTAGGTTTATCATTTGCTGGCCCAAAAATTGAAGTATCAAAACAGCCTCTAAAGATTCGTAATTTTTGGAATATGAGTCTGTGATAAAGGGGTGATATGGTTCTCTAACTTCTACAAATCTTGATAAAAAGATCCCGCAAATCTCGATAACATTATGTGGTTCAAACACTACTATACTTATAGTCTATTTTTTTGCTTTCGTCTGATGGGCTCTTCTTTTTTTGCCTTTCCAGAATTGTAATAGTGGATCTCAAGTTTCACATATAATTTTTCTGATCTGTTTTCTAAAAAGCAAAAACTAATTGGTTTGAAATGTTTTGTACACCATATGCTTGTCAAGGATTCTTCTCAACGTCTACCGCTGCACAAGCTTCTTGAGCATCCATGGGTAGTTCAAAATGCAGATCCCTCAGGTATCTATAGAATATGATTTACGGAGGGAAGAAGTGGTGTAGGCCTATAGAGGGATTACAATACTGCCTGGGTCGTTGAACTCAGATATGACGGACCACCTGCGTTTGTGTGAATCAGACCGTATCTCCCTTAGCCGAGCTGCTGTATTATATAATTGTTTACTTCTGTTTCTCGAAATCTATCTTTCGATTTCTATGCATGTAATTCATACTTGTGCTCTTCTTACTGATATTGACGTGAGTAACAGAAACGGTGTTGAGTTGAATTATTTGTCATGAATAGTATAAAGAGATGGAATACCTGAGCATTGAGTTGAAGTAACTACATCAAGATTTGGTTTAGATAAAATGGCTTTTACTTCGTTTTGGCAGACTAAAAGGAAAGAAGTGCATAAATTTCTCGTTTGTAAGAAATCGTTGCTGAACTACCAAAGTTTTCTTTATATTTTTTGCCTGCTATTGGTACAACACATTGATAAACTTGATGGGGGGATTTGGAGATTTATGTAAGAACCAACATAACAAAATTAAACACAAACCATTGTAGAAAACTATTCAAATTTTGATAAACTGAGACTATGGATAGTAAAACATGAACCATTGTAGAAAACAATACAAATTTTGGTAAACTGAGACTATGGATAGTAAAGCATGAACCATTGTAATAAATTCAATTTGAAGTTTAACAATGTACGTCAAGGCAGGCCCATCACTAATTTCCAAATTCTGATGGTCCTAGTCCTTCACCGCTCATTTAATTGATCCAGGAATTTTAGTCTTCAAACAACTTCTAGCAATTGTAGCCTTCCAAGAGCTGGTAACCTCCGTTATCCCCATTTCGCAGTTGCAAGGATAGAAAACTGGTACCTTGATTAAAGGTTCTAGTCCTTCGCCGGTTGGCGGTTGCTGTGGCACCTGTACTTAATTTTATCATCATTTCAAACTCAGATCTTGATATGGCACATGTACCTAATTTTATCATCATTTCGAACTCAGATCTTGATATGGTGATATTAAGAACTTTAGTCTTCCAAGAGCACATCCTTTGTCGTTCTCCCCATCCAGCAGTTGTTAGGTTGCCTGTTCCCTCTCTTACTTTACAAGTCACAACACAACCCAGTCAGGAAGTCTTAGTCATCGGCTTAGTATGGTTCGATGCAAATCCATTGCAAATGCAACTTCAATGCATTTGCAAATGTGTTGTAATGCAAATCATGAGCTGGAAAAGTAACACTTTGCAAGTGCATTTCAACCATTTACCTGCAATTGAATTCCCTTGCATTTGCACACGATTTGCATTGTAAAACATTGGTTGCAATGCAACACAAATGAATTGTATTTACAATGTGTTGCAAGTAATACAATGCAACTTATTAACATGTGTTTGGTTTAAAGTAATGCTAGTGGAGTGGAAAACAAATGTTCATGTTTGGTTAGAGGCATTTTTATTAATATGTGACTAAACCATCACATACATGAATTATATAAAAAAATCAATTGGGTAACGATTACATACATAAATCATATAACACAATCAATCGGGGAACACCCGGAGAGAGAGAGAGAGAGAGAGAGAGAGGCTTGAATGGTGATGATCTTGAGGCTAGCAATGTGAATTGCATAATTTCTTTATCGACAAACAAGAAATATTCTCGATTTGGATTCCTGTTTTGGCATTGGTTTTGATAGAGAAAGTAAATGCAGAGTAGAAGGAGATTGAGGTAATCACCATTAATAGTTTGAGAGAAGAAGAAAAAAATGTACATGGACTTTGGGTGTTTTGTTGTTGTAGAGATATGATAATTTAGAAGAAAATAAGAAATATTTATCACATGGATTAGTAGAATTGCTTGAAAAAGAGTGAAAAATTGCAAGTGATAACCCATAAAAAAAATTTCATAGAGAATGGAAGAGAACTTGTTGCAGAGATTTTTGGCTGCAACAGAATGCAAAGAAAAAGAGTTATTTTTACACCAAATACAAATTCCTTGCTTTTGGATAATTAACATTGAAACAAACACTTGCAAACTATTTACAGTTGCGTTACGAAAATGAACCAAACACATGTAAGTGGTCAAGATTGCAATTGACTTGCATTTGCAACGAACCAAACACCTACAACTGATTCCCCGTGAATTTAAGTTGGAGCAAACACCTACAATCGACTAAAAATGCAAATTGTTGCAATTGCATCCAGTTTGCCTCGAACCAAACTGAGCCATAGTGTGGAACAATTTATTGTGTCTGCAATATCAAGACGCCCTCAATGTGAAACTAGTGTCTATTCTCTCCGAGCACATCATCTATTTAACTTGTAAGAGCCTAATTTCGTATCTCGAACTTAGTTTCTCACACCAAATACGATCAGAACGCTAGTAAGAAACAAGTAATCACTAACACAATATTTAGCCTCGAAAACCTTTGAATAGGTTAAAAACCATTACCTCTTTTGAGGATTTAGAAAGAATGATCTTATTGAGAGTGACTAGCTATTACAAAGAACGCTTTGAATAGTTTTGTATAGATTTTCTTGATAGGAAAAGTCTGTCTAATCTGTAGTTCTCTGTTCCTATTTATCTGACCGACCGGTAAGGAGGTCACTCTACACATAACTACACAAAAATGCTCTTGGTGGTTACAAAACGATTTCATGGTAGTCCGCACGAATCAATTTTTCGTCTATTTCCTTTGCCATTATTTTAGGAAACCTCAAACCAATTTGACCAAAGCTTTTCTTTGCTTCCTAAACTGTCCTTTGAGTTTTTCCTACTACATTTGGGTGTAGGCAAAAATAAGTTAAAAGCAAGGGAGAGGATTCGGAGACCTTAAGGAAATTGACCCTAAGCAGACCCTAAATGAGAGCCAAAGAAGACTTTGAATAACTGAAAATCTCGGCAAGCTGGTGTTCCATCGAGTTAAGAATCCAAGACATAACCAGCTGGTTATTGGCCAACCAAGTCTCATACTCTGGTGAACTGACATCATCAGGAGATGTTATCGTGCCATTAATAAACCTAGTTTTGATCTTCCACCAAGAGCAATAGTGATTGCCCTTGACCAAGGAAGGTAATTGAATTCAGTTAACAATACTGAACTCAATTATTGATAGGTGTTGACATCACGAACAACCTCTTCCAAACTCCCAATATCCTTGTCTCCCATAACAAGAATTAGATAAGGAAAAAAAAACAAGTAGAGAGGTAAGGATCAGTGTTGCTCTGACACCATGAAGAAAATGAGAATAAGAGAAATTGATTTTCTGTTGATCTCATACATATTACAAGTATATATAGAGTATTCTCTACCATATAATTAGCCTAATTATATGCACTTCCTAAACAAACACCACTAGTTTAGGAACCCACTAATGACAGAATTTATAAGAGATCAACTCCAATAAGTATTCAACTCACTAAACGACACAAGAATTTGGTAAAAGATATAGTCCCTAAGCATCTGTATTAAATGTTACTGAACATGAATCTATTAAGAATCAAGAACGGGACAAAGATATAACTCAACCTAAGCTCAATAAAGACTAAATTTAGGATTAGAAACCAGGGATAGGTATGTTAGTGATAACAATAACAGGAGCATGATTAGCTGAATAAGATCGTATACATGAATATGGGTTCAAGTAACTAAACGTATAATCTCTACAAGTGTGAAACCTTACTACAATCATGGCATATGAGAAGGATAAGAATACTCGCCTGAATCGATGAATCCGAGGGTTTTAGGAAGAAGAATAATGGGTGATTTTGGGGAGAATTTTTGGAGGAGTTGGAGAAGAATTGGGGAAAAAATACGGTGGTGGTGGGTTCTGAATCGGTTTGGTATAAAGAATTGGGGAAAATAAGAGTTAGGAAAATATGTTCCAGAAGCAACCTATTACACTATTACGGCTACACTAATAACATGTAAAACAAAAAAAAACGGGGCGCTACATCGCCGATCACGAGAAAGTCGCGAGGATAGACGACAACGTAATCAAATCAAGTCTTCTCAAAGAAGAGAGTCAAGGACATTGCGAACTCTTGAAAAATTCGCAGTTGAACGAACCCAAAATTCCACTCAACGGAGACGGGCACGTGATCAAGAGTCTGAGGAGCATCGGGCAACTAGGTTACCAAACCATAATGCTCGCCGAAGAGCTATTCGCAATGAAAGAAACCAAAACACTCAAGAACAATCAATGGACAACTATTTACATGGACGAACAAGTATTTGGGAAACTGGTGAAAGTTCTAATAACAATCAAGTTCCAACAATGGTAACAAGTGTTCCGGAAAGAGCTGAAAGTTCAAATCCCAATAACGAGCAAGTTCTGACTTTACCAACTATACGAATGTCAAGTGGTCAGCTTTTCAGAAAATCCTGCAAGAAAATAGCATGGAAAGGTTGTCCAGATTGCCAACGGTTCTTTCCCGATGTTAAGATGACTTCTACGACTTGCACTTTATGCTCTTTTGAAAAACCACCCTCTGGCCTACCCCCTAAATTTAGTTCTGCCAACTACATGGAGGATAAGACGGTCAATAGCGTTGGTGATCTTCAGAATGGGATGGACGAGAGTTTTCTCAATAGCTGCTTCAGTCACACCAATCAGGTCTTTAATGCATGGTTATCAGTAATAGGCAGACTAGTCAATCTGAGGAATACGGGTTTGTAGAGTCTCTTCTAGTGCGGCAGCTGGAAATGTTCTTATCTACAATGGCACTGCAATGCCCTAATGCCCAACACATAAGTGACAGAACAGCTTAACGCAGGTGAAAGAGGATGAGAAGCTAGCCAGGACAACTGTATATTTCTTGGAGACTTGGATTCAGATGCTATGTACTGATGATACCATATTGAAATTTTGCAAGAAACTTTAGTAGTAGATTTTCATCTGTAAAAGGGGCTAGAGTTTCTATTGATGCAAGTATATACCTGACACTCTAGGTTAGGGCGTCTGGTGATGATTATTAGAGGCACAAGCCTTAGAAGAAATGAATGGGGCATACTGTTCTAATATGCCTATGCGCATAAATATTGGGAGGTGCATGGATATAAACCTGGCGCCTCTAGTCAAAAATTCAGACCGACGAGAATTCAAACATAAACACTGCATTTTTTGTTGAAGGGCTTGACAGCAGTAACACTGATGAAGATCTCAGGTGGCATTTCTTACCATTTGGTGAAATTGAATCTAAAAAAGGATATGGATTCGGGAAGGGGACGACCATTAGCAAAAACAGTCCCTCTTTCCTCGGAATGCAGTCCGGTGAATAACCATGCAAGAGAGGACAACGGCAACCAATAGAACGGTGGAGGTGTATACTACCGAGGGCAGAGTTATGATGGATCATATATGGTTTTGCTGCACTAAGGATCTAAACATGTATGCTACATATGGCGCTTATCCAAAATATGGTAACAGTCGACAGCAAGCTGAAATGCTCCATCAGTCCCTAGGTTTTAAGTTATTTTCGTTTCACTTGGCAATACTTGCTGCACAACTACATACAAAACTGCAAGGTATTGGTTTTCATGAATCATATTTAGTCGCTAGAACTGAAATTTGTGCAGCCCATGTTCTTAGAGTTCAATCCAGATTTGAAAGAATGTCATAGGCACATATTTATTCTGCTTATGCTACGTGTATTTTCAACAACAAAATATAATATGTAACAAGTTTTTATTGCATTTACATAACTCTTTCACCTCACACAAGGAAAACTAGAAGTATTAATTAACAAGTTCTTATTGTGTTAACGTAACTCTTTCACCTCCGTGAAGAACACTAACAGATTGGAAGATATGATGTCCAGTACCTAAAATGTGCTTAGGATCGAACTCCATCTTTCTCTTCTGAATCAAATCCCACTTATCACCGTAATGTTCTATCCATTCTTCTTGTGTTTCGCGATGTCCCAAGTACTCTTTCACTTCTAGTTCATTCTCCTTGCAGAACTTTAGTATCTCATGATTCTGATTGATTATGAATTCTAATGCCGCCTTTGTTCCCTCACCTGTATCGATAGCTGACCGGAGCAACAAAACTGCATAAAACATCTCCTCATTTGGTATAATGACCGAAGTCCGAAGATCCCACCTATGGTACCATTACAAGTTTAAAATCCCACTAAAAGTTTGTAGATGCTATCTTGTTTGGGATAATGAAAGAACTTACTTGTTTTTGTTTAAGGGATTTATGACGATCCGCCCATTTGAGTTACTGCCAAGAATGCCTTTAAAAACACCTTTGTCAAAATCCGCAATCTTCGACTTAGGGACTAAAAGGGTGACCCATGGGTGGGGGGCATCCCATATGCCTGTCTGCCCGAGATGCATTATTTCGGTTTGGCTTAGTTGGTTCAAGAAATCGAAATAGGTCAAACTGGCTGAGGTGACACTTGATGGAATGAAATCTAGTTTCTCCAGCAAAACATCTACAATTTCCTGCAACAATATCAACTTTCAGTTTACGAACAAATTAAATACTACAAACAGAGATTAGACAAACTATTGGACCTGACGGATGATGTCCTTAGTTGATTTGTCGAAATATTTTACGACTTCCAAAACATATGTTACACCCTCTTGATCTAAGAAAACTGAACCGTGGACACAGTCGAACCTCTCACTCGTGGGCTTTTCATGCAAAGAGATGAGATACTCTATGTCCTTAGTAAATTTTGAGAAATCTATGTACGATAGATGAATCAAAACCACACTTTCTGGAGCTGGCTCAAGGGCTATCCGAGCCCTGGTTATTATCCCAAACTGGCCTAAACCACCAAGAACTCCATAAAACAGCTCAGAGTTTTCCTCTTTTGAGCATGTTTTGAGCTCACCCTTACCTGTTACGACATCGAGTTCATAAACATTACTAATTTGAGGGCCATGAATAAAACTTTGACCGCCAACTCCAGCGTTAGAGAGGGTTCCACCTACTGTGACATACAAGTAATTTGTCCATGATTTTGGCGCCAGCCCGTATGTCATTGTCCAGTTCAACACATTTAGCCACATATCTCCACCCCATACGTCCACGTAACTACCCGTCGAACCCTGAACGGGTTCCTTCCTCTCCTGCAGGCTCACCTTTGTCCCAGTCATATCTATCACAACCCCATCAGCCACTTGAGACTGACCATAAAATGAGTGTCCAATCCCTTTAGGGGAAATCGGGAATGCCTTCTCAGACTGATAACACATCTGTACCAACTCAACAATGTCATGTGCTGAATTGGGGTACAAAACAGCCAACGACTCAACATGTCTCATGTTACCGAAATCTAGAGATGCTCTTTTGATATCGGAGGGATTAATGCTTATGTTGCCATGAATCGTATTAAGATTCAGTGCTAAAACAACTGTGGAGATCAAATGAAAGAAGAGAAACGTCAACATGAGTTTAGAAACCATTTTCACTCTTAAGAGTAGAGAAGGATAAGTGAGGCTCACAAAATTCTCTAAAGGACGACTGCCTCTTTTATACATGAAATATTCAAATAATTGATATAAACTTTCCAATAAGCAACAAGTTGATCTGGCCTTCTTAATCAGGTGGTTAGTGGATATCTTTCAATATCATGTTTGACATTTAGTTTCAATAATTTGATAGATGAAGGGTCACAATCACAATTCTGAAGACAATCCATTTAGGCCTTCTTAATCAGGTGGTTAGTGAATATATTTCAATATCATGTTTGGCATTTAGTTTCAATAATTTGATAGATGAAGGGTCATAATCACAATTCTGAAGACAATCCATTCAGGCTTTCTTAATCAGGTGGTTAGTGAATATATTTCAATATCATGTTCGGCATTTAGTTTCAATAATTTGATAGATGAAGGGTCACACAATTTTGAAGACAATCCATGCATTTCATAAATGAAAATTTTAAATAATGAATCCAAAGAACAATGAAATTTTGTATGTTATGATCTATTAACTTCATAAATAATGGACTTCACAAATGATTCATGAATATTTTTCATGACCAGTATAAGAAACGAATGCATTATGATCGATTTTAGATATAAAAAAAAAAAGAACTCAGCATTACGTTCTTAATTAGAAAAAGTATCACTAATAAGGTAAGGGGCGAACCTATGGTTTTATGAACATGTTTTGAGGTGGATTTGGGGGCGGAACCCCCAAAAAAAAAATTGGCTATTAAAAAGTATTTAAGTAATTTCATGTCTTAAAAAAAAATAGTGTTTCATATATAAATACATTTTATATATCAAATGCCCATAACATGTACAAATGCATATCATACATTTAATTAGTCGAAATATACTACGAGAATATTACAGAAGCACAAGTTAACCTTGACATAATTGTTTAGAGAAACTATAGATCATCATATTCACGTCGACTAAACAACATCCGCTAATAGTTCATGAAAATGTGTTTGTATGAGCGAAGTCTGGAAGTTATGTTGAAAGAAACTCAAGGTAAACTTAGTAAGTTTATTCTTTCTAAAAGGGTGAAAAGCGAGCCAGGTGATGTATATGAGAGAGATATGACAGAAGTTATTGCGTTCTTTGTATCAGAGTTTAACATATTGGAAGCATAAAGTAGAATTGTATATGATAGTTTAGTTGCCCAAGGTGTGTAGTGCGAAATGAGGTTGATTCGATCAGAGTACCTAGATCCCATGGTGTCAAGGATTGGAGTTCAGAAAGATAGTATGATTAAGGAAGGGAAACAAATTGTTATGGGGAGAATGCCAGAGTTTATGCGTGTTCGTCTGTATGGGGAGAGTTTGTTATGACTCAGTCAAGCTACTGTTAACATCTCAGAGAGATCATAGAAACATATAATGTAACTGAGTTAGTACCACCTAAAGTGGGATCTCCTCTCTTGTAAATGTTTTATTTAAGAGGGTAATCCCCTCTGTGAATATCATCAATTTACATTCTGTATTTCTATTCTCATTATAAATAACACATGTATCAGATATCTAAATCCACCACCACACAAAGACTCCATTTCCCTCAGCATCACTATTGAATCTTCTAGCCCTTTGTATCTTCACCACTCCGACAATCCCGGCTTGACACTCGTGTCCCAACCACTCTCTGGTGATAGCTGTGCTACATGGATTCGGGCTATGAATACTGCCCTTAGTCCAAAAAACAAAATAAGTTTCGTTGATGGTTCGTTAGTTATTCCTGTGTCCACCTCTGGTGATCATTCCCCTTGGAAATGATGTGACGATATGGTCAAATCATGGTTACTAAATTCGTTGTCAAGTGCAATTTCCGACAACGTCATTTATGCTTCTACTGCTCACGAAATCTGGACAGAAACTCCAGGATCGTTATAAGCAAAATAATGGTTCCCATATCTATCAACTTCGACACGAAATTGCGTTATGCTCGCAAGACAATCTTTCAATCGCTGGTTACTTCACCAAGCTGAAAAGTCTTTGGGATGAATTGTCATCCTTAGTGGTAATTCCCATATGTTCATGCGGTGTTGCGAAGGCGATACAAACATATCAACAGCAGTTCTACCACACTGAATTCTAGATGGGGATCCATGAAAGCTATAATGCTTTTCGTGGACAAGTTCTGGCCATGGACCCGCTACCAACAGTTAATGACCATGCTTCGCGAAGGTACAACATAACCTTGTGCAAATTTCGTAGGTAAATCCCCTATCACTCTTAATATCTCAACAGTAAAGCACTTTTGTATTGAGGATACTGGAGCTACCGATCATATGATATTTGATCCTTCGGTTTACCATAACTCTATTCCCAACCCCACAATACCACCAGTTAGCCTCCCAAATGGAACTTTAGCACCTGTCCTCTATATTGGAACTGTTCACCTTACACCCGCTATCCATTTACATAACGATTTATGCGTTCCATCCTTTGGTTTCAATCTCCTTTCTGTTAGCAAACTTACATCATACAAAACTTGTTCTGCCTACTTCACTCATGATACTTGTATTTTTCAGGAACTACACTCGAGGACGACGATTGGCGTAGCTGAACAACGTGGTAACCTATACTACTTTTACGCTCTAATAAACCAAAGTTACCACTCCCAAATAAATTTAGTTTCATTTGATGTTTGGCATTAGCGTTTAGGCCACCTTTCTATGAATCGTTTGAAAGATTTACCTCGTACAAATAATGAAATTACTTCTTTGTCTACTTGTCATTGCAATATATGTCCCCTAGCTAAACAAACACGTTCACCATTCCCATTGAGACATATAACAACTATTCGACCTTTTGACATCATTCATTGTAACATCTGGGGTGGGTATTCTACACCTTCGACCACCGGAGCTCGATATTTCCTAACTATAGTAGACAACTTTTCCCGTTCTACATGGGTATTTCTAATGCGCTATAAATCTGAAATACAATCTTTACTCCCACAATTCTTTGCTCTTGTTCAGACTCAATTTCATCATAAAATTAAAATCCTCCAATCAGATAATGGAGCTGAATTTCATTCCATGAAACACTTCTTTCAACAAAAAGACGTTTTCCACCAAAAAAATTGTGTTGGAACTTCCCAACAAAATGGAGTCGTGGAATGAAAACATTGACACCTACTTGAGGTTGCGCGAGCATTACGATTTCAAGCAACCTTTCTTTTACGTTTTTGGGGAGAATGTGTCCAACGGCTGTATATCTCATCAACCAATTACCTACACCATTGTTAGTAAATAAAGCCCCATATGAGCGACCACACAGATTATATATTACAAGTCACTTATTAGTTATCCTATTTCGACCAGCCCATCTAATACATTAAAGGTCGACAATAGGTTCGTCCAATGCGACCACACATATTACATATTATAAGTCGCTTATTGGTTATCCCATTTTGACCAACCCATCTAATATATTATAGGTCGACAATAGGTTCGTCTAATGCGACCACACAAATTACATATTACAGGTCGGTTATTTGTTAACACAATTCGACCAATCCATCTAATACTTCTATAAACAGATTACATGTCTAAACATTGCATATCGTTTGTTGCTTTAGCTATACTGATCCTCTATTACATTACAGATCATTTGTTACTACAACCAAACTGATCATATATTACAGATCGTTTGTGAGTTCAGCCAAACCAATCTTCTATGTTCTTTAACATTTGTTGCATCTGCATAACCTACCGTCTACTATACGAACGCCTTTGTACTCATTCTATAAAATAGATATACATCTCATACATCATAGATGGTTCATCAAAAGGTTAGTACATATCATTCTTCTTGTCAACAGTTTTATTTTAATACACTATATCTACTATATTTTCATTCGTTTAGTACGAATCATCCCTCCTAGCACACACTACGCCTCATTGTTCACTCGAGCTATTACTTGAATTATCACTTGAAGGACTCCCAGCAGTACGTGAACTCTGTAAAGTTTATAATGAGAATAGAAATACATAATGTAAATTGATGATATTCATTGAGGGGATTACCCTCTTAAATAGAATATTTACAAGAGAGGAGATCCCACTTAAGGTAGTACTAACTTAGTTACATTATATGTTCTTATGATCTCTCTGGGATGTTAACAGTAGCTTGACTGAGTCATAATATTCCCCCTCAAGTTGGAGTGTGGATGTCAAGAACACATAACTTGCCAATGAGAAAATGAAATTGTCGATCCCCTAATACTTTAGTGAAGAGATCTAAAATTTGGTTATTTGTTGAAATATATGCGGTCTGATTAGATCCATCATTAAGCTTTTCCCAAACGAAATGACAATCAATTTCAATGTGTTTCGTACATTCATGAAAGACAGGGTTTGAAGCAATGTGAAGTGCGGCTTGGTTGTCGCAATGTAACAATGCTGGTTGGAGTATACTGACGCCAAGGTCCCAAAGTAAGTAACAGAGCCAAGTGATTTTGCAAGATGTTGAGGCCATCGATCTATATTCAGCTTCAGCGGAGGAACGAGACACAGTAATTTGTTTATTAGTTTTCCAAGAAATGGGAAAAATGCTAAGAAAGATATAGTAGCCTGTAGTAGAGCGGCGGGTGTCAGGACATCCAGCCCAGTCCGAATCGCAGAAGGCTTGGAGTTGTAAACTGCTATGAGATGATAGTAGAATGCCTTAGTTGGAGAATGTCTAAGGTACCGAAGCACCCTTAAAGCGGCCTCGAGGTGTGGTTTTGTTGGTTTGTTCATGAATTGGCTGAGTAAGTTCACCGAGAAAATAATATCCAGACGGGTTATTATGAGGTAGATAAGACGCTTAATTAACCTCCGATATAGTATTGGATCAGAAAGAGTTTCTCCCCTGTTAACACTGAGTTGGACATTTTGTTCCATTGGGAAAGTGACGGGTTTAGCTCCAAGTAGCCTGGCATCTTGCAAGATTTCAAGTGTATACTTTCGTTGTGATAAACATATTTCATCCGATGAGCGAGCAACTTTGATGCCTAAAAAATACTTCAAGGGACCGAGGTCTTTGATGTGGAATCGGCGGTGAAGAAATGACTTGAGATCTAAGATGGCCTGAGCATTATTTCCAGTAATGATGATGTCGTCAACGTAAATAAGGATGCAAGTGAGCCCTTGAGAGGATTGCTTTGTGAATAAAGAGTAATCGGCCTTTAATTGATGGAACCCGGCATCTTTTAAGCTTGTTGAAATTTTGGTGAACCAAAATTTCTTTTATGGGTTTGGGGATTTCTCAGAGGATGAGATCTTCTATTTCGAACTCTCTATGATAAACTCGTTTGTTATAAGATTTGGCTAGAGCCTGGTGGTATCTTCCCAAGTTTATGATTATTATGTCTCTAGTTTCCTCAATCCAGTTCATGCTACAGGCCAACTGGAATTCATTTTCTTTATCAGTCATGGTATAGTCGCGCAATGGGTAATGATATTAAGTGGGGATTATTGCCTCAGTACCATATACTAATAGGAACGGCGTGCCTTCAGTCGATACTCGAGGTGCTGTACGATATGCCCATAATTCATGTGGTAATTCTTGGACCTAATTACCCTTTATTTCTGTCAAGCGCTTTTTGATTCTATCTACGATAGTGTGATTAGTGATTTTGGCATGACCACTTCCTTGTGGGCAATATGGATTGGAAGGAGAGTGGATGATGTTGTACAAATTGAGGAACTCAACGACTCTGGAGCCAACAAATTAAGGTTCATTGTCGATTCTGATGAGATGGGGGCAGCTAAACCGAATGATGATGGTTTCTCATATAAACTTGATGACTTCGCTTTCTCGTGTGCGACACATAGAGATTGTTTCCACTTTTTTGGTGAAGTAATCTGTTGCTACTAGAAGGTGCTTCATTTTGCCTGGTGCAGTGGGGAATTTTCCTACGAGGTCGAGGGCCCATCTTCTGAATGGCCAAACAATGTTGCTGGAATGAAGCTCTAAGGCTGGAGCTCAAATTTGGGGGCCATGTCATTGGCATGCATCACATTTGCGTGCAAGTTTAATGGCTTGAGCTTTTATTTTAGGCCAAACGACGCCTTGAGTAAAAGCTCGATTGGCTAGAGATCATCCTACTGCATGGGAACCACAAGTACCTTGGTGAAGTTCGTGCAGGAATTTTTGAGCCTCTTTGTTCGATAAATACTAGAGGTAGGGTCCAGTGACCAAAATTTTGTAAAAGAGATTATTCTCCACGACGTAGCGCTTAGCATTATCAAGCACGCGTCTTCTTTCAGTAGGATCTTTAGGGAGTTTGCCATCAAATTTGTTTTGAGGTCTAATATATGTAAGGAAAGGTCATCTCCAATCGCCATCGCCCTCATCCTCTTTAATGCCCCCAGTATTAACAGAATTTGAACTGATGATGTTAGTGCTGGGGGTGGATATCACTTCGATCTTGAGATATCGGGCCTTTGTGCCTAGTACACCTGCCAGATAGGCAAGGGAATCAGAATGTCTATTCTTTCCACGCGATAAATATTCAATGGTAATCTTCTTAAAACTGCCCATTCTATCTGCTACTGCTACGGCGTAATCAATCATTTTTTTGTTCTTCTAAAAGTTCTCAGTATAATGGCTCACAATGAGTAAAGTGTCTGTATATACAGATAACTAGGAAACTCCAATCTTGTGGGCCATATCTAGACCATGAATTACTGCCTCATATTCAGCCTCATTGTTGGTAGCTTTAAAATTGAGTCTAATTGTTTTCTCGATTCTGTCATTAGAAGGTGTGATAAGTACGATTCCAATGCTTGATCCCCTCACCTAGACAATCTTTTGCTGGAACTCAAACTCTTCGAGATAGATTCTTAATTTTTTAGACTCTTGCAAGGCCGCCATCGACTTCTTGGTGGACCTCCTGGATCGAGATAGGCTCTATTTTGCGCTGATGATGGTTGGATCGAAGTGTACCTCCTAAGTTATTACTTTTTGGTGGAGGTCCAATTCTATTATGAACGGAAATTTGTGAGCCTTCTGGTAGTATGCTTTTATTCATCTGAGCGGCGATCTACTGACCGTGCAGAACTTTCAACGTATCTTGTACACTCGCTAGCTGTTGCTCCAGAGCAGTACGCCTTTTTGTTTTAGAGTTCAAATTAGCCCTCAGCTCTGCTAGGGCATCATTTTCTTTTGTTTGAGTAATCGGCGTGATCTGATCTAGAAGTGCCATCCTGAGGAATGATAATCAACAGTTTTTGAGACAATGAGTTTGAGAACTTTGGTTCCCACAGACGGTGCGAAATCACCTCCTCCATCATCGCCACCTCTCCTACCATAACCCCCACCTCCCCACATGCTAGAGACAGGCAGAATGTTCTATTTCTTAGCAAGAACCCACTCACTATTAAGATACAGGCGAGACTCCCTCGGACGAACGCCTGCCGCTTCATCTTCAATAGTAACAGCCTCCTCCGTCAACAACCAAAAACCAGTTTGGCACTTCGCCTCAGACGTCAACAGATAATGGAAACGCACTGATAATAATCATCCCCCGCCTCCATCACCTCTTCATATGACATATGGTGATAAGTAAGCGACACATGAATTGGTGTCGGCAAATGTAAATGTTGGTACCTAAAATACCTGATGTGCAGTTCTTTCATCCTTCTACCAATCCTAGACTCCCGAGATTGGTTCCTTGTAGTCACCATACTCTCAACAGTTAGAGGATTTCAAGTACAAAAATAAGAAAAAAGAGAAATAATGCAACGACGAAGACTTGGTTCATCACTCACAACTCAGGGTGCTCTTTATACTATGATCAGCATTTAAACCAACTCTTTAGGTTCTCAACATTCAAAGGATTTCCCATGCAAACAACATTGACTAGAACTATTGGTTCTAGGAAACCCTAAAGGCACAAATAGAAATTCATGAATATACGTTGGAAATGATTCCCCGATATTAACTACATCCTTAATGACACTTCTCAACCAATACCACTCGCCCACAATATTTCTCGTACTGTTGGCTGAGAGGGGGCGATTGTAGTGGCTTATTCCGCATCTTAGACTCATGTTTCATCTTCGACCAACATACGAACTTTCGACTTCGTCAACAGAGCATGGGGCACAATCAGAATCAAGACGGCAACATTAGGAAATAGATACAGTACAAGTTTCTTTACCAACACAACTCGCCCATGATGTTACTCGTACTATTGGTTGAGAATCGCCTGGTAATAACTTATTTTGCATTTCGGACTCATACTTTATCCTCGACCTCATCAACATATTTAGTATTCCTAAGTTCGAGTCATCATTTTTGACCTCTACATCAACAGTTTGAGTTAAGTAAATAAACAGTCATCCATAAAGCCGGTATGCAGCAACAAAGATCAGAACTTTATACAATCTGGTCAAAGAATAAACAAACATATATTTTGTAACGTTCATTATTAAGAATCTTAAAGGTCGCCAAACGGTCATATTATAAGACCTATAAATAGGACCAGAGAGTTACAGATGAAGGACGAAAGAATCCTCACTATAACATTCCACATACTCAGAACGATCATTATAATAAACTAGTAGTCTCAATAATATTATTTTCTCTTTCTCAAAATCCTCAAGTTAGGTCGTAGTTTTTAACCTATTCAAAAGTTTTCTACGTTAAATTGTTTTGTTAGTTATTATTTACTATTCTTAAGCGTTTTAAACACATCTAGTGTAAAGGCTATGTCCGATTCCCGAAATTAGGCTATTACAGTAGCCTTCACTTTCTGGATTAGGAGTCAATAAATATAAAATTGGAATAAAGAGAGAATTTCATAGTTGGGTTCGCTTTGATACCATAAATCAGAGGGATAAAAGTCTCTTGTTATTTCTTCATTCCTTATATATATATATATATATATATATATATAGGAGCTAATATGATAGCCCACACATTATAGCATCCACAGCAGCTAGGTGGATTCTGACGTGGCAAGATGGATTTGGAATTCACCCTCAAATCCACTCTCTTTGCTTCCCAGCAACTGGTGAATTGCTTACGTGGCATACACAAAATTCACCCTGTGGGTGGATTTGGGATGAATTCATGTTGTGCGGTTCAGAAGGGCGTGCAGTCTTTTGCGCGGGGTTCAGAACAGTGCTTACACATTTTACCACTAAGATTAGAACACGTGTCATTCATCCAATAGCTTTCATTGCGCGCAGTTCTGAAGTGCGCATATTCCATCAAAAAATTGCGTGGCATTTTCCTATTGGCTGGTAGTTACGCGCAGTTTAGAAGTGCGCTGAGTGTGGATGGCTGAGATTATGCCACGTGGATGTATCTGGGACATTCATTCTTGTGCGCGGTTCAGAAGTGCGTTTAGAAAATTCACATTGGGGTGGATTCACAACTGCTGTGGGATGGATTGGATTCACCCTAGTTTTGGGCGAATCCATCCACCTAAATGCTGTGGATGCTCTTATAGTTGTGTGTGTGAACATTTATCTACTCTGGTGCCTACCATTTTGACCACGTTAAACACGTGGTAGTTGGAATTTATGTAGATACATAACTTTTGTCTTTAACGTAGTAGAAATCATTGAATTCAAAGGAGTGTATACAGTTGCAGTCAACTTCCCCTGACCCTTCTCGTTTAATATCATGACATCTGCATCTCTCTCAGTAATGAATATTACAACAAACTTATATTACTAGCTCGGCTCGACTCCACTTGGAGCACACGATTCAGAAGCTTGTTCTAGGAACTCCCTTGATTTGATCATGTCAACTATGGGTTGATACACCATCAAATTTTAACTTAAATGAAACAACAGTGTAAACCAAGATCATGTGCAGGATAAGTTGAAGTTAGTTTGGTAAATTTCACAGTTCTAGCTTAAAATTGTACACATATATATTACCTTAATATATGTGTTTTCATTAGTGCACTTCCATATTTTTGAGTAAACGGTTTGCATCACTTGGTATCAAAGCAGCATTTGAGTTTTCCCAATTTCATCAGGTTACAACAACGTATCCCTTACGGAGCATCTAAGCATCAGCTAATAGGGCTTACATAATATGGGTTGTGTAGGCGAAGAATCCAGTGCTCGTTTACAGTGGGATATATGCAGGAAAAGACCCGACAATAGACCACATGCAGCTGATGCTTGGAATAGGCCGTCAAAGACATAAAGCAAGGCCAAACTACTTGCAACCCACTATATATACGGAAGGGGCTCGTTTTTGGAGCTTGGCTTAGGCTCGTAAACCTGACTCAGTTTAATCAAAAAATGTATTTTCATAAATCATCCAAAATCGCTTAAAAGTTGATAACTTGCTAGATTGTGTAAGTCTTGCAGGCTTGTAACTAGAATTAGAATTTAGAAGCTGGACTGCCTGACTATCTGAATAGTAACTATTGGGTGAACCATATAAAATTACCATGCGTTGTGTTTGTTCCTTATTTTTTTATATGACGTACTGTAAATGTATTTCCCGTAACTATGATAGGTTTCGAAGAAAGTATCTCTTTTCCCGCAACTGTTCCTAGAGGGTCTGGAGTCCTGAATATTAGACCGACTTTCAAGCAGAATGTTAGCCAAATTTGTTGGAAGTTGCTCATGGAGCGTAGCTTGCTGTCACCAATTTAATGTAAAGTACAACCCCAGATATAGTTCCTTTTCATCATTCTATCTAAAAGTTTACAGAGTCCAGGTTCTGGAAGGATGTCCATACAACCAAGAAGCGTATCAAATTAAGCCTTTATTGGGTGAAATGGTAGAAATGTTCATATTTGGGTGGATAAATGGTCGCAGTCACTTCCTTATGTTAGATTTACGCAAGACTACCAAATTATCCTATTCAATGTGTTTCGGAGCTGATTAATGAGATATCTTGTCAATGCAACAACACTGAGATCCAAGCTAAAACGTCTATCCTTACTTGTGTTAGTAATATTGATCTTGTTGATATATATAGTCCCACATCGGGCACTCATAGCGTTGCACCTCAAAATATAATATTCTCAGCTGCTCTTCTCATAGCTAATTGGTTTTAAGATGGAACCTCCAGTTTTAAGAGCATCTCAACCAAGTGAATGAGGCACTTTAGGAGATGCTCTAATAGGTCTTGAAAATGAATCTGAATAGAATCCTGAGGCAAATTGTCATATCAAGCTTATATTAATTTTCAAGATACTCATATGGATACTCGTAAACGTAAACGAGACCAAAAGAATGCGAACTTTTCGACCTCCATGTAGTTTTACGCATATATGATCACAGGTTTGTTGAAACTCAGTCTCTAGTGACTAAGTGAGATAATATTCATTCTTCTTCTTTCTAAGTTGCTATTCTTTATGCTTTTTTGATTTCCAATTTTACCCTTAATAGTCTAATATCTTGAACCCACCATCAAAAAATAGGTGAGGACTTTCTTGTACTTTTGTTTGAAAGGCGGAAACATACATTCCTATTTAGTAGCCGTAGCATGGGTTTTCAAATTCAAAACCCTAAAAACTCTCTCGCTCCAGAGATCGATTGATTCTATCAAACACCAATTAGGGTTATCTCTCTCTCTCTCTCTCTCTCTCTCTCTCTCTCTCTCTCTCTCTCTCTCTCTCTCTCTCTCTCTCTCTCTCTCTCTCTCTCAATAGAGCAAGCATTGTTTCAATCTGGGGTTCGATGTTGTTGCGTATTCACCGACTGAGAGGATTGGGGTATCGTCGTTGTCATCGCCTATCAACTCTCTGTTTCTCTTCTAGTATGGAAGTAAAAACTGTCCCCAGCATTACCCTAAACACTTCTGCAAAGGAGGAGACTATAATGGATCTTGGAAACGGAAGCGAAGTCGTTTATTTCCCTCGGTTTCTACCGTTTGATAAGTCGCAAGAGTTGCTCGCTTATTTCGACAAAGAGATTCCATGGACAAGGCCTTTAATTCATGTTGGCTCAAAATCATACATCCAGGTTAGGTTTTGTACCATCAAATTATTATTCGAATATTTGCTTGAACATAACTACTATATGTATATGTTAGTTTTTATTGTGTTGTAATCAGTTGTGTTAAGCGCAGATTTTGCTTACAAGAATCGTCCCCAAGATGTGTATATATATATATATATATTTCACTTCCAAACAAGTAAAACTACTAACGAAACAGTAAAAAATGATACCTGCAGATCAAAATGGCGCATTCCAAGCTTCCTTCTTGCAGCTTCCCAAACAACAGCAAATGCCACTGAGAAAATTTCAAGTAAAACATATTAGATCACGAATATGTTCTATGTCTTAGAAAGTAAATAAGCATGGACATTGTCACCCATTTAAGAAAATTGTGTCCTGGAAAACATTGTGCTCACTACTTAAGAAGATAATCCATGCTCTTGTTTCAAGTCTTGTGAGTAACTCGACTGATTTTGTAATTCTATTTTTGTGCCAACTGTTGCTACATTTCATTGGGAAATATTTGTATAACAATAATTCCCTTTAAACTTAATCCTACTCTCCTGAATCTCAATAGTGTTTCATCCCTATGTTGGTTGTATTCAGAATTGTTCTTATTATCAGATCCTGTACATTACATAACTAAGACACTTAGATCCATTGGCATAAAATAATCCATTAGCTTCAGCAGATGCCAAAAGTAAGATGTAGTCAAAGCTTTAGATATTGGAACCGAGTACCCAAAGAGATGTAAGGTGTATGCCCTTTCCGCCTTCGAGAAGAAGCGTTGAGAAATACAAACTTGGAAACTATATATGAGAGGTTTGGTGGATATTTACTGTAAGTACCTAATTTTGATCAATGGCGGAGAAAGCCAAAAGAGAAGAGATCGAGAGATAGAGGAGAGAGGACAATCACTTTTCACGGGTTTAGCCCCCTTATTGTTGTGTTTGCAGGAAAATTTGAGGGTTAAAATCGGTAATTAAATATTTGGAAAAGACAGCCAAACGTATTTTGACGTCATGCCACGTCACAATTGCCTTCATTTGCCCATCCCGGGCGCAAAAATATCTTCTTTCTACGGCCTGGATAATAGAGATAACTAGTGTTATGGGTTGTGATCGGTTAAGTAAGCAGGCCACTAGGGCTCCGTAGATTTTGCTTACCGAGAATTGTCCCCAAGAGAAAAATATACATCTTGTAGCCAATATACATCTGAAAAGGACAAGGAAGGATAGAAGCCATTTTTCACTGGATGAGGTGGAAGTCCGATAGTGGGCATAGCCGCAACGGGTAGGAATAGTTTAAGGGAAAGAAGTGAAAGGTTTAAAATGCTGATCAGCTTGCTATAAGTTAATATACGGCAAAATTCGCGAATTTGTTGGTTTCAGAGCTATAAGTTAATATTGATAATCCTAATCCCAAAGGCACAACAGAGAAACAAATCAAGTATCTGAGTAGGTTTCTTCACGTGTTTATAGCCCTACCTCGCCTTTCTGTAAATCTTAATTTTTGAGTGAGATTGATGAGGCTGTTTGAAAATGGATCTATCTTTTTCTGTGATTGTGTTGTTATTTAGTTATCTCTTTATTATTATTACCGTTATTCATATTTGGGATTGGACTATTTGTGGAAATGGTTATGTTGGAATGCATTGGCCCGATAATTATACGTACCCTTTTGTTCCCAAGGTGTGCGCGGACTTATCAATAATTAAAATGGGTATATTAGTACTTTGTACAGTGTTAACGAATGGGTTTGATTCGGATATTTATGTAAGTAATTCGTTGATGTCGATGTATATAATGTGAAAAGAGGCGGCTAGGCGGGTTTTTGATAGAATGGGGAGTAAGGATGTGGTTTCCTGGAATACTAGGATCAGTGAGTATTTTCATAATGCACGACGTGCTGAGGAATCTTTAATGTTGTTTGATCAGATGATAAATGTGGGCGTGGGTGTGGGACCGGACGGTGCTACCATGGTTTTGGTTTTACCGGCTTGTGCGCATTTGAAAATTTTGAGGAGGGGGAGATTGGTTCACCGAATTGGCGAAAGGAAAGGCATTATTACTACCCACACTGCAGTGAGGATTTTATTAGTGGATATGCATGTGAAATGTAGATGCTTAAGTGAAGCAATGTTGTTTTGAATGAAATAAGAGAGCGGACTGTGGTAATGTGGACAGCTATGATTGGAGGGTATGTTTTGAATAGTGACACAAGAAGAGCTTTTGCACTTTTTCGATCAATATATTTAGATGGGATGAGACCCAATTCTGTAGCCATTGCTGCTCTTATGTCAGCTTGTATAAATTTGTGTGAACTGAAGCATGGGAAATGTATACATGGATGGTTTATAAGGTGTACAGTTCAATCCGATGTTATTGTGGAAACAGCCTTATTGACCTGTAACATTGATAAACCAAACATGCTTATGCCGATCTAGCAGATATTCAGCAAGCCATGAAGATACATTGTTACGCTATCAGGTCTGGATTTCTTTTGAGAATTGAAATCACTGCTAGATTAATAGATATCTATTCAAAATATGGAACCCTAGAATATGTTCATAAACTTTCAATGAGATACCTGGGAAGGAAAAAGATATTATCTTGTGGAGTGCGATCATAGATGGGTACGGCATGCACGGACATGGGGAGGCTGCAATTTTTCTTTTTGATAAAATGGTGGAGGGGTGATGCCAAATGAAGTCATATTCACCTCTGTCTCTGTGTTGCATAGTTTTAGTCATACAGGGCTAGTAAACGAGGATTTTCGTTTTTTTAAAAGCATGGTTGAGTATCATCATATGAGACCTCGGACTGATCACTATACTTGTGCTATTGATCTTCTTGGGCGAGCAGGTCGATTTCAGGAAGCTTACCAGTTGATTTCAACGATGCCCTTTGTGTCCAAGCATGCTGTGTGGGCTGCGTTACTTGGTGTTGTGTGATACCTGAAGATGTTGATCTAGGAGAGTTAGCTGCAAAGCGAGTATTTGAACTAGAGCCCACTAATACTGGAAACTACGTGTTAATGTCAAAGATGTGCTGCTGTTGGAAGAGGTGGGAAGACACGAAACACGTGAGAAATATAATCACTGAACTGGGGTTGAGAAATCACCCGGTCACAGCTTAATTGATGTAAGAAATATGGAAATGCAGCCAATATTGTCGTTCGCATGAATGAAAGTTGCATAAATTCACTCTGCTTGTGGATGTATATTTGAACGGTAAAATACATATTGTTAATATTTGTGTTTATCAAATTAAGGATTTCTAGTTTGTCGTTTGCTATATGAATGGATGCGTCTTCAGCTGGACCAGCGACTTGGACAATACCATTTTGAGTTGGGTTGGAAGGTTCTTTATGATAGTGTTAACCTGCATTACTGAGCCATGTTCCCAAGACTTGACTACAATCATTCCCCTCTCTTGCTTCAGTATAGGGAAAGACAGGTTAAATGGTTTGAGAACATATAGCCATAGGTGAAAGGTTTCTTGGACATTTTCAAGAGTTTGTGTTCAGTTTCCCGGGAGTTGTGTTTGGACCCAGATATGAAGCGCTCAAGTAGCTAAAAACTTGGAACAAAGATTTTTTTTTTTAAACGATTGATTTCGCATAAAGAGATCAATCTGGGATGAAGCTTTGAATCTTAAGAAAGAAGATGACTGTTTTGGGATGATGTTAGATTATGGAGAGTGAACATAAGGTTGAGTACCAAAATTTGCCAACACTTGAGATCGTTAGTTTCATGGACACATAAATCAAGGTAATAAGGCCAAGAAGATCGATCGAGTTCCAACACTAGAAAGAGGATTAATATAATTTGCAACACTGTTATTGGATAAGGTGTATTTTTATTTTGCAATGCTTGATCTTGTGGGTTAAATGAGTAGGACCTGACCGTTTTCTCTTATTTCATGACAGCCTTTGCAAAATATTACCCCGAGAGCCTTAACACAGCACAAGAACTCCATCACTGCAAATTGGGTCCTAGTTGACTTTTGTTATAAGGCCAATGAAGAAACTATGGGTAATCTTCTGTTTCAGTGATGCGCAATAGCAGATATGTGCAATGTCTCTTTGGTTCATTTGGCATCGGTTGAGCTACACCAGAAACTGTCTTGTGTATCTTTTAGTCATCCGAGGATCGTCATCGCCTATCAACTCTCTGTCTCTCCTCTAGTATGGAAGTCAAAACAGCTCCCATCATCACCCTAAACACTTCTGGAAAGGAGGAAACTATAATGGATCTTGGAAATGGACTAGACCTTTAATTCATTTGGCTCTCGATCATACATCCAGGTTAGGTTTTGTACCTTCAATTTATTATTCGAGTATTTACTTGAACATTACTACTATATGTATATGTTAGTTTTTATTGTGCATGTATTTGTGATAAGTAAAAATTAAAAAACCCCAGACTAGGTTAGGATGAATTTGGAGACTATGGAAGTGATAAGAAATGCTTATGGGTCATGATCGGTTAAACAACCCACTAGTTGTGTTGGGGAGACACCGCAAATTTTGCTTACAAGAATCGTCCTCAAAATGTGAGAGCAAGGCAAATTTTCCCTAGATGAGGTGGTAGTCCAAATTTTGGCATACGGATAGGAATAGGTTAATGGGAGTGAAAAAGAGTTTAAAATGCTGATCACCTTCGGATAAATGGAATACATATGAGAGGTTTGGCAGATACTTAGTGTAAGTGTCTAAATTTGATCAATGGCGGAGAAAGCCAAAAGATAGGAGATCGTGAGAGGGAGGAGTGAGGACAATCGCTTTTCACGGGTTTACCCCTTGTTGTGTTGTTTGCAGGAAAAATTTGGGGGTTAAAATCTGTAATTAAATATTTGGAAAAACGGGCAAACGTATTGTGACGTCATGCTACGTCACAATTGCCTTCATTCACCCTTATCAGGCGCAAAAAGAACTTTCTACGGTCTGGATAATAGAGATAACGAGTCTTTATGGGTTATGATCGGTTAAGCAGACCACTAGGGCTCCGCATATTTTGCTTACGAGAATTGTCCCCAAGAGGTGACTATATATCTTGTAGCTAATATACATCGGAAAAAGACAAGGAAGGATCGAAGCAGTTTTTCACTAGATGAGATGGAAGTCTGATGGTGGGCATAGCCGCATCCGGGTAGGAATAGTTTAAGGGGAAGAAATGAATGTTCAAAATGCTAATCAGCTTTGCATAATGGAATATGATTGAGAGGTTTGGCGGATGCTTATGCTTAGTATAAGGCAAAAATTCGTGGATTTGTTGGTTTCAGAAAAATAAGTTAATATTGATCATCCTAATCCCAAAGGCACAACAGAGAAACAAATCTAGTATCTGAGTAGGTTTCTTCACGTGTTTATAGCCTTACCGTTTAGTATGGTTCGCAACAATGTTGTTGGATAAGGTGTATTTTTATTTTGCAAGGCTTGATCTTTTGGGTTAAATGAGTAGGATACCTGACCTTTCTCTTATTGCATGACAGCCTTGGCAAAATATTACACAAGAGCCTTATAAAAACATAGCACAAGAACCCCAGCACTGCAAATTGGGTCCTAGTTAGCTTTTGTTATAAGGCCAATGAAGAAACTATCGGTCATCTGCTGTTTCAGTGATGCGCTCTATCAGATATGTGCAATGTCTCTTTGGTTCATTTGGCATGGCTTGAGCTATGCCAGAAACTTTGTCTTGTGTATCTTCTAGTCATCCGAAAATGATTCTCCATCTAGCGGTCACATCCTGTGGATGTCTATCTCTTTTGTTGTCATTACGGGCATTTGATTGGAGAGGAATGACAGAATTTTCAAGGGAAAAGAAGAGACCCCTTTCTCATTTTCTGGTAGACACTTCCCATTTAGAGACGCTTTCAACTTTAGAATAGCTATAGCTATTTAAGGGTAGTGAAATGGAAGATGTGCATGTTTTTCCTCAGTTATTATATTGCTGTTGTTTCTGTTCTTTGGTTTCAAATCCTTGGGCATTGCCTTTGATTAACAAAATCTGTTACTTTATTAAAAAATGAAAAAAAAAAAAAAAAAACAACTTCAAAGATTAACTCTTGTCGACTGAAGTCAATAAACTCACCTGCTTCTTCTTCCGCTTATATTTCCTTGCAACATCTCTGGTAAACAAGCTATGCCTAAACTCAACCAAGATAATCTTAAAACTGATGACTTAAATATCATAGTACATTAGTACTTATAAGATTTATTTGAATCTGAACTAAGATGTCAGATTTGAGTGCGTTACAGTTAGGGCTTTACAAATCTTACTAATGGAATTAATTTTGAATTTTCTTTTCAGCCGAGAGACACCTATTATGTTGCCAGTGAAGGACTAACAGAATATGGTTATAGTTGCTATACACCTCAGGTTTTTTCATGGGAAGATTTCCCTCCGCTTAAAAAGTTGTTATCGATGGTAAGAAAACCCAAAATTATAACAACACAACTGATATTATCAACTAGCTTGTTATTATTAATGATTCATTAACTTTATTGCATTTTTGTGTACACGTTCAGATTCATGAAGCTCTTCCCGGGAGTTGCTTTAACAGCTTGCTCTTGAACAGATATCAGACGGGATCTGACACTGTTGGTTGGCATTCGGATGATGGGGAGTTGTATGGACCGACCCCAGAAATAGCGTCAGTCTCCTTTGGGTGCAAACGGGTGTTTTTATTGAAAAGGAAAAAGCCGATCAAGACACTCAAAGGTGCAATACTTTACTGCTTCCATCTTCCCTTTATGCAAGATCGACACAATCTTTCAAGTCTTATGCGTATTTGTCATAATGTGTTATCTGGATACATATAATAGTCCGTTGATAGATCATGAAGTATGCTTGGATTTCTATTGAGTGGTCTTTAATTTATTGTTAGCAAAGTTATTGTTCTTACAGTAATTGTGTTGGTGGAATAGAAATTGTTTATAGCTTATGCTGGTTATATTGGTTGAGGATCAGCCATATTAGTGAGGTGTTCTGATTAACAACTTATAGCTTATACTAAGCACTCATTAAAGTCATTTTCTTTTGTGCGTGAGGGATAGTCAGTATTCATACGGTTTTTCTTTTAAAAAAAATTGTTTCCTCTGAGAAGTAATTAATAACTCGTTTGTTACGTGCTACAGAAGGCTCAGTACTTAAGGAACAAGGAGGGTCAATAAAGATTAGGAAGGATGAGCAGCACTCGTTTACGCTGAAACATGGATCTATGCTGGTCATGCGGGGAAACACTCAGAAGGATTGGTTGCATTCCTTACCCAAGTCTGACGAAATTGAAGCTGTTAGGATCAATCTCACTTTCAGGCGGGTAATTTGACGTTGTTGAAGTCAGACAAGGAAGACCTGAACATGATGATACCTTCTATCAAATACAGTTGAATTTACTCGTAGTTTTCATTATTATTAAGTGGATCGGTCTCATGTTGAGGCGTGTACTTTGATGTTAGAGTGCTTGTGCAAGAGAGTTAGTCGTCTGAAAATAATATCAGACTATTTGATATGCTACGTTAATATTTTTGCTACAGCAGTGAAAATGCAAAGGCTTTCTCGACCTTGTTCGTCTCAGTGCTCAAGCTTAGTTTTCTTTCTCAGTGTTTTGCTGCCTTTGATTTGATTCGTGCTGGATTGTTATAAATCGAGCCCCAATAGTTATTTCTAAGTGTAGTTGTTACGGTAACACAAACTCCCCTGCACTTCTATTCTCTCTCTCTTTTTTATCTCGCAAACCTTGATCCCTTTGTTAGAGCATCTCCTAAAGTGCTTCACTACATTGAAATTCAAGGTGCCACATAGGATTTTTGACCTCCAACAATGCCTCAGTGACTTGGATTTGAGTCTTAAAAGGCAAGGTTGAGTCTTGGATTGAATCCAATACTCAGCCTTGTTATTTTACGTCGCGATTGGGCGCAAGTGTTGGGCGCCTAATTGTTTTTTTTTTCCACAAAAATTCAAATCGGGCACCTTAGTTTTAGGTACCTGATGAAGAAAAAAAAATTGAAACAAGCGCAACACTCAATGACTTGGATTGGTTTTTTTTTCAACCAAGTCAGTGAGGCACTTTAGGAGATGCTCTTACACAACACGATATTAACTTCGATTCCTCACCCCACGCTCTGCCAGAAGCCCCTTGTGGCATTACCGGGCACCGAGAGGTGACGTGTTTTAATTATTTTAACTAGTGTGCGACCACCCGCACCTAGAGCGCGAGAATTCTCATACTTAGGCCGTGGGTGTGCGAATTTTTTCACATTGGGATCACTGTTGGAGAGGCCAAGGTCCCTGAGAAAAGAAAACCCGCACCCACATTCCCACTCTCATCTCCCTTCCTTCTGAGCTCTGGCCGCTGGGGTTTTTAAAAATAAACTCTCTCTCTCTCTCTCTCTCTCTCTCCATCAGAATCAAGCGTTGCTTAAAAGGTATGTTTATATCTGAATAAATTTCATCTATCAATTTGATTTGTTTGTTAGAAGTCACAAGTTTAGCAAATTCTATTGTTTCAAGCCATATTCTTAGCTTATTGTCTTGAGTGGAGTATATGCATCCATATCAATTTTGAGCTTAATCTTTTCGTTCCCTAATCGCTGAAGTGATAATCTAAGTTTGTATCCCTCTGAAAGAAAAGATTAAACTTTGGGCAACTAGACATTAAAAAGGCAATCCGAGAATTTTGTAATAAGTTCCCTATCTTTTTAGGCTGCCCATATCTCATCTAGTGTCTATGTTCTAACCAACATAGTTTGGTCATTTTAAATCCCTTATTACCAGTGGCATTTTATCAACAACTTATAGGGAAAATTATTCTATTTATTTCTTCTCAATAATTGATGAAGATGAAATTGTTCTCTTGTTATTGTGTGATTTTGATATTCTCTGAGATTTGGGTTGGCTTGCAGCGACACAAGTTCAAAGGTAAAGTAACCGAACCTAATGCCTTGAAAATGACATGTATTAGTGGCATATTGGAGATGTTGTTAGACCCATTTCTCCATATTTTCTTATGACGCACTACTTCGAGAATTCATTTTGGGAAACCCATCTCTCTTCTAGCCTAGGCTTCACATAGAAGGTGCTAGAATTTATGGATTCTTTTTGCATTTGGGAAGCTGTACCAAGCACCCAGAATTGACAAATTTTCGGTGACCTGCTTTATAAAACTTAGCTATTTCGATATTGAATAACTCTTTAAGCTGTTCCTTTCTCTCTTATTCATCTTCTTTTTGTGTTAAAAAAATTCCGCAGCTATCATTTCCGTCAATGCCAAAAAGAGGATCTTTAGTGTCGGTACCTGCTGGTAAGCAGAAACCTACTAAAGAAACAAAGACGGCAAATGAGGTGAACCCCATTAGAGAAGTGAAGAAGACGGACAATGAGAAACCTATTAAAGAAAGAAAGAAGGCAGGTAATGAGAAACCCATTGAAGAGACGAAGAAGGCACGTAATGAGATTGATGAAATCTTCTCTAGCCAGAAGAAAAGAAAGAAACTTGAAGCCGAAGCCCAAGAGGCCGAGAAGCGAAAAGAAGATGATAGGCGTACAAAAGCAAAGAAGATGAACCTAAAGAAGAAGAGTAAGAGCTCCAAAGAGGATGCTTTTCACGAACCACCATCTCGGGAAAGAAAACGAACAGTGGATGGGCTTACTATTTTTACTGAAGAAGAGCTGGGATTTGGAAAGTCAGATGCTGGAAGTAGCGGTCTTTGCCCTTTTGACTGTACTTGTTGCTTCTGATCACCCCTCTTCAGGTTTTGTAACGTTGATGTTTTGTAGTAAAGAATCTAAAATGTTTCAAAAATAACTTATTGATTCTGATATTTCAGTTTGTGTTAGGCTTGAGGAAAGTTGATGGTCGCGTACTGTTAGAGTGAACTCCAACATATATCCTCCACCCTATTTATGTAGTTTTAATGTGATTTAACAATTAGCACTTTTGAAGGGGAGAGAGAGAACACATGTTACTCCCAGAGGATTACAATAATTTCAGGACTATCAGATTTCCAGTTTGTATACACTGCTTGATTTTAAGAAGGGATAACACACCAACCATCTGATTTACATATGAGAATTTTCATTTTGCGGGAAAAGTAATATATCATGTTGTAGGTATAAAGATCGGGGACGTAAAACTGCTAGAGCATGGGCAAAACTTGGTTGCATAGAGCAAGATATACTCTCGGAGACGAGATGCCATGAATGTGATGTCATAGAAAACAAAATAATCTAACCTTCAATTCTCTCTGAGTCTTAATCTCAACTCCGTTCAAGATATGTGAAACCTCAATGAATTGTCAGGACCAACATCTTCAGAATTTTCCCTACTGAATTCGGAACTATAAGAATTTTCTCTTGGAACTTCACTGTTAACACTTTCTTGTCCAAGTTTCTGCAGGAGAATATTGTGTGGCAGGAAAATCCCATCTGTAAACAACACAATTGAAAGAAAATTGACATTGCAGAAAAGCAATGCACGGTATAAAAGAAGATGCATTTTCATTGTCATTGTCATTGTCATTGTCATTTTGACCTTGGGCATCGATCACATAAAGGCCATGATGAAGTTTAATTTCGAGAGAGTCTCCCAAGGCCGTAATTGAAGGGAATTTCAGCTCAGTTTCTTCTATTGAAGACGATTTTCGTTAAAAAGGAATAGAAAGCTCAATCGCAACCTTACTTCATAGTATGCTAGATTACTCTTTCACTTCTGCCGTTGTCTACGAATATATTGAGGTGGACTGACTGATCTCACTGGGAAAAGATTATTGCTTTGCAGACTGATCTTATAACATTCATGCATAAAGCAACATGCAAACATGAAAGGAGGTACAACAATTATTTGATTGCATCAATCTGATCGTTACAGCTTTTACTATCAATTGTTCCCATAAACTTAGGAGAAATTTATTACATAATCCTGGGAGGATATGGGAAAGTTCAAAATATGATCGCTAACCTTTCTTCTCAGCATCCAATCTATTGGAGCAAAATCAATGCTCAGTGATTCCAACACTCTAGCGTTCTTCAAAAAGAAAATTAGGAGAGGTAGCTCCGTCTTGCAAGAACCAAACTCGATGAATTCAACCTTTTTGAGACAGAGAAACGAGCTGGTAGTTGTTGCATCTAATATTCCGCAATCTCCGACTTCCATCTCTTTCCAGAACTCCTTGTCTTCCAATAACTCTGTGGCATCAACCATCGCATCAAGCAAGTTCCCCTGAATGAATATCAACATACAAACATATGGTATGAATGTGGAACCAATATACACGATTACTGATGCAACAAACAAAAAGATTAAGCGTACACAGACTTACACAGGCAAATGTAAGATGTTCTAATTTAGGTGCTATTTGGAGTAAATCCAACAGCTGCTGACTTGTATCGTTTGTACTCACTTCCAAATGGATTAAATTGGGAAATATAGGAAGTTGGCCCAAGAAATCTTTTCCCAACCACCGAGCCTTACCACGACAACAAAATGAAGGTTAAGTCAGGATTAAGATATATCTTAAGCAGGAAAAAAGCAAGAAAAATACTATGAAGAAGTAACCATACCAGAATGATGTCGCTGGATAGTTTAAGAACTTCTACATTGAGGAGGCTTGGAAGAAGCTTGCTTACACAGTTGTACAGTGCTTCATTAACGTCACTACTATAAATCATAATCTGTGCATCAACTAGGGATGAGAAACTGGATAAACTATAATCTTTTAGTGCGTAACTGATCAAATCCAGTTCTATGAGGTTTGGAGCAGAAATCTCGATCTCACAAGTACTTAAATCATCACCGTCTTCTTCTCCAAAAAAAATTGTCAGTGTCTTTAGCATGGGAGATGAAATACAGAAAGTCTTCATATTCATCACTTTGCACTCGTACAAGATCAACTCTTCAAGGGTTGGGCAACTCGAAACGAATTTCAGGACGGAGGAGTCGTTTGGAAAGGTAATGTCTTTAAGGTGAACATTTTTCAAGTTTGGAAGATGCATATGAATAGGAAGCTTAAGAATACAGTGATTACTTTCCAGTCTCAAGGATGTCAGTGATTTGCAACTGAAAATAGACTCGGGAAACACATATGGTTGTTCCAATAAATATATTGCCAGAAAGAGTTCTTGCACCTTACGCATTGTAATAGTCGAGACCCATGCATTAACACGTGATTCTTCAAAGACTCCAAGTACTCCAACACTAAATTTCTTTATAGTGGTCATGTCACGGAAGAACAATACTCTGTCCACTAAATTCATTAGCGTTGTTGTTCGTTCTGGATTGATTTCTAAGGAAAACCCTTCTGTAAAATCATAATTGGAGATGGACGTCCACATATATCTCCATCTTTTAGATAACTCGCTGGTAGAGACCGCGCACTTTGTTGGAAGAAGTTCAAGGATGGAATGAATAACGGCATCGGGTAATATACTAATCCTATCATCTTCCATGCTTAAATCTCGTCCTTCAAGAATCCTCTGTCTTTTCATAAGTCTCTTTTGGAAAGAATACCTAAAACATCAATTACTTTTCAAATTGGCTCACATAATTAAAAGGACATGAATAATAACGAGGCTATGAAGGGAAATCACTTTATTAGCAGAGAATAAATCTCATAACCCCATCTTCTTCCAATAAATATGAAATGTTAAGCAAAATCAATGGCAAGAGAAATTTATATTACTTCCACAATTATTATCCATATGAAGATGAAATACACTCACAATACAATTGCAGAATAAAATTTAATTACAACTGATGTATACTAATAAAGGGAACCCTATCAGATTAGTCAAATTGAAAGGAAATTGTTCTTACATCCTACTCCCCAATAGAAGAAAAGAAACAAAAGCTCAAATGAAGTATACATATAAATGGAACCCTATCAAATTAGTCAAATTGAAAGGAAATTGTGCTTACCTAGGTTTCCCAAAGAGGTCTAATAGAAGAGATTATTTTCATGTTAGATTGTTGAAGCTCTTTTTTACCGAGCACTAAATGAGTCATTATAAACATATTGTGAACTACAGAGAAGTTCTTACCCCTTTCGATTTCAAAACCCTCGTGATCACCGACGCGGATTGCGTTGATGTCCCGTACGCTCTAAAACTTGAGCATTTCGACCCTCGTAAAGAGGGTTGAAAGTAGCTCGTGCAAGAGGAGATCGCAAAGGTAAAGCGTGGATCGGTGAGGAGGGCCAAGGTTTATGAGGGTCAAGACACCACACCATAAACATAATCCAAGAGAATTCAAGTCGAGACACCACACCAAAAACCTTGGTCCTCCTCACCGATCCACGTGTTTTCCTTGCAATCTATTGCACGAGCTGCTTTCAACCCTCTTTACGAGGGTCAAAATGATCAAGTTTTGAAATCGAAAGGGGTAAAAACTTCTCTGTAGTTCACAATATGTTTACTTAAAGACTCATTTAGTGTTCGGTAAAAAAACTTGAGTATCTGTTACTCAAGTTTTGGTGTTTAAAGGCGAAACTGTCAGGACATGTTCGAAAAGAACTACTTTGATAAGTGGGTTCAAAACTTTTACAATCTCAATAACCAGGTTTTGGACCCTTTTCGGATCAAATTCGCTAAATACGCAAAGTTCTCTTCCTCGTCACCCCAAAGAATTATGGTATTCTTTTTCCCTTTTGGAGGGGGAGGGAGAGAGTAGTAATCACTTAGTGATTGTAAAGAGCAAGGTATCATATGCTTTCGGGTTGAGAGGCCCGATGAGAGCTGTGATGACAAGGGTTTTGAAACTGAGAGCGAGTGGTGTTAGTGTAAAAGGGATTTAAAATTGTGAGTTACGGTGAGAGACAAAAAATGCAACTACGAGTGAAAGAAAAACTTAGGCTTGTCATTGTTGTTGGTTTCAGGAGGGGTTTTGAAATTGCGAGCGACGGTGAGAGACGAGAAATGCAACTAGGAGCGAAGGAGGAGCTTATACTAGTCATTGTTGCCCGTTTCGGAAGGTATTTCGGTTAATGTGTGCCATATATATGGTACCCAAGCTCATTATCTCCGACAACCTTACATGACTTAAGTTTATATATATGGCACATGGGTCGGCCCTCGCCCTTTATTACAAACCAAACCCACTCAAATTTATATGGGCCTGAATACCTATTGTTACCTGTTCTATTTGGTGATGCCATTTTGGTTTGAGCAAAAAAAGTTGGTGGTTGTGATGATAAGTCAACCCTAAAGCCCCCCTTAGAGTCTATATATACATTGACTAAAGTTACAAGCAAATCCACGCCTCTTCAAGCAACCCCAAATCAACCAAAATACCTCCCGAAACCAGCAACAATAACTGCCTAAGTTTTTTCTTCGCTCCTAGTTGCATTTCTCGTCTCCCACCATCGCTCATAGATTCAAAACCCCTCCCGAAACCAACAACCATGACGAGCCTAAGTTTCCCCTTCGCTCCTAGTTGAATTTCTCATCTCCACCGTTGCTCTCAGTTTCAAAACCCTTTTTACGCCAACCCCACTCGCTCTCAGTTTCAAAACCCCTGTCACCCCAGCTGTCATTAGGCCTCTCAACCCGAAAGCCTATGATACTTTGCTCTTCACAACCCAATTTTTGGATTATATGTTCATAACCAAGAGCTGGGTTTTTGGGAATGAATGTCCCTTCAGCCAACAGAGAAGCAGAAAAGGAATAATTTTTTGTAGATGAGGTAGATTAAAACCTATCTCATGCAAATCAGTTTTGAAAAACACCAATATATATGGTAATTCATCTTACAATTAATACGATGAAGCGATATATTTTGCTACCGTATATGTCTTTCAATCTAGGAAGCCCTAGTTTTATTATGTATCTATAAGATCTAACCTTTAGATTTTTATTCTTGGAGCAGGCTAAATAGTATTAGTTAAGTTTGTATGTCCCAATCTTTATACCATGAACTCAAATGATACGCTTGCTTAGACAGTACTTATGATTAAATTTGTACCTCGTCTCTTATTTTCTTCATGGTGTGTTTAGGTGAGTGCAAAATGTTATTATGTTACATATCAAATGCTAGGTACAAATAAATTGTCTTGCAAAACATAGAACTATACTTCTGAATAAACATAGTACCCAAAGGTTTCTTGTTTAGTAACAAAGCAATACAACTTTACTCGAGCCTAGACCTATTAGTATTAGGGTTTGAAAGGTGGTCTCTCTCTCTCTCTCTCTCTCTCTCTCCCCCTTCAAGCAACCAAGCTACCACGTATTAGAACGACAGACCTGCAGTAAATGAGCGAGAGACCTGTTCCCACTAAAAGGAGTCAGCTTAGGGAGCCTTAGATTATATTTCCTTTTAGGTTTCAGTTTGCATTCCTTGTTTCCTTTCTCTTCTCTTCTTTCAAGATAAAGCCTAAGAAATCATACTTCGAACCTCTCATTTGATAGGAATAATACTCCATATTTTATTGAATTAGACTTATCTTACAAAATATTACATTACATAAATTTCCTTAGTGCCTTTCGTTTATATCCCAAATTTTATTTCAACTCGATTTTTGAAGATATGACTTCATAAAGTTCTTCTTTCTCGTGCATGAACTTCACTTATTAAACAATTACAAAACAGGACCTGGTCGCCATTCGATAAGGCTAGTGTGACACTGCTAACTAGAATTGGAGTTGCCCATCTTCTCAACTCATGTTTGAATCCTACTTTATTTGCCCTCTAAACTACTCTTTATGATCCCTTTATCTTACCCCAACTCAAACCAACCCAAAAATATATAATCTTTAAGAGGATTACTAGTGATAAAATTATAAAAATGTATAATTTTTTCAAGAATTCCCTCTTTGATTCCATGAATAACAATCCCAATTGCTCCAAACACATAAAATAACATCATAAGAACAAAATCAATGACAATAGTATCTGATTACTACTAGTAATAACAAACACCCAAGGTTCATAAACAATTGAAGAAGAAGCAAAAACAACTTAAATATACAAATTAAGAGTAATTGAGCTCACCTAGGGTTGTTGAAGAGTAGATATAATTTGAAATTCTCTTGAGATTAGGGTTTTGAAGCTCTCTTTGTTTTCATGGTGCAATCAAAAACTAATCTTTTACACTCGACCAGTGAAATGTTCCTTTGGACTTGGACTTGGACACGGGGCGGATTTAGAGTACCGGACTTGGACTCGGACTTGGACTCGGACTCGGACTGGATCTGATTACAACCATTTCAAACTTGTGACAAACCTGTTCAAAACTTGTGACACAAGTTTCTTGTAAGAGTGTCTAAAACTTGCTAAACAACCATCAAAACCTTGTTGTAACGTTTGTCATTAAAGTGAATAACAGTCATAAAATGGTCATATTATGAACTACAGATTAGGGATAGACTTTTACTATCTAGAAAGTCTATACAAACACTATTCAGAACGTTCTTTGTAATAGCTAGTCATTATCAATAAATATCTTTATTTCTAAATTTTCAAGAGATGTCGTGATTTTTACTTATTCAAAGGTTTTCATGTTAATTATTGTGTGTGTGATTAGTTGTTATTTTCTACGTTCTGATCGTATTTGGTGTGAGATACTAAGTTCGAGATACGAAAGTTGTTGTGTAGCATTGAGGTTTGTTAATTACTAAATCGCATATCTTTCATCAATGCTTTAGTTAAAATAATATGTGTATGTAATACATCTCTTGCATATTTAGTAGCAATCAATAGCTATACATCTCTAGTTTTGACATGAAGTTCACTGTCTTTGATTTCGTTGCAATGCTACCAAAGCTTATATTTTAGATACTAACAGTAATTACATGAATGAGTTACAATATCATGTTTTACAATATCCATAAAACAATAAGCAAATTCATATTTATTTAATATCATGTTTTACAATATCTATCTTTCAATGTTTTATTATTGAATCTACACTTAAACTGTAAACTTGATAGGTCTGAAACATGAATATAATGTCCAGCTTGCTGAAGAAGAATCCTGATTATACATGACTCTAATGTATCAACTCAGCTTCCCTTATGTAGACATGCATCCATATTTTGTTGCGAAAAATCATATTTCAAGAGGATTTGTGGTTTGCAATTGTTTTTAAGCATCAATACTTTAGCTACCCTTATGTAACACATGTGCTTGAAGTTAAATTGTGTACTATATATTTTGTTTGTTTGGTTTATTTCATGGACTTACCCGAAGTATTAAGTTGGGTGAAAAAAGAGTAAAGA
Source organism: Kingdonia uniflora (assembly GCA_014058105.1). NCBI lineage: Eukaryota > Viridiplantae > Streptophyta > Magnoliopsida > Ranunculales > Circaeasteraceae > Kingdonia > Kingdonia uniflora. Next base: position 550,693 of record JACGCM010002611.1, read on the forward strand.
GTATCATTGAGAGGACTAGATAGTTTATTTTTATGGCTACGAATAAGACAGTATTTTGTGTTGCTCATATTTTTCCAAATTCTTGATAATTTTGTAGTTATTTAGAAATTGAAATTTTGTAGTTATTGTGAAATGATTAGTATGCATAGAGCACACGTGTGTTTGTGGCATGTTCTAGTGATAGATTATACATTTAAATCTATTTTATGGGATTTCCCCATCATTTTCCATGCCAAACCAAACAGTGGAAATTAGTTCAAGGAAAAAGAGTTTTTCACGGTTTTTGATGAAAACCATGGAAAAATACATTTAATGGAAATCCAGTTCGCCATTTCTGTCGTTTTCCACAAACCAAACACACCCTTGGTTCAACGCTCCAAATACAGAGTGAGGGTGGAGTGCTCTAAAACAGATCTAGACGCATAATGATTAAGCGCCCAGCCAGACACTTAATGATTAAGCGCATAGAATCTTCAATAATTTAGAACCAGGTGTTTAATTTAAAGCCAAGCGTTAATGATTTAAGACAGACTCTTAATTACCGGACACACGTCATTTCGAGCACTCGGAAAATGTCGTTGGCCTCCATACCCTACTCCGAATCTAGATCTAAATTATTGCATGGATTTGGAGCAACAACTGTTAGAGATGCTCTGGCTCGGTTTAGAATTGAAAGAATGGGTCAAGTCCGGTTCGAACCCAAAACCCGAAACGCCAAAATCAAATTCGAGTTAAATAACCCGACCCGGCCCATTCTGCCATTAAAACTCTTTCTTGAGGAAGAGTTCATCCGCCTCTATTTCTTCACTCTCTCTCTCTCTTTCTTTGAAACATAACAGAAGAGGAAGAAGCTCTGCAAACATGCCTACAGGTTAGTGAAAGCAAGATCAGTTTTTTATTTATTCTGAATTTCTATAATTATTATTATTATTATTATTGCAATTCGCAAAGATGCATGTTTTAGTTCAATTCACTCACTGTTATGAATCCAAACTTATTTTTTGATTTCTAGTGTTGGGTTCCCTCAGTTTATCTCGCTTTAATTTGATCTGGGGTTCTTAGGATTTTGGGTATAATTGATTCCAATCTGTAAAAATCTAAGCTTGGGTTGTGGGTGTTATGTGAATTCATGGATTGTTGTTGGTTGATGGTTAAGAAGTGGTACTGTGTTTGATCACCGTAGTCGATTTAATACTCTGGGGTGATAGTTATGCGGTACATTGTGGTTCTATTGTGGTGGATTGTTGGGTTATTAGGGGTAAATGTATGTTGATCATTTGAGATATGTGAAGCTACAAATACACATTAAGGATGGATAATTAACAGGGGTTTAAGCAAAGACGGGAAGGAAAAACAATGCAAAATATCCCGGATTGAAGTGGGGATTGGTCTGCATTTACTTGTATTGCCTAAATTGTTAGAATGGTGGAACTACAGCTCTATGGAGTAGATTTGGAAATTACCCATTGTTTACAATGCTTAGGAAGAAGTTGGAATTTGGGGTTTTGATTTATTTATTTCTTAGAGAAGCTATGATTCAGTTTATAGAGAATATTTGTAAACTCAACAAAAAGGATTGAATCGATGTTTTGAAATATGTGTTTTATTGCGTTATACAAAGTTGCGTGATAAAATTTGTAGATCTATTGTCCTTAGGAAATTCGTTATGAAGTTGTGAGAGTGAAAGGAAAACAAAAGACATAGGGCAATTAGATATTTACAAAATTGTGGTAAATTGTTTGGAGATTTTAAGGGAGAAATTAAAAAGTTATTTATCGAGATTCAATACCACAGTATCGAAGAACTGTAATGCTGGCTTGAGAATGAGGGACGTGCGAGAAATTGCACTAGTGGAGTACGCTCATTATCCCTGGTACGCATAGTACTGAGCTGTAGGAAATAGTAAGTAATGGATCATGCATTTATATAAGATCAACAATACCCAGAGCCAAAGCATTTGCTTTTCCATTCATTCTAAGAATAAGTTATTTGCAGTACCCATTGAGTATATTTTCTTTTTTACAAGGCAAGCCGATTTTATATAGGGATCCCTGAGTATATTTTGCACCACCACTGGGCCAAGAGCCCAATGGCTTTGAGTATATATATTTTTTAAATGCAGAATAAGTGATACATTATAAGAGATGAGACTGCTTAAGTATTTGATCATTCAACCTGTCTAGATTGAGAGGAACAAAAGATCTTTCACTAGTACTGAGTAGGATCATCCCAATGTTATTTTGGAGATGAGAAGTATTTTGTTGTGCTGGAGGTCGGCTGTAAAGGAGATGCATGGGATGCGTTATACGGGTTTGGTCTATACTTGGGATATAGTTATGACAGAAGATCAAGCTTGTGGAATGGTTTTGGGCCTTTTGGCTGTTTCGTCTTTGATTTCGTTTTGAAATGTTTAGGTTACTAGTTATTTATATTTCCTTGATTCCCTTTTGTTGTTTCAAGCTTGTCGAACTTCAGCATTGAAGGCTATAGGTTAGGCGTCTTTTTGTTCTTTTAAATGTTTTGCATATCTTTGGCTTGTCTTGGAAATTCTTTCAAGGTTTTCTCCAAGGAAGGATGGGTTTTCTGTGTTTAGAGAATATGGTGTGATGCATCATAATAAGGTGTGATGAGGTACACCACCCTATGCTCACTACTGTTTCAGGCACTTTAATCTAACACTCTGGAAGATGCTAGTGATTTTGATTTGCTGGATTATTTGGAGATAAAGAAATAAGAGTATCCAAGAGCTGGGAAGTAGTTGTAAAACTAATGGTATTGAAGTCATTTTGCTTTATGTTGATTCCGTTGGGCTTTATGTGATATTCATTGCAGTATCTCTAAAAAATATTTATTTGAAGAAATTGTGTTTATTAAGTAGAAGTAGTAATTTACGTTCTTCGCATGGATTAGTTTTGCAGTATTCTCCTGATAAACATTTTTCTCTTTTCCTTTTGATTTGTTGTCTAGTTTCAAAGATGTAGGCGTGATATGTAGATTCTTTGCCTCGGGCTCTCGACCCCTTCCACATTTGATCTCTCTGTTTTTCTTTATTATAGTGCTTTTTGTTAGTGTTCGGTTACAACTTCTAAAAGTTTTATTGTGAGGGTTATTATATTAATAAATAACTGTCATTCAAACAATAAAAACAAAAAGATTTTGTAGTCTTATGTACATACTTAGTGTTCTGGTCATTAGTTATAGTCTTCTAGATAAAAATGAGTAGTGAATTCGAATTCTGGTGAGGTGTGGTTATTGGAGTTGCTGTCTTTGCTTATAGATGTGCAGTCGTTTCATTTCCAGGATAATTTCACGACTTTACTCTCCTATGTTTCATCATTCTAATTCCCTTTTTTCTGTATTTTTTCCCTTAGTGACCGTGAAGTGGCAAAAGGAGCTCTTTCCAGCTGTTGAAATAGACACAAGTCAACCTCCTTTAGTTTTTAAATGCCAGTTGTATGATCTAACTGGAGTGCCCCCTGAAAGACAAAAGATTATGGTAAAAGGAGGCTTATTAAAGGTGCGTAAAGCTTTTAATTTTTGTAGTCGAGAAGCTAGGATTTTTATCATGCAAATTATTTCAATTCAATGTTTCATTTATATATTCACATACAATAAACATCATAATATCAGGTTCAAGCAATAGCTTGGTCAACCTAGACAGAAAGTATAAGAAAAATATATCGGCTGATATATTTGTTATTTCAACAAATAGAAAGTATGAAATTTTTTGGCCAATATATAACATAGGTGTGATGGAATCCGAATATTCGACATATATCGATAAGTTTGTATACAAAAAAGAAAGATAAAGTAGATTATTCGGTGCACGGTCAATTCATCAAAATAAATTTTATCTGTTTGCCACATTTGACATAATCAGTCTACTATATCAATGTATCGGCTGACACTTTGAACAATAATTTACTTGATGCATCTTTTTGCTACACATGTCTGTCATCTTAATCTAATAATCTCAACAATGCAGGATGATGCCGATTGGTCCACGGTCGGAGTGAGAGAGGTAACTTATCCTATTTTCTGTACTAAATTATTCTTCTTGTCGTTTTATTTTCTTATTAACCGTCTTGCACGTCTCTTTGAGCAGGGACAAAAACTGATGATGATGGGAACTGCTGATGAAATTCCAAAAGCACCAGAGAAGGGGACTGTTTTCATGGAGGACCTCCCAGAAGAAGAACAAGTTGTTGCTGTGGTGAGTTTTTGACCCATCAAGGTTGAGCATTGAATTCCCGTTTTTTGTTAGCAAGTAAATTTTCTTAGAGGGGAGAATCAACATGAATCTAGAGGGATTAGATGTCAAACAAGATCCATACAAATAAGTAGTCCACAAATGAAACAAAAAGAGAAGTAAAAACAAGAGGATCATATGGCTCAGTATATCCATTAAAATGGTTCTAACATTATACCTTCTCAAATTAACCTTAATCTGGGACGATTGCGTAATGGCGCACTAATCAAGCATAACATAGTTCAACTCAAGTTAAATTATTACATTAACTCTCAAAAGCCACTCCATAGTAAAATAATAAGTGATTTATGGTCTCGTTGCCAAATTGCTACAGCCTACACGTAGGAGTTCGCATAATTTTATCGAGTTTCTAAACAGGGATTATCCTCATTCCGTACAGTATACTCTCAAGCGAAAAACACCTTTAGATGCCATATTGCCTTCAAAGACGCCAAATTACATTAGATTCAATCAAATCCAAACAAATAAGAAAATAAATTTAGTGGTTGCAACCTAGATTTGCTCTATACAACCATACAGATAAATATAAACCATACAAAAGTACATTCCAAAGTTCTCAAGTTATGTATTTTTCAGGCCTGCATGAGAGATTTTAATAAAATTACTTACTTGGAAGCGGATGTGAGATATAATGAAAAAATTGAAGATGAAGATCTAGTTAAATGATTGTTAGTTTGAGACCTGTTACATTTTAATAAATTTGCAACTTCTAATTAACAAGTAACTTCTAATTATGCTTTCAAGGGTCACACTGCTGGTCTTTTTAATCTGGGAAACACATGTTACATGAACTCTACATTACAATGCCTGCATTCAGTGCCTGAGTTGAAGTCAGCGTTACTCAAGTAGGTTCACTTCTTTTGCATTTGTTACTTTTTTCGTCATAAATTATCTTCTTGTAGTACGGCTATAGGATTCACATGTAGAGCTAAGTGGTTTTGTTTTCATTACATTATTTTCAATCAGGTATCCTGGAAGAGCCAATGAGTTAGATCAGACATCACATCTCTTGACAGTGGCAACTCGAGATCTATTCAATGAGCTTGATCGAAATGTCAAGCCTGTGGCTCCAATGCAGTTTTGGATGGTTAGCTTTCTTTTCATCAATTTCTGATCACCATCATAGTTTGTATGAATAAAAGAATTGGCACGTTGGACTAAGGGGTTCAGATTTTGTGATAGTTTTCTACATCTATTTATTAGTTTATTCTGTATAAAAAGTGATATATTTGGCTATAAATTTACAATCAGTGATATCTAGATACGTGCAGATATGGACCTATTGCAGCACATATACAAGACCATTTCACACTCAAAGATAAAGTATCTGACAAAATATGACACCCATTTGAAATTATGTGGATAATATAAATCACGGCATATGGTGCATACTAAATAGATAACTATGTTATTTGAATTACCTTTTTGCTCAAAAACATTTGACTGTTTGATTTCTGCCTAGTGATTTGAGCAGCAAATGTTATTAACTTCATTTTTTTTTATGCCATTTTTTCATGAATATTGAATTATTTGATTTATTTGGCAGGTACTACGTAAGAAGTATCCACAGTTTGGCCAGTTGAGTAATAATGGTGCGTTCATGCAGCAGGTATTTTATTCTTGATAAGATCCTCATAAAAAATGTTAAAGAGTAATAGTTTAACATCTCTAGAGACACAGTAACACAGATGCCTAATGTTTTGTTGTTGTCCATATTCCTCATGAAAAAAATGAGTGATTTGTGTATCTTGATGCCACTCTACAACAATCACATTCAAGTTAAATTTTGTATGTCTCAAGGGATGTCCAAATATCCATCTCTAGCCGGTTGTGGACGTACAACTCGAACGTGCTACCTTGCCAATGTCATGCTATTTTGAAATTAATACAGGATGCTGAGGAGTGCTGGACCCAGCTTATGTACACACTTTCTCAATCTCTTACAACACCAGATTCAAGGTACTGTTTCATTCTTTTTCTTTTTTTGCAACAACCTGGGCGGGGTGGTTACTTACATTTAATTTTCATTATTGAATATAGTTGGTGTGCAATTGAAGAAGTCATTGTTTTCTTGGAGATAACAACAACAACAACACCCCCCCCCCCCCCCCCCCCCCCCCCCCCCCTTTTTCCGATCTTGTGCACTAGCCCTCAAAAGCTTTTAAAGGGCTTTAAAAGGAGTTTGTGGTGGTTTCGTAGTAACCCCATTTTCTCTCATCCACAATTGTTGAAAGGAGATAACCCTATGCATTGATTTTTTTTTTACCCCCAACACCACACACACAATGGTTGTTTCCAGAAGAAGTGGGGTATCTCTTTCAGGATTACGCAAGGATGAGTATATGAAACGTCTCCTTGACATAAGTTGTTATCCTCAGTAACTCACCCAGACCTACTGAGGGTGTGGTTGGTCCGGACCTACAATGACCTGGACCTTTCTATTTTATTTTTTATCTCTATATATAAAATGTAGCCAGTTGCTCAGCGAATGAGTTTCATCTCATGGCGTAGGAACACCTCTTTGATTTCAAAACTAATTTTTATTATGATACTTTCTTAACTTAAGAAGGATCAATTGGTTACATTTTACTATTTTTACCTTCCAATATAGCAAAGGCTTTGTTTTACGTTTTTTACCAGAAGACATTGCTTTTCTGGATTCTTCTGTTTTCCTCTACTTGCAAGTAGGTTGTCGTATTTCTCATACGGGTTGTGTTAATGATTACCCTTCTTTGAATGCTTCACCTGCAGAGAAAATTCTGAAATTGTGAAGACACTTTTTGGCATTGATCTCGTCAGCAGGTAATGAAGCCTTCTAAATGACGTTCTTCCTGTGCTTATGTTGGGATTGATAACTAATGTTGTGAAAAGTTTTCTTGCTTAACTTCCCTTAGAGGACTCATATTCTTATGTGCTGTTTGGCAGCCATTGTTGTAATTCATTTTTTGAGAGTTTGGATTATATGTTGAACTGGGAGCTCTGACACAATCCTAAATACTTGTACTGCAGGATACACTGTGCAGAAAGCAGTGAAGAAAGCTCAGAGACAGAATCAATTTACGCACTCAAATGTCACATATCACATGAAGTGAACCATTTGCATGAGGGTCTAAAACACGTAAGTGTTATCGCCAAATCAATTTTCAAACACTGGCACAATTTTCTCCTAATATAATTCAAATATAAGGATATCCTCTAACTTAATCAGCAATTTACCAAATGTTTGACAAAAGCAATACCAACAGACGGTGAATTGAGCACACATAGTTTCACTGCATCAAGCTGCTCCAAGTAGTCAGAAAACTAGCTAATGTTTGACAAAAGCAATACTAACAGATGGTGAATTGAGCACAGATAGTTTCACCGCATCAAGCTGCTCCAAGTAGTCAGAAAACTATGTGTGCTCAATTCACCGTCTGTTGGTATTGCTTTTGTCAAACATTTGGTAAATTGCTGATTAAGTCCAAGTAGTCAGAAAACTAGCTACTTTCTTTATGTTTAAAACTGCACCTCTCTTACTGTATATAGGATGTATATGCGTCTTCAAGATTTCATTGAGCGTGACCAAATATATTGATGATCATCAGTCACCCCCTCCCACCCACCGACACATAAAGACTGCATTGAGAAAATATATTAATAGATATCATAGGTCTTTGACTTATGAAATAAAGAGTTTGTTCTGAAAATGTATTTTGTTTGTTTGTCGTTGCTCTTCATTAAGTTATCTTTGATCAGCCATGATTGATCTAATGATAACTTTTATATGTGCTGATGCAACCCATGCAGGGCCTGAAATCAGATTTAGAAAAGGTTTCTCCTTCCCTTGGGCGTAGTGCAGTTTATCTGAAAGAGTCTCGTATCAATGGCTTGCCAAGGTAAGAACTCGCTTTTTAGTGCTTAAAGCATATTTTCTTTAGCAACTTATTATGCCATTTAGTTCATGTTAATTAAGTCGGCTCAAATTTTCCCGGATATAGGCTTTGTGGATAAGTTGTAAAGGGCAGTTCAGCGATATAAAAGTCAAAAGGCTAAAATGTAGGCATACATGTCCCTTGCGTTGTGGCCCTTATTATTTTTAGCATTTTATAGAGTGTAGATTGTCTCCTTCTGGGAATGGAGTCCAGGGCCTTAATGCATCCAGCTATTTTGCGGTAACAAGATAATTCTTTTTTCTTCCGTGAAACTTTTTGTTGTCTTCTGATCTACCTGACCCAAAAAGCTAATTAAATTGTGTGCCCATATTTCTTAGTGTAGTCTATTTTGGATACTAACAAAAATAGTCTGGTTTTCTTAAAATTTGAAAATATTATCAATAACCGGTGTATCACCACGAGTAACATAGAATATGAGGATATCATCTATTCTTTTAAAAGGATATTATCAAATATTGGTCCACAGAGATATATCACTTTATCGTGATATTTTGAACTATAAATGAAAGTTATAGGATTCAATTTTTAATATTTTTCTTACATCTGTTTCTTGCAATTTTCTCCAGGTACTTGACAGTTCAGTTTGTTCGCTTTTTCTGGAAGAGAGAATCGAATCAGAAGGCTAAAATTTTGCGGGTAATCTCCGTTTTAAGATTCTCGTTGTTATTATGCTATCTACATGTCATGTTCTTCAAATGTGATTCCGAGGGTCATGTTTTGTTCTTTCGCATTTTCTTTTCGTCTTTGCTGTGATTTTTAATTGAAAAATAAGTAACTAAAGAATTTATACCTCTTCTTTCTTCTCTCAGAAAGTGGATTACCCATTGGAGTTGGATGTTTTTGATCTTTGCTCAGATGAACTTCGCAAAAAATTGGAATCTCCACGCCAGGTATTGTTTTGTTCTTCATTGAATCTTTGCTACTTTTAGTTCAGGTGAACATCAACATTATATACCTTTTTGTCTGTTCATTTTCATAATTTTTTATTTATTTATTAAATCTGGCTACTAGATTCTAAGAGATGAAGAAAATAAGAAGCTTGGCTTAAAGCCCAGTGAAAAGAAGAGTGGCTCGAATATTGAGGACGTCAAAATGCTTGATGCCGAGGTACCATTTGAACTCTCCTCTTACAGATAAAATAGTGTACCGTAAGTTGGGTTGTGAAATGAATAAAATGTTATTTCTGACATCATTATATTCTATAACTACTAATAGTAATATGAATAAATTGTGATTTCTCGATATTTGACTTCATTTTCATGCGATATGTCTAATATCACAATTTCTCATGAATAAGACAAAAATATTTTTATTTGGTTTATCAGCAACAAAATACCCGGATTCAGGAGCAAAACATTATTTATTAAGGCTGTCATACTTCGTGAAGATTCACGATATGAAATTGCATTGTTACTTGTAAGAAATAGAACTGTGGGTACTATATTTAATTTATTCTGTGTCTTCACAGGGGTCATCAAGTGGAAATGGAGAAGCCTCTACAGCTACATCCATAGAAGGTAAATCCTTAAAAAAACATTGTGACTTCTAGGCTATGTTTTTTGTTTGTTTTGGATAAATGAACGAAGCTTCATATTAGAGTGATAGTTTTTAGTTACTTTCTGCATGATGTCATTCATAAGTGGATGGATCTCAGTGTAGTGCTGGAGCCTGAAAAATACGAGAGGGGGCTGTTGCCCACACGCCCTCAGAGTTTATACTTATTATCTGCATGATGTCCCCCATAAGTGGATGGATCCCATTTATTCTCTACATGATATCTTCCATAAGTGGATGGATCCCAATTTTCTCTGCATGATATCATCCTTAAATGGATGAATCCTAGTGCAGTGGAGGTCTTCCATTAAAGTCACCAGATTATAAAATTGAGATTTCAAGGATTTTTAGAGTTAACCTAGGAAACAACGACACGGATACGGGTTTCGGTGTCCGACACGGGTACGGGGTGTCGGAAACGGCAGAAAATTGTTAAGTACCTTGTAAATAGTGTTGGACACGTGTGTCTGAGTGTCCATGTGTTGCACATGTTTTATTTTTTAAAAGTAAAGTGTCGTTACCTAGGAGTTAACTAAGAACGACAAAAGAACATAAATGGTCAGGAAGCAACTGATGTTGCCAAAGAAATGTTCCTTTTCTAGTTTGTGGACTGTCAGAGTCTAACAAACATGACCCTAGTCATATTTTAGAGATCTATGTCTTGCGGTTCTAATTCCATCTGCTTTGGATACCCATTTGTCAGGTGCTCTACCTGAAAAAGAGATGCAACTAACTGGTATTTATGACTTGGTTGCCGTTCTAACGCACAAGGGGAGGAGTGCAGACTCGGGTCATTATGTTGCATGGGCAAAACAAGAAAGTGGTTAGTCCTAGAACCCTTTGAAAGAAACCACCTCTAGATAGTTGATTGAATAATATCAATGGCTGACAAGCAAATTGTTATGGATTACATCACAGGGAAGTGGATCCAATTTGACGATGATAATCCATCTGCACAACGTGAGGAAGACATAACAAAGCTCTCTGGTGGAGGTGAGGTCATAGTTAGTAAAATGTGAATGCTTTATTTCCATCTACTTTTTGTTTGACTTGATAAAACTATGTCCAATCCCTATTTGTGATCAATTAAAACAATGTGATAATCTACTAAAAGAATAATAAAGGAGCAACTCTTATGAGTGCACGCATTGCAACACTTTGAAGTCAAATCCTCATTATATCATCTTTGAAACCTACCATACCAAATGTTATCCAAGCTCAATGCTAACTAATAGATAAGATAAATACCAATTTTTTCTGTACTGTTCTTACACAAACTTCTCTTCGTGTGCAGGTGACTGGCATATGGCATATATTTGCATGTACAAGGCTCGAGTAGTTTAGATTTGAGCAATTTGTTATCAATGTGAACATTGTTAAATTAATGTCTAAATTCTGCATATGCAATAGATCTGCATTTGTTGTATTTCTGAATTATGTGAAATACGTTCTTTCAATTACAATTCATAATTTCCTTTATGGTTCTTAAATTTTCTGTATCATTTCATTTGTTTAGAAAATGGTATTTCCATAGCATAAAAAGATTGCTTCCAGATGAGATCATAATTTAATTGTGTATTGATGCTAGAGTTACTTCGCTTTTGCCCGCCCGCATGTGCGATGCCGCGCAAAACATATACCACCAGAGTTGGCGTACACTATCTGCAAAATTAAACTGTAATTACTTGAAAAATGATTTGGATTTTTTACCAAAAATCTCACACCAACAATTTCTATAAGACAACTAAAGTATCCAGGGGGAATACTAATATTTATACCCTTCGTCCAACCCAAAAATTTTCGTCCATCCCAAATTCCTCTTCGTAAGCCTAATTTGTCTAACATCCAATTTTTCGTCCATCCCAACGAAGAGTTTATGCTTCCTCCATTGGTTTTTTTTTTTTTTTACATACATCCAATTTGAAGCGGTTTTCCCTCATTATCTCTGTAATTCCTCCAAAATTCTCTTTCTCAATTGTCTTCCTTATCTCCCAATCTCTCTCGATTTCCCTTCAATGTGAATTAGAGTTCACCAATGGACTTCAGTTCAACCTAGATTTTACCGACTCAATACTCATTTAGGGAAAGAGAGGAGGTGGAGGATGAAAGTGATGCACCATGGGATTTTGTTGAGTTACTGTGACAAAAATGGAGCAATAACTCCTTAGAAAATGATTGTTAGCCGCGTGCCAATGCAACGAACAATACTGTCTACAACTGACTTCATCTAATGGATCAGTAACTTAAGGCGAAACATGACAAAATAAAAAGCCTGAACAACAAAAGATTACAACAAAGGATATTGAAACTATTCAATTGGCAGTATCCTGTTCTGTGGCCAGTGCTGTCCAGACGCATTCCACCATGTTGGTGTGTTGGCAATTGCACGTTCCAGCGCATAAGGCTTTCCAACCTTCTTCTTTCTCACAATAATCCTGAAAAATCTTCTCCATTTGTACATAGCACGTCTTAATCTTACACTCTTCTGCTTCGAGAAGAGAAACTTTATATAATCCTTTGCCAAACGAGATAGCTCTGCTCCATTAAGGATATAAATATACTGCAATAAAACCATTAAAAGAAAAAAAGAGAGGTTATAATTAAGTTGTAAAGAGTACAGCAATGAGAATTCTTAATTTTCTTCTTCTAGGAAGACGGAAAGAATGATAGTATCAGTTGGAAACTAGAAAATCGGGAAAAAAGAAAAAGGAAACGCAAATAAGAGTGTTTACGACATGGTAAATTGTGATTTTGCTTTACAAACCTGTTATACAATTTTGTTGTAACAAAGTTATTATGACAATGATTGTCAATTTCAAAACATTGCGATACATTTCCCGATTTTTTTCTTCTGGGTAAAACAGATTTTTATTATTGATTTTAAAATAATAATAATAGTTACAAGAGTAGAACGCCCGATATATAGTAAAATTGGAGGTAAAGATGATTATGTTTCATCTCTAATACATAGATGTTCAATATTGTGACACCGCAGGCAGAATGAAATTTACATCTCTAAATCTTGAATATTGCTAGATACCGACTTATTAATGGAAAAGCTACGCACATTCAATATATCAACAACGCAGTATATACACAGTTCAGGATAAACAATAGAGCAGTATATCTGCAGTTAAGATTCAAACTGCATTGCTCTTAAGGTTAATATGTTCATTGAAGTGTGGGATATATCATGAGTTTTGAGATGCATTATTAGCCAAAAGATATTTCAAACCCTAAAAAAAGGAAAAGAGATTACCATAAAGATAAAGCCAATGGTTGCCAAAGAGGCTTGCAGTAGTTCATCCCACATTTCTGAGAAGCCATCGTCTTCTGAGCCACCACCACCGCTGCCACTTGGTGGGCTTCCAATACCACCCCCGCCAGCGAACTCTTGCTTTTGCATCTGTTCCCGCAGTATATCCTGCACCGATTGCTCTTTCCGAATACCTCCCATTGCTTTCTCAAGAGCTTTCCATGGAGAATCCTGCAAACAGTTTCAAAAGTTGATCTTATGGAGACGTGGCATGGACATTATGTTTCTTATTCTATATTTTAGTTTAGTATGAATCAAGGCTTAAGTATTATAAGGAAGCAACATATTATTTGCTTAGGTTCAAGATATTGTGACCTAATAGACATATTGTCAAATCAAGAAAGTGGTGATATTTTGGCAATATATATTAGACTATATTGCTTCACACAACTAACTTATATATCATAGTTTTTCAAGCAAAATGAGGAAGAAATGTTTGATATAAAGGCTAAGGACTGAAATATTGTAGAATTCTTCCCTATTCAGTTTTGCATCCCTTATCCCTCTTCCCTGGTGCTACCAAAAAAATAGAGTTTCAGGCATTTTACCTCATTACCATTCTCTGGTTTTCCTTTACCGCCAAAGGAGCAAACTGGTGTGCATCTGCGGTAGATCGGTGCGTTTAAAGCAACACTGGGACAGGTCCCACGAAATCGACTTGAATAGATTGGTGAGCTACATAACCGAGATAATGGCGAGTAGATAGATGAAGATACATTCAGGGATTTCCCATGAGGTCCGCATGCAGTGACTTGTATGGTGCTCATCCTTCTCAAAACAGCTCAGTTCCTGTGGATTACACAGTAAGCTTAGAAACAGATTAAACAATCGGTTAAACAAACAATTACACAACTTGCTTATTATTCTCTTTTTTCTTTCTTTCTTTCTTTCTTTCTTTTATTTTAGCTATTTCGGGACGATCCAGGGTCGCATTTACAACTTTCCCCGATTAATACCCAGAGAACAATCACCTCACAAAGCCACATCTTCCATCTTAAGTCAGCATAAATCCTGACTTATGGCATTGTTCCAGACAGATGTGCCAGCCCCATTTTATTTACAATACTAACACGTTGAAACTAACAGGAATTTTAGGAATGTCACTATGCCTTCGACTAAAAATATCAATATTTCCAGGGTATTTTGGTAAGCAGGAGCAGGCAGCTATGGGCGGTAGCGGCACTGCTGGTGAGTAGCCCAATGATATCTTTTTCTTGGGAATTTACAAAGTTTGGTTTTGGAAAAAGAAGGAAGATAAGAGAGGAGAGGAGGTGACGTGGAGGTATATGGCGACTGATAATGGTGGTCGGAGGGAAAGGAGAAATGGAGACGAGACAAAAAAAAGAAGTGGATTGAGAGGTGTCTAGGCTTAACACAGGCAGACAAACATCGGGTTTCAATGGGAAGTGTAGGGAGAAATGTCTCAATATACAGTGTTTGACTAATTTATCCTAGTTCTACATTCAGTGTAAATTAGTTCTTTGTTTTAGATTACATGTCTTGTAAGACAAATGCGAAATATGACCCTTATGAAGCAGTAGCTATTAAACGATTGGCCCCAAGCTTTATGACGAAATATGTGTATAAATAGGGCAACATGTGTTCCTTTGCACTATCATTTATTCAAACACTGAACCCCTTCTCGATATAAATTTTTAATAATTAGCCAAATGATAATAAAGTTCATCAACAATAAAAAAAGAACCTTATTAAAACTGTCACTTCTTAATTGAAGCCATCAAACATATAATTAGTATTTTTCAAAGAAATTTGATACTCATCATGTTTACAAAGAAGCAAACAGATGCTCTGACATTTTAGCTTATCTTTCTACAGCTTTTGCTGTATTTATTTTACTCCCCTAATTCCTTTCACATAGTGAGTCATGATAAAAGAGGAGCATTTCCTTAGTCTGTAATTTTATTTACAAAACCATGGTTGGTTCTGGGTTCTACCCAAACCCAGTTTGCCGTGGCAAAAATAAGACAAATTATACCTCGCCTCGCTTCATCCCACATTAACAATTACACTTCTTGTGAAAAATACAAAAGTGGGTTTCATTAGAGAGACTCTATCCATTGATTCAGAAAACTCACAAACTAAGAAAGCTCTTACATAAGGTATTAAAAACCTTAACCTAACAACTTTAATACCAATTTCATCCAAATGATAAACACGGGACATATTTGTACATGTGAGATTACATAATAAACCTTAACCTTAACCTAACCTCTCCATCCTCCTCTAATGACTCAACCCTCAAAACTTAAATCTTTCTCTGCAATTTCACATCTTTGAGCCATTACAGCTATATTCAATCCCTTATGTATGTTTGATTGCCAAATCAAACATACCCAAATGACTCAAATCACAAATTTACACAATGGGGTTCACACAAATTGCATTTCTAATAGGATTCAAGAAGAGAGAGAGAGAAAGAGAGTACCTGATATCAGAAGTCCGTCGTTGTCGTCGTCGTTGTTGTTGATGGTGATGACATGAGCTCTTCACTCTCTCTCTCTCTCTCTCTCTCTTAGAAAACAAGATGAAGGTTTTAAACCCATTGATACG
This sequence comes from Kingdonia uniflora, assembly GCA_014058105.1. Taxonomy (NCBI): domain Eukaryota; kingdom Viridiplantae; phylum Streptophyta; class Magnoliopsida; order Ranunculales; family Circaeasteraceae; genus Kingdonia; species Kingdonia uniflora. Next base: position 566,339 of record JACGCM010002611.1, read on the forward strand.
TTTTGGTTCAGAGTTAATCAGACTAGCGATCCGAATTAAACGACGGTTGATGGGGTGTGGGTTACTCTAAAACGACGAGCAATGGGGTGTCAAACGACCTGACCTCGAGGGGAAGCCGCTGGAGCCTGGAGGAGTAGGCGATGAAGAAGGATGATTTTGGGATGATGTTGGCAAAGAAATGAGAAATGAGCGCCTAATACTGACTGCTTTTGAAATTTCGTCTATTGGAAGTTTACGACACCAACGGAAATGCTCTTATGATAGAGATCGCTGCTTACTAGAGATGCTTTCAAGTATGAAGAGAAAAGGGGTCATAGATGTCGAGGTTCCAATGGTGAATTCAGCAAATATAACAAACAAGATCTTTACATTATTTTGACGCAGTGGAACCACTTGTGAATTAACCAACTAACCTCAAGACCTATATTGTACTGCATAATTTGGGTCAGATCCATCCCACTCCAAGAAGAAAAAAAATAAGATTTGAAAATAGTCATTGGTCTAACTTGGATCCTGATTATCAGAACCTAACTAATAATTCAGATTAGAGATCGTCCATAGAGTTTCTCATGCAAATATTTCAGACCACAGAGAAATTAAAGTTAATGAAAGCTCCAAATATTCCTGAAATTTTGACATGAATGTTTCACATAATTCAAAAAGCTTCCAGAGAACACCAAGGATCCAAAAACTTGTATCAGAAAATATAGTAACATGAGAGTTATCTCGTTAATGTCAGTACAAACACAGACTCGGGATAAGAGCCTAATGGAAATAACCAAGAACCTGACCGCCCACGTTCTGTCGGATAGCCTCTTCATGGTCCAAAATACCATTTGGAGTTGTTATCACAACATAACCCCACTGCATAAATGAAACACACAAAATCATTCAGTTAATACTTAACGTTAATCGAGGATGCAACGAAAGAATCTCACAACGTATATGCTAAAAAGAACATATCTACGCATAAATTCTGGATTTTAGATTCAGATCAGGCAAAGAAGCTTAGTGCTGCACTACTGCATTGCTTATATACAGGTTTTAGTAATTAGCTTTTCTCTCCTCTTAGAGGGTCTATATAATTTGAAAATCTAAACCTATAAAAATGTGTACCCACAACATACATCCACCCAATATGATACTTGACACGAATTATAGGGTCCTAAAAGGCTAAAATAGTTCCAATTAATTAACATAGAAATACTGTTCCCAGACCTAATATTTTGTCTAAATAATTAGGACCTGGTAAATGTTAGGGGAAGATAGTATCTTGGAAAATATTCCTCCACTGTTAATAAGTTAAACTAAAACTGCCCATGTCTGGTCTGCATGATCCTCACCATTCAAGAAAAGAGGAACATAAAGGATGGACATCTTCTGGCACTACATCATCTTATTCACTTGCAAGCATATTAAGAGTATTGTAAAAAACTTGTGAGTTAACAACCAACTCAGAATCAAAGATATATCATCTTATATATTAGATTATTAGTTTTTCCTAGGACCACGATAATATGATAAGATATATATCTATCGAAGTGTTATTAAAAGCAAAGGATTCACCTGACGTGTGGGGAGTGTGCGCAATCTGTACTGTTCAATTTCGCCAGCCTTGATATCCTGCCTATACATGATAGACCGACAACTATTTATTCTACCACTTAGTTCAACAGTTATATTCCGCACTCTATGTGTCTCATACACTTGAAAACCTTTGATATATCCTGCCAGGTAAATAAACAAGAATAATGGATATAACCATGTAAGAGTTAAATTACATCTGAAATAGACAAATAGAGAAACGCAGATCGTTTATGAGGAGAGCAGTTTGTGCCATGGCATCTTTTATTCGTCACTTTAAGATTTGAGGTTGACTACTATACTCTGTATGAACTATTAATTCTGTTAAATTAAATGATCATACATCTGTGACAGTTGACTTAAATTCCTTTTGTAGCCAATTCTTATACCATTTGGGAATTTGGTAGACTCCCGACTCATACACTCATAGACCGATAAATACTATTAATAATAGTTAAATAGAATAATAATAATAATGACCATACAAAAATAATGGTCTGGCACCCTTTTTTAACAAGGTTCTCATGACGTAACTTTTAAGAGTTGATCTGCATAGAAGAGGCCTCTGGTCAAGTCTATTCTTGCCTTTGTTTATTTCTGTTGGACCAGGCTCGGTGTGGTAGCTTCCGTGTGTTTGTTTTTGTTTCCTCTTTCTTAATTACAAAATTGTGTCACAAATCTTCTTGAAAATGCAAACGTCTGGATCTCCAAGAAAGCGAAATTTTAATTAACTATTAGATAAAAACTAAATGACTGAAGATGTGACAGCTTAGACTAGGCAATGAAAGTCGTGAACTCTAAGAGCTGTAAAATACTCGAGTTAGATTAAAGAAAAAAAAAACACTCATTGAAACTCGAGTTAGGTTATAGAAGCCGTCACTCATTGAATGAAAAAGAGCGACTATAGACAAATCCACTGCTTTTTCAGCCGCCATAGGTCCCCTAGCCAATAGCAACTAGCCAGCCAGCCGGGGGGGGGGAGGTATCCAAGTAAAGGCGTGGAGGTTGCTATCGCCCTATTCAAAGAAGACTGGCTCCCTTCAAAAACTAGCTCCTAATTCAAAAGTTGTTTAAAAAAAAATCGAAGAAAGAAACCAGAGTCTAACACTCCTTTTCCAAATCCGATGTGCTCCTAAACTACTTTCAACAAAAACCAGAGCCTATAGAAAAAGCGAAAAAGTTGACTAAAGCCGAAGAAAGAAAATTCCCACTCCGATGTGCTCCTAAACTACTTTCAACAAAAACCAGAGGCAACCTAAGACCTCCGGGGCCCAGTGTTTCCTCTTTTTTGTTGTTGCAAAAGCACCTGTTGTTTACAGGCACATCCCCAAAACAATAGAATCTTCATATAGAAAGGAGAAAAGCACCACGGGATAGGCAAATGTGACCGAGAATTATAGGCAGAGGTAAAGGTATGAATTCAAGGAGTCATTTAGCGGAAGAGCGGTGTAGATCTGCGTATGCAAGTCCTAACTACTCCTTATGAATGAGTTGGGCCTGGCTATTACGCGTTCAACGTAAGAAAGACAAAAGAAAAGAAGATGGTGCGACTATGTCCCCAAGCTCTTAGCTAGGAGCTTTTTAAACTATCCTAATCTTTAAGTTCTTAGCTCTTTGTTTTTTAAACTATCCTAATCTTTAAGTTCTAAGCTAGGAAGGATGACACTCTTTGCTACGTCTATCTATCCTAATTCGGCGGTCAACCTTCGCTACGAGATTCCCCTGTTGCATCAAGTGGCGCTATGTCTAGAATCTGCGCATTTTCTTCTTTACTTCGGTTAGGACTCATTTCTTCTTGACTTCGGACTGGAATCTGCAAGTTCTTTTCTTTACTTCGGTTAGGACTCGTGACGAATTTGAAAGAGTGCCAAACGTTCGGCGCTCTTTCAAGTGTCCTAACCGAAGTTAACAAGAAAGAAGTCCTAACCAAAGTATCGAAGAAACGAGTCCTAACCGAGCCTGTCTAACATACCTACGCCCAGGTTGGACAACGACATAGCGACTTCTCTTTTCTCCTGCGACAATAAAGAAAAGCAAACCTTACCTGGGCCTATCCTCCTTTTAAACAGGTGCCTCAGTCTTTCGACGAAGATTCTACCTCGGTATAGTCGAGTAGTCGAGTTCCACCCTCTATCTATAGTCGAGTATTCGAGTTCCACGGTATTGAGTTAGGGTTAGGAAGCCGGAGGGTAACGTAGCAAGGTGAGCCAAATAGAATAGGTTGCTAAAGCAGATGAAAGAAAAGTGAATTAAAGAAAAGAGCTGGCTCTAAAAGGAAAGTTAAAAAAGAGTGTGTTTTAGGAGAAGGCCACTATTAACCTTTCAAGTATTAAAGAGTAGTTTAGAGGCAATAAGATGGAAGAAGAGCCAGAAGAAGAAGGTGAAGCTAGTAGCGTAGCAAGAGGTGTGGGTTAAAGGTGGGGAGAGCTAGCTCTAAAAGGAAAGTTAAAAAAGAGTGTGTTTTACTTGAGTACGGAGAAGTAGCCGAATTAAAGGAATCAATTAGAGCTTTTTAAAGAGGATCCTAGCTATGCAAGTGGTTTTAAAAGCCGAATATAATAGAAAAGGTTGCTAAAGCAGTAGCCTTTAAAGGGAGACTGGGCTAAAGAAGAAGATGGAGTAGCGTAGCAACTCTAAAAGGAGTATAACACTACTTAGCATAGACACCATTCTCGATCTGCGTAGATAGCCTGAAAAGGCTTGGCAGATAATCCATATCACCTGTCAAAAGGACTTTGGCTCATGCACACATTCTCATTAGTTCCCCTTTTTAAACAAGATCCTCAGTTGACGCAGCAGCGCATATCCAGACACTTACGAGGAGTTAAAAAATAAGATAGAAGCCATAAAAAAAGAGTTGTTGGTTGCATATGCTACCGCGACTTGAGATGAAGCCTATCCTTTCTCTTCTTTCGGTTCAAAGGCGGTAGGGTAGGGTGAAAAGCTATGCAAAGAGGGGACTACTCAGAAGGCGTAGAACGACTCGGCTATAGGAGCTCAACTAGAGCAGAACTTGCGTACAAGGAAAAAGACCAGTCACGTAGATATCAAGATGGGGGAATGCTCGCCTGCCAGCAATAGAGGACCGCACACTCCAAACTACGACTCCCTAGGCTAAAAAACTATGCTGGGGACCTTTAGAATGCGACTTCGCTTCTATCGAAAAAAGCGCAATAAAGACAAGCGTTGTCCCCTAACTACTTTTGGACCTATATTAGATCTTTCCCAGGTTAGGGGAAGGTGCCGGTTTTGTTTTACTAGCCTTTCCGCGCAGCAAAGCAAACTGCTCCGTGTTGGGGTAGTATAGGATTAGGAGGAATAACGGCGATCCTAGCTAAAGAAGATGGAAGGACTTTTCTCTTTGTGATGGAGCAGGGCGATGCAACCTATAGATATGGATGGTTTGACGCAAATTCTTTTAGATTGGAGAGTAGATTTTAAAACAAGCTTTGTTTTAAAGCTGGTGGGTCTTTAATGCTGGTTTCCAGTGCAGGTCTCAAGTGCAGGTGTGCTGGTCTCAAATGCGGGTGTGCTGGTCTGGTCTCAATGCTACTGGGGGGTCTTGGCTTAACATAGTGACAAGAAGATTGGAACAACTACAAAAATAAAGGCCAGGTCTATAGCTAGCCTGTCCCAGACGAGGTTCTGGTAGGTATCTTTATGCATAGGCTTTTTAGGGAGATCCCGAAAGGCTTGTGAAGTGACGCACACGATAGGAGTACAATGGATCCAGGTGTGTGTTATCGGGTGGGGAAGGCTCAAACTTCCATTGAGCTACTCCCGGCCGTCTGCTCTACTAGATCAATAAAAGACGAAGAGGGGGGGGGGGATACAGTATTCTACTCCATTGATAGGTAATGCGTAATAGCCTACTGTAGGGGGGGCTCTTCCTCGGTCCTTTTCTTATTGGTCGTTCATAGCTCAGGATCCTTGCTATAGTGCCCGATCGTTGCTAACGGATGAGACCATACGAGCCCATCGGCACAGATCTGCACAGCCGGTCGTCTAAACTACTACTAGAACTCGTTGGCTAATGGCCTACGCATGGCTTTTTAGACGTAGACAGGCAAATTAATACAGAGAAATAGGGCACTGACCTTCCACATCAAAGAAAAGAGACGGCTACCAGCGCTATAGGCTATCTCTTCTAGAGAGGCGTAGCTATTTCGTGATGGCTATAGGGGCTATCTCTTCTAGGGAGTCGTAGCTATTTCGTGATGGCGAAGAAGGCAGAATGAAGGAATAAGGAAAAGAACTGCACGCATGATAGGGAGACCACTAAGCAGCAGGCAAGAAGCAATATGAGAGATTATTTAAAGGGAAGCAAGACGTAAAAGGTAATGCGAGACGAGCCTAGATAGAAAGAAAAGACGCGTAGTTTAGCGAAGTCCTATACTATAAGAAAAGAGAAGCCACAAGCCCAAGGATCCTCGGAAGATATACGGCGAGAGTAGTTTAGAGACCGCGCACAACCAAGCAAAAAAAACAGACGCCTTGCAGTCAGACGAGAACTGAATCACACAACTAGAACTACATTGTTCACCTGAGTAGCCAACAGCTTTTATGGCATCGGTCTGTATAGGTGGGAAGGACTTCTTCGCCTAATGGTTAAGTCCTTAGTCTTCTTTTTTGTCTTAGCTAATAGATTCCCGTAGCATCAACAAAGACTGAACCAAATTATTTCGCTATAGCACCCCCTAGGATCCTCCCTAGGCCCGTTTAAAACAGTGGCCCACCAGTAGGCTAGGATCCTTCTGCGCTTCTCTCTCGTAGTCTAGCGCATCCAAGCCAAGTAGTGCAAGCTGCCAACAGTTAGGGGTAGAGCAAATAAGGGATATCTCGTCTGATTAGTATAGGTAGACTTGGTTTTCCTTGGACATAGCGCATGATCTGACTTAGAGCAGTTCTCCCAGGAGCCAAGTCTATGCGATCAGGTAGCGCCTATAGTATAAGCTGAAGAATCCATGCAGAGCGTAGTAGACAGGTAGGAAAAGGGAACCCGGGCGACTGTAGCTGTGACAAGCACCGGACGTTAATGAACCTATGAAAGCGCCTTCACTCCTTCGCTTCTGTAGTTTAGGACAAGATCGCCGTCTCTTTTCTTTAATCTCTCTTTAATCTTGATTTCCTTTCTTTTAGCCGTTGACTCACTAAACCCCAATCGTTTCACGCGTTTTTCTTCATTCTCCCATATATCCCAATCGTTTCACGCTTTTTCTATCGTCTCTGGTTTTTGTTGAAAAGAGGTTAGAAAAAAAACAAGGATCCTTATCCATCGTTCTTTCGTTGGCTTTTTTTAAACACCTTTCTGCGTGTAATGTATACTTTTTTGTTGAAAAGAGGTTAGAAAAAAAACAAGGATCCTTATCCATCGTTCTTTCGTTGGCTTTTTTTAAACACCTTTCTGCATGTAATGTATATTTTTGCGACGACTTTAAAACGAGGGACCAAGGTTTCAAAGGTTTTGGCGAGTCAGAAATAGATGCACAGGGCACCGAAGTTAAAAAGAGCAAACTCAGTAGTTTAGAAGCGCGTTGAGTGGAGTGCCTTGCTTTCAGTTTCGTCCTAGGCAAAAGTCATGTGTGGGTTAAAAGACGAAAGATAAGGTAGCCAATAAACAATGAAAAAAAAGCAAAAAGAGAAGCAAAAGAATAGGTAGGATCCTAAACTACGAGCTAAGATTGAGTTAGAATAGAAGGTAGCCGGAGGTGGACAAAGCTATTTTTTAACGGACTTGCGTACGTTTAAAAGAGTAGGGATCTCGGCGTTCTTGGGGCTGGATTTTAAAACTATCTTTCCAAAGCAAACAGCTAAAAGAGGATAGGATCTATGTTGCTACCCTAAGCCACAACTATAGTTATCGCCTCTACTCTCCGTACGCAAGTCTCGCGTTGAGTGGAGTGCTTTGCTTTCAGTTTCATCCTCGACCTACTAGTGGGAATTTCTATAATAGCTATTCTCTTGTTAGCTTCTTGCTCCAGAAGCGTTGCTACTCCCAAACCACGCAGCGCAGCGTAAGAAGAATGTCCTTGGCCTCTAATCTACTCTACTGTGAACCTTTTCCTATCTGGAACCCCCTCCTGTTAGAGGTCTCATCTAGTGCTTTTCCCTATTGCGACTTGGAAAGAGGAAGCAGCACCCAAAAGCATCCCCCCCCCCCCCCCGCGACTAGGTTCTCAAATACCCTGCGTCAGAAGGATCCTTTTTTTATAAGGCTCTCCAAAAGGAAAGATCATAATGAGTTCTGCATAGATCGTCAGCAAATCTTTCTTAGAGTGAGTGGTGACCGGGTTTTGTTCACGGACTCTTGTTATTCCGTTGTAGACGTCTTTTTTCCCCCCTATCACATGGCCAATACCAGCTTGATCTCTTTTCTTCTTACGACTAGAGCGACTTCCTATCTGCAATCCCACCGATTTCCATAGTGCTTTAAAAAGAGAGGCAAGTGCTTGCTTTTCCATCGTGTGCCTACCCTATTTTTTTGAGTTGTTAGGTATGAAACGTTGCTACGTAGCTACTCATCAAAAGACGTGACCAAAGCATTTTCTATTCATAAAATAGCTACTGGGACAGGTTAAGAAGGATCCTCAAGGGAATAGCGTTGTGCTCGTCCTATCCAGCAAGAGCTGGTTTTGCTGAGTACGCGTCATCCGGGTGGCTCAAATCTAAAGAGCTAGGACTACTTTATACTAGAGTTAGAGTTCGAAAAAGCGACAGTGGAAAATAGGTCTAGGCGCCCTGAACTTCTAAACTACCTCCGCTTTCATAGTAGCCATGTCTTTAGGTTGGGTTTTTTTGTAGTTAAGGAGCGCTTCTAAACTACCTTTGCTTTCATAGTAGTCATGTCTTTAGGTTGAGTTTTTTTGTAGTTAAGGAGCGCTTCTAAACTAGTGTCGGCGTTAGCGCTATGCACAATCTATCTATTAAAGCGTCATGAATCTCCGTACGCAAGTTAAAAAAAGAGGCCACTGGTGTAACGAAGAAAAAAATGAAGATCCACTCCCCTTTCTTTTCTATCTTTCGTGGCAGCAAGGCCCAAGTCTTTTTTCAAGTAGGAGGTAGCTTCCATCTTATTACTCCACTCCGATTGACTAGAACGACCAAACGCTTCTGTCGATTAGGAAGCTCGTAGTAGAGTGAAGCACGAGTTAAAAGAAGAAGGTGGAGCTAGGGCTGAAAGAAAGTAGCAAGCAACTCTCTTTCCGGTAAAGTAGTTACCGAAGGCTATCTTAAAGAACAAGAGCGAATAGGTTTAGTAAAGAGTGGAATAAGGGTAACTAGTGGTGGTAATGAATAGTCTTTCGGTAGTTTGGACCAGCACTAGAAAGTTTTAGTGCCCAACAAGAAATCCAATGCCTAACTCTTTTTGTAAGCAAGTTTAGACAAATCCGGCGCCTGAGTCACCTGACGCATGCCTCCAAACTACAACTACAAAAAACAGCTCTTTTCCTTTTTCCATAGCATAGCTTTGAACCTATTCTTGTCTTTACAGAATCTATTCTTGTCTTTAAGGATCCTACCTAGCACTCTCTCTATCTTTTCTCGCTTGCGATTTCTTGATGTGTGTTTATTTTCTTTAGACAAAAAAGGCGCCATTTTTGGAACCCAGCAAGAAAACAAGTATTGTGATAGTAAGAGTGCTAGGTAGGATCCTTAAAGACGTAGTTTAGAAGGATCCTAATCATTGATTATGTGTAGTTAAGAGCTGTTTTTTAACAGAGTTTAAAAGAGACAGAGCTATTTCAATAAGGATCCTACTAAGATAGGCGAAGAACCACACTGGAAAGCCAACACGTGCCCTAAGCTACAAAAAAAGTTTTTTTACAAGGCGTAGACTAACTCTTTTCCATGCATGCTCTGCTAAAAGAAGAACAGGATGAGGCTCTTCAAATGGCTCAAAAGGATAAGAGGCGGCTCAGGTAGCCTTTCAAATAGCAACAAAAGGAAGAAGAGATCTTCTCCAGCTATAAGGATCCAGGCAAAATCAATCAAGGATCATTTTATTCACTCAGCGTACTATGAAGGCACCCCTAAAAAGAGGTGTGAGTGAGTGACAGAGAAGGCTTAGGCATTGCTATTACTTTCTTGCGAAACAATAGATAGGTCAATTTAAAGACTGATAGTTATAGTAACTAGGCAACCTAACCTAACCACCGCTAACGGTTTGGAACTCATCTTTTTTTAGGGCTTAGCTCCTTACCTTTGCTCAATAGCAACTAGAGGCCTATGATAATGACTGATGAATCGAAGCCCACAATGCAGTCAAACTCGAAGATCATAACACTCTCCAACTCAAGAGTTATTCGTTCCAATGCGTATGCTACAAAAAAGGCCTTCGTTCACCGTAAGCTCTTTTAAACTCTAAGGATCGTTGACTTCCCCCGGCAACCTTCGGCTCGTAGTGCTTCGGGCACAGGCTCACCGCACCCTTTCCACCTCCCCCAAATGTCTGGTGGCGTGGTTGCTCTCGTTAGCTTAGGTAGGTCCGCGCAGATCTCATTTTTGGCATTCCTTTCACGTCTATGATCCTCGACTTAGGTCCCTCTCACTTTTTACTCTTTTAAATTGCTTTTTAAAATAATAACCCACTGGGTAACTCCACCTCTAGGGTACCGAAGCTACTTGTTGCTAAACTATTTAACTCACACCTCTCTCAGCATTTAGGGCCCTTCTCATGCTCTAAAAAAACTGGCCTTACAAAAGACCTTCCCCAAGTAGTTTGAGAGCCACCTCTCCTTTAGCAAGAGCCTTGTTTTAAACTTGCGTACGGGGAGTAGGCCCCTACTTTGGAATGGAACTATGAGCCCTTTTCTATAGCTTACTATTCTTTAGCTTAGAGTTGAGCGCCTTACAGGACCCACGTCGACGAGACTCAAGCGCCCCTAAAACGCTAGTCCTGTTTTGAATCCTTGCTATGACTTTCGTCCCTAAAATGCTAGTCCTGTTTTGAATCCTTGCTATGACTCTTTTTAAACTACCGTCTACCCATTGCCATCCACTCCCTTAAAAAGGACCTATTCTCTATTGTCTTCTGGCTCTGGGACCCCTAAAAAAATGCTTCTAAACTACTCAGGGCACTCCTGGGACTGACAGGATAGCCTTATCCCACTTTCCTGTCGACGCTTTGGGCAGGACTGACTGGCACTGATGCCGCTAAATGTTTGGTCTTTATCCTCTTTTCTTCAAAGACCAAAGGAAAAAAAAAAAACTTTGAGCTATAGTAGTGGGAGGATGTCTCCTCTTTGGCGAAAAGATATATTTAAAACTAGCACTTTAGTAGATTAGGAGGAAGGATCCTAGAGACTTGCGTACGAGGAAAGGTAGCTTTCTAAACCACGTAGTTTAGAAGGATCCTATTTTCCACTGTGGTAGGATCCTAAACTACGAGTAAACCCTTTTAAAAAGTGGGTAACTATAGTCTCCGGAGCTTAAAAGAGTGAAAGCTACGGGAGTCAAATGAAAGAAACCCTGCATGCGGTCTTGCTATGCTACTAATAGCGGCTATAGACAAAGAGGAAGTTCAGAAAGAAGTGGGCTAAGAAAGAAAATCTTTGGCTATTCCATAGCTATAGTAGGAAAGGAAGAAAAAAGGTATCTCTTTCTGCCGCAGCAGTCATAACCGGATGAATAGTTATGACTGCCCAAAGTCCCACCTTTCCCCTGGTCCTACAGAAAGTATTAGCGTGAGCAGCAAAGCAAGATTTTGCGCCTAAGCAAATAGCTAAACTAGTTGCCTACGGAGCCAAGGGAAGTGAAAGCATCTATGGAAGAACCTCATAAACCAGTTGCCAACCTAACTGAATTCATGTTCGGATTCTACAGATGAGAAAGTAAAAATATCCAATAGTTGAAACTTAGGAAATTTTTGTTTACATAAAAGCACAAATGCTTCCACCTCCAAGTAACTTGGGTTAAATAGCATTATTAAGTGCAAAAAAGGGAAAATGAAAACTATAACCAAGAATTGAATCTTTTGAATACTCCTCATCGCGTCTTTCCACTAGTCCACAGCTGAAAACCCAATATTAAGAATGACAATAAAAGAAAAGAGAAATTACCTCTATCTTTCATGATCTTGAGAAATGAAGCCATGACATTAGAGACTGGTCGCAGGTTGGTTGTAGCAAATCCTCTCTTCTCTGCGTTTACAATCTTACTTAAAGCCTCGTTCAGTATTTTCCTCCCCATGATCTATCTCAAACTCGCAAACCTGAAATGTAGTGCTTGATCATTACATAAGAAATACTTTTAAGGGTTTTTCAGTACTCAAATACACTGTCTATATGTCCATAATTTTTTTTGCTAAGAGAGGTCCAAAACATGTTTTTAGCTTTCGCCATTATTGCAACACCACTACAGAATAGCCATCTAGAACTTTACTTATACTTAGTAATGTTTATTTTATGACCATGACTTAACGCTTGCAAATATAAGTAACTATTGAGAACCCCATTTTCAGCTTATTTTAACTTCATTATCAAATGCCAGAGGCAATAATGATAATTGATAATAATAATAATAATAATAATAATAATTTTAAACCCTAAAACCCCTTTATTTCTGATTCCCTAATGACTACTAATTCAATCTTGATTGCAACAATTAGGGATCAAACCAATACTAAAGGAGGTGTCTACGTTTACTTCAACTATAATTAATCTAACAACAGAGAGAGAGAGAGAGAGAGAGAGAGAGAGATAATACCTGATTACAGAAGGTTGAGAAGATGAAGATGGCACAAACAGTGTCCACTCTTGGAGGACTTGGAATTTTTAAGTCTAAGAAGTCAAATCATTCGGCAACTTTCAAGAGTAGACCTAAATCATTTGGGTTACATGCGCATTGGTTCACCTTGATGTAGAGATGGCAATTTGATCCACCCCGTCGGGGATCTGCCTACCCCGCTCCGAATGTGGCTGGTATAGGATGCGCTAACTGGATATGGGGGCCACATGTCTTATATACAGTGTCACTACCCATTTAATACTTAAAGACGAGATATTTCAATGATCGACTTTAAAGACATGTTCAGTGACAAACTATCTTTGTCCCTTCCGGCATTGGGGTCCGAATAGGTAGCAGTTTTACTACTGTTAGGTACGATGTTACAGATCGATAATCTTTATATTCCAGCCAAAGTGATAGTAATTTACTAAGAGCACCTCCAACAAAAGAGTGCGATTCTGGTTTACCATATTGGTATTCCAAAATCGCATACTATTTTCGTCTAATAGAGATTACGGTTTTAATAAAGAAGTTGTGATGGGAGAGAGAGAGAGAGATGCCACGTGTATTAAAAAGTTTTGTTGGGCGATTAACAGTTCAGTGCCTAGGAAATGATATATGAGAGAGAGAAGTTGTGATGGGAGATAGAGATGCCAGCTGTAATTAAAAGTTGTGGGCGCTAAACGCTTCAGCGCCTAGGCGGTATGCACATACTCCTCGCCAAATTCAGGTTTCGCATACTTGGATGGGTTTTTTTGCAAAAGTATGAGAAAATCTTAACAACATACTCTTCTCTTCGAGGTGCTATAAGTTTCAAAAGTATTTGTCAAAATAGGTATCACTTAAAAAATAGTGCAGTACAAGGAAAGGATTACCTGACCATTACTTCGATAAATAAAAGTCAGCATGTAGTTGAGGATTAAAATATGGGACCTACTGTAGGACCAACGAACAAAGGAATACAACAAGTCCTGGAAAATTGATAGACCTTAGATTTTGTGGTAAACACATTTCCCTCATTTAGTCGGTTTTTAGGAAGTTAGGGAAAGCTACAATTCCTAATTTTATATTGATTTTTTTTAAACAAACACATAATACCAATTTCCTAAGACTTTTATAATTCAGAAGAGCATTTTTCCGGAGCCTAAGTAAAATGTGTAGATCATATTTAAGAGAGAAGAAAAACCAATACGACCTAACTAAATGCCCAGTTATATACAAATCCTTCATAAATTATTAATTTTGCATACAAAATATATAATCATTGACACCATTCTGATGTACGGGCTAATCCACCCAAAATTTTTAGCATATACTGGCAACACTTAGTTATGTATGAAGTACATTATTATATGACTATAATGGCACACATAATGCAAATGAGCGATTACTGACCACATCTAATCATACATAACTAAATATGGTATGTAAAATTAAATACATTCAAGCACTTTTGTCAAAAGATAAAATTAGATCCAAAATCTCCAAGAAGGCTCTCTTAATACACAACTAGCCTTCGCAAAAAGAAAAAAAAAAAGAAAAACTACAAATTACTTCCTGCTCATAATACTTATATATAACTCAGAGTTTTCCCTCATCTCTTTCTCATACAGTCTTATCTAGTCCAAAATGCTCCTGCAAACAAATGAAAATAAAAGAATAAATTAAAAACCTATACAACTGAGTTTATTGCTCAGAGCTCTGACAAGTAAACCTTTCATATATTACCTAATAATGTAAATTATATTGTAGAAGATAACAACTATACAAATGACTGAACCACAGATGAAAATTCCAGTGAATAATGCCCAAGGATTAACGACAACAAACAAAAATATTAATCATGAAACACATAGATGAAGCTTTTCTGTAGAATGAAAGAAATAAATATTAAAAGGGAGAATAATATTTACCCCTGACACTAGTTCTTTTGGTGAACACCTTTTTATGGTCTCAGCTCACTGAGGAGAAGAAGAATCAGAGGTACAAGTAGAGTAAATCACAATCACATTGGTTCACCTAGGTGTAGGAATGGAAATTTCTGCCCCATCGGGGATCTATCCGCCACACCCCGAATGTGGCGGGTATGGGATGTGATAACCGGATATTGGGGAGACACATGTCTTATAGACAGTGTCACTAGCCAGACTGACTTTAAAGACATGTTCAGTGATAACTATCTTTGGCCCGTTCTGCATTTATAGAGGGATTCGGACAGGCAACAGTTTTACTAATCCTTATATTTCAGCCAAAGTGATAGGACTTTGTTTTAGATTACATGTCTTGTAAGACAAATGTGAAATATGTGTACAAATAGAGCAACATGTGTTCATTTGCATTGTCATTTATTCAAACACTGAACCCCTTCTCGATATCCATTTTTAATAATTAGCCAAAAGATACTAGAGTTCATCAACAATGAAAAAGAACCTTATTGGAACTGTCACTTCTTAATTGAAGCCATCAGACATATTATTAGTATTTTTCAAAGAAATTTGATACTCATCATGTTTACAAAGAAGCAAACATATGCTCTGACGTTTTAGCTTCTCTTTCTATAACTTTTGCTGAATTTATTTTACTCCCCTAATTCCTTTCACATAGTGAGTCATGCTAAAAGAGAAGCATTTCCTTAGTCTGTAATTTTATTTACAGTTGGTTCTGGGTCCTGCCCAACCCCAGTTTGTCGTGGCAAAAATAAGACAGATTATACCTCACCTTGCCTGAAGGACCCCAATATATATGTAGGTTTCACCTCACAATAACAATTACACTTCTTGTGAAAAATACAAAAGTGGGTTTCACTAGAGAGACTCTATCTATGGATTCATAAAACAAGATGAAGGTTTTCAATTGTTGTTTTTAGTTTCAAGTTTTAACCTATTGATCCGTTTTGGTTAAGAGTTAATCAGACTAGCGATCCGAATTAAACGACGGTTGATGGGTGTGTGTTACTCTAAAACGACGAGCAGTAGTAAGCTCCACGAGGGTGTCAAACGACCTAACCTCAAGGGGAACTGGGAAGCCGCTGGAGCTCGGAGGAGTAGGTGATGAAGAATGATGATTTTGGGATGATGTTGGCAAAGAAATGAGAAACTCGCACCCGTTTTTCCCCGGCAGTACAGTAGAATGTGGGTAGCCTGGATAACGAGCTATGGGATTGGATTAGAGTTTTGGTTTTCACATTATATTTACACACTTGTGACTTAATATGATCTCTAATATTGACTATGTCGCATTGAAAAGTGCTCGTGACATAGTAGTAGTAACTATAATGTATGCCACGAGCACTTCGATTTGAATATAGCACACGGTGCTAAGTCGTGTCCATCACTTGGGTGTGGACAACGACATCTTCCACCATCCTAATGGGGTGAGAAACTCCTAGGGCCGTGAAGCCATAACTCTGAGGTGATTTGCTATGCTATAGTTAGTTGGGTATACTAAGACCCGACAACTCATTTGCAGTGAACTGTTTGACTTGCCATAGTTCTGTTCCTACCCAAAGACACTGGAATGAGATCAGGCGGTATCTGATCATCATGAAAGACTGGGGTTTGTTCTACTCGAAATGGTAAACGTAAAAGTATAGAGAATACTTCTCAGACCCACATAAAGGCTATTGTCAAATAGATTATGTGTTTATGTACGGGGATACATAAAAATTCTTTAAGATCGATGAAGCAGACAGTGGTAGCTAGATCCTCAAACCACGAGAAGATCCTTGCACTTCAGTGTTCAATCCAAGATAAAACATCGCCTATGTATGAAGATAATTCAACTTGGGTCATTCAACTCAATGGCGATTTATCAATGGCGACAGAACGAAACACAGTTCACAGAAGCTATTCAATCCTTATGAATTACAAAAGGCGAATGAGATTGGTGTTATTGAAGATATTTCAGAAGATATCTTTGCATACCTATTCACGAAGACTCTTGCACCACTTACGTTCAAGCAGCTATTACACGGAATTGTCATGCAGAAGATTTATTTATCAATATCCCAGGGAGATTAACGTCAGGGGGAGTAGTCCCAGCCTGACGTTAACACATGCATGTTGTACTCTTTTTCCTGATAATACAGTTTTTATCCTAGGATGTTTTAATGACTGGAGGTTTTGATGAGGCAATGTATACCCGTCCATAACCCATACAGGGCATAAGATTGTACTTTTTCCTTGTACAACTTTTTGCCCAATAGGGTTTTGCTAGCAAAGGTTTTGATGAGGCAAGTCGTTCTGGTATGGAACACCCCAAGGGGGAGTGTTAGGAGTTGGGTCCAGCCTAAGGTGGGAACCCAACTGGGTTGGGGTGTCCTACTAGACTCCTAACAAGCCCATATGTTTTTAGGGTTAATAGGGAGAGTTTAAGTAGGATAGGTAACCTATGCTATAAGGTTATCTTCTTTGTTGTACATACAGAGAAACACAATTTGAATAAATAACGATATATCATCTTCTCTCTCAAATGCTCTCATATAGAACTATTAGCTAAAATCTATTATTCCTCAACAGTTTTGACTTTGTGTAGAGAAACGTAGGGTTACCTACACCGTTAGATTTCCACCAGTTGTCATCTTAAACTAAAATCGGCCAAAATTAGCCGAGACAAATGTCTACAAATCTTAACGGCTCCAAGCTGCACTGTATTATTAATAACATACATGTTAAGTAGATAAAGGTTGGTCCAATGCTTTAGAGCATCTCCAAGAAGGCTTGATTTTTTTCTTGCTCAATGCTTGAATTTTTCAAGCATTTAAGAGATATCTTCCAACAAGGCTCAATGCTTGAATTTCATTTAAGCCTGATGTTTGAAATTCAAGTATTGAGGCAACTGTTGGAGGCCCCAAATTCGAATAATCATACGTAGCATCTATTTTTTCCTAAGTATTGAGGCAACTAGTGATGATGCTCTTAGTAAATTTAATTGTATCCTTTCAAAATTACGAAACTACCCTCCTAACGTACCAGATTCCGCCACGTCTAAATGCATTTTCGAAACTTACTACTGTATGATAACAAGACCACAATAGTTAGGCTTAGGCTTAAAATTTTATTAGTGAGCTTGAGACATAATAAAGGGATAACATGGCGATACGTATAAATAGACTATTACGGTTAACTGGTTTTAACCACTAGGTGAACAACCAACCAGTTCTTAGGTCTACGTATCCTTTTAAGAGCGTTTTGCCACACATTAACAACACATTTGACTGGTTATCAAAACCCATTTTTAAGAGGGTTGGCAATCCATTATGGTGTTGGAAGGATTGAAAAAAATAAGGGTGCCAGATGGAGATGCAAGAGTATCCTGTATAGAATTGTATTTTAAGAGAAATAAGGGTGCCAGATGGGATATTGCAAGTTGTTTTAATGGTGAAAATGGTGTCATGGCTTATTTCCCCTGTTGATGTATCTATTTATTCTAAGAGGTTGATGATTACTGGAGGTGCGGCTGGGTCTTTCTCAAATACTGTAGTTGCTCCATGGGAAAGGATGAAGATATTTTTGTAAGTAAATATTAAATATTGATTTTAACATTGTAGTTTGTTCGCAGATATGATTTTAGGTGTAATATGTTAATTCAGCTTGATACATGCTTTAAATGTGCACGATGTGTGTTGGTATTAGATGTTGGTTTGAGAAAGAGATAAATGTTTCATTTTGAGAAAAAAATATCTTCTCCCATGCAAGATACGTAAACTTCTTCCACTTTCTGTACCTATTTTCGCTGCCTAGGGTTTGGCCTGTTTCTCCTTGCCTCTCTCTTCTTCAGCATGCCGGAAGGAGGTGAATCATCTTCAAACCATGACATAGTGGAACTCATAAAATTTTGTACCACCTATGATCCCACTCCGCTCCTTAAACTCGATCCCTCGTCTTGGGCGACACTTCAAGCGCGGTGGAAATATGCCATCGCCTTTAAATCATTATCACCGATCATACGCGAGTTTACCATTTGTGAGGGGGTTAAAAGGGAATGGTCAAAACTGATTGCCACAATCCCTCCCATTGCCTACGAAAGAGATACGAAGATTTTTACGGCAAACTTTGCAAATCAGCGGGATTTTCAGACAGTGCTCGCGGCTCCACCGGCCAATGTGTTTGGATATTCCATCCTTCAACAACCCTACGATCCGATGCTCCACCAGACTGAATTACAGTTCTTGAGATACTTATGTTGGGTGCAAGTCTCAGGCTTGCCATGTTGCCTTCACGACCCGGAAACCCTAGTTTGCATTGGCAACAAGCTTGGCGAGTACGTCACTAGAGACTTCCGCATAAGAGAAGCAGAACCACTCCGAACAAGTTTCGTGAGAATCCAGGTCAACTTGTTTACGGATAAGCCGTTAGTTCTCTCGATCCAAGTTCCCCGACCCGGCCGTTACGGAGAGGCAAAATTAACGATAAAATACGAACGCTTAGAGGGTTTTTGTGCCTTTTGCGGAATCATTTCATACTCCCTTGAATCCTGTCCGGACTTCGCCCATCACCGCCACGAACGACTCAGGCACAATATCACCGGATCCATTGTATTCCCGTTCCGTAAACAGATTCAGGTACACCCACCCAAGCATTCTTCGGAGGCCCAATACCAACAAACTAATCGACAACCCAACACATCTTCGAGTAGCAAGAAGGAACCTCAGGACGACATTAACAGAGAAGGGATTGGGCACATTATTCAAATGGCTATTGCTAATCTGAATCGGTGGTCGTCTCACCCTCGGACGATGGCTAAAACTCTGGAGAAGGACCAATAACCCCATTTCCGTTTTGACCGACTGCCACAAGGTCCGGTAGACGACAGACACACCTTACCTCAGGAGGCTTCAGAGCTGACAGTCCACATACATTGGGAAGACCTAATGTACAGACAACAGAAACCAGGAGCAACAATCAAAGTTATAGCGGCTACAAAATGACTACTAAATGGGTGTGAGATGACTGCCACTTCAAATCACATTTATGGTTTTCCCCAGCTGGGCCCACCTAATCAGCCAACTCACACGCCATCCAAAACTAAAAGAAATTTTAAAGAAGATTTGGAGACCAACTCGTCAGATTTGTTTGTACTAACTGACCCCACTCATCAGCATATCAAACTTGACTTCAACAAGTTTCCATTGGACCATGGGCCTTCTTCGTTTACAACAAAACACAAACACGTTGGGTTATCCTCTGCTTTGGGCTCGCAGCTGCTACCCCGTTTGTTGGACTTCAATCCTAGCCCACTAGGGATCCCCTCCATAGCCCATTTCAGTGAGACCCACTCAAGTCTCTCAAGCCCACAAACTGTGATTTTAAAACCTTTTCTGAAGCCCAGACCGACTCGGATTCAGAGAGACCCGCCAACACACATTTTTGCTTCTCGCCGGGATCCTTACCTCTCTCTCCCTCCTCTGTCCACCCCCATCTGTCATCAACCGATGAAGATACTGAACCTATGGAGAACGACAGTTTATCAGCCGAAAGCTCCGGCTGGAATACGCCAACCACCGTAGAATTTTTTGGCAATTTGAACTGTTTTGGGCAGCACAGTGGACCGACTTTTTAACCTGGGAGTTCTACTCCAAAACGGCAGCGAACACCTACTCACATCAAAGAGGCTTTCGAGGACTTCGGAGAGCACACAAAGGTACGTATTTTGGATTTTACAACATATAAGCACATACACACGTTACCATACTCGCATGCTTCATCGCTTCGATTTACTACACCATTTTTATATACTCCGCATGCTCCTTCATCTCAATTGACTGCACCTTCTATTTGTCCTAAAAGAATCTTTTACTATGAAAAATGGAAATATAAAAACAATCATCTTTCTAATTCTTATTCTGATAATGTCACCTCTAGAGTCTTTGGTTATAGACTTAAAAAAGCTTCTCATAGGATTACCCATTGGCATGCTCCCAAACCCCCACGACACGGCAAAGCACATGCATTTGCCAACCCCGGTTCGAGTGTCAACATTTTTCCCGCTATTCCCACTAGCAATCACCACAAGTCTGAACCCTGGGGTAGCAAAGAGTGGGGAAGGAATTTTATGAAGAAATTCACTTCCAAACACTTCCGCTTCTCTCAGCCCTCTATCAGGTTGCAAGCGAAAGGACTCCCTATTCATTCCTTTCAGCTTAGCCTCCGTGATCTCTGGAAACTTTGTTCCAGGACTCGCCATTGGAATCTCTCCTCTTCCCGTGGAGTTTTACCAGGGAATTATAGGCGCACGTCTAGTCCGCTCGACAGAAGTATCGGGTGTAGACAATTTATCCCTTGGGCCAGACAGCTGCTCGTCTCGGCCGCAAAGCACGGGCGATCCTTTCTTGGTCGCCCTCTTCATCGACGATATATGCAAAGCAACCCTGATCACCGTCGATATAAGCAGACCAATCATGAGCAACAATCCACTCGGAAGCGGGCCCGACACCGGCCCTTAGTGTCCAATTCTCTCCTGGAATTATAGGGGGAGTGGAAAGCCGTCCACTCTCCGGGAGATCCGCAACATAAAAAAAAAACACAATCCCGACGTCATCTTCCTCTATGAAACTAAAAGTACGGATCCTGACTTATCCAGAAAATTCTCTACCCTGGGTTTAGATCACTCTCATTGCATCCCTGCTAGCGCCGGTCATGGGGGGGGGGGGGGGGGGGCTCTGGCTGACCTGGCATAAGGACTTCGACCTTACGATTCTCGCCTCTTCGTCTTGAAGCATCAACGTCCTTTTTACTACCGCTCCTTCTAACCCTGACATTGACCCTCATCCGGCTCACTGGATGAGTTCCTTTACATATGGGCCGCCAGAACACGCTCAACGGGGACCTTACTGGGACTCTATCACCAACCTGGCTCGCTCCATCCATATGCCCTAGATCGTTACGGGAGAACTCAACGGGATCATATCGCGCGAGGAAAAGTTTGGTAGAACCCCCTTCGATCAACTGGCCTCTAATCCCCTGGCCGATTTCATTTTTAATTCCTCCCTGATTGACCTCGGATTCACGGGCGTCCCCTTCACCTGGTCCAACAAACGTAAAGGGACGGATCTTACTAAGCTCCGCCTTGATCGAGCGGTTGCAAATGACACCTGGAGAACGTTTTTCCCAGATGGGACTATCCTCAACTTACCCATTATCGGCTCTGACCACTGCCCTATCATTCTTAACACCACTCCTTCACATCATAAGCTCCCCAAGAAATTTCACTTCCAATCGTTTTGGGCTAAGCATGTGGAGTATCATGCGGTGATCAAAGAAGCCTGGGATGTCAACCAAACTAGATCATGCCCCCTTCGGCTCTGCAAAAAGCTACGTCATACAAAAGCTTCGCTCACCAAATGGAATCGCCTGACCTTCTCTTCCAAACCGGGGATTATTCAACAGCTTCGTGGCTAGGTTGGGCAGATCCAAAAAGAGCCTTACTCCAAACAAAATGAAATCCTTGAGCTTCACCTCCTGAACTCGCTGGAGCAAAATCTTTCTCAAGAAGAAACCATTTGGAGAGTCAAATCCCGCAAAACCTGGCTTAAAGAGGGTGATCGCAACACCAGGTTTTTCCATGTCTCTACCATCTACCGCAGGAGGAAAAATTCTATCAAATCTATTCGAACTCCGGACGGCTCTTGGCCTCAAGACCGTACTACCATTGGTAATACTTTTTTAGACTTCTATCAGAACCTCTTCAACTTAGCTAAACCCACCCTTAAGTCGCCTCAATGAATCTTTTCGAGTCTCTGATCACCCCGAACGACAATGACCCGATCACTCGAAATCCCACTATGGAGGAAGTCCGGGAGCCCTTCTTTCCATAAACCCCAATAAAGCTCCTGGCCCTGATGGTTTCACCCCCCTTTTCTGTCAAAAATCCTGGGAGACCATCAAAGATGATCTCTACAATGTTATTCTTACCTTCTTCCAGACCAGCCGCTTCCTCCCGGAATTCAACCATGCGAACATTACCCTTATCCCCAAGAAGAAAAACCCTACCTCCCCGGATCATTACCTCCCTATCAGCCTGTGTAATGTCAAATTTAAGATCATCACGAAGATTTTGACTACATGCTTGAAACCCCTCCTGGATAAAATCATCTCTCCCTCTCAGAACGCCTTCGTCCCTGGACGCCAAATCTTTGACAACATCATCATGGCTCAAGAGATCCTTAGATCCATAAAAAAAAGGGCCTAAGGGGAACATGGCGATCAAACTAGATTTGAGCAAAACTTTTGATCGCATTGAATGAGATTTTCTCATTGACACTATGAAAGCCATGGGCTTTTGCGAAAAGTGGTGCTCTTGGATCCGCCAATGTATTTCCACCGCCACCTTCTCCTTCAAACGTAATGGCTCTCCCTTTGGCATCTTTAAACCCGAGCGGGGCCTCAGACAAGGAGACCCCCTCTCCCCCTTCCTTATATGCTCTAAGGTCCTCTCTCGTATTATCCTCAAACACGAGAACAAGGGAGAGCTGCATGGCATTAAAACGGCGAGAGGCAGTATCCCAATTTCCACCCAAAAGTCCCTCCTTTATTTTCCACCCAAAAGTCCCTTTTTGAAGCTTAATTTTATTATAGAGAAAATTTGCTCTTGCCCCCCATTATGATAGACGAATTCGCATTGCCCCCTACCGTTGACACTTTTTGGTCTATGACCCCCATTTTTGGGTTGACTGGCCTTTGACTGGTTAGATTTTGGTGAACTTCCAAAAACAGCCTCGCGTGCCAAGTACGTGAATCACTAACCCAGGTTACCGGTTGCGTTTTAGTTATAAAAAAAATCTCGATCTACTCATCAAGATCTGACGATCTAGATTAAAATCAAATTTGACAGTTATTCTCAAGCTTAAACCAGGTGTAGGAGTACCTCTGTTTCTCTTCGCTCAAAAACTTACCTCAAAACTTTTGAGGGCTATTTTGAGGGAATGATGGTTTTGGATTTCAGCCTTTGAGGTGAGGTATGGCCCAAGTTAGAAGGGGAAGGTTATGTACCATTTTACGAACCGGCGAGGGCCTGGTTCACCTTAGCGCGTGACAAATACATATTTTTTACAGATAATTTTCCCATTTATTTTTTTAAGACCATTAATCTTAATCTTCTAAAATCTATTGCTCATGTTTAACCTTTCCATGAACATGCATAAAGCATGATTTTTCATTTATATCATCAATATGTAGCATAGATGATACGCCTAAAATTAATATAAAGGATTGCTTTTCAGTTAATTAGATAAATACTTTGATTACAATTTTCATATATGTATTATTTCTTGATTCTGCCAAAAAAATGGTATTGGAAATGAGATATGGGAGAAAGCTAAAGTTGTATGTTAGATACACTACAATTTCCATTCTTTCTTCTTTTCTCCCCTGTTTCTCTGTCAAAGCTCAACGCCAATATATTTCTCCTCTGTTTATCAACACTCCAACACCATTATTTCTTCTTCTCCCCTATGTTTCTCAAAACCCATCATCTTTCCGTCTTGGAAATTAGTCTTCTTGGATATTGCATGTTATTTTGACGGTAGCAATGGTATTCCGGTTCATGGGAGAAATTCTTGCAGGTGAATAGAAAACTTCGATTTTAACCTTGTATTAGATATTGTTTGAGGAAGCGATGTTTTATTTTGCGATATATGCATGATTCTTGCATTCTAGATTACTGTAATTGCAATGTAATATACGATTCTTGCTTTGTTCGTTTGCTTTCTTGTTTATTGTGGTTCATGGGCTGCAGCCGTCTACACAAATAAGTGCTACTGGATACAGAAGCACAGTTGAAGGGCTCACTGCTCCTTCTACCATCATTCGTAATCAAGGATTTGAACAGGGATTTGAAGCAACAATTTCTGAAGGTAATGCATGTTGCAATATGTATTGGCTTTCATGTAGGGTTCTTATGCTCGAGTAGTTTAGATTTGAGCAATTTATTATCAATGCGAACATTGTTAAATTAATGTCCAAATTCTGCATATATATGCATGAAATACTTATCTTTCAATTGCAATTCATAATTTTCTTTATTGTGTATTATACTAGAGTTACTTTTGCCCTCTTCTAAGATGCCCCACAGAACATATACCACCAGGGTTTGGCGCACGCTATCTGCAAAATTAAAGTCATTACCTGGAAAATGATTTGGATTTTTTTACCAGAAATCTCACACTAACAATTTCTGTAAGGCAACATCTATACAACTAAAGTATACGAGGGAATACTAGGATATTTACCCTTTGTTCAACCCCAAAATTTTTCGTCCATCCCAAATTTCTCTTCCTAAGCCTAATTTCTTTAGACCTTCTCTTTCTTTTCCTCCAACCCAAATCTCTACTAGGATATTAGGACTTTTACCTTCTTCTCGAAACTCACAATATATCCCAACGAAGAGTTTATGCTTACTTCTTCATTGGGTATTTTTTTTCTCTCTCTCACTCTCGTAATCACAATCCGCCCTATACTTCCTTCTTCTCAAAACTCACACGGTACCAAAATAACCCAATTTAAAGAAAATTACCTGATTGCTTTGGCATTTAAATTCAAACATGCGAAATCATTGGGCATTTTAGAACTAGCACAATTTAAACAAAGCTAGCTGAATGATTCGGCATTTACTTAAAAGGGGCCAAATGATATGGTGTTTATTTAAGAAACGTTCCAATTCAAACAAAACTTGCCGAATGATTTGGTATTTAAGTTAAAACATGCGAAATGATTAGGCATTTTTGGAACATCCAATTCAAACTAAAACGAGCCGAATGATTAGGTACATAACTAAAAACATACCAAATGATTTGGCATTTATAGAATAACCCAAAAAAACGAGCCGTATGATTTGGCATTTAAGTTAAAAAATGATTAAGCATTTTTTTGAACATCCCATTCAAAACGAAAAATAGCCGAATGATTAGGCAAAACAAGACGAATGAGAGAAAACCCAATTTAAGCTTAAGTAGCTGAATGGTTTGGCGTTTTTGGACATCCAATTTAAAGTGTTTTGGCCTATGTTATAATATGCCAAATAATTTGGCATTTCGGGAATATCAATGTTAGCATAATATGCCAAATGATTTGGCATTTAAGAAAATATGCCGAATAGTTAGGCTTTTATGCCATTACATACCAAATGATTTGGCATTTTCGGAATAAACAATCTAAAAAAACATGGCAAATGATTTGGCATTTCGGAACAACCCAATTTTAAAAAAACTTGCCGAATGATTTGGCATTTACAGAATTTCCCAATTTAATCAAAAGTTTCCGAGTTATTTGCCAATGATATGGCATTTAAGTTAAAAAAACGATTGAGCATTTTTTTAACATCCCATTCAAAACAAATCGAAGGAATAGGCTTATAACTTATAACATACCGAATGATTTGGCATTTTCAGAATAATTCAATAAAAAATACAAGCCGAATGATTTGGCATTTCTGAACATCCAATTTAAAGTATTTTCAGAATAATTCAATAAAAAATACTCATTTAGAGAAAGAGAGGTGGAGGATGAAAGTGATGCACCATGGGATTTTGTTGAGTTATTGTGACAAACATTCAGCAATAACTCCTTAGAAAATGATTGTTAGCCGCGTGACAATGCAACGAACAATACTCTCTAAAACTGACTTCATCTAATGGATCAGTAACTTAAGGCGAAATATGACAAAATAAAAAGCCTGAACAAACCTGTTATACAATTTTTTTATAAAAAAGTTATTATGACAATGATTGTCAATTTCAAAACATTGCGATATATTTCCCGATTTTTTTCTTCTAGGTAAACAGATTTTTATTATTGATTTAAAAATAATAATAGTTACAAGAGTAGAACGCCGATACATAGCAAAATTGGAGGTAAAGATGATTACATAGATGTTCAATATTGTGACATCGCAGGCAGAATGAAATTTACATCTCTAAATCTTGAATATTGCTAGATACCGATTTATTAATGGAAAAGCTCCGTACATTCAATATATCAACAATGGATAAACAATATAGCAGTACAGCTGCAGTTAAGAATCAAACTGCATTGCTCTTAAGGTTAATATTAATATGTTCATTAAAGCGTGGGATATATATCATGAGTTTTGAGATGCAATATTAGCCAAAAGATATTTCAAACCCTAAAAAAAGGCAAAGAGATTACCATAAAGATAAAGCCAATGGTTGCCAAAGAGGCTTGCAGTAGTTCATCCCATATTTCTGAGAAGCCATCGTCTTCTGAGCCACCACCACCACTACCACTTGGTGGGCTTCCAATACCACCACCACCAGCGAACTCTTGCTTTTGCATCTGTTCCCGCAGTATATCCTGCACCGATTGCTCTTTCCGAATACCTCCCATTGCTTTCTCAAAAGCTTTCCATGGAGAATCCTGCAAACAAAGTTGATCTTATGGAGACGTGGCATGGAATGTTTCTTATTCTATATTTTAGTTTAGTATGAATCAAAGCTTAAGTATCATACGGAAGCAACATATCATTTGCTTAGGTTCAAGATATTGTAACCTAATAGGCATATAATCAAATCAAGAAAGTGGTGATATTTTGGCAATATATATTAGACTATATTGCTTCACACAACTAACTTATATATCACAGTTTTTTAAGCAAAATGAGGAAGACATGTTTGATATAAAGGTTAAGGACTGAAATATTGTAGAATTCTTCCCGATTCAGTTTTGCATCCCTCATCCCTCTTCTTACACAACTTGCTTATTATTCTCTTCTTTCTTTCTTTCTTTCGTTCTTTTCTTAAGCAATTTCGGGACGTTCCAAGGCCGCATTTACAACTTTCCCCGATTAATACCCAGAGAACAGTCACCTCACAAAGCCACATCTTCCATCTTAAGTCAGCATAAATCCTGACTTATGGCATTGTCCCAGACAGATGTGCCAACCCCATTTTATTTACAATACTAACACGTTGAAAACTAACAGGAATTTTAGGAATGTCACTATGCCTTCGACTAAAAATATCAATATTTCCAGGGTATTTTCATAAGCCGGAGAAGGCAGCCATGGGCGGTAGCGGCACTGCTGGTGAGTATCCCGGTGATATCTTTTTCTCGGGAATTTATAGAGTTTCTTTTTGGAAAAAGAAGAAGGAAGATAAGAGAGGAGAGGAGGTGACGTGGAGGTATATGGAGACTGATAATGGTGGTCGGAGGGAGAGGAGAAATGGAGGAGACGAGACAAAAAAGAGAAGTG
The DNA here is from genome assembly GCA_014058105.1 of Kingdonia uniflora. Lineage (NCBI taxonomy): Eukaryota > Viridiplantae > Streptophyta > Magnoliopsida > Ranunculales > Circaeasteraceae > Kingdonia > Kingdonia uniflora. Next base: position 593,852 of record JACGCM010002611.1, read on the forward strand.
GATTGAGAGGTGTCTAGGCTTAACACAGGCAGACAAACATCGGGTTTCAATGGGAAGTGTAGGAAGAAAAGTCCCAATATACAGTGTTTGACTAATTTATCCTAGTTCTACATTCAGTGTAAATTAGTTCTTTGTTTTAGATTACATGTCTTGTAAGACAAATGCGAAATATGAACCTTATGAAGCAGTAGCTATTAAACGATTGGTCCCAAGCTTTATGACGAAATATGTGTATAAATATTAAATAGAGCAACATGTGTTCCTTTGCACTGTTATTTATTCAAACGCTGAACCCCTTCTCGATATCCATTTTTAATAATTAGCCAAATGATAATAGAGTTCATCAACAATGAAAAATAACCTTATTGGATCTGTCACTTCTTAATTGAAGCCATCAGACATATAATTAGTATTTTTCTAAGAAATTTGATACTCATCATGTTTACAAAGAAGCAAACAGATGCTCTGACGTTTTAGCTTCTCTTTCTATAGCTTTTGCTGAATTTATTTTACTCTCCCAATTCCTTTCACATAGTGAGTCATGCTAAAAGAGGAGCATTTCCTTAGTCTGTAATTAAATTCATAGAACCATGGTTGATTCTGGGTCCTGCCCAACCCCAGCTGACCAAGAGAAGCGAGTACGTACCAATACATGCATAACTGTTGCTAAGTATGATGAAGGTATAGTGTTGGTCGCAGATACGTATCTTACTACGTATTGTACGAACTCAAAGGTGACGACAATCGTAGATTTAACAACAAAAAAGATAAAAATTATATCAAACTGCTTGGCGTGTGCTTTTTTAGGAGATGTAAAGTTTGCTCTAATAGCAATTGACAGCTTAGTTGAAAGGTTTAGTAGTCTGGATGAGACACAACAATCACTCTTTGATGGCACACGAGCTTGCCGTGAACTTATTAATATTCACATGAACATAATCTCTAAAGCTACTGGCTATGTTACTTTAAGAAATGCAAAGAGCAGGAAGATAGAAGATGGTGAATACGACATAATGATATCTTACTACAATTCCGAGGGAAAGTGCATGTTCCTTACATTCTGTTCTGAAACCAACAAATACACAAAAGAAAAAGGAAAGGTAGCATACATGGGAAGTGGAGCGAAAAGAGCAAAAATTTTTATTTATATGGTTCATTTCGCTGGTAAGAACCGAGATCAAGTTGCTACGAAAGCTGTTAATGCTCTTAAGTACACGTCTACATTCAGGGAGGATTGTGGCCCTAGTGCAAACTGTACTCTCTCTCTCTCACTCTCTCTCTTACACAGTATGTCAAATGCAGTTGTTCATTTAGACGGAATTGTACTCGCTGAGATACAGACATATATCGGGATAACTGACAAACAGGAAATACGAGATAAAATAAACATTCAGCGTATTAAAAAGAAGCGGAGGAGTTCCAATCACAGATAGGAGCTACTGGGAATAATACTTCACAGAATAAATGGAAGTTACTTGTATAGCAAATAGTTCGAGATCCAAGGAAACTGTTTAGATTGATGTTCATGTGAAATTCATTCACAGGGTGTTCTCAACACAAGGCTGGAATCAGCAAAAATACGTTTGTCCAACTTTAAGATATTGATATTATGTGAAACTAAAGTTTACAATTTGTAATTCTCAGATTCAGTATCATAAACCAGTTAGTTTCTGCAAATCCTTGTTATTGTAAATGTGGCTTTTGTTGGATTCAGGGGCTATGATCAATAATAGGATATGGAAAACAAATTATACTAACCTCTTCTTCTGCTCTCTGAAAAATCCCCAGTTCTCGAGTAGAGTCTTCCCTTGGATTGGCTGCAGTCTTCCCTGAATGTAGACGTGTACATAAGAGCATTTACAGCTTCCGTAGTAACTTGATCTCGGTTCTTACCAGCGAAATGAACCATATAAAGAAATTATTTTGCTCTTTTCGCTCCACTTCCCATGTATGCTACCTTTCTTTTTTTCTTCTGTGTATTTGTTGGTTTCAGAACAGAATGTATGAAACGTGCACTTTCCCTCAAAATTGTAGTAACAGATCATTATGTCGTATTTACCATCTTCTATCTTCCTCCTCTTTGCATTTCTTAAAGTAACATAGTCAGTAGCTTTAGAGATTATGTTCCTGTGAATATCAATAAGTTCACGGCAAGCTCGTGTGTTATCAAAAAATGTTTGTTGGGCCTAATCCAAACTACTAAACCTTTCAACTAAGCAGTCAATTTCTATTCGAGCAAACTTTACATCTCCTGAAAAAGCACACGCCAAGCAGTTTGATATAATTTTTATCTTATTTGCTGTTAAATCTGCGATTGTTGTCGTCTTTGAGTTTGTACAATACGTAGTAAGATACGTATCTGCGACCAACACTATACCTTCATCATACTTACCATCCCCATCCTTCAACAACTCCAGATTTCTGCTCTAGCTGATCTCATCTCTTTTCACCCGGTTGTAGTGCTTCTTTTTCAGTTCCTCCAAACTAATTCTTCTAGTTCTGAAACTGAAATGTTCTCCACCACCTCCTCTCATCTATCATTTTGATTGTCTTAAGTAGTTCCTTTGACATTATTTCCAAACTAACACCAGCTTGTTCCACTTTCACTCTTTCACAACTCCTCTAGGCCTTTGTTTTCCTCTCATCTTCCATTTTGATTGCCTCAAGTAGTTCCTCTGTTAAAGGTTGGGCAAACACCTTAACTTTTATAAAAGGTTGATCTATCCAACATTACTTACCTATGGAGCAGGGGAGCTTCGGCCATATATTCCAAAATTGTAAGGGTTTAGGGCCATGAATCCATGCACCTTATTACTAAGGGTATCATTACAAGTTAGCTGCCGTCGCTGCCATCTGTAAAGATAATCATCATAGGTCAATCCTGAAAGGCGATCCCTTCTTTCCCTAAATCAGAGCATCTGAAGTCCTCCCTGACCACACCTTTAAAAAACAGTCCTGCTAGAAAGCTTTTGTGACTCAAATAAAAAAGAACAGAGAAAGTTGATCTCCTTGCCTTGTGGCCCTCAATCCCAAGTACCCATGACGGAACTCATTAGCACAACCGAGCACTTAAACCCAAATCAATAAGTTCATTAGCAAGACGCACTGTACCGAAAGAGTGCATATCCTTAATAAGAAGAGAGACACTTGTTCTTTAGAAACAAGGCTAGCATTAATGCTTCAGTTCTCAATGCAAAGGCTCACATGTTGATCAGCAAATTGCAGGACAAATTCCTTATTACCATGGTGTTTTCCAAGCCTAGGCTACGCCCATTTATATTATCAGCCGTTAGCTAAGAAATCTAAAATAAACCAGGTACATACATTGATTTGATAGCAAGGAGGTGAGACGAAAACAACATTCACAATAACCCTCTTAGGCAGCAGTCTCTCTCATAAAAGATACCAATGAATAGTAAAGCCTCCTTAAGTAATACCTTCATCGGATGGTACTCTAATATCTTTTGAGCTATAGTAGTGGGAGGACGTCTTCTCTTTGGCGAAAAGGTATATTTAAAACTAGCACTTTAGTAGATCAGGAGGAAGGATCCTAGAGACTTGCGTACGAGGAAAGGTAGCTTTCTAAACCACGTAGTTTAGAAGGATCCTATTTTATGAGAATAAAAGAAAAGAGAAATAACCTCTATCTTTCATGATCTTGAGAAATGAAGCCATGACATTAGAGACTGGTCGCAGGTTGGTTGTAGCAAATCCTCTCTTCTCTGCGTTTACAATCTTACTTAAAGCCTCGTTCAGTATTTTCCTCCCCATGATCTATCTCAAACTCGCAAACCTGAAATGTAGTGCTTGATCATTACATAAGAAATACTTTTAAGGGTTTTTCAGTACTCAAATACACTGTCTATAAGATATGGGAGCGACACATATCTTATAGACAGTAAGTATGACTACCCATTTAATGCTTAAAGACGAGATATTTCTGCGATCGACTTTAAAGACATGTTCAGTGACAACTATCTTTGTCCCGTCCGATACTATAGAGGGTCCGGACAGGTAACGGTTTTACTACTGTTAGGTACGATGTTACATTTCGATAATCCTTATAATCCAGCCAAAGTGATAGGAATTTACAAAGTTTCAAGGGTATTTGCCAAAACGGGTATCACTTAAACTACTGAAGTACAAGGAAAGGATTACCTGACCATTACTTCGATAAATAAAAGTCAGCAAGATTAAAATATGGGACCTATTGCGGGACCCACGAACAAAGGAGTACAATGAGTCCTGTAAAATTAATAGACCTTCGATTTTGTGATAAACACATTTACCTCATTTAGGTGATTTTTAGGCGATTGATTGGTCTGAGGTTATTGACAAACAAGATTTGTCTAAGTCATTTTTTTTTTTAAGCAAGTAGATGTCCCCATATATTACAAAGCATCAGTAGCAGAGTTTACAAGAGAGTTGGCCTCCAACGACTCAAAAATTGAAAAAGCAGAAGAAGAAAAAAATGCCCTTTAGCGGCTTGGGCGTGAGCCTCAAAATTTAGAGATCTACTAATGTATCTGAAACGAAAATCAGTGAAACTGGAAGTAAGACCCAGCATATCCGGAGCCAACGTAAGGGATCCCCATGGTAGGTCATCAGATCCCAACTCAAAAGCACGAACAAGACGTATGCAGTCCGTGAGCAAAATCACCCTCTCTAAACCAACTGAACGGGCCGCCCTTATGCCATTGATCACTGAGATCACCTCTGCATCTTCATCGTCCGCCGCTCTGGATGAAGCGTGCCCTGCACCAATAATAGAAAGGTTGTAAGTCTTAATTACAAAACCCGATCCCCCCTTTAAAACAGGACTGGACCAAGCCCCATCCACCATAACAATATGCCAACCCTCTTCGACAAGCGGAGTGGGTTGGATAGACTGGCTGATCACTGGCTATTCAAGGAGGGAGGGGGTAAAAGTGAAAGATTTAGCCCTGTGAAGAAGGGAGGATGGGTCTTGGGTGGCGTTATTAAAAACAAAGTCGTTTCGGCTTTCCCAAATGACGAACAAAATAGCGCAAATCAAGGCCCAGGAGGGGGCCGTGGATGTCGCTTGTCTGTCGGTAAGCGTCTGAATAATATGCAGGAGAGAATCAGAATAAGGTCAGTTATTAAAATCGAGAGAAGAGTCAAAAGCATACCAGATTTCTCGTACTTTCTTACAAAAGAAAAGGGCATGAGTGGTGGTCTCCACTTCTTCGAGACACATGGGGCAAGATGCCACTTTGTTGTTATCCATAAACCTGAGTTTGTGCTTGGTGGGGATCCCGTCCTGCAAAGCTTTCCAAACAAAAAATTGAATGCGAAAGGGGGTATTTAAACGCCACAAGTTCGCCCACTTAAAGTAGGGGGGAGACGGCTCGATTAGGTTAAAATTAAGGCTGGAACGGTAAACCGATTTAGCCGAAAGAATGTCGTTAATCTCCGGACGCCACCTAAGAGTATTCTTGGAAGGGAAAGAACTGAGCGGGATACTAAGAATAGCTTCGGCGATATCTTGATGGAAGATAGTCCAGACCAGGGAAGCCTTCCAGCGCCGCTGGGTATGGCAGATGAGTTCGCTAACCTTAGAGATAGGTCTATGGCAGGGCGGGGGGCCGGATGGGCGACCGAAGGGGATATTAGGGTTCCAGCCAGCAGTCGATATCTTTTCCGTCGCCGATATGCCAGATAAGATTGCTCTAGATTCGGTTCCGGGAGGCGATAATGCCCTTCCAAATCCAGGAATCCGACGGCTTAATCAGAACAGTCATAATAGATTCCTTAGGGGAGAATTGTTTAACCAGGTTAATTGCCCAAAGCTTATTCGGCTCTTTTATAACTCTCCAGAAGAGTTTTGCCAGTAAAGCATGGTTATGGGAGAGCGTTGTCCGTATGCCCAAACCTCCCCATTTAAGGGGACGACAGATGTACTTCCATCTAATGAGAGTAGCTTTCCTGTTGCCGTTAGCGTTAGTTCCCCAAAGAAATCTAGAGTTAATTGAGTCCAGTTTTTTACAAGTTTCAACAGGGAAGGGGAAAATCGACATATAGTAAGAAGGGATTACTGAGTTAACAACTTTAATAAGGGTAATGCGTCCCGCTTGAGTGAGGTTTTTTGCTTTCCAGCCCTCAATCCGATTGGAGACACGATCTATAAT